>OY735249.1:0-600000 GCA_963457695.1 Neria commutata
TGTGCTCCTCCGGAGGCGCCCACCATCTTACAGTTTGGGCACAGTTCCTTCTCAATGCTAGTCAAACTTGGACGGGAACAGTGGCTTGAATTTCGAAAAATCGTGTTCAATTTGCAACCCTGTGCTCCTCCGGAGGCGCCCACCATCTTACAGTTTGGGCACAGTTCCTTCTCAATGCTAGTCAAACTTGGACGGGAACAGTGGCTTGAATTTCGAAAAATCGTGTTCAATTTGCAACCCTGTGCTCCTCCGGAGGCGCCCACCATCTTACAGTTTGGGCACAGTTCCTTCTCAATGCTAGTCAAACTTGGACGGGAACAGTGGCTTGAATTTCGAAAAATCGTGTTCAATTTGCAACCCTGTGCTCCTCCGGAGGCGCCCACCATCTTACAGTTTGGGCACAGTTCCTTCTCAATGCTAGTCAAACTTGGACGGGAACAGTGGCTTGAATTTCGAAAAATCGTGTTCAATTTGCAACCCTGTGCTCCTCCGGAGGCGCCCACCATCTTACAGTTTGGGCACAGTTCCTTCTCAATGCTAGTCAAACTTGGACGGGAACAGTGGCTTGAATTTCGAAAAATCGTGTTCAATTTGCAACCCTGTGCTCCTCCGGAGGCGCCCACCATCTTACAGTTTGGGCACAGTTCCTTCTCAATGCTAGTCAAACTTGGACGGGAACAGTGGCTTGAATTTCGAAAAATCGTGTTCAATTTGCAACCCTGTGCTCCTCCGGAGGCGCCCACCATCTTACAGTTTGGGCACAGTTCCTTCTCAATGCTAGTCAAACTTGGACGGGAACAGTGGCTTGAATTTCGAAAAATCGTGTTCAATTTGCAACCCTGTGCTCCTCCGGAGGCGCCCACCATCTTACAGTTTGGGCACAGTTCCTTCTCAATGCTAGTCAAACTTGGACGGGAACAGTGGCTTGAATTTCGAAAAATCGTGTTCAATTTGCAACCCTGTGCTCCTCCGGAGGCGCCCACCATCTTACAGTTTGGGCACAGTTCCTTCTCAATGCTAGTCAAACTTGGACGGGAACAGTGGCTTGAATTTCGAAAAATCGTGTTCAATTTGCAACCCTGTGCTCCTCCGGAGGCGCCCACCATCTTACAGTTTGGGCACAGTTCCTTCTCAATGCTAGTCAAACTTGGACGGGAACAGTGGCTTGAATTTCGAAAAATCGTGTTCAATTTGCAACCCTGTGCTCCTCCGGAGGCGCCCACCATCTTACAGTTTGGGCACAGTTCCTTCTCAATGCTAGTCAAACTTGGACGGGAACAGTGGCTTGAATTTCGAAAAATCGTGTTCAATTTGCAACCCTGTGCTCCTCGGAGGCGCCCACCATCTTACAGTTTGGGCACAGTTCCTTCTCAATGCTAGTCAAACTTGGACGGGAACAGTGGCTTGAATTTCGAAAAATCGTGTTCAATTTGCAACCCTGTGCTCCTCCGGAGGCGCCCACCATCTTACAGTTTGGGCACAGTTCCTTCTCAATGCTAGTCAAACTTGGACGGGAACAGTGGCTTGAATTCGAAAAATCGTGTTCAATTTGCAACCCTGTGCTCCTCCGGAGGCGCCCACCATCTTACAGTTTGGGCACAGTTCCTTCTCAATGCTAGTCAAACTTGGACGGGAACAGTGGCTTGAATTTCGAAAAATCGTGTTCAATTTGCAACCCTGTGCTCCTCCGGAGGCGCCCACCATCTTACAGTTTGGGCACAGTTCCTTCTCAATGCTAGTCAAACTTGGACGGGAACAGTGGCTTGAATTTCGAAAAATCGTGTTCAATTTGCAACCCTGTGCTCCTCCGGAGGCGCCCACCATCTTACAGTTTGGGCACAGTTCCTTCTCAATGCTAGTCAAACTTGGACGGGAACAGTGGCTTGAATTTCGAAAAATCGTGTTCAATTTGCAACCCTGTGCTCCTCCGGAGGCGCCCACCATCTTACAGTTTGGGCACAGTTCCTTCTCAATGCTAGTCAAACTTGGACGGGAACAGTGGCTTGAATTTCGAAAAATCGTGTTCAATTTGCAACCCTGTGCTCCTCCGAGGCGCCCACCATCTTACAGTTTGGGCACAGTTCCTTCTCAATGCTAGTCAAACTTGGACGGGAACAGTGGCTTGAATTTCGAAAAATCGTGTTCAATTTGCAACCCTGTGCTCCTCCGGAGGCGCCCACCATCTTACAGTTTGGGCACAGTTCCTTCTCAATGCTAGTCAAACTTGGACGGGAACAGTGGCTTGAATTTCGAAAAATCGTGTTCAATTTGCAACCCTGTGCTCCTCCGGAGGCGCCCACCATCTTACAGTTTGGGCACAGTTCCTTCTCAATGCTAGTCAAACTTGGACGGGAACAGTGGCTTGAATTTCGAAAAATCGTGTTCAATTTGCAACCCTGTGCTCCTCCGGAGGCGCCCACCATCTTACAGTTTGGGCACAGTTCCTTCTCAATGCTAGTCAAACTTGGACGGGAACAGTGGCTTGAATTTCGAAAAATCGTGTTCAATTTGCAACCCTGTGCTCCTCCGGAGGCGCCCACCATCTTACAGTTTGGGCACAGTTCCTTCTCAATGCTAGTCAAACTTGGACGGGAACAGTGGCTTGAATTTCGAAAAATCGTGTTCAATTTGCAACCCTGTGCTCCTCCGGAGGCGCCCACCATCTTACAGTTTGGGCACAGTTCCTTCTCAATGCTAGTCAAACTTGGACGGGAACAGTGGCTTGAATTTCGAAAAATCGTGTTCAATTTGCAACCCTGTGCTCCTCCGGAGGCGCCCACCATCTTACAGTTTGGGCACAGTTCCTTCTCAATGCTAGTCAAACTTGGACGGGAACAGTGGCTTGAATTTCGAAAAATCGTGTTCAATTTGCAACCCTGTGCTCCTCCGGAGGCGCCCACCATCTTACAGTTTGGGCACAGTTCCTTCTCAATGCTAGTCAAACTTGGACGGGAACAGTGGCTTGAATTTCGAAAAATCGTGTTCAATTTGCAACCCTGTGCTCCTCCGGAGGCGCCCACCATCTTACAGTTTGGGCACAGTTCCTTCTCAATGCTAGTCAAACTTGGACGGGAACAGTGGCTTGAATTTCGAAAAATCGTGTTCAATTTGCAACCCTGTGCTCCTCCGGAGGCGCCCACCATCTTACAGTTTGGGCACAGTTCCTTCTCAATGCTAGTCAAACTTGGACGGGAACAGTGGCTTGAATTTCGAAAAATCGTGTTCAATTTGCAACCCTGTGCTCCTCCGGAGGCGCCCACCATCTTACAGTTTGGGCACAGTTCCTTCTCAATGCTAGTCAAACTTGGACGGGAACAGTGGCTTGAATTTCGAAAAATCGTGTTCAATTTGCAACCCTGTGCTCCTCCGGAGGCGCCCACCATCTTACAGTTTGGGCACAGTTCCTTCTCAATGCTAGTCAAACTTGGACGGGAACAGTGGCTTGAATTTCGAAAAATCGTGTTCAATTTGCAACCCTGTGCTCCTCCGGAGGCGCCCACCATCTTACAGTTTGGGCACAGTTCCTTCTCAATGCTAGTCAAACTTGGACGGGAACAGTGGCTTGAATTTCGAAAAATCGTGTTCAATTTGCAACCCTGTGCTCCTCCGGAGGCGCCCACCATCTTACAGTTTGGGCACAGTTCCTTCTCAATGCTAGTCAAACTTGGACGGGAACAGTGGCTTGAATTTCGAAAAATCGTGTTCAATTTGCAACCCTGTGCTCCTCCGGAGGCGCCCACCATCTTACAGTTTGGGCACAGTTCCTTCTCAATGCTAGTCAAACTTGGACGGGAACAGTGGCTTGAATTTCGAAAAATCGTGTTCAATTTGCAACCCTGTGCTCCTCCGGAGGCGCCCACCATCTTACAGTTTGGGCACAGTTCCTTCTCAATGCTAGTCAAACTTGGACGGGAACAGTGGCTTGAATTTCGAAAAATCGTGTTCAATTTGCAACCCTGTGCTCCTCCGGAGGCGCCCACCATCTTACAGTTTGGGCACAGTTCCTTCTCAATGCTAGTCAAACTTGGACGGGAACAGTGGCTTGAATTTCGAAAAATCGTGTTCAATTTGCAACCCTGTGCTCCTCCGGAGGCGCCCACCATCTTACAGTTTGGGCACAGTTCCTTCTCAATGCTAGTCAAACTTGGACGGGAACAGTGGCTTGAATTTCGAAAAATCGTGTTCAATTTGCAACCCTGTGCTCCTCCGGAGGCGCCCACCATCTTACAGTTTGGGCACAGTTCCTTCTCAATGCTAGTCAAACTTGGACGGGAACAGTGGCTTGAATTTCGAAAAATCGTGTTCAATTTGCAACCCTGTGCTCCTCCGGAGGCGCCCACCATCTTACAGTTTGGGCACAGTTCCTTCTCAATGCTAGTCAAACTTGGACGGGAACAGTGGCTTGAATTTCGAAAAATCGTGTTCAATTTGCAACCCTGTGCTCCTCCGGAGGCGCCCACCATCTTACAGTTTGGGCACAGTTCCTTCTCAATGCTAGTCAAACTTGGACGGGAACAGTGGCTTGAATTTCGAAAAATCGTGTTCAATTTGCAACCCTGTGCTCCTCCGGAGGCGCCCACCATCTTACAGTTTGGGCACAGTTCCTTCTCAATGCTAGTCAAACTTGGACGGGAACAGTGGCTTGAATTTCGAAAAATCGTGTTCAATTTGCAACCCTGTGCTCCTCCGGAGGCGCCCACCATCTTACAGTTTGGGCACAGTTCCTTCTCAATGCTAGTCAAACTTGGACGGGAACAGTGGCTTGAATTTCGAAAAATCGTGTTCAATTTGCAACCCTGTGCTCCTCCGGAGGCGCCCACCATCTTACAGTTTGGGCACAGTTCCTTCTCAATGCTAGTCAAACTTGGACGGGAACAGTGGCTTGAATTTCGAAAAATCGTGTTCAATTTGCAACCCTGTGCTCCTCCGGAGGCGCCCACCATCTTACAGTTTGGGCACAGTTCCTTCTCAATGCTAGTCAAACTTGGACGGGAACAGTGGCTTGAATTTCGAAAAATCGTGTTCAATTTGCAACCCTGTGCTCCTCCGGAGGCGCCCACCATCTTACAGTTTGGGCACAGTTCCTTCTCAATGCTAGTCAAACTTGGACGGGAACAGTGGCTTGAATTTCGAAAAATCGTGTTCAATTTGCAACCCTGTGCTCCTCCGGAGGCGCCCACCATCTTACAGTTTGGGCACAGTTCCTTCTCAATGCTAGTCAAACTTGGACGGGAACAGTGGCTTGAATTTCGAAAAATCGTGTTCAATTTGCAACCCTGTGCTCCTCCGGAGGCGCCCACCATCTTACAGTTTGGGCACAGTTCCTTCTCAATGCTAGTCAAACTTGGACGGGAACAGTGGCTTGAATTTCGAAAAATCGTGTTCAATTTGCAACCCTGTGCTCCTCCGGAGGCGCCCACCATCTTACAGTTTGGGCACAGTTCCTTCTCAATGCTAGTCAAACTTGGACGGGAACAGTGGCTTGAATTTCGAAAAATCGTGTTCAATTTGCAACCCTGTGCTCCTCCGGAGGCGCCCACCATCTTACAGTTTGGGCACAGTTCCTTCTCAATGCTAGTCAAACTTGGACGGGAACAGTGGCTTGAATTTCGAAAAATCGTGTTCAATTTGCAACCCTGTGCTCCTCCGGAGGCGCCCACCATCTTACAGTTTGGGCACAGTTCCTTCTCAATGCTAGTCAAACTTGGACGGGAACAGTGGCTTGAATTTCGAAAAATCGTGTTCAATTTGCAACCCTGTGCTCCTCCGGAGGCGCCCACCATCTTACAGTTTGGGCACAGTTCCTTCTCAATGCTAGTCAAACTTGGACGGGAACAGTGGCTTGAATTTCGAAAAATCGTGTTCAATTTGCAACCCTGTGCTCCTCCGGAGGCGCCCACCATCTTACAGTTTGGGCACAGTTCCTTCTCAATGCTAGTCAAACTTGGACGGGAACAGTGGCTTGAATTTCGAAAAATCGTGTTCAATTTGCAACCCTGTGCTCCTCCGGAGGCGCCCACCATCTTACAGTTTGGGCACAGTTCCTTCTCAATGCTAGTCAAACTTGGACGGGAACAGTGGCTTGAATTTCGAAAAATCGTGTTCAATTTGCAACCCTGTGCTCCTCCGGAGGCGCCCACCATCTTACAGTTTGGGCACAGTTCCTTCTCAATGCTAGTCAAACTTGGACGGGAACAGTGGCTTGAATTTCGAAAAATCGTGTTCAATTTGCAACCCTGTGCTCCTCCGGAGGCGCCCACCATCTTACAGTTTGGGCACAGTTCCTTCTCAATGCTAGTCAAACTTGGACGGGAACAGTGGCTTGAATTTCGAAAAATCGTGTTCAATTTGCAACCCTGTGCTCCTCCGGAGGCGCCCACCATCTTACAGTTTGGGCACAGTTCCTTCTCAATGCTAGTCAAACTTGGACGGGAACAGTGGCTTGAATTTCGAAAAATCGTGTTCAATTTGCAACCCTGTGCTCCTCCGGAGGCGCCCACCATCTTACAGTTTGGGCACAGTTCCTTCTCAATGCTAGTCAAACTTGGACGGGAACAGTGGCTTGAATTTCGAAAAATCGTGTTCAATTTGCAACCCTGTGCTCCTCCGGAGGCGCCCACCATCTTACAGTTTGGGCACAGTTCCTTCTCAATGCTAGTCAAACTTGGACGGGAACAGTGGCTTGAATTTCGAAAAATCGTGTTCAATTTGCAACCCTGTGCTCCTCCGGAGGCGCCCACCATCTTACAGTTTGGGCACAGTTCCTTCTCAATGCTAGTCAAACTTGGACGGGAACAGTGGCTTGAATTTCGAAAAATCGTGTTCAATTTGCAACCCTGTGCTCCTCCGGAGGCGCCCACCATCTTACAGTTTGGGCACAGTTCCTTCTCAATGCTAGTCAAACTTGGACGGGAACAGTGGCTTGAATTTCGAAAAATCGTGTTCAATTTGCAACCCTGTGCTCCTCTGCAGGCGCCCACCATCTTACAGTTTGGGCACAGTTCCTTCTCAATGCTAGTCAAACTTGGACGGGAACAGTGGCTTGAATTTCGAAAAATCGTGTTCAATTTGCAACCCTGTGCTCCTCCGGAGGCGCCCACCATCTTACAGTTTGGGCACAGTTCCTTCTCAATGCTAGTCAAACTTGGACGGGAACAGTGGCTTGAATTTCGAAAAATCGTGTTCAATTTGCAACCCTGTGCTCCTCCGGAGGCGCCCACCATCTTACAGTTTGGGCACAGTTCCTTCTCAATGCTAGTCAAACTTGGACGGGAACAGTGGCTTGAATTTCGAAAAATCGTGTTCAATTTGCAACCCTGTGCTCCTCCGGAGGCGCCCACCATCTTACAGTTTGGGCACAGTTCCTTCTCAATGCTAGTCAAACTTGGACGGGAACAGTGGCTTGAATTTCGAAAAATCGTGTTCAATTTGCAACCCTGTGCTCCTCCGGAGGCGCCCACCATCTTACAGTTTGGGCACAGTTCCTTCTCAATGCTAGTCAAACTTGGACGGGAACAGTGGCTTGAATTTCGAAAAATCGTGTTCAATTTGCAACCCTGTGCTCCTCCGGAGGCGCCCACCATCTTACAGTTTGGGCACAGTTCCTTCTCAATGCTAGTCAAACTTGGACGGGAACAGTGGCTTGAATTTCGAAAAATCGTGTTCAATTTGCAACCCTGTGCTCCTCCGGAGGCGCCCACCATCTTACAGTTTGGGCACAGTTCCTTCTCAATGCTAGTCAAACTTGGACGGGAACAGTGGCTTGAATTTCGAAAAATCGTGTTCAATTTGCAACCCTGTGCTCCTCCGGAGGCGCCCACCATCTTACAGTTTGGGCACAGTTCCTTCTCAATGCTAGTCAAACTTGGACGGGAACAGTGGCTTGAATTTCGAAAAATCGTGTTCAATTTGCAACCCTGTGCTCCTCCGGAGGCGCCCACCATCTTACAGTTTGGGCACAGTTCCTTCTCAATGCTAGTCAAACTTGGACGGGAACAGTGGCTTGAATTTCGAAAAATCGTGTTCAATTTGCAACCCTGTGCTCCTCCGGAGGCGCCCACCATCTTACAGTTTGGGCACAGTTCCTTCTCAATGCTAGTCAAACTTGGACGGGAACAGTGGCTTGAATTTCGAAAAATCGTGTTCAATTTGCAACCCTGTGCTCCTCCGGAGGCGCCCACCATCTTACAGTTTGGGCACAGTTCCTTCTCAATGCTAGTCAAACTTGGACGGGAACAGTGGCTTGAATTTCGAAAAATCGTGTTCAATTTGCAACCCTGTGCTCCTCCGGAGGCGCCCACCATCTTACAGTTTGGGCACAGTTCCTTCTCAATGCTAGTCAAACTTGGACGGGAACAGTGGCTTGAATTTCGAAAAATCGTGTTCAATTTGCAACCCTGTGCTCCTCCGGAGGCGCCCACCATCTTACAGTTTGGGCACAGTTCCTTCTCAATGCTAGTCAAACTTGGACGGGAACAGTGGCTTGAATTTCGAAAAATCGTGTTCAATTTGCAACCCTGTGCTCCTCCGGAGGCGCCCACCATCTTACAGTTTGGGCACAGTTCCTTCTCAATGCTAGTCAAACTTGGACGGGAACAGTGGCTTGAATTTCGAAAAATCGTGTTCAATTTGCAACCCTGTGCTCCTCCGGAGGCGCCCACCATCTTACAGTTTGGGCACAGTTCCTTCTCAATGCTAGTCAAACTTGGACGGGAACAGTGGCTTGAATTTCGAAAAATCGTGTTCAATTTGCAACCCTGTGCTCCTCCGGAGGCGCCCACCATCTTACAGTTTGGGCACAGTTCCTTCTCAATGCTAGTCAAACTTGGACGGGAACAGTGGCTTGAATTTCGAAAAATCGTGTTCAATTTGCAACCCTGTGCTCCTCCGGAGGCGCCCACCATCTTACAGTTTGGGCACAGTTCCTTCTCAATGCTAGTCAAACTTGGACGGGAACAGTGGCTTGAATTTCGAAAAATCGTGTTCAATTTGCAACCCTGTGCTCCTCCGGAGGCGCCCACCATCTTACAGTTTGGGCACAGTTCCTTCTCAATGCTAGTCAAACTTGGACGGGAACAGTGGCTTGAATTTCGAAAAATCGTGTTCAATTTGCAACCCTGTGCTCCTCCGGAGGCGCCCACCATCTTACAGTTTGGGCACAGTTCCTTCTCAATGCTAGTCAAACTTGGACGGGAACAGTGGCTTGAATTTCGAAAAATCGTGTTCAATTTGCAACCCTGTGCTCCTCCGGAGGCGCCCACCATCTTACAGTTTGGGCACAGTTCCTTCTCAATGCTAGTCAAACTTGGACGGGAACAGTGGCTTGAATTTCGAAAAATCGTGTTCAATTTGCAACCCTGTGCTCCTCCGGAGGCGCCCACCATCTTACAGTTTGGGCACAGTTCCTTCTCAATGCTAGTCAAACTTGGACGGGAACAGTGGCTTGAATTTCGAAAAATCGTGTTCAATTTGCAACCCTGTGCTCCTCCGCGCCCACCATCTTACAGTTTGGGCACAGTTCTTCTCAATGCTAGTCAAACTTGGACGGGAACAGTGGCTTGAATTTCGAAAAATCGTGTTCAATTTGCAACCCTGTGCTCCTCCGGAGGCGCCACCATCTTACAGTTTGGGCACAGTTCCTTCTCAATGCTAGTCAAACTTGGACGGGAACAGTGGCTTGAATTTCGAAAAATCGTGTTCAATTGCAACCCTGTGCTCCTCCGGAGGCGCCCACCATCTTACAGTTTGGGCACAGTTCCTTCTCAATGCTAGTCAAACTTGGACGGGAACAGTGGCTTGAATTCGAAAAATCGTGTTCAATTTGCAACCCTGTGCTCCTCCGGAGGCGCCCACCATCTTACAGTTGGGCACAGTTCCTTCTCAATGCTAGTCAAACTTGGACGGGAACAGTGGCTTGAATTTCGAAAATCGTGTTCAATTTGCAACCCTGTGCTCCTCCGGAGGCGCCCACCATCTTACAGTTTGGGCACAGTTCCTTCTCAATGCTAGTCAAACTTGGACGGGAACAGTGGCTTGAATTTCGAAAAATCGTGTTCAATTTGCAACCCTGTGCTCCTCCGGAGGCGCCCACCATCTTACAGTTTGGGCACAGTTCCTTCTCAATGCTAGTCAAACTTGGACGGGAACAGTGGCTTGAATTTCGAAAAATCGTGTTCAATTTGCAACCCTGTGCTCTCCGGAGGCGCCCACCATCTTACAGTTTGGGCACAGTTCCTTCTCAATGCTAGTCAAACTTGGACGGGAACAGTGGCTTGAATTTCGAAAATCGTGTTCAATTTGCAACCCTGTGCTCCTCCGGAGGCGCCCACCATCTTACAGTTTGGGCACAGTTCCTTCTCAATGCTAGTCAAACTTGGACGGGAACAGTGGCTTGAATTTCGAAAAATCGTGTTCAATTTGCAACCCTGTGCTCCTCCGGAGGCGCCACCATCTTACAGTTTGGGCACAGTTCCTTCTCAATGCTAGTCAAACTTGGACGGGAACAGTGGCTTGAATTTCGAAAAATCGTGTTCAATTTGCAACCCTGTGCTCCTCCGGAGGCGCCCACCATCTTACAGTTTGGGCACAGTTCCTTCTCAATGCTAGTCAAACTTGGACGGGAACAGTGGCTTGAATTTCGAAAAATCGTGTTCAATTTGCAACCCTGTGCTCCTCCGGAGGCGCCCACCATCTTTACAGTTTGGGCACAGTTCCTTCTCAATGCTAGTCAAACTTGGACGGGAACAGTGGCTTGAATTTCGAAAAATCGTGTTCAATTTGCAACCCTGTGCTCCTCCGGAGGCGCCCACCATCTTACAGTTTGGGCACAGTTCCTTCTCAATGCTAGTCAAACTTGGACGGGAACAGTGGCTTGAATTTCGAAAAATCGTGTTCAATTTGCAACCCTGTGCTCCTCCGGAGGCGCCCACCATCTTACAGTTTGGGCACAGTTCCTTCTCAATGCTAGTCAAACTTGGACGGGAACAGTGGCTTGAATTTCGAAAAATCGTGTTCAATTTGCAACCCTGTGCTCCTCCGGAGGCGCCCACCATCTTACAGTTTGGGCACAGTTCCTTCTCAATGCTAGTCAAACTTGGACGGGAACAGTGGCTTGAATTTCGAAAAATCGTGTTCAATTTGCAACCCTGTGCTCCTCCGGAGGCGCCCACCATCTTACAGTTTGGGCACAGTTCCTTCTCAATGCTAGTCAAACTTGACGGGAACAGTGGCTTGAATTTCGAAAAATCGTGTTCAATTTGCAACCCTGTGCTCCTCCGGAGGCGCCCACCATCTTACAGTTTGGGCACAGTTCCTTCTCAATGCTAGTCAAACTTGGACGGGAACAGTGGCTTGAATTTCGAAAAATCGTGTTCAATTTGCAACCCTGTGCTCCTCCGGAGGCGCCCACCATCTTACAGTTTGGGCACAGTTCCTTCTCAATGCTAGTCAAACTTGGACGGGAACAGTGGCTTGAATTTCGAAAAATCGTGTTCAATTTGCAACCCTGTGCTCCTCCGGAGGCGCCCACCATCTTACAGTTTGGGCACAGTTCCTTCTCAATGCTAGTCAAACTTGGACGGGAACAGTGGCTTGAATTTCGAAAAATCGTGTTCAATTTGCAACCCTGTGCTCCTCCGGAGGCGCCCACCATCTTACAGTTTGGGCACAGTTCCTTCTCAATGCTAGTCAAACTTGGACGGGAACAGTGGCTTGAATTTCGAAAATCGTGTTCAATTTGCAACCCTGTGCTCCTCCGGAGGCGCCCACCATCTTACAGTTTGGGCACAGTTCCTTCTCAATGCTAGTCAAACTTGGACGGAACAGTGGCTTGAATTTCGAAAAATCGTGTCAATTTGCAACCCTGTGCTCCTCCGGAGGCGCCCACCATCTTACAGTTTGGGCACAGTTCCTTCTCAATGCTAGTCAAACTTGGACGGGAACAGTGGCTTGAATTTCGAAAAATCGTGTTCAATTTGCAACCCTGTGCTCCTCCGGAGGCGCCCACCATCTTACAGTTTGGGCACAGTTCCTTCTCAATGCTAGTCAAACTTGGACGGGAACAGTGGCTTGAATTTCGAAAAATCGTGTTCAATTTGCAACCCTGTGCTCCTCCGGAGGCGCCCACCATCTTACAGTTTTGGGCACAGTTCCTTCTCAATGCTAGTCAAACTTGGACGGGAACAGTGGCTTGAATTGTCGAAAAATCGTGTTCAATTTGCAACCCTGTGCTCCTCCGGAGGCGCCCACCATCTTACAGTTTGGGCACAGTTCCTTCTCAATGCTAGTCAAACTTGGACGGGAACAGTGGCTTGAATTTCGAAAAATCGTGTTCAATTTGCAACCCTGTGCTCCTCCGGAGGCGCCCACCATCTTACAGTTTGGGGCACAGTTCCTTCTCAATGCTAGTCAAACTTGGACGGGAACAGTGGCTTGAATTTCGAAAAATCGTGTTCAATTTGCAACCCTGTGCTCCTCCGGAGGCGCCCACCATCTTACAGTTTGGGCACAGTTCCTTCTCAATGCTAGTCAAACTTGGACGGGAACAGTGGCTTGAATTTCGAAAAATCGTGTTCAATTTGCAACCCTGTGCTCCTCCGGGAGGCGCCCACCATCTTACAGTTTGGGCACAGTTCCTTCTCAATGCTAGTCAAACTTGGACGGGAACAGTGGCTTGAATTTCGAAAAATCGTGTTCAATTTGCAACCCTGTGCTCCTCCGGAGGCGCCCACCATCTTACAGTTTGGGCACAGTTCCTTCTCAATGCTAGTCAAACTTGGACGGGAACAGTGGCTTGAATTTCGAAAAATCGTGTTCAATTTGCAACCCTGTGCTCCTCCGGAGGCGCCCACCATCTTACAGTTTGGGCACAGTTCCTTCTCAATGCTAGTCAAACTTGGACGGGAACAGTGGCTTGAATTTCGAAAAATCGTGTTCAATTTGCAACCCTGTGCTCCTCCGGAGGCGCCCACCATCTTACAGTTTGGGCACAGTTCCTTCTCAATGCTAGTCAAACTTGGACGGGAACAGTGGCTTGAATTTCGAAAAATCGTGTTCAATTTGCAACCCTGTGCTCCTCCGGAGGCGCCCACCATCTTACAGTTTGGGCACAGTTCCTTCTCAATGCTAGTCAAACTTGGACGGGAACAGTGGCTTGAATTTCGAAAAATCGTGTTCAATTTGCAACCCTGTGCTCCTCCGGAGGCGCCCACCATCTTACAGTTTGGGCACAGTTTCCTTCTCAATGCTAGTCAAACTTGGACGGGAACAGTGGCTTGAATTTCGAAAAATCGTGTTCAATTTGCAACCCTGTGCTCCTCCGGAGGCGCCCACCATCTTACAGTTTGGGCACAGTTCCTTCTCAATGCTAGTCAAACTTGGACGGGAACAGTGGCTTGAATTTCGAAAAATCGTGTTCAATTTGCAACCCTGTGCTCCTCCGGAGGCGCCCACCATCTTACAGTTTGGGCACAGTTCCTTCTCAATGCTAGTCAAACTTGGACGGGAACAGTGGCTTGAATTTCGAAAAATCGTGTTCAATTTGCAACCCTGTGCTCCTCCGGAGGCGCCCACCATCTTACAGTTTGGGCACAGTTCCT
Source organism: Neria commutata (assembly GCA_963457695.1). Classification (NCBI taxonomy): domain Eukaryota; kingdom Metazoa; phylum Arthropoda; class Insecta; order Diptera; family Micropezidae; genus Neria; species Neria commutata. The sequence goes on from OY735249.1 coordinate 13,596, forward strand.
TCTCAATGCTAGTCAAACTTGGACGGGAACAGTGGCTTGAATTTCGAAAAATCGTGTTCAATTTGCAACCCTGTGCTCCTCCGGAGGCGCCCACCATCTTACGTTTGGGCACAGTTCCTTCTCAATGCTAGTCAAACTTGGACGGGAACAGTGGCTTGAATTTCGAAAAATCGTGTTCAATTTGCAACCCTGTGCTCCTCCGGAGGCGCCCACCATCTTACAGTTTGGGCACAGTTCCTTCTCAATGCTAGTCAAACTTGGACGGGAACAGTGGCTTGAATTTCGAAAAATCGTGTTCAATTTGCAACCCTGTGCTCCTCCGGAGGCGCCCACCATCTTACAGTTTGGGCACAGTTCCTTCTCAATGCTAGTCAAACTTGGACGGGAACAGTGGCTTGAATTTCGAAAAATCGTGTTCAATTTGCAACCCTGTGCTCCTCCGGAGGCGCCCACCATCTTACAGTTTGGGCACAGTTCCTTCTCAATGCTAGTCAAACTTGGACGGGAACAGTGGCTTGAATTTCGAAAAATCGTGTTCAATTTGCAACCCTGTGCTCCTCCGGAGGCGCCCACCATCTTACAGTTTGGGCACAGTTCCTTCTCAATGCTAGTCAAACTTGGACGGGAACAGTGGCTTGAATTTCGAAAAATCGTGTTCAATTTGCAACCCTGTGCTCCTCCGGAGGCGCCCACCATCTTACAGTTTGGGCACAGTTCCTTCTCAATGCTAGTCAAACTTGGACGGGAACAGTGGCTTGAATTTCGAAAAATCGTGTTCAATTTGCAACCCTGTGCTCCTCCGGAGGCGCCCACCATCTTACAGTTTGGGCACAGTTCCTTCTCAATGCTAGTCAAACTTGGACGGGAACAGTGGCTTGAATTTCGAAAAATCGTGTTCAATTTGCAACCCTGTGCTCCTCCGGAGGCGCCCACCATCTTACAGTTTGGGCACAGTTCCTTCTCAATGCTAGTCAAACTTGGACGGGAACAGTGGCTTGAATTTCGAAAAATCGTGTTCAATTTGCAACCCTGTGCTCCTCCGGAGGCGCCCACCATCTTACAGTTTGGGCACAGTTCCTTCTCAATGCTAGTCAAACTTGGACGGGAACAGTGGCTTGAATTTCGAAAAATCGTGTTCAATTTGCAACCCTGTGCTCCTCCGGAGGCGCCCACCATCTTACAGTTTGGGCACAGTTCCTTCTCAATGCTAGTCAAACTTGGACGGGAACAGTGGCTTGAATTTCGAAAAATCGTGTTCAATATCAACCCTGTGCTCCTCCGGAGGCGCCCACCATCTTACAGTTTGGGCACAGTTCCTTCTCAATGCTAGTCAAACTTGGACGGGAACAGTGGCTTGAATTTCGAAAATCGTGTTCAATTTGCAACCCTGTGCTCCTCCGGAGGCGCCCACCATCTTACAGTTTGGGCACAGTTCCTTCTCAATGCTAGTCAAACTTGGACGGGAACAGTGGCTTGAATTTCGAAAAATCGTGTTCAATTTGCAACCCTGTGCTCCTCCGGAGGCGCCCACCATCTTACAGTTTGGGCACAGTTCCTTCTCAATGCTAGTCAAACTTGGACGGGAACAGTGGCTTGAATTTCGAAAAATCGTGTTCAATTTGCAACCCTGTGCTCCTCCGGAGGCGCCCACCATCTTACAGTTTGGGCACAGTTCCTTCTCAATGCTAGTCAAACTTGGACGGGAACAGTGGCTTGAATTTCGAAAAATCGTGTTCAATTTGCAACCCTGTGCTCCTCCGGAGGCGCCCACATCTTACAGTTTGGGCACAGTTCCTTCTCAATGCTAGTCAAACTTGGACGGGAACAGTGGCTTGAATTTCGAAAAATCGTGTTCAATTTGCAACCCTGTGCTCCTCCGGAGGCGCCCACCATCTTACAGTTTGGGCACAGTTCCTTCTCAATGCTAGTCAAACTTGGACGGGAACAGTGGCTTGAATTTCGAAAAATCGTGTTCAATTTGCAACCCTGTGCTCCTCCGGAGGCGCCCACCATCTTACAGTTTGGGCACAGTTCCTTCTCAATGCTAGTCAAACTTGGACGGGAACAGTGGCTTGAATTCGAAAAATCGTGTTCAATTTGCAACCCTGTGCTCCTCCGGAGGCGCCCACCATCTTACAGTTTGGGCACAGTTCCTTCTCAATGCTAGTCAAACTTGGACGGGAACAGTGGCTTGAATTTCGAAAAATCGTGTTCAATTTGCAACCCTGTGCTCCTCCGGAGGCGCCCACCATCTTACAGTTTGGGCACAGTTCCTTCTCAATGCTAGTCAAACTTGGACGGGAACAGTGGCTTGAATTTCGAAAAATCGTGTTCAATTTGCAACCCTGTGCTCCTCCGGAGGCGCCCACCATCTTACAGTTTGGGCACAGTTCCTTCTCAATGCTAGTCAAACTTGGACGGGAACAGTGGCTTGAATTTCGAAAAATCGTGTTCAATTTGCAACCCTGTGCTCCTCCGGAGGCGCCCACCATCTTACAGTTTGGGCACAGTTCCTTCTCAATGCTAGTCAAACTTGGACGGGAACAGTGGCTTGAATTTCGAAAAATCGTGTTCAATTTGCAACCCTGTGCTCCTCCGGAGGCGCCCACCATCTTACAGTTTGGGCACAGTTCCTTCTCAATGCTAGTCAAACTTGGACGGGAACAGTGGCTTGAATTTCGAAAAATCGTGTTCAATTTGCAACCCTGTGCTCCTCCGGAGGCGCCCACCATCTTACAGTTTGGGCACAGTTCCTTCTCAATGCTAGTCAAACTTGGACGGGAACAGTGGCTTGAATTTCGAAAAATCGTGTTCAATTTGCAACCCTGTGCTCCTCCGGAGGCGCCCACCATCTTACAGTTTGGGCACAGTTCCTTCTCAATGCTAGTCAAACTTGGACGGGAACAGTGGCTTGAATTTCGAAAAATCGTGTTCAATTTGCAACCCTGTGCTCCTCCGGAGGCGCCCACCATCTTACAGTTTGGGCACAGTTCCTTCTCAATGCTAGTCAAACTTGGACGGGAACAGTGGCTTGAATTTCGAAAAATCGTGTTCAATTTGCAACCCTGTGCTCCTCCGGAAGCGCCCACCATCTTACAGTTTGGGCACAGTTCCTTCTTTCGAACGTATATATTTAAATGCCTCAGTCAAGAAGATACTCGGTGCCAATGTCGGGAGCCGGCACAGAACAAAGGTACCGAATTTGCAGTAGTGGGATCAAACAGAAGTTTGGAATTTGGAACTAGGAGCTGAAGTTGGTGCGCACGAAGTTCGTTCTTTAATATTTGGTTGGATTTTTATAATAACAGTAACGTTTTAATTATTATAGTATTACAGCTGGATATTTCATGCACACGCATATGAATAAGAACATAACATTTGTCCGTGTTTTTTTCTAAACTACATTTTGGCGCACAGCTTCTAAATATAGCAAACCTGATATACATTGCCGGAATGGGTTAAGTTGTGCAACTCTCCATGGTGCCGCCGTACTCACACCGCGAGGACTCGTTTCCTGTTTGTTGTATTAGATGCATCGCTGCTTGCTATCTGGGCGGCTGCATGTGTTAGTGCGCCTCTGTATATACTTGTATACTACATCTTGTCCCAGACCATGGTTGGCCTGGCCAACATTTTCTGCTTACTGCCAAGTCAAATCGATATTTAACCCAGCCAAAAAAAGAACAGATGCCGCCAATGTGCATGGCTAACTGCTATTACCAACAACAAAAACAACCCCAAAACACCCACTGCACGAAATATATGTTGAGAAAAGGACGTGATGCGTACATGCGCAAAGGCTGTAGAGTCTGCTCTACCACGGCCGTACACTGCTCCTTTGCTGCATGTGTGTGCGCGCGGACGGACATGAAGAGAGAACAAAGGCAATCCAATACAAGCAAACCTCAGCAGAATACACTTTCGCAATGGTGTAAAAACAAGCCCAGACATGGAACAGAAACGAGCAAATTCAGGCGTGGAACTCTTGGCTTGACTTTTTTGGTTAGGGCTAATTGGGCGTTAGGCTATATTTTTCTCATCCAATTTTGCACTTTTGCCGCTTTTCCGTTTTGCCTCTAAATATGAGCCCACTACATCTGCTCCCTTTCTACTGGTTCTGATTAAGTTTTTTGTAAGTGCACTTTGCCTTTGCTCTTGCATTTGCACTTGGTATGTCTGACGTCACCAGATCGTGTCTGTTGTACATACTATCACACAATCGCACTAATACCCACATGTAGCCTCTCGTGCCCTTATCGGTTACTATCATCGCTGTTCGTCGCACATAACATTCAAACTGTTAGCAATTGAGCTGTTACGTTATTCAAGGTTTTCGAGCAGGCATGAATTGGTTTCGGTTACTTTTGTATGAATTGAAATGTTAATACGAGTTGAAAAAGGTTATTTTAAGGTATGTAAGTTGGTTGGGCGCTGTCGTGGCTTAGTGGATAAGTGCTCGGATGCCGCGGTTCGAGACATCGCCGGGTATTTAGAACTAGCAGGTAAATATGTATGTATGCACATACATAAAATTACAGAATTTGCATTCGACTACCGCACCACAACCACATGCATCGCATAGTCAGCTAGCCAGTGACGTTTACGACGTCGTTGCATTTAGCACTCCTCGGCCTCTTTCTCATCCCGAATCCTGACCCAAGCTTTTTACACACAGTGTTCTTCAACTTGCTGTGAGATTTTCGTTTCGTTTTCCGAAGTCAGTGCTTCAAAAGAATGTCGAACCGTTTAGTAAAATGCTTGTTTGTAGAGAAAACGTGTGTTAGGTATTGGCACGAGTTATCAAATCATTTGGCTGAAAAATCGTAAAAATGGCAACTCTGCACCACGGATCCAGTCAGAGCCACGAGTGAATGTATGTGGTGACTCTCTGTGTTCGCTGTGTTACGCGCTGCTGTGTTTTGTGCTTCAATTTCGTCTTTATCGATTTTATGGGAATGTGTTGGTGCGGCTATGACGCTGCACTTCACATAAACACATGCACTAACGCCCAGAAACCAGTTCTAGATACACATTTTTTCTTGCTCGCGTAGTTAACTCTGCTGAGCTTCGTGAAGAGGCTGACATCGCCGATATGCTTGGCTATTTTGACGTCACTTTACATTTTTGCACTTGGTTTTAAGCAATTATATTGCAGTTACGTGCAGCAGTGTCACTCCTTGAAAAGCGTAAATGTGCAGACCGATCCAAAGCGCATTACAGTACTTCCTTCTTTACTCACTGCTTTTTTAAACTCTCAAAATGTTAGATTAGTGACTTCGTGACGTCACAATGGATTCTAATGGTATGCCATACCTCTAGGAACGTATCGGAAAACGTTACAGTGACACGCAGTGACCAATCGGCACACGCTCTGCTGATTATTGGTAGCTGAAGTTGGCTACCGTGACACTAATAGCGTTCCTTGATAACACATTTGCGAAGAGGTCCCCTGCAGCCCATTCGCGATTCAATAGAGTGTGCAATTTCGAGTATAGGCTTTTGTCCAAATCTAATCGTATTTTGCGCCACTGTGCCACAGAACTGTACTTTGAAAATCGTTGAGAGCGCACAGCCGAGCGAGCGGCCATGCGCGCAACTGTAGCTGCGCGTGTGTGTGTGGGCAATGCCTTTATGCATACGTGTTCAACAGTAGGGGTGTGCTGGAGGGGCCTGACGAGCGCAAACGTCGCGTTTATGTGGCCTGGCATGGCTGCCACATATTTCCAGGGAAGCCTTGCGAACAAAGCTTCAGGAAATCCCGAAATATTCCCAAATACTAAAAAAGTTGTGCTGTAACGCTGTAACGTTAAATTGCGTTCAACCCAAATAATACCTAACATTACATTTGCTGTTTTACAAAGAAACCGTTAAATATGTCGCAAGCTAAAACGCACTTCTATATGTATGGACGTTTCATAAGGTTAACTTTAATTTAGTTAAGTTTAATATTGAAATGAATTAAAAATTCAACAATGGGAAAAATTTCTCAAATCTGGCAGCCCTACCAGTCAGCGACGGCAGCGCTTCAACTGCTGATTCACAAAAATTTGCCTTCGCTACGTTTTATTCGATTACAGACTGTCTGAGATACATAAGTGCTTGTGATGCGTTGCTTCGCTGTTGTCGCTATCGGTTCGGGAGCAGCAATTTTTATCGCGCCGTGCTTTTGCCTGAGCCAGTTTGTGATTTTTTCCATTTCGAACGGAGTGTAGCTGGGAAAAGAATTGTTCTAATCAATATTTATACTTTGGCTAGTGTAAACAGTTTTCCGCATTCGAGCTACTCCGCTACCGATAAGCAGAAAAGTTTGCACAATCTAGATACATCCTATATCTGTTGTGTGGAAAAATTACGCGCGAGTCGTTTTGGTCGAAATACCCGTTTTTGCTTATTAAAATCGATTTACTCAGACGCGTCCTCGTACAGTGCATTGATAGGTGTGAGAATAAAATCGATAATCTAAGAGAAAGGTTATAACGGAGTATGGACAACGGTCTCCTCCACCGCATGCTGGATTACCAGTGTTCCAACGCCGATAACAATAAAAACAACAGCAGGAAAAGGCACAGTAAATAAATAACTAACGGGATAGATTGTGAGTGGGCAGTGAATTCAAGATGGAAAACCCCTCAAATAATTTGTCCACATTAAAAAGATAGGTGAATTAGGAGAAAGCAGCGCTGGCGTTATCTTTTGGATTTTCTCAAGTGAAAAGAAAAGAGAACTTTGGATTAATTAACCCCTCCCAGCTCCGCCAAAATATTGAAACCAAAATATTATTTGTGTATAAGCAGAAGAAGAAGCATAGTGCAGCAATAGAAAAGTATACCCAAATTACGAGGAAAACTGGTCGCACACATACCACCTATCTACCCACCCACTTACACCCGTTGCTCTAGATCCCAGTGCTAGGGTCAGTGAAAATAAACCGCTGAAATTCGGGAAGTACGTGCTCAACAAGACTTCCAACAGTTGACACTTGTCCAGTTACAACGCCCTCTCGCGTTCTTCATATACACACAAAAGCGCAGAAAGATGTCTCTACAAACGAAGCGCCAACACTGCTATCTCTGCGATTTGCCTCGTATGCCCTGGGCAATGATCAATGACTTCTCGGAGGCGGTATGCCGTGGCTGCGTCAACTACGAGGGTGCTGATCGCATAGAATTGGTTTTGGACGCGGCGCGTCAAATGAAGCGATTGCATCAGGCCGCCAAGCGAAACCACGAGAATGGCGAGGTAGTGGCGCAGCAGCAGGCGGCTGCCCTGCAGTCGCAGCACCGTAGCAACAGTGGTGGACCGCTCAGCGTGGGCGTAGTAGGTCCGCCGCAACAGCAACAGCAGCACCATCACGCCGCCTACCACACGCAGCGCATCGGGCCTCCGCCACAGCAATCGGCACCCAGCCTCATGGATTTCCCAGTGAAAATGGAAGCGCACGACGCGAGTGTGCGTCCCGTTCGCATTTCCCACATGGCGCCGCACCACATGACTAACATGACGAACCGAGCTGTGGCCGCTGCTGCAGCCGCCGCAGCTGCATCAGGATCTAGCGTGAATGTGGGCGGTCCTGTACCGCCAGCGCTTTCAGTCAATTTAAAGCGTCCCCCATCCGAGGATGACGATCACAACAATCACCATGATGGTGGCGGTCCCACGGGCCTAAAGCGCAGCGCCATCGACGATGCGGCCGCTGCAGCGGGTGTAGCCCGTCCGCCGCTGACAAGGGGTGAATCCCTACCGGCTGCCGTATCCTTCGTGTCGGAGCGCCAGGCGGGCCTGCGCGACAAGCATCAGCCAGTGCGAGCACCCTCCTTCGATGCGTCCACCTTTAAGCCAGGCGGTAAGTACCATGTCCATTGTCCAGTTGTTTAGTTGGAAGTTGTGGTGGCAGCATACAGGTACGATCCCAATATGAACGTTACAATGTCAAGCGGACCGCAGAGTAACCTAGTAGAAGCTATGTTGTTGTTGTTGGTACTGTCTAAACACACTCCCGAAGGTAGAGGAAAAATTGATATTCCCCAATTGGATATCGACAAGAGACGTTGTGTCTAATAAATCAAACCAGCAGCTTATCGTACGTTTGTTCCAGCTTGAAGCTTAGTTAAGATTAGGCGTTAGCTTGATAACGGTTGAACGATAGGGTCGAAAATGCTCCGATCAGCGATGCGGCCACATTCCACAAATGTGCAAACGGTTCCTAAATTGTGACAACACTCGTTGTACCAGGGGCCACCGAATAATCTGGAGCAGTCCAGGTGTGTATACCAGCGCGGAGTAGGCTCGCTGCAAGTAGATATACAAGTTTCAGCTGTGTATAACAAGGGCTCGCAATTGTAACCGTTACACTATGATGGGCCCTCACCCTAACCCTGCGCTGCGCACCACCGTCTCCACCTTTCCCACCATCCGGGCACACATACAGCTACAAATATAGACATGAATACATATAACAAAGAGGACTGGCATGTTGACATGGCATGCCGTAAGAATGACATGCGCACTGCTTCAGCTTCTGCCGCTGCTTCTTCTTCTACACGAATTCACCAAACACGTACATATATACGTGCAAAATTGTTTTTGGGCGCTTCACCAGTGTTTCTTTTTTCTTCATTTATCATTCTCCTTGTTGTTGGTGTTGTTGTTTGGTGGAACGTCGTCGTCGTCACTAAACTTGTTTCCATTCCGGAGCGTTGTAGGTGGAGCTGAGGCGGGCGGGTGAGCGGGCGCGCGATATAACAGCGACGACGACATAAAAATACTATAACGTCTTCTTCCTCCGCTCTTTCTTCGCCGTGGTCTTGCGCGTCCATGTTCGGCCAGCTGCTGGTTGGGGGCGGTGGAGCGGTAGGGTTCACAACTGCCTCCATTTATTGTGTGTGTATACTATGTGGGGATACGTAAGTAAGTGGGTACGTACGTACTGCGAATACGCTGCTAGCACGTATCTATAGTATACATAGTGACACATACACGGATCTGTGTCTGTATTTGCTACACACATACAGTGTGTGTGAGTGCCAAGTTGGATATGGCCCCAGAGAGATATACATATACATATATCTACATGCATCATATAATTGTGTTTGGGTACGTGTGCGTGTGCGCATGTAGTGCACACTTGGGGCAGACACGAAACCGCGTAATACGAGGCATGCACGTCTGAGCCTGTGGATGTATAGTTGTACGCGTAGCAGCGGCAAGTTGGAACGTGAGGTGTGCAAACGAGTAGTCAGGCAATGCCAAGTCAGCAGCACCAGCAGCAAGGGAGAGGATGTGGCCGAGGCAGTAGTTACCGGCAAGAATTTGAATAATTTTCATCATCATGGGTATGCTTCGTGCGGTAAACGATATTCTCTTTGGTTGGCCAAAACAACATGACTCGAAGCCTGGCAGCCATGACAAGAGCAACAGCAGCAATTCATATACACAAACTCACACACTCAAGCAAACCCAGTTTGTGATACTGAACGCTCCGTTGAGCAGATTTAATGTCTCTGTAGTTATGGTCACGTGAAATGTTTAGGGCGCTCGGCGAGAGGCTTCCAGAAGACACGCAAAAGACAGCCACTGTCCCCGTGTTCGCGTGCCAGTGCAGCAGTGGCAGCCTTCGGCTGTTCCATACATATCTGCCAAGGTTCTTATTCTTTAATATGCCCCTAACGTGCAGGTTCAACAATTTTATTGTCTCTACTCCGTACGTGATTGAACTGCCATCGGTTAGATTCCGAACAGGTTGTCCAAAAATGGATTAAAATCAATATCCAGTAGGAGCTTTAAGAACTGATCGATCGTTTCAAATTCTAGGATTATCTGAAAGCAATGCCAGAAGAGTTGGGTAACGCAACTGATAGCTTTTTGTGTTTCTGATTTTGTGAAAAATATACATTAGTTTTCCATTCCAAAGATTAGTTTTGGCTATAAGCAAAATCGTTGTCTTTCTCTCATTATTTTTGAGTTTGCGACAGTTGGGAAGCGCTGTTAAAAGTTTTGCCAAAAATGTTCTATTATACAGGTGCTTATACATATAGCCGCAATCATCAAACTGGACGAGAAAAGGGGCACTTCTGGTTGTACCATTCGGAATTGTGTCACAACATCTGTGAAGCCGTGCATGCCGTTAGACACCACAGCATGACAATTGTACTATGACCACCAATCGCTGCTGTGCTCCGAAATAAGAACTTAAAAAATTCACATGCCAGCATCCAGCGTACAATTCGACTGCAAGAGGGAAGTAGGGACGGAGTAAGCGTGTGATAACGAAAATGCTTAATTTTGTGCTCAATTTGGGAATATTTTTGTAGCAGCTCGCTGATAAGAGTCAAGCCAGTCACAACACCCTCGGCTCCGCAATTTTAGAATAAACAGAGTAGTCCCGAGATAAGACTTTAAAAGAGGCGTGTGCGTGTGTGTTGCGGTGTACTAGAATTCACAAGAGACGCTCTTGTTTCTTGCCTTTCATAACATTTTCCTTTTAATCAATATCTGCTCATATACTCTGCATACACGCTCATTTGTACTCCATTTTCGTTATTCATAGCTTGCTTACAAAGAAATCTCGTTTAAGTTGTTTGCGTATGACTTGCCAGGTTTATCTTATCACGGCGGAAAGTTTGACTGATAATGGCTTATCATGCGCCACTGATACGAGTAATGCGGACGGACGCCGTATTCTGCTCTGCTTCATTAAAATAATGTATAACTTCTCGTTTATTTTTTAATTACTTGCGAAGTATCTCAACTATTGAGTGTGTGCGTCTATGCGAGTAGATACGGATGTGCATGTATTTCGTTTTATCATGGGACCATGTTGAAATAGAACTATCTTATCGGCCTAGTTTAATGTTGATAATTTTTGTGATAATGATTTTTCCTATTGCAACCAATTTGCTTGCCTTTGTCAGCCGAGATTTCATTGGAAACACAAATATGTATGTATGTATATATTTTCGCCTTAACAGATAACATCCCGGAGATAACGTGCTATTGCCATTACGCCGTTTGTTGCCAGAGACAACGTTCTTTGAAGATCATAAGGTGTCTTAATTGACATTGACTCTGAGTCGCAAGCCGTAAGCAATAAAAGCCTTTCTCACAGAGTGCTAATTGCTTTGGTCATATCTCATATCTGTCACTGGTAGTACAGGGCGGCTGTGTTAACGGACCCTATAAATGAGATTCACTAGTTCAAACAGCATTTTCGAGGTAACAATTCCGCTTCACCGGGATGTTTAAAAGTGTGGTTGGTGGTTGGTTTTACTATACTAACAGATTGATTTGAATAGTTTCAAAAGATCTCACTAACTAAACGCTAAAAACATATTTATTTGGGAAATATGTTTATCTAGGACGTGGTTTTCTGAGCGTACTAGGTACTTGCCGCCTGTATTGAACGTTGTGGCATTTAGGTCTTTTGTATTGCACGCTGCAGTACAAAAGGTACGAAACACAGACGAACGTTATCAACTTTCAAGCTAAGACAATTGTAGAAACAATTTTCAGTTTCAATTTCAGTTTTTGTTTCTCGTAATTCACTTCTCGCTTCTCGTTTTTGTGCTTTTCGTTTGCAAAATTTCGCATTCATAATGAGGCTCATTGATTTCTCGTATACGTATACACATTTTATGTATTTATGTATGTAAACACATCTATATGTATGCAAACTGCGTCGTTCACAATCCAACGTGATGAATGTGACTGGAGTACACGATAAGCACACACGCGCACGCACAAGCGAACCACACATGCATACTTACTACAAACACATGCGCAGTTTAATGTTCACGTATCGACGAGATATACTTACGCATTTATATACTAGTACTGTCGTATCTGTGTCTGCTGCAAGCAAGCTCTCTCGCATAGGAGCGCACACACAGACGAACTAGTTTTATAAACAAATATCTTCTATAAATATCGACTGATGTTTATATTGGCTGTATCTACCGAACTGCTCCGGCATGCTTCTGTACGCGAGCGGCAAATGCTATGAAAAATATCACAGCGATAGAGCGCGATGAAATAAAGTTCAAAGTAGAAGCGCTGCCACGGCGGTTGCTACTGCCTCTTCTGCTCCACCCGCTTTCGCTTTACCCAGTCCCCTGACATCCTACTCCTTGCCTTTCTTTGAGGCATGGAGTATAAATATGAGGGACCGGGAGAGATTATTAGAAAAAGAACTGAAAGCTTTTGTCAAGCTTCGTTTCGGGCCGTTTTCGACTTTCCAGTTTGGCTGGTGCGACACGGATCTGGTTTGCTACATACTTTGCGCTTCTGCCTCCGCTCCCATGTCAGCTCTGTGGGTTTGGATCCAGATCCATTTGCCCATTTAAGACCGCGCTGCTAGTTAATAATGAGCCCTAGGGTTTGTATTGTGGTTAATGAGCACGGCTGTTTGCTTTCCCCAGCTTTCCGAGGAGGGTCTAGCCCGCCTAATGCTACCTATGTCTGGAGGCCTACCTACATATGTATGTACATCTCTTTCTCCCTCTCTGTCTTATAGCGGTCAGGGTTTGTTGGTTGAATACGTCGTAAGATTTTACTTTGCCACAATCGTCACGAAGTGCGACATTTTATACAGACCCATTAGTAAATTCATACACACGCCCCAACACATACACACACACACATGCTGAAACCAAAATGCGCACAAATACAGTGACGAAAGTGACGTATGTTTTCATAATTGAATGAAAACACGCTCTACTTCCCGCCTTCCTCACACGCTGCCGTAGTCTCTATCTTACCTTGGCACGCCACTGCACTTCGCTTCACTCCGCTGGCTGAGCGGCTGACTGCGGTCTCTCGGCTATTTCGTGCTGCCGTCTGGTTTGGTCTTACCCTACTACTGCTTACACAACGCTTCGCACACATGTCTTTACATTGCCGCCTTGTCGCACAGTACCACATCACACCATAGTCAGCGCTCCCTGGTTGCATTGCAAGGCATTTCGAAGTCGGACGAGGGCCAACAAAAACCCGGCGGCACGGGTAGGCCACACCAAACCAAACCAGTCCCGAAGATAGGCGTTCGGACTAGCTTGGGGAGCAGAGCAGCTGTTGTGTGTTTGTGTTGTTGTACTGACGTCGTCATCGTCGTTGTTGTTGTGTATTGTTTGGTTTTAAATTGTAATGAATTTACTATTGTTGCCGCCAAGCTACTCGCACTGTTTTTGTTGCTATGCTGCGTCGTAACAACAACTGCAACAGTGGCAGTGGCAGCAATAATAATAACAACAAGTAGAACAGTGTTAGTCAGGTTTTACCGACAAAGTAGTACTCTACAACAAGTAATAAAGCCTACGAGATTGTGAAAGAAAGATTTAAAACTTTAAAACTATGTATTAGGAAAATTCAGATCTCGCGGCATCCATAACTTCGCATTTTTAAATGCTCTTGTCATATAGGGAGTATTATATTTTTAAGTATTTAATATTTTTGTATTTATAGTATTTTCGGTCCATTATCCGGTTATTGAAATCGAACCATAATTTTACTTTTTATAAAACTGAATTACCTTCCTTGATAGGTATAAATGAAAAAAATCGGCCAAAAAGAGCGGGTAAAACAATTTTTTACTAACTTTTAATCCAATAGCTCAAATCTGGTAGTCTTTTTTAATTTTTGTATAACGGCTATGGAAACCGGTTTCCAAGGGGATGCCCTTCACACAGATTTCGGAAAGGCTATTAATAGTTTGTTGCGTACGATTTTTTCACACAAATAAAAGAAACTTGAAATTCATGATTTCATAATTTTTATATCAAAAATTTGTTAGTAAAAGTAAATAATTGAGTTCCTCAGGACTCCCACATTAGTCCCCTGATATTTCTCATACAACAACATTTTGTAATTGTCTGCTACCATATGCTACGTTGTCATGGTTTGCAGAGAGAGGTGTAGGTCTAATTACAGCATATAATTGATTTTTAACTATAGACAATCACAAGTGAGGATTGTCGTCAGCATCGATCACATAAAAAGACCGACTCGTTAAATTAAAGATAGCTTATATATAGATTTAACTTCTTGTATGAATATTTATTCAACAGATATGAAACAATTATATACCGACCATTTTCGGTAAATAAAAAGTAATCTACATGCTCTTTCTGACCGATTTGTCTCATTTATAACATTCCAGGAAGGTAATTCAATTTTACGAAACAAAAAGAAAAAGAAAATCTAAAAATGATTTTTTTTTGGGCTGGGCTAATGAACATGTTGTTTGTTGTTCTTTATCACTGTTATTTTTTCGTGGTTTTTATTTGATAATATACTTTTTCACACATGAAAAAACAAACAAATAGAAAGACGACTAATTTTCCTTTTTCTCCCGTTCCTTTTTGGGGGATTTTATAGTATATTCACCAATGCCACATCCGGCCGTAGTATCGCTGGGCAATTCGACGCCTCCAGCGCTTCCAACAACATCACAACTACAACCATCTCTCTTTCCACAACCACCACAGTCTATAGTACCACAACAACAACAACTATCACTTCTGCCACAATTATCAACCACAACAACAACTGCCTGTTCAGTCTCACAATTATCTCAAAGTCCAATGGCTAATCTCAAGTCCATTACAGAGACATTGCCACCAGGTAGTCCGCGTAACGGCCCCAGCCCACCGGGACCACCACCTCCGCGCACAGCCTCACGCGGCAGTCAACATTCGCCGAACAGTTCGGGTGAGTTGCGCCAGCAAGGCGTGCGCCGTTAGAAATTATTCTAATATGATCTTTGTGCTCTTTTTGCTTGCAGCCGGTTCCTCATCGGGACGTCGTTCATCGGGCTCTCGTCACGTATCCAGTACAACCGTCACCAGTTCAGAGGTGCAGTCCAATCAGGCCAATGCTCAACAAGTCGGCGGCCCAGGCGGCTCGGTTAGCGTTAGCAGCGGTGGAGGCGGAGCTAGCACGTTGCCGCCGGGAGCAAATGGCCCCGACGCCGCTAACGGACCTAGTGGCAGTAATGGCACAGGGCAGCCGACATCGGGCATGCGTGCCGCAGCTGATGCGGCCTCTGGCATTGCGGCGCCACCGCCACCAAACTCTGCACAGAACTCCGCCACGTTGAAGTGCACGCTGTGCCAGGAGCGTCTGGAAGATACGCATTTTGTGCAGTGCCCCTCAGTAAATCACCACAAGTTCTGCTTCCCCTGCAGCCGAGAGAGCATCAAGCGGCAAAATGTAAGTACAGGCGATTGCATTTGACAAAAGAAACCCTTTTTAAGTGTGTTTGTTTTGTGTGCTTTTACAGGGCCTTGGAAACGAGGTGTACTGTCCCAGCGGCGATCGGTGTCCCTTGGCCAACTCGACCATACCGTGGGCATTCATGCAGGGCGAGATCACCACTATACTGGGCGAAGAAGTCAAGGTTAAGAAGGAGCGCGAATCTTAATGTCCATTTTACTGCAAAAAGCTTCGCAGAGCTTTGGAGAACTTTTAGATGTTGTTTCTGAAGACGAACGAGCAAACAAACGAAAAAAGAAAGAAGAAGAGGGCGCAAGCAAGGAAGTAACTGGTTTTTGGGAAACGGACGACGGAACTTGGAAAGCAATGGACCGGAGGAGTTTTTGACATATCCACAACAGCACGAAAAGTTTAACATGAGAGCTCGAATGTACAAAGGGAGACCGTGGACTAATTTGTGAATGCCGACCCCCCGCTGTTGACATTGGACTTTTTCGCAGTGAAGGTTGGACGCTGTCGTTACTTTTTGTGGGCGTGATTACACACACATTTAACAAACAATAATATTTCTGGACCATTCAAAAACGGATTTTTGCAAGCGGCGCAAAGAATTCTGCTGAGACCGCTTTTAAACTTTTTGTAAATATTTGAAAAGATGTTAGAATCTTAAAGTTAAATAATAATTGCTAATTAGAATGCAATCAAGATAAGCTTAAGTTAAAATTAAAGTTTTAAGTATTTTGGACATGTAGGAAATACAGGCGCAGAAATATGTCAGCACTCTTGTATGTAGTAGTAACTTGTGGTATATCAGCTTGTAAATGAAGTAGTTGTTCCTACCAATGCAACATTAGCAAAAATAACTGCCGCGCAGCAGCAGCAAAAAAGAAAACAATATAAGCGAAACAGCACACTGAATTGACTATACATATTCAGTATGGATATTCAAAGATGCAATTAAAAGCACACGTAGAGCGAGAAAATGTTTACTGCATATTTTCTAATTAAATAAAATTACAATAAATCAATAAAATTAAAGCGCAGTTGTAGAATTGTAAGAGTTTTGTTTAATTTATAAGATAAAAACTAATTAATTGCGTCACTTAGCAATAACGATACTTAAAAGTAATAAACGAAAAATAGTAATAGAAGAAGAAGCGCATTAAAATAATAAAAGTAATCTAAAAAGGATGTGCACCTTGTCTTGACAATTATTGAATAATGTATGCACGTGCAAAACATAGTCAGCAAGGAAACACTTTCATTTTATATTTAATAAATTTAGAGTTGATTTAACAACTTAAATTGTAATAGTTTACATACGATCGTGAAGAAGAAAACAGTAAACGAATAATAATATTTTCCGTTTGAAAGAAAAACATTTTTGTTATGCAACCAGGAAACGGTATTGGGAATTGCTAGAAAAATTGCAGACATTCAGCCATTTTAAACTAAAACAAAATTATAATTGTAAAATGTTTAGAGCATTATAATGTGTACACTACACACACACGTAAGTATAGTTAGCAGTTTAGATGTTTTTAAACAAGAGTTTAGCGATAAAACGTAGCAGTAACAAACCTTAACTTTTATATATGAGAAATTTGCGCAACCTCAAAACCGGATAATCTCCATATTGAGAGAACTTTTAAATTGATCCAATGACGGTATATACATATATATATATTAAAAAGTTGCAAATATAACATAGCAGGTGCTGCAGAGAGTAATTGTCAAAGTATTAGCAAAATCCAATTGAATGAAATTGCAAAAAAATTAAGTATGCTACTAAAAAACCATATGTCAACCTTATATGTGTGTTTGGATGTAATAAAATAAATCAATGTAAAATTAAACGGGATTTTCATTCTATGTTGTTAAAACGAGACTTATTTGGTGCAAGTGCAGAACTTAAAATATCGTAAGAAACGTACGTTATTGGGTAGCATTTAATTTTAAGGAGGCGTTCAGAAAGGTTGTGTGGCCGTTTGTAATTTCGCCCTTGCGGTGTTGTTACGTTACTGTTTGACATTTCTGAGTAGAAAGAGGCGAACAAGACAACAAAATAATGTAAAAATAATGGACAAAATAAATTTTGGTAAATAAATATTATTTATGTGACGTAGACTGTAGACTGTATACTTTGTGCTTCAGAAGAAAAAAATTAATGTGCAAAGGAATGTAAAAAAGGTTCAAAGAATGGAATACTTAAGAGTGCGTGGGTTTGCGAAAGAGTGAGGAGAGGAATAAATTAATACTATGTACATATTAGTAATTTGATATATTTTCGAATTGAGCTACAGATTCGGCGTGCTTACTTTATCTGCAAACTAGAGATAGATTTCTTGGAAGTTTTGGTAGGAGGAAATTGTAGCCGCGGAGGGAGCTCCTTGCATGCGCCTATGAATCACGAATCACCTTAGCGAGTCAGGGTCAGGGTTGCAATAAAAACAATAAAAAATCTAACAAAATAAAACATTGTTTTTCCATGTATTCTACTTTGTTTTTTTTTCGCTGCAGACAGAACGTACATTCCAGATAGCAGCGCACCTCCAGGCCAAAAAATGGAGGGTCCTCCGCCCCAGACATCATTGCGACAGCGTCAGCAAAGCCAATCCCAGTCCGTTGTCTGTGCGGGCTGCTTGAACGCGTTGCACCAAAGCTGTGAAGAGTTCGTCATTGCATTGGGCGAGGAGTGGCACAACGATTGCTTCCGTTGCTCCGTGTGCGATGCACACCTGCACAACTGGTACTTTGAAAAGGAGGGTTTACTCTTTTGCCGCGACGATTACTGCCAGCGCTTTGGTGAGGCGTGTCAGCAGTGCAGCGCCATCATAACCGGCCCCGTGATGGTAGCCGGTGACCACAAATTTCATCCGGAGTGTTTTTGCTGTAGTGCTTGCACTACGTTTATCGGTGACGGTGAAACCTATGCCTTGGTGGAGCGTTCCAAACTGTATTGTGGGATCTGCTACAAGCAGCAGCAGTTGCAGGCGACGCGTGCGGCTGATACGCCGCTGCACTCCATACGCCTGGTGGAAATATCGAAAGATGCGACGCCAGGTCTGCGCCTTTCTGTGGACAATGTAAACGTGCAGCAGCGGCTGTATTTGGACAGCGGTGGAGGCGTGGGTAGTAGCGGTCGGTCTGTTTCGCCCACCACCCGCTTGGATGGTGGAGCCGGAGTTTCCGAGGGCTGTCCAGCAGTGCGGATTTCTGAGTAAGTGAAGGCCTACTCTGGTGGTGTTAATGTAAGAGCTTATTTGCTTTGCTTTAATTGTAGGATTTTATATTTTGTTTAATTGTCGCATTTTTAATGACGCTTATTAATTGGCGAGTTTGTTGTTACTTAACGTTTGCCTTAATCAGCATGCATTGTACTTTGCTAATGAAGCAAAAATGTATTTTAAAACCATTTCAATGTAAAAATACGCACGCTCTTCTGAGCACGCTCGCTGAGTGACGCCTCGCCTTGCTCACTTGATCTATTCCTTGGGTCAAGATTATGTCCAGCAAACGCAATTAGCAAATGAAACTGATATCAGTTGTAGTCCCCATTTGAACGTTGTTGTAGTCGATCCTCTTACTAATTTCTATTTTGTCAACGCCTCACTCAATCAACCAATTAATTTAACCAAGAACTCGCATTAACCAAACCCATCATTTTCTCTCTCTTCCTACGCTTCCACACGAAGATTCATTTGTAGAGTTTATGGCCGCGTTGGCAAGTACGTTTTCTCCTTTATAACCTCGGTGATTGATCAGTGTTGTGGTATTTATAGGTAAAGCCATCCTTATCCATCCTCATCTTAACCATACACATCGGTGCTGTATAATTCATTTCCACACGAACTATTTGCGTTTAATTTCTATAGGATCGACGTGAATTTGGCCAATTTGCACATTGGCGACCGCATCTTGGAAGTTAACGGAACGCCCGTCAGCGACTCGTCCATCGAACAGATCGACAAATTGATACGCAGCACGGAGAAGATATTACAGCTGACGGTGGAGCACGATCCGGTGCAGGTATGCCGCAGCTGCAGCCAAGCGGACATACTAAGGAGCAGCGCAGATATGTCACTACCGCCGCTGGTTACTTCAGCCTCCAGCGTGGAAGTGTATGGCGCTCCTGGTGGTGTTGGTTTCGGTTGCGACCTTAACGTTAGCATCAGCATTGATGCTAGTGAAATGAGTACACGTGACGGAGGATCGCCTACGCGTCTTTCCAAGCAAGATAAGGAGCGCATATATAAACGGAGAGATGAGGGATATATCAGCGGTACTCGGTCACGTCAGCTGCGTAAATGTAAGAACCAGTTAAACATGATCGCCAGTGAGATGATGGCAGCGCATGGCGCATCAGCCGTACATGCCGCAAGTGGAGCAGTTACAATAGCAGCCTCTGGTTCCAGCAGACCAAATGCGCCATTTAAGGAGAAGGAGCGCTGCTCCAGCATGTCCAAGCTGATTGACGAGCAGCATCCGCCAGCTATCGCGCAAATGTATGACCTGTCGCGCACACAATCCTTTCGCGTGGAACCAAAGTCGCAGCGAATTTTTCGCGCCTCCGACTTGGTGTTGGGTGAACTGCTTGGCAAAGGCTTCTTCGGGCAAGTCTACAAGGTAACACATCGCTTAACCAAGGAGGTGATGGTGCTCAAGGAGCTGTACCGCGTCGACGAGGAGGCTCAGCGCAATTTTCTAAAAGAGGTTGCAGTGCTGCGCTCCCTGCACCACAAAAACGTGCTGAAATTCATCGGTGTACTGTACAAGGAGAAGAAATTGCATCTGGTCACTGAATACATACCGGGCGGCTCGCTCAAGGAGCTGATACACGATTCTGGGCTACCTCTGGTCTGGCCGCAGAGGGTCTCTTTCGCCAAGGACATTGCATGTGGCATGTGCTACCTGCACTCGCGCAACATCATACACCGTGACCTGAACTCGCTGAATTGTCTCGTGCGCGAGGACAAAACCGTCATTGTGGCAGACTTTGGTTTGGCGCGCATCATTACTTCGCCCCTGTACAACAGTGGTGGTGGAGCGGCGTGTGGTGGGGTTACATCTACTAACAACATCATGGTCTCCAATGGCAGTGCCGGTGGTAGCGGCACTTTGGGTCGCAGCAAGAGTCGTCAGCGTCGACAGCGTTACACTGTGGTGGGAAATCCTTACTGGATGGCGCCTGAAATGATGAAGGGCTTTAAATACGATGAGAAAGTGGATGTCTTTTCCTTCGGTATTGTGCTGTGCGAGGTACGCAGCGTCGCAAAAAGTTGTAAAGAATCCGTTAAATGCTAGTTCGCCCTTTTTTGTTTGCAGATTATTGGCCGTGTGCAAGCAGATCCGGACTTCTTGCCACGCACGTCTGATTTCGGCCTGAATCAGAAAGTATTCCGTGAGAAGTTTTGTCAAAAGTGTCCGGAAGCCTTCTTCAAGGTGGCTTTCTTGTGCTGCGATCTTAATCCTGATAAAAGGTACCATTCACTGACAGTAAACGTTATATATTTTTTATTTCTTCTAACTTTATCCCGTTAACTTTCTCTTAGACCGTCCTTTGAAATTTTAGAGATTTGGCTGGAAAGTCTGTTGACTTGCATGGCGGACAATCACATTCTGCCCGCAGATTTGCTCTACGACATCGAAAACTACCAGGGCAACAGTATTAGCACTACGCCGGACGATTTACTGACTCCGAAGTCAAATTTAAGCCGCGACAATTTAGACGAGCTAGACAAGAATACGACATCAACGCCGATGCAAACCCCAAAAGGGACCGAGCACATTTCTTCTGTCGAAAACAATAACAAAATCATTGAAGCATGCCACAAATCAGACGAGAAGGAAAACACGCAAGTACTGCCCCATGAAATCCCAAAATCACCACATTTGGGTAAAGATTTTTCACCGACTGGGGAGCGTATACGTGACAGCTTGCGCGCCAGACGACGACAGCGCTTGATGCAAGCGCAGCAGCGTGGTGTTACGCCAGAGAATAGGTGCACAGATCGTGTCCTGGAAGCAGTGAAGCACTCTTTGCAGAATGGCAGCGTGAGTAAGAAACGCAATCGTCCTTATGGGGAGAAGGGTTTCCTGCTGGACATTAACCGTGACGGTGATTTACGGTTAAATAATGTGAGAGATCTGAGCAATTGTTCCGACTTCGATTCTAGCTGCGATACAAGTCTTAATTACCATGAAGTGAATGCGTCGGATAAGCCGCCAAAGCTACAGCTTGATTCGGGAGAAGAATCTATAGGAATGCAAGATCAACAGGTGGCAGCGGGAGAAGATACGCATGTTACCCCAACAGTTTTGATAGCGAAAGCCGAAAATAAATCACCGAAAGTTATGCCAACAATTTCCATTAGCTCAGCCGAGGAAGGTGTTTTGAAAAATGATGCTACAACCGTAGGGATGGGAAGTACTCCGAAGAATAGTTCGCAGAAATCCTACAGAAATGCGCTCGAAGACATACGCACGAAGCTACACTTGTGCAAGACGAAATTCGAGTCACTGGAGGCGGCCAATCGAAAGAATTACAACCACTCACAGAACTCTATGAAAACATTCTTTAAAGTGAGTCCCAGTGAAGCCATCTTCAAAACACCGCCGGAGGCGCTGAAAATGTTCCAGCGCCTGGAGGCCGGCGGAAGCGTAGTAGAGACGAAATCAACAGGTAAGCACAGTAGCAATACGCCCGCAGCATACCGCGTCAATCAAACACCTATATTCGGACGTAAGACGTTGTCAAAACCGGTGGATCTGTACACGCCTCACTCGGAATCCTTGGAGAATTTGGTGACATGTATGGAAAGTGCGGTGGATAGAGAGAAACGGTTGAGCGAGACAAGCAAGTTCAGCAGAAAAAAATATCCCCAAGAAAAGGCAACGTTTAGAAGTTATCTCACGGATTTAGAGGAGCCGCCAATGGTAACAAAGAAAATTGAATCCACACCTCAAAAAAATAAATTGGTCAGCTCCAAGGAACTATCAAGCGAAAAAGCCGACGAAAGCAAAACCAACAGACGTGTTTTGGGATTGAGAAAAAGCGTAAAACCCATGGTGACTGGTGTTGCAGATGTAAAATCAACGATATCGCTGCCCAGACGCACTACCTCGCCTACAAAAAATAGTACCAGTAACACACGAAAATCGACAACAAAATTCGATACAAGTGCAGGTGAGTAGGAGCGGCATTTAATGTAAAATACAGTCAAAACAAATTTTTTTTATTTGTGTGGCTTGTAGCGGCCCCTATTTTCGTACGCGCTGGTAAGGTCAGCAGCAATAGTAACAATGGCCACAGCAGTAGCAGCAGTCATAGCTCCACGCCCTCGCCTAACAAAGCTAGCTCGAACAGAATGGCGATACTCAGCCCGGAGAAAGTTCACCGCCTAAACGCCAAGCTGACCGATCAAAAGCGGAAATTTGAGGCCACCACTAGCAGCACTACTAGCAGTAGCTACAAACACATCGATGCCAAGTCCTTTTCTTCGCCAGCGCCACACCAAACGATCTCGACAACTTCGATGACAACATCATCTCCAAATACTGATGAAGTCATACAGGCTGAGCGACGCAAGCGCATCGCAAATCGCACGCAGTTTTCGACGAGATACTGAGAAGAATGCAGTGAATTCAAGAACAGAGGAGACCGATAGCAGAAGGCGGGATACACGCGAAACCCGCTTTAAGAGAACTGACGACAGCAATGCCGCAAGTGGAATTGTTGATACGAACTTGCGTAAATTTTTTTGTCGAGGGAGCTTCATGCTTAAAAAGTGCCTAAAACGATGCAATATTAAAAAAAAACTTTCTCAGCCTATTTCCCGAACTATCGAATTATGGTCACGACAATATGTAGTGTTAAAGGGTAGATGTAATGTTAACTCCCATGCAAGGGTATTTTACTACTAACGCTTTTGAGGAGCTGCTAGACTTCTGACTTACCACCTTATCACCTGTACATACTAACCCTGAGGAAAGGCAATTTACTAAACGATATTAAGAGGCAGTCAAATGCAGCAGGACATTGAGAGGGATATTTTTGTAACACATTATAGTGCCATCAAATAGCCGTGCTGACAGTCTGGGATGTCTGGGATCATCCCTGGTAAGTGCAAATGCAGGACTGTAGCAAATTGTATTTGTAAATAGTTTTAATTTATATTTAAGTGAAATTGTGTAGCATATAACGTTTACAGTATTTAACTTGAGTTTTCGGGTTTAGACGGGATATGTTGCGAATTTATTGTTCTGTTTGACAATGTTATCATGTTATGCTACTTACACATATTAACGCATTTATTTTATCCGTTACGGTAAATGCTGATATCTCAACCCTGAATGGGCACTACATAAAAGACAATTGTTTTATAAATAAATTTTAATATATATTAAGAAATGTTCGCAACTATACCTTAATTCTTAACAAATAAGTTACTAAGCCGACTATTGGTAATGCCCTACACCCGTGAACATAAAAAGACAAGGCGCAATATTTATTCTAAATTAGAAAAATCGAGTATCGTTTTAGTGGACATAGCTTCTCATTTCTATACTCAACATATACATATGTATGTATGTATCAGGAGTCTAACAACCAATGTTAAAAAACATCTGCGTAAATGGTGGGTGTACTGTATAAAATTATTGCTTAGAAACAAAAAGCTTTCACAAAAAATTATAAACATTCAAAATCCAGATTACCTTTGAAAATAACTTTACAGCGTATGTAGCTTTGGGTTGATATATTTTCTCCATGCGATATATTTTCTCCATGCGATATATTTTGTTGCTTTGACTTGGGTTTCTATAATTTTCTCCATGCGATATATTTTGTTGCTTTTTTTTTTATAAAACCAACACTCAGGGGATGCCCCGTATACATGCAAAGCACTTGTTGATTTAGAAAGGATCATAGGTTAGTGGGTGGGGGGAAAGTGGAGTAGTGGCGGTGGACGTTTGCCTTGAATTCACGAATATTGTAATGACGTGGGAAAACTAGCTTTGGTTCCTATAACATTCAATGACATTTGAATTCGGTTGCCATTTTGAAGTTTAAAAACAGTTAAAGAATTTCTTACAATTTGTAACAAATCAGACATATCATCATGCCCAACCCTGCTTTTTAATTTGCGCCGCAGCTAATATTAAGCTGTGATTATCAACGGCTTTTGTTAAAGAAAAACATTTTAACGGCAAATGCAAAAGAATTACTGACTCTTAAACTAAGGGCAAATTGTTATTTTGTATTTACGAGATTATTCATTTTCTTCGTAATTTGTTTTCGTTAGAATTAAGTACTAAAAGCGATATTTTAATGTTAGTAAGGCATTTATCGATTAGAAGTTTCGAGAGCAATTTGGAAGCAAAAGACTGTTGAGTCCAATCGTCCAATCCCAACGAAGTAAACAAAATTTGCAAAGCTCTTACATTCACGCTGATATCGGAGAATATGTGAGGAACATACATTTTTGATCTTAACAGAGCCTCTCCCTGGCAAGTTTTGAGCTTTGTTATTATTTGCGTCCCTCTCTCTTAATTGTGTTGAATACTCTTTTTTTTCTAACTTTTTGAATGTAAGTAAAATTTTTGTTATAAAAATTCATTCCAAACTTTAAAATAAATTTACATTTTGATAAATCTTTTACAATATTATTTCAGCTGTATTTCTTTAAAACTGTTTCTCCATAAGCTTGGCAAGTTTTTTTTGTGAATAATTAGGAGTCATGACGTATTTCCATCGAAACCACAAGATGAGCTTATTTCTTCTATAAATTCACAGAATCCTCGATAAAAAATCAAATGAAAAGATGTTAGCGATAAATATGGAGTAAAAGTTGGGTTTTCCTTTTTTGGTGCTGGCATGTTATAAGTAAACTGACAATATTTTCTTTGTACCTTGGAGCAATTAGTTGAACTTCACTCAATGAAGGACAAACTTTTCGGTTGTGGCTTTTGGTAGACGAAAAGCAGCACAGTGGGGTAATCCACAAATCCATAGACCGACACACAAATTTACTCTGTGGACACTTGCTGCGGTGTAAAAATTGTTATATATGCGTGCAGCTTGTCCTTTAACGACTAACATAGGAACAGAAGGCGGGAATAGAGAAAGCTGGTATGCTGCCGCAGCGAACTTAATATATAAATGAAGCTCTAGGCATTTGCCAGAGACAACAGTGCCACACAGTGCCCTGCTTGGCGCCGCTTACACCCGCCCCTGCCTGGCACATGCTGCGCTTGCGGTTCGAATACTTACATAGAGTACTACAGCAATTTGCATAGAACAACAACAACAATGGTGGACTTGCATGCTGTTGCATATTTGCAACTTAAACTACTCATTACCAGCAGCACTAGCAACAGCGGCAACATCAACTACAACTTGCAACTACCCAACGTTGTTAAGTTGTATAAACTTTTGTGTTGATTTTTGTTGTTGCTTGGGGTCGGTTGCGGTTTTCGTTGATGCTGTTGCGTTTGTAAATTTTTCAATCAATGGAAACACATGTTTTCCAATTTTCCATAAACGATTTATGCAGCCCTCCCCCGTTTCGTTTTCGTCCAGTGAATGTTGCTTCCTCTTGCTAGCTGCTTATTTAAAGCAAAATGTTCCACACACTCTCAATATACATTCCTTGTTCTTATATATGGATATACGCCTCCAACTACAATTGTGTCTTAAGACGCTACTATGCGGCGACAAAGCACTAGCGTGTACGTGGCAGCCGACAACCGCGCGGGGCAGGCGTCGGCTGAGGTTTGCTGATTTTCAGCGAAGGACTACACTGGTCGTAATTAGCTACACACGTTGAACGTGACGCTAGTTCCTGCTTTCCTTCTACCCTTCGCCTGTGCTTTCTGCTTAGAAATCACGGCTCCTTGTTCCTCTAGACCAGTGGTCCTCAACCTTATTGTCGCCGCGGACCGTTCAACGGACTTTTCCTTGCCCTCCGTTCTTTTACATGGTCTTCCATTTGCTCCGACCGGAACCGGACCATGCGTTGAAGACCATGCGGAATTAGAAAACCGGAATAAATTTCACAAAAATTCCTATGAATATGGTATCCGTATGTACTCGTGTATGGAATTTCAGGCACAGGCGTCGGAAAATGAAGGTTCGGGTTCTTAATTGGGGTCCTGATCTTAAATTGTAATGCACACACATCGAGGAAAATGCGGATTAGTCATCAGCTTCTATTTGTCAGTAACTAGTGATAAGTCGCTTAAATTATAGTGTGAACGGCTGCAAGATTTCTAAATGTATACAGACAGAGTATGGACGGTAAGCCGGCGATAGCATGGATTCCATGGGAGCTTGAGCTGGTCAGTTATCAATCTGCGAAAGTCATTAGTAGTTGGACTAACTGAAAGAGATTTCGTGTCAAGCTTTAGTATAAGTTATCACTTGTTAAAAATACAAAACTGTTTAATTGAAACAATATTTGTTTCATATTGATATGCGTTTTTTAATTTGATGGAGCAGACCAACAAATCTTGGTAAATAGAATTAAAACAGCTGATTGAAGTTTCTGAAGATAGCAAAATCAACAAAGACCGTGTATTGATAATTTTTTTATAGCACTTATATTTTTGTCTATATTACAAAAGTTTTTTTTGGTGTATCGATAGTGGCATCCCCAAGTGGCAACAACAACAAACATAGAAGCAGCAAAAAAGCTAAAAAAGCAAGGTGCCAGCCACACAGAAGATTCGCAGATACAAACACAGATGCACGTATTGCAAGTGTTCACATTCGAACCTGGGCCCTGATTTGCACAGTGGAGCGTGGGAAGCAGCAGCACAGAAGCATAGATTGGAACGCTGGGGCTGCCACGACTGCCGCGCCCAATTGGCGCCACTTTAAAGCTTTTTGTTGCGCGCACATTTTTAGACCCACCAACATAACCAATTCACCGGCAGCAGACACAATAGGAATGCGAAGAACAATAGCTACTGCAACAAGAGAAAAAATTCATTGGCGGCGCAAAGTTGGCGATTGTAGTCGCGGGAGCTGGCATAACACTGTATGGGACATTGGAACGGAGCCGAGTGAGGGCAAAGTGGGCAGTGAGTGTGTGGGACAAACGCGCAGATCGCGAAAGCGAGAATGACATCAAAGCTTGTAAGCGACATTTGGCAGCCACAAAGAATGATTGCCCTCGCTGGGAAATGTTAGCGTAGATATTGTTTTTCTTAAAGTTTCTTCATGTGAAAGTTGTTGTTTTGATTTTACTACTGTCTGTAATTGATTTTATGGTCGTAGAATTTTGAATAAATTTGCGTATTTTGCCTACGGAGTACGAACAATTCCCTTGGTTGTTACCCTTCGATCACGCTTGCTTTCTGGAACGTTGGCTGCTGGGTGCACGTGACGCGGGCGACACATGAATTTGCTATTGTTTTCTTGTCAGAATGGTGACTTGATATCTGGTAGCATACCGAAATGTCCTTGGAATTTAAACAATTTTGGTTGCAATTTTTTGGCCGATAACTGTCGAACTGGTTAAATGCTTCGTTAATTTCTCGTCTCCCCAACTAAGCGCAAACTTTAAAATCACAACTAAAAAGTCTACATTTCACAAAAAGAGTAGAAGCTAGTCGTTCTGGCAAAATGGGTCCTTCCTGAAAGCATTTTAAATAAAACTAGCCACATTAGAGCGAAGAGCGAAAATTCAAACAAACCAATGCAACGAGGAAATCATGAGGTGCAGATGGGAAAATGGCAAAACAATAGTAAAAATTTGGGAAATGTCAACATAACCACAAATTAAGATACAGATACAATAAAAAAAAAATAAAAACCAACGCAATAGGAACCTGGTAGTGGGATGTGGCGATGGAGGCAGTCATGCTAGTGGCAATATGGTCAGAAGAAAAGTGACTTTCTATAATATGTAGACTGGAATTTTGTTACGGAAACCAATTTCACAGTAGTATCATTTTCTTAATAGATTAACTTTTTATTAGATTTAAGGGCGTGGTCCGCCCACGATATAAGCCGTAAAGGGGGAAATCCTCAACATTCATAATATAACCAACAGAGCGTCCATATTTGGTCACTTCAATGCTATTACGAATACTTTAAAATTTTCGAAGAATTGGCGTGGTCCACCCATCATTGAAGCGGTTAATTGAATATACAGGTAATTTGTGTTGTACACCTGCCGGAACGTTTGTACTATTTGCTATTTATAGTCTTGTTAGGAATACCTTGTAGTTTGTCGGAAATGGGCGTGATCCACCCACTATATTGGCGATAAATTTAATACACCCAGATTTCATTTCTATCAATGGACTACCGGCCCTCGCCTTACTAGGTGTACGGTGTTATTCTTCCGGGCTAACCCGACTGATGCTTCCTTACTTGCTCTAAGCATAAAACCAATTGCTTGCCTAATGTCTTTCTCCGATTATCTTTGGGTCGATCTATTCGAATGAAAATTATAGCATTTCGGCATACTTTGGCAGTATTTATTCACTTTGGGCGACCTGTGAATAACTAGTTGTTTAATGGTCTAATCTTTATTCAGTCTATGGGTATATGTACATATACATACATATGTATAAGTAATCCTTATTTACTATCACAGTACGACTGGAAACTAGCAACAAAGAAAGAGTGTAAACAACATCAAGATTAATAAAAACTACCAAATGGAATACAGTGATGGCATCAGTGTGTCTTTAGACAAAGATATATCTAATGTTTTTTCCAAAAGAACAATTTTGCTAAATTTAACATGTTCTCTTGTTATCGGATGTCAACATGCTTTAAACCAATATGCTGTTGACTAATCCGCAAAATGAAAATTTTGCGGTTTATAATGCAATACCAGTCGTGTATGGTACAAACACATACATATAAGTACATGTTCATGCCTGAAACGGCTACTCTGTCTGGTTTCAGTTTCCTGGAGGTTCCTGCAAGCATAGAAGTTTGCCTATATTCCCACTAGAACTGCCAAAATGTAAGGAAATGGATTTTTTAGGATTTGTATTTTTCAGCATTCAGTAATACCTCGATTTGCCTCGCCTTAATTCATTTCGTCTTGATTTACGTCGTGATTATGTCGATTTACGTCGACTTAAACTATCTCGATACTTGAGATACGATCTTTTCCGAGATACGTTGCAAAAGCACCATTGTTAAATGGGAATCCCCCGAAAAGTTCTAATCAATTTATTTATTTATTACATTTACATTCTTTGTTTTAATCTGAAATGCGGAATGCAATAAAATGAGCGACTTATATGTGTGCACAAGCACAAATTTTTTCTTTGAGTATATGGGGGTGAAAATGTATTTCGATTTACACACTTACAAAGTGAAAATATTTTTGACTGTACATAGGGTGTAAGAAAGAGGATAGGGGTTGGGTGGTATCAACAGCTTATTGCCATATGTTTTTACTTTGATTTGTGATTTGCCAGACAACAACTTCAATCACAAATATTTCCTCAGCCTGGGAATTAGGCAACAACTAAGTAAACACACGAATGCGGTTTCAGATGCGCGGCACGTTCGCCGTAACTAGTTTAAGTTCCTGTGCTATCATACTTTGTGCTTGTAAACAATAAAGACAATCAAATAAAATCAACCACTTGAAAAACATCCGCTTAAAATAAAAGCGAGCACACCCTCAAATTTTCTCCAGCTCTGGGGTCAATGCAGCAGCAGATAGAATTTTCCTGCGCCTTAAGCTTTGCGCCACTGTCTAGTCCGGTGGCGGAGCGAGAGCTGGTGTCGTGCGTTATTGATTGCACTGAAGGCGAGAGGATGTGGTGCGCCCGAATGGCCACAATATGCTCTCCGTCCTCTCTTACCCCGCCAACATGTTTATAGTAAATTAAGTTCTGAGATATTAGATACTTTTCAATATGCGCGCAGCGTTTCATTTGCTTTGCAGATTAGAAAATCAACGCGGGTGCGCGGAGAAGCGGGAGCGGGCGTGTTGACGGTCGTTGAGGCGCAAGGGCTTGGATTGCTGCTGGAGTAGCATCGCAGCTTCAAATGCGGAACGTTACTGCAAGCAGTGAATAGGGGACGACGCAAACGTCAATGTTGCTAGAGTCACCTAGTACCTTGTCGCCCCCACTTCTGGTCTTCACAACCACCTCCGCCCCCGACTCGGGTTCTGTTTTGACCTTAGGGCCATGTTTGTTTTGTTTACTTTTGGACGGATTTGTAATCATTAACTCTGATGGTGACTAACATTTGTGCAGTTGCTGTTGTTGGTTTGATTTGGTTTTTGGCCTTTTGTTGTTAATTTAGTGTAAACAGAGAACCAGCAGCAAAAACAGGCTAAAGAAGTAAGAGATTACCGTCTGTATAGTGGGCGGACTACGCCCAGTTTTTCATACGACATGTAGGGCCGATATCTGAACTTGGGTACAACATTTAATTCGAATAAAATCATAATACGTCAACTGAGAGTCATTTTATCGCCTATATGGTGGGCGGATCACTGCTATTTTATAAGCTTTATATTAACTTCACATCCGGTATGTCAGCGGTATGTCGTCAAATCTAGTAATCAATTTTTCATCCACTTCCCGACTACTTAGAGATCTGAAACTTTGCATACATGTCTAAACACGAGCCCAATACATGAATCAATAAATTTTGAGGGCGTAGGATAAGGGGCGTGGCACTTTTTTATAAACTCCAGATTTGTGTATAACTTTAGAACTACACATCACACATCAATGAAACTCGGTTGGAACTTACTACATATCCATATCCTTCTACTGAGAAAATAAGGGGGACACTGGATAAGGGGACGTGGCACCCCCCATACAAACCAAATTTTTGATCTCGATTAGCTTTGGAACTAAAGGCCGTGCAGCATTGAAATTTCGTATTAAGTCGCCTCTTGGATGTGTCGTCCCACTGGTAAAATTTTATGGGCGTAGGATAAGGGGCGTGGCACTTTTTTATAAACTCCAGATTTGTGTATAACTTTAGAACTACACATCACACATCAATGAAACTCGGTAGGAACTTACTACATATCCATATCCTTCTACTGAGAAAATAAGGGGGCACTGGATAAGGGGGCGTGGCACCCCCCATACAAACCAAATTTTTGATCTCGATTAGCTTTGGAACTAAAGGTCGTGCAGCATTGAAATTTCGTATGCAGTCGCCTCTTGGATGTGTCGTCCCACTGGTAAAATTTTATGGGCGTAGGATAAGGGGCATGGCACTTTTTTATCAACTCCAGATTTGTGCATAACTTAAGAACTACACATCACACATCAATGAAACTCGGTAGGAACTTACTACATATCCATATCCTTCTACTGAGAAAATAAG
Organism: Neria commutata; assembly: GCA_963457695.1. Lineage (NCBI taxonomy): Eukaryota > Metazoa > Arthropoda > Insecta > Diptera > Micropezidae > Neria > Neria commutata. The sequence goes on from OY735249.1 coordinate 45,130, forward strand.
AGGGCGCTGGATAAGGGGGCGTGGTACCCCCCATACAAACAAAATTTTTGATCTCGATTAGCTTTGGAACTAAAGGACGTGCAGCATTGAAATTTCGTATGCAGTCGCCTCTTGGATGTGTCGTCCCACTGGTAAAATTTTATGGGCGTAGGACAGGGGGCATCGCACTTTTCAATCAACTACACACTTGGGCTTCAGTTTATAATTATATCAATATCCATATTCAAAATATCTTTCATTACTAGAATCTATTTGCTTAAAATTATTTAAATCAAATATTGTGGTAACTGGTTGACAAATATTGAACACATGAGCGCCCCAAGCTTTTATTAATAGTAAGATACAGATGACTTGGAAACAATTTATTTTCTACTTTTTAGTACATTAAATAAATTAAAGCTTATTTTTAAAAAGATGTTTTTTATATAATTTTATTTTCGAGTGACATAGGGTACCAATACCTCAACTTGAATACCAAATATTATTATTCTGAATGAGTAATTAATTAATTGATAAAAAATATGATTTATATTGTGAATGTGGACGGGGCAGTAAGACAGACAGGCAGATAGACAGACGCCAGGCTGAATCGATTCACATTTCTTTTCTGAGTACTTTTATATACTTAACAATAATCGAATACGCTTTATTCTGGGAGTTACACACGTCCATACTCTCGTGTTGTATTGCATAAAAAGACAGTTTCGTCCCATTCGAATCAAAACTGTTGGTAAGCGATAGCAGCAGCAGCGCCCTCTATATATTGTTAACTAAGTAGTTAAGGGTGGCTACGAGGCAGGATGAACCTGTGAAGGACTTCGAAATAAAAAAGTGCAAATAAAATTGCTCCAAAAATTCTTGACTGCCTAACAAGAACCCATTTCTCAGCGAAATCGAAAGAAATCATAAATGCAAAACTGTGCAATCGCAAGAAAAAATGGCCGCTGCCGGCACGCCAAGTTGCTATGTGCCTTGACCAATGCGGCCAATTGCGCCTTTGTTTTCTGCGCTTTTGCTGCAACTTGTTCTGCTACCTCTCCATGTGACCAACAAGACGGGCCGTGGCTGCAGCGCAGCCAGTCGGCCTGCGAGGCAATAAGCCAGAGCCAGGCCAGGGCGTTCCACTATGGGCGGCGCAACATAGCTCCGCTGCGAACGCATGTAACGTAAACCTTTAAACGCCTTCGCCGTGCGCCATTGCTGCACTTGTAGGGCCTGTCTGCCTCCCTGCTGGCCGCACGTTATACTTGTCCTCCGCATGCCCTATGCCTCCTGCGCTGCACGCTTTTTGAGTTTAATTCATGTGGATTAGTTTGTCATTATTTACTTGAAAGCACTTATACACGTAATTGTCGTGTGTGTGCATTGCACGTATGTACGCAAATGCGGCGTAGGCGAGCCAAATGCTGGCCAATTGCCGCGTGCAATGTTGCGCGACAGTTTTTGATGTTGGCGGTAAGAGATTTGTAAATCATAATTTTAGAAATTTTGCAAATCTCTGATGCGCAGAAGAATGTGATCGCCCTAGCTTTAGATTTCTTTGATTTCAATGAACCCAGATTTTTGGAAGTGCTCGAATATTTTTAAGATGTTGAGAAATGCAGCCAGTTCCAGGCAATTTCAATTGAGCAATTTTTGACTTTTAATTGCTACCTATTTTACTACAAGGAATTTCAGATGTAGACTTTATCTGAACATCTTAAAAATTGCCAAGCACATTAAAATGACGTGCGTGGCAAATTGAACATTATACATATATAGTGTCTATCCATCCTCAGTGTCAAATTGACGTTACAAACTTCGGTATTACTTGAATAGTTTTGGTTGGTGACCAAGGCCGCTTTTTAAATAGAATCACCGAAAATTCTAGAGTACTTATGTGTGAAATAAATACGTGTTTCAATACATCTCCAATTTTTAAAAAAATTCTCTATATAGAGAGTATACCTTGCCATGCAAATAAAAGCTGGTCAATCCCATTTGGAAATGGCTCCGATAATTTGTGCTTAAATAGAACGTGCACACAAAAGTTAATGTGAGAAACCTAGGCTTTAGCTTCAGTGACACATGCTTTTGCACAAATCATTTATTTTTATACATATCATATATACTTTACTAACTACCAAACGATGCTAGAAGTATTGGATAATATTTATATTTAAAAGTTTTATCATCAACATATTAAAGGGGGTCGGTTTCCTTACCTTACCCTACATCCTAATGAGAAAATTCGTTTGAAATTTAAAACCTGATAATCATAATACATACTAAATAGCCAATGATTCCTACATTTGCAGTGAATTTCAATTCAATTACAATTGATAATATTCTAATTGGGAATAAAGCGTTTTTATAAAAGAACTGTTATTTTTTTATATTGGGACATTTGATTATGGCTCGAAATTTTTAAGACCATAGTTTGGAAGTATGTTAAAAACTTACTCTTGGCTGAAATGTTGTTTCATCTAACTCCCATATCCTGAAAACCTAGCCTACATCCTGCTCTCATTCTCAGTGCCGGTGCGGCTCCGTTGACTTTTATGAGCACATAAAACCGTAAATGACAGTGGCGCGCGCTGTGTGAAGTGCCCATAAATAAACGAAAATACGCCAAGTAAGAGATACAACTTTTCTAAATCGTGTTTTGCAAATTGCGCCGAATGTGTGGGGTGTTGCCAGCCACCGCCCCTTTTATGCGACCGCCACCTTCAGCCCTCAGAATCATCCACATTCTCTGTTTTTCCGTGGTGCCCTCGTGCGACACAATTTTCAATTTGATGCGCGCAACGCCTGTGTATTTAAATTTTGTGGTGGCGTGATTTATGCGAGAGGGTTGCACTTGGCTGTCGCAGTGGCAGCGGCAACCACAGCCACCCACAGAGGCCTTTGGCGATGTTTCAGCATGTACGTGTGCGTTTGCGTTTGTGTTTGGACCCCTAAAGCCGCTTTGCGATTCGAATTTCATCTATTGGATGCGCCCTGCTGATGCGGTCGCATCTTGCGGGTGCGCAAGCTTCGACCTTGAAGCCACCCAAACACACAGAAACAAATTATTATGTTGACGAATTTGCATATGAAGTGTTAATTCGCAGAGTTACAGTCTACCAGGAGTGGAGGGTGTGATGGATGAGGGAGGATGGTGGGAGAATTTGTTTGCTTTTCGAATTGAAATCCCAAAACCTAACTGAACCTAATTGGGTCTAGTCGAGTCATGGGATTTCTAGAACCCTGTATTGCGGTGAATGTAAAAATAGCTACAGCTCGGATAAAATAATAGCACGTGATAATGAAATTCTTATTCGGGTTTCATATGCCGTCAAAATAAATTAGATAATAGCATAGTGAGAGTTTGAAGCGGAGAGATTCTAGAATTGGAAGCTACCTGAAGTGGTCTATATAAAATTAGATTGCTTGCTTATAGAAAGTCTTCAACTTAAGCACCAAAATGAAACTCGTCGCGAACTGAGTCTACTTTGTCGAAAAGTAATTTATGTATAGCAAGTATTGCTATATTCAGGGATCCTTTTTACATTGCGCGAAAGCAGCATGAAGACATTAAACAAAAATTACGTTGATCCTTTCATATTCACCATCAATGATACCTTCAAACAACTATTTGGTTGCTTTAAAATAATTTTCTTATATTCCACAGCAAAACGATATCAAAAGTGATTTAATTTATCGAATTTATGTTTAATTCAATGAAACTGCTTAGCTGGCATGTCGCACAGAGCACCATGTTTTTTGCACTTCGGTCCTTCGTGGCATGTATAATTGCCATCTCATAAAAAAATATTTCCTTCAGTTTTCAAGTCTAAGTTACTTTTGGTCCAAATTTATCAGATCGTTTTTTGACTGCAGTAAAATTTACATATGTATGTATGTATGTATTTTGGGTAGACTTCAAATAATAGTAAACTAGTAATAACTCCCGATTATCGGGTGTGCCCTATGACATAGCTAAATTAAATTTAAAAAAAAATTTACTTAATACTGTTGCCAAAGTTTTCCAAATCTATTCAGCAGGCTTTATCTCGAAAGGAAATAAATCAATACAAAACTTTCGAAATTAAAAACTCTAATATTTTAGAACATTTTCAAACAATCTTCGAGAATTTATGCCTGAAAATTCATGGTGAAACTTTCAAAATGGTGTATCATTTAATATTGTGCAATTCTTAAACCGTCTAGAAAAGCCCATTCTTAAAATAATAGCATGTCTGTCAAATAATAGACCTCGAAATCTTTAAAATGATATATAATTTATCATGCAACTCTCTCTAGATCGTCTGAACTAAGCGCCGGTCTTCAAATAAATAATAGATGTAGCATTCTTTAATGTTTGTAATAAATGCAGTGCAAGCACAACTGTGGCTCTTCAGCAATTAGTGGGAAAGGAGAGAGTGTGTGATTTTTCTATTCCCTTGTTTCCATCTTCCCGCTAGCACGCAGATTTTTATGTTCAATGCAATAATGCTTTGCTCAATAGGAAATATGGGCAATCTTTAAACGCAATTATTTCGGAAATGACTTGACCAATCTTTGATCTGATATTTTTGTGCAAATGTACTCATCGAAATCTTTAAAATGATATATAATTTATCATGCAACTCTCTCTAGATCGTCTGAACTAAGCGCCGGTCTTCAAATAAATAATAGGTAATTGACACAACAGCCAATGAGCAAGGCATATAATTAGCTTTCTCGCAATAACTTGTGTGTGCTCGTTCTAATTTAGTATAAAATATCGGGACCAAAAAATTTAGTTATAGTCGTAATCGAAAGGGGTTGCGGAGCTTTACTTTCATGCCAAATATATCCTCGGAGGAATTAAACCAGGACTTCCACATCGGCGACCGAGCACTATCTTTAGGATACAACATAATAAAAATAAAAATAAACGAACTCAAATGCATATCTGCCGCGCTATTACCTGTCCACTGGCCCACCTGTTCAGCTTCCTCCACAGAGGATTCGCATCTTAAAAATCACCGTAAAATACGGCCACAAATAACGGCATTATGGGAATTTCATGCCGGGGTGCACAATTTTTATATTTGGCTATTTTAATTTCAGCAACAAATCAGAGTGGTGTGATTTTGGACACCCTCCAAGCGCAATATCACAGTACACAATCCTGACGCGCCTTCTCCACAAGACAAAACAACAAGAGCGAATAATAGTAACAATGCAAGCAAATGACACTGATATGCATTTTGTAAATACAAGATACAAATTTTTCATGGTCATAAAATAAATGTCAAGCATAAACCGTGACAAAATATATAATCACACTCACACAAACGAGGAAAAACATAAAATTTGGCAACCAAATGAAATTGTAACGATTTGTCTCTGCTACTACGTTCTGTCGCTGGTCCCCGGATGATAGTCCGCGGCTGCCGGGATTGGGCTGATTTGGCTTGGGTCTCTGCCGCAGTCGTTGTCGTTTGTCGCGCATACAAAATGTAAATATTTAATTTTGAAACAGTGTAACCAAAGGGATTCGAAACGCGCGTGCCAAGAGTCAACAGGGTAGGGTGGCCGAGCTGGATACACGGCGTTTGGTGCCGGCCGGAGACGGAGTTTGAGACGGCCGGCAATAAGTCACAAATAAACGGAACCACAGCATTTGTTACGGCTCATATTTGTGCAGAGTTTTATTTGTGCGAAGTGTGCGTGGGAGAGCTGTCGAAGAAATTGCGGAGGCAGTGTGGGAGCTCGCGCAGGCTGCAGGCAGCAACTGGTCCACACCAGCTGGACTCATAAAAATATAACTCGCGCACGAGAGTGGGCATAACAAATCACATGTCCTTTAGCAAAAACTTCCCTGCTGTACTCACAATAACGAAACAAAAGTCTGATAAGCATGAGGAATATAATGTAGAAGGCAGTTGAGACGTGCTCGTGTGTGTATGAAGGGAGAGAGAAAGACAATGAGTCTTTGGAGCGTGACCGCTACACGTGCAATTGTGGGGGCGGTAAGGCAAGCATTTCGGCTTACTGCCCTGAAAGCCGAAATAATCATGGGACCTGGACAAGTCATTTCAGTAAAGACGTCCTACTGTTCCGTGCATTTGTGCCGGACGCCAGTTACTGCTGGTGCTTATTGGAAAGCCATTACATTTTACAATGTTCCATCTTTAGTAACACCCGCAATAACATTTCAAAACGAACTCAAACATTTTTGCATTTGAAAATTTCGGGTATTTAAAATTGCTTCCGGAGCAGGAGCAGCCACTGGACTGGGAACATTCTGTTCCACTGCCTGTCCGCCGAGCAGCTGAGTTCTGAATTGTGTTAGCAATTTGGCAATATATTCGCGCATTAATTGTCTGGAGCTAGTGCGTGTGCGTGGTGTGGGCAGCCCCTTAAACTGCAGCTTCATTTGCGCCTGATCGGCCCCGGCTAATCTCTTGCAATAGCGTTCAATTATGAGTGGGCTGCTGCATGAGCAACTGCGAGTCGCGGAGAATTACCACTGACGCCAGCGCGTCGTTCTTGTGTGCACACACAGTTTGTTTATGGCTCTCTGTCTGTCAGCGCAGTGCCTCATGCCTCAATCGAAGCCTCGATTGCAGCCCAGGCTTCAACTGCAGCGGCACTGAGCGAAGCTGACTGATGAGATCGCACAAAGTCAATGGACACCTCTTCTCTGTCTTGGTCTTCCTCATCGCAGCTTTCGTGTACAAGACACGAACCAACGAACGCTGAAACGCTGAAATCGATTTGAAATGAGTGGATGCGGCATGTGGTTGTTTTTGTTTGTGCGTAGTTGTGGCTGAAGCTACAGCGGAGGTTGTTACTTGTTACTGTGGCTGTTCTTAAATAGCTGGGCGTAACTTGATGATTGAGCTGATGGGCAATTATCTGCGGGAGGTCTTGATTGCGAGCGCGCGAAGGAGAGGAAGCAGGGGAGCGAATAGGCACACAAGTAACGCTAAACATCTGCGCACGGTCGGTGTTGGGTTGGCCTACGCCGCGAAATGAGATCGATCGCACTCACAAACAGCAACAGCAACGGTGAAGAGGGTGACGAAGCACTCACTCCCGATCCTCACCTCTTTTCTGCGAGCCACAGAACAAACGAGGTGCAAATGCAAGTGGAAGTATTTCGCCAGCAATTGTAGCCTCAAGGCCAATTTGAGTTCGAGTCGAACCAACTGCAGCCAAAGGAATGCACGACGAAACGAGCACCGACGTGTGCTCGATCATGGAGTGGAATAAAGCTGCCTATGTAGCTTGCGGTAAGCAATCGCGTGGTAGCCTGAGCTTCGGCGTGGCGGCCGTAGCAGCAAAAAGGAGGAAGACGCCGGGCCGGGCGTCTGGCTAAACACGATGAGGCGTTGTTGCCGTCGCGTACCAACATATAAGCGCCGACGAAGACGCCACCAACACCGGCGCCACCGTCAGCGCCATCATACAGACAGGCACGCGAATGTGTGGCTGCGGGTAAGCAAATCGCGGCATGGCTGGGACGAAGTCATGTTCGTCTCTGCTGCAATTCGTGTACACGGCAAACAGGCGCTCCCCCCTTAGAAATGAAGACTCTGGCGCATAATTTGGCGCGTATTGATGCCGCTAGTAATGGCGGCTGAAGTGACCACAGTGGCGAGTTCTGAGTCTTCGTTAATTATTTGAGAAAATAATCAGTCGTACACAGGAACATGGAATCTCGTGGGAAGTCGCGCAGGTAGGTCCCATTTTTAGGAAAGGTGACGCTCCACGAAGCACGCGAAAGAAGTCTTTTAAACTCCTTTCCACCTCAACTAAATCCATTTAATTTATAGGTTGCTTATTAGGAAGATATGAAGACTTGGATATTCATTTGGATGACAGGAGCCATTCGGGTCTATTCGCCTCACGTTATCAAACAATAGATTGGTGCAAGGTGATTCTTAACCTTATTGGGCATGATGTTTTGTTCCTGAGTTCGTGGAAAGTAGAACCGGTTATTGCACTGCAGGACCCATGAAAGAAACTGTATATTTCACTAAGTCGCAAAAAAATATAGCATGAAATTTAGCGAAATGTTTGCGAACTCTCAACAAAAGCAACCGAGATATGCAACGGGGAGACAAAAAACTGGGATATGTGAACAAATTTCCTCGAGCGGCTCAAAAGAGTAAACAAAACCACAAACAAGCTCAAATGCAAGCAAACAAAGGCACACGCAAACAGACGAACAGAGAGGGCAGAAGATCTTGTAGCCTGCATTGACAGCGGCAGTGGAGGAGCTTGTGGAATCGGCGACAGCGGCAGAAGGACACTTGAAATGTAGCAAACGACGAACACAAGCGTTCCCAAAAGGTCTCAGAAGTAGTGGCATTAGAAATGAGTAGTTGCAGGAAAGGCTCAGTAAAGTAAAGGTAGGCAAGCAGCGGCAAAAGATGACACGGCAACAGAGTGGCGGCGAGCAATTGCGCCGAGGCCGGGACTGAGCTAACGGGAAACTCGAGCGCTTGTTTACATTCAATTAAATCCGAATGCACCACCGGCATAAGGCCCAAACGACTTTTGTTTTATTGTTGTTGTTATAATAGTTGTTGATGCTGTTGTTAGTTGAGCATGGTAGCTAGATAGATTTCCGTCAGATTTTTAAAAATTGTCATCTGCTTTTTAGCTCTTTGTATACGCGAACTAAAAGTAAAAACTAAAAGGACAATACACTCACACAGTCATAGACAACCCCACATACACACAACAATTGTCATTAATCCAAACGTATGGTTTGGTTGCTTCCGAGCCGGTACAGCTTGCTCCCCATTGCCGGCCCGCATTTGAAATGTATACAACAGCTTGTCGTGCTTTGCCTTTTCTACCGTCGGGCATAGTCCGTCTATACGGCTAAGTATCCTGCTGGACTATTTGGGTGCGTGTATGTGTGTTGAGTTTTACCGTCAGGTTGACAGCATTAATGAAGCTGTCTTGTTACTGTTGTTGATGGCGGTGCCGCTGCTCGGCCAGGCACATCACGAGCATCCGAAATCACGACAATTTGCACAGGAAGTGTTTCAAAGTGGTTCAACAGTACACACAACAACAAAACAGCAAACAACGAGAGCAATAGGAAAACAATCTGAAGGCATAATCCTGCACACCATTGTCTGAACGAGTGAGTGCAAAGTATCAACGTTCCTAATTGCTTTGTTCGGTGGAGATGGCGCACTGCAAACAGGATCTATTTCTTGCTGTAGAAAAAGTATTTATGTGTACTTAACTCGTATAATCACTTCATTAATTTAGTGCGGCACGAAAAAATTTAAAAACATAAAAATATTTGATAATCGGTACCAAGTGAACAACGCAAAACACTCGGAACCACAACTTTGACGATTATGACCCTGCAGTCGGTATGATTCACTCATAATGTATTCTAAAATAAAATATTCGGAAAATAATGACTAAACAAGCACAGTGCAAGCTGTATATCTCCTCCTTCCATATACACCACTGCCACTCGTTTATTCTTTCATTAATCATAAGTACTCAGTAATCACGAAGTATGTGTGGTATGCAGGACTTACTAGTATATGTATACCAGTTAGCCTTCGACCGGATTTATTTTGCTTTTTTAACCAAACCAATTATGTATGTTGTTGAATAGAGATTATTGTTAGAGGCTGTTCCAAATATTTTATTATAGTAAAATTCTGCATTCAAAATTGTTGGCCTAGAAAGTAATCCCATAATTGCTGAACCGACATATAAGAATGTTGTGGAATGCCGCACGCAAAACGCTCAGGCAATTGTCCTTTGTGACTACACCTATTTGCGCTTGAGAGCGGCTTTTCTGCTACGCAGGTAATACGCAAGATAAAGCGTATTGAAAGGGATTTTAATAAAAGAACGTAGTTGGTACTTCAGGAAGCAAACGAAATAAAGCCAGATTTGGAAGGCATACTTGAGTGCAAGCGCTACGGTTTCCGGTGCTTGTGCTATTGCCGCTAACGGCAGTGCTGAATTTTCATATCTTTGCACTCCATCATCCAGAAATGGGCCAATGAGGGCATGGAAATTAGCAAAATTAGGCCCGCTTGCAAATGATTATCAGAGACACAGAGACACGGCATCCTGTGCCTGCCACTAAAATGCCAGCGGATACATCAGAAATGCGAAGGCACATTACACGCAGCCCATTGTTTTGTTAAAATTTCGACTGGCGCCACTTGAAGATCAGACACGAAAGAACGAAACAAAAGCTCAAACGGCGGCGGCGTTGATGACGACTCCACGAAAATTCAACAGCCACAACAACAACACCAACATTGACAAGAAAAACGAAGTAACCTCAGTGGACACATATACATACATACGTACGAACGAATTCAACCCAATCCAAACGAATCAACTTCTTAAACGCAAAACAGGACATGAACAGAACACGACGTAAGGATTTCTTACTGCTCTTTTGATAAAAAGCTTTGATCGAAGCCGCAGTCACAAAGCAGAGCTCAGAGCATTGGAACGACGAGAAGCGGAGTGAAGCTAGATGACGGCTCGGCAGGCAGGCAGGCCGCAGGCAAGCGCAATTGCAGCCGCTACTTGAGGCGCCACTCGTCGTTATTGTGGACATTCCTGACCGCCCTGCGGTACTGTGTTCCAGACGGGTTCGATCGGTTCATTTGGCCAACCGCAATCGCATTGGGGATGTGATCAGTGATCACAGAAGGTAACTTATGTGCCGGCATGCGGTGGAATTGTGTTAACAAGATGGAAATGGAGTGCAGCAGTGAGCCCCCAGTGTTGACTGCACATCCTAAATCCAGCAGCTTTTTTTGTTGCAGAGGGTTAAGAGTTACACTACAATAAAGTAATCGGACTATCTGTGTGAATGGAAAGAAAGATCAGGAGTCTGAGGAAAATAGTTATTGAAATACAGAATGAATGGTTATGTAAGTGAATAATTCAAAGGTAGGGTGTTAAGTTTAAAAAGCTTTATCGTTGTCCATTTTAAGACTGGCCCTGGTATTTCTATCAAAAGTTGAATTCCAGAAATCTCATCATCACCTACAGTAAGCTTTTTGATTGGATCTGCTTTGCATGCAAGGGGAGCATCCCCTGAGTGTCGGTTTTTTTAGGTACTTTTTCGGGTATAGGTTAAAGAACCAGTTTGATTGGAAAAGAGGATGGTTTTTATACATATATAATAAATTTCTTTATGCAATTTTTACATCAAATCGATTGTATGGTATGGCGAAGTCCAAGGATCTGTTAGATCGCTGAATGTCAGAAGTTGGAAAAAGTTAGCTTTCCTTAAATTAAATCCCTTAGCATGTTAACCGAGGCAACCCGACCCCTGGCTTTCCTAGGAATGCCACTGAGTAAAAATGAAAAGATGTGATCGCAAAAGAAACTGTTAAGGCAACGTACGGATTTTAAAACCTAAGATTCTATGGCGTCCCCATGGCTCAGTGGATAAGTGCTCGTTCCCTGATGGATTGCTGGATTTGCTGGCTCAAATCTCAGCTGACATATATCATCTAATAAAAATAAAAAGAATTTCGTTTCTTTGCATGTGGCGCTTTTTCACCGGATTATCACCGCATTCGGTTACATGGTGTAGGGTATAGATACGTTCGTAAATGCAACCCAGCGGTTGCACTGCAAAGCAACGCGTTCGTAAAAGCAAAATGGCGCAATACTGTTGCGTGCAACGCGTTCGTTAATGCAACGGCTTGGCACCGCAGTGACAAATTTCTGCAGTTTTCGCAGTCATTATCCTACTGTTGCCGGTTACAGAACACGAAATGGAAACGTAGAAAATTTATTATAAATGGATCAAAATTTGTTTGTTATCATGTATAAAGATGGAATACATCATCTGGATACGTTTTTATTGTTTTAAAGTAATTATTTACTTTCGGGATGGATCTAATTCTCTTTTTCAACAAGGTTTTTACCACGACATATCTTTTCTTCACTCGTTTTACTCTCTCTTTATTGAAATTTATTAATAGACTCTCACTTCGAGTTTCACAACTATCAATTAATGCGTTAACCAAAATTTCCATCCTGAATCGCGTTCGTTAATGCAACAAAAGTTTCTGCAACCCACCTGAAAACGAAATCAGCTGATCAGGCAATGGAACTGAAGTTGGCTGCACTGCTACTGCCACTGCACGAATTTACTGCATTTACGAACGTACCTAATTATTCTGTCGCGCTAACCCGACTGATGCTTCTACATTTGTTTTTAGTTTTGAGATTCTATTTACATAACTGAGGATTGAGGCTTTCAGTCTCTTGGAGTTTCAATAGTATTTGAGTTAACTATTAAAAACCCTATCTTGGATATATCTTGAATATCTCGCCGATTAGGCATGCATATTATAAAACATTATTTTAAATTGCCATTAAGCCACGAGAGAGAAATTTGTTTCCCATTTCCTTGAGTTTCGTTAGCTTAAAAGCGAATTAAGGTTAAAACTTGTTGCCTTAGCTAATTGAGCGTACTCACAAGACGCGCTCACGTCGTCCCAAATCAAGCTTTGATTTTGTATCCTTCCTTTTCCTTTCCTTTCTGTTCAAAACAGATCAGATTTGATCAAATCAGATCAGCTGCAAATAAAAACGTTTTGTGGTCTGGCAACACGGTGTCGTATGGTCATCAGATAGACGACCGAAGGCTACAATCCCGTCAATTGAAGTCGCAGTCAGAGAGAGAGAGATGCGAACGCGGACGGAGATGCACACACGTATGTCAACGCCTCAGTATTCAAATTGCATGGAATCGGTGGCAGTGCGAGGCGAAGTATGGGGAGCCATTCCGGTTTCTCCATTTAAGTCGAGCTTGATGGATGACGCCCTTGTGCCTGCATCTTTGCCTGCTTAGCGCCACTCTCGGGTATTCAGCTGCCAGAAGAGCGGGATGCCGTTGCCGCATTTCTGGCTTGATTCTGTATGTGTGCCTTTGACAGTCGCGGCGGCTGACAGTTGATTACTTGCAGGCGCCTTTAATTGGCATTTGAAAAGTGAGCGCGCATGTGTGTGAATGTACCTGTCGTTTTGGCCAACCGCGCTCTGAATTCACATTCATTTTTTGTCCGGCTGTCGGCGTATTTTAACCCTTTTTAATGCGCAGCTTACATGTCTGCGTACCTTCCGCGACGCGCCGATCCGCGCCACCTTATCAAACATGTCGATCGCTTCGCGGCGCATCACATCGGATCGGCTCGCTCTCGACGCTTATCTGATGTTAATATTTTGGATAATCGGCATAATTATCTCATGGAGCGCTGCTGTGTATACGTAAGCGGTGCACAGAGGCTTCATGCTGCGTAGCGGCGGTGCTGTGCGTTAGGGGAGTGAGTGTGTGCCTGCATGTGCGACAAGTTGTGGCTACATTTTGTTGTATTTACTGGTCTCGATCGCTGTTAATTAATATTTGAGCTATTTTAAGCTAATTTAAATATGCTGCCCAGCGACAACACTGGCACAGTGGCTCAGCATGCATGGAACGGCGCCGAACAGAAATGCTTCTAATTCTAATTGGTTTTATTTGTGGCATAGAGCAGCAAAACGAAGGGGAAATTTTTCATGGTTTTTCTTGTGCTGCTGCCGCCGCTGAATGTGACAATGAGCGACGCGCATTTCCGCACCATTAAGCAAGTGTCAACAATGCCGCAATCGAGCTGCTGCAAGGGACCAGTAGCGACCAGAAGCTGCTGTATAAAATCGCTAAACGTGGCAGGGCACCATTACACACACGCGTCGCGCAAACAGTGGCTAAGTTTTAGGAGCAGCAGCTGCTGTGCCCTGGCGCCCTGGCCAACAACGCCTACGCCCTCTGTTAGCCGCACACTGCACTGACGGAGCTGTATGGCATAGCTGTATGGGTCTCCCCGCACGCAGAGAAAACTTTTAAAAACTTAATGAATAAATTGCAGGCGTGGGTTCGGGGTAGACGAGAGCGTAAGTAGTACAATAACAACAGCTACAACAACGATAAAATAAAATAAAAATACTCACATCACAAAAGACTGACACATTTTAACTGTCAGAGCAGCGACATTTGCCACAAAATAAACCATAAATAAATGCCGGGCATCAGCATTCAAGGCGGTAATTGTCGCCAGAGTTAACCGCTTCAGAGGGATGGGGTCTTATTCCTGAACTTGTGACTCTGGACAGGGTCCATATGAGCGTGTGCTGAGCAGGCAGATGATGGCTTGATGGGTGGTAGAACGGGCGGAGAGGGTGTAGTTGGGTGGATGGGTGATGTGTGTGCGGATGTCATCGTGTGCGAGGGTTACATTTTGGCGGCGGTGGTACATTTTGGAGTGCACGTGCCCGGAAACGGAAGCACAACTTGCGAATTGAAACTTCCGCCGTGGCAGCATTCGAAGTTGCACTGAGCGCGTGAGAGCGCCGCTCAGGGCAAGCGCAGGGGAACCGAAAAAACCCTAAAAACTGCAGAAATTTGATTTTAAATTTTTCGCTGACAATGTTGGCTCCATTTTGCTTAATGTGGACCACACATTGAGCAACAGCAGCAAGCATCACAATTCGCAGTGTTCACAGCAATTGTATCTGGAGCCACGAATTCTTGGGTATGTATCTCATCATCACTCAACTGTATGTATCTATCTCTACATCAACGCCTTAATTGAGTGCAATTAAAACTAATGATCAGCCATAAATTATTATTTTTATTGGCATTTATTGGTGGAGTCACTGAGAACAGATTGTCCAGCCGCGGTGGCGGAAAGGTAAGCTGGTGAGGTGCGTAAAGTGTGCTTTAAAAGCTGGGAACGGGTTTATGAAAAGCGTGCCGTTATATGGCTCTTTTTATGTTTTTAAATGAATATTCATTTTCTACTTCTCTGCCGAATACAGAACGCCTTCACTCATTGTGAGCGCAATTCCAGGCAGGGATACTTCTGTGAATAACTTTTTATGCTGAATTCTAGGCAGGGATATCAATTCCTTATGAAGTTCAACTATAAAGTCGAAATTATCGCTCTTTAGCGAATCTCTATAGCAGTTCTGACATTGATCGTAAAATAATATCTGCAGCTCTTGATATATCATACATATAACTAAATATTCATCCAGCATATGCTACACGTTAATAGGAGTTAGTAGCACTAAGAGCCTGTCAAAATATTTGCCCAACAATTTGGTATAGTTGGTGTGGCATCATCCCATAAGTGCTCTACAAAAGCGCTTCACTCAGGCTGATTTCCCGTCGTTTGCGCTATTTACAAAAATCTGGAGTGATTTACGACCGCACCGGCGCAGCAGCATCGCCACAGACAAGCGCTTTTCGCTCCTTGCAATATTCGCAGCGCTGGTCACCCTCGAAAACAGAAAATGTAGCTTTGTCCCAGCCTCACAACTTCACAGCCTCACTAGTCGGCGGCATGTCAACCCTCACGCGGGAGGTGCAGGCGCGGTCTCAGACACTGCTGCAGTTGCAGCAATTGCTACAAAAAGGAACCCATTTCAGATTTAATTGCGAACGGCAGTGCGTAATAAAATTTATGACCTACAAATAATAGGCCTTGTTCTACACAGCATCAACAACAACGCAAGGCAGGCAAGAGAAGTGAATGCAATTATTGCTGGATGAAGTGCAGTAAATATAGATACATGGATAATCAGCGATAGAATTGCGTTGATGCGCGCCATTTCTAAGGCGGATGTCAAGGTTGTGTCTGGGACTGGTTTGACCGAACCTGAGCAGGCATGCGGGGGTGTTTGCTGCTGGGCAGTAGGAAGCTTAACATTGATATTTTACGTTTTGGTTGTTGCTGTCGAAGGCAGCAGAGAAGTTACCTTCTCTTTGCTCCGCATTCAAGTGCGCTTTAATTGCCGACAGCCCTCTCCACGATTGCAATGAATCTGCTCATTTGGGATTTCAATTGTTACACCACTGAATGGTAGCCGGCAGTGCCCTAAATAAAACTGGAAATGATAATAAAAAGGATCGATTTCAGTTCAATTGTTTTGTAGTCTAACCGACATTGTTGAAATGCCTCAAAATGATGAGAGTAATAGAGAAAATGTGCACTGGGGGGAGTGAGTGTGCTCATTCATGGTGGGCACTTGAGATAGTGGTAAGACAGACCCAGACCAGAACGCGATACTTTCTGTTTGCATTTTCTGTGAAGGCACATAAGGAAAGGGACGAACAGCTGCACTAATATACTATTCTCACGGCTGATAAATCTGTTTAAAGAAATTGAAATTAATACCGCGTGAGCGTATTCTCAATTTTTTGCTAAGTTTAAATTTTCAATATTTTTTTTGAAAGCAAAGAGGTTTCCATTTTTTGGATTACAGTAAGATTAATCTCGAGTTTAAGACATATTTCTGGATGTAGATCGAAATTCATTTAAACTATTTTTCGCATTATTACGAACAACACAATTTCTAAAAAGCTATTAGGTCTGAGTCGGAGGGACTACTTTTTTGCGTTGCTCCAAGAAGTTTTATTCCTTTATAAGTGAGTATTAAAGCGTCTGAAGGCTCTCCTTAAGCCTGAGCATGAAATAAAATTAATTTGCTTTATGTTTGTGAAATTCATGGCCAATGCAGCGCCAGTCTTTCCTAGTCGTTTTTACTAAGTAATACACTTTTACACTTTTGACTCCTATAACCCCATTCGTATATTGTATATGCATGTATTAATAATGCGAAGTGTATGCAGGGAGGAGCAGAAGTTTTTCACACTTTGATTAGTCACCATGAAAAGTTGCACAATCGTCCTGCAAAACAAACAGTGCGACAGAGCAGAGCGGAGCAGCGACACCAGAAGCGAGACCAACATCCCGCGCCCGCCACACTTCCCACCGCAGTCGCAGTGGCATTTGCAGCCGCCGTCAGTGTTTATTCATTTTCACCTGTGCGCACGCAGCCTGGCGTGGCTGCTTGAGCCTGCCCTTCCATCCGTGCCGCTCACGGCTGCGACTAATATCAAAGAAAAAGCTCGCCAAATGGTAAGCTGCAATGGTGCCGGCACGCTCGGCTGCTTTCCCGCTTGGCTGCGCGCATTTCCCACCGTAAAATGGCTAACTGCTCCTTGCGAATTCCCGGTGCATTGGTTTGGTTTGGGTTGGGCGGCGCTTGTTGGTGCGGCCACAAAACGTTTTGTTGCGTTGCGCCATTTTGTGCTGCTATTATTTTGTTGTTGTTGTCGCATTTGTTTTTTATGATTTAGTTTAAATTAATTAACGGATTTCTCGAGTGTCAAGCGTTTACCTTGCCAACCGCGGCCGTCGACGCAGGTGCGCTGAATTTAAACTGAGAGACGAAAGGAAAGTTTAAAAGCTGCCGAGTTTTTTGAAGAAGGAAAAGTTAAAAGTGTGAAAATTGAGGTTGGTAGCTATGGAAGGCGTTGCGGAGTTGGTAGAGGATTCGTCGATGAACCACACTTGAAATTAGATTCGATGAATCGCGAATGGAACTGGAATGGAATGGTGTATAGCTTCCAAAGAGCTTGTAATCAAGGGGTTTTCGGATTCGTTCTTAAGCTGGGACAAACTTTCCAGGGGCTTCTCAAATTTATAGGGCCATCTTGGAATGAAAGAGGCATATATGTGGCTGAGGTGAGGCGTTTAAAGGCCAAGAAGTTTCAAATCGTTCTAAATATCCCAGAGAAAGAAGTTTCTACAGGAATTTGCCTCATTTGCTGCGGACACTCGACAACAATCAAGAAGTCAATTTGTTGGGCAAAGCAACAGCCAATGATGCAGACGCTTCGTACTGGGCAAACATTTGTAGAGGACTTCAGGCAGGTTGCACAGAGCCGGCCAGAGCGAGGGAGGCGCTTCAGCTGTGCTTTGAAAATGCCGTTTTGCTGCGCGGCGCCTCTTTGTACGGCAGATGAGCTTGCCGTGCTCTCAAGCGTTAATGAGCAAAATTGCTGATACGCTGATATCATGAGCAGCGCCCGTCACACAAAGTATCCTCTTTGATTTGGCTGCGCTGTTTTTGTGGCTCTGATTTGTGCCAGATCTTAGGCCCGAGACAATTTCGAGGAATTTGTTCGCATATAAATTAAAACGGCGTGCAGCACTGCAGGCGCTTTGTTTGTTATGCTTGACGTTGCCATAAAGTGGCACCGCCAGAGCGCCACCATACCACCATATAATCGTCATCAGCGCGTGATCCCGCACAGATGCCAGCAACACCAGCGTCGGCACCATTTCGCTATGCTTGAGCGCAAACAGTAGCGCCGCGGCGCTTCCACTTCAAAGGCGATTCGCGGAAATCTGTCATCGGGCTGTCATCAATTGCGCCGCGCCCGGGCGGCAGTTGCCACATCAGATGGCGCTGGCGGTGGCGGTGGCACACTAATGTCACTCATAAACACTAGAAAACAGAAAGGGTAGCGAGGCCGGGTGTGGGGTGTAGGTGGAGCTGAAGTTGAAGGGCAGCCAAAGTGTAGAACGTATGCCGGCGTCACATAAAACTGCTTGACAATGAGCCTTCGAGTGGGAGCAGAGGTTTTCGCCGATAGGACGATAGAGACCAGTAGGACGGTGCGTAGAAGCGCAAAAGCGCTGGGAAGTGGAAAGAGCTTGTCTCAGCGCCAGACGGCAAGCAGCTAAAAATTGAGGCGCACGAACAGAAAAAAGGAGAAGAAGAAGAAACCGCTGCGCCTTAGATCAGAGATAATAGCGCGGCGGCAGTGATTGCCGTGAATGTGTTTTATGCGGCGCTGGCACTTTTTTAGGGTTGACAAGTAGTCAGTCGGCTCTCAAAGGAATGCTGAGTGGCGTTCTAGCCGCGGCTGCTTGAAAGTTGCCATTTCTTTGGAAATCCGCTTGAGTTTTTCAGAATTTCAAAAACTGCCGCAAAACGCGAGCGACAAGGTAAAAGCAGCGGCGCCAACCTCGATTCAGTATCATCACTTTCGCGTGGTCCGGTTTGGCCTGGAATTGGTGCATAAAATGTGCATGGCCTCGCTCTGTCGTGCTTCATACTCTTTTCTGGTACTCAAGCGTAAAACATTTCGAATGAGACAATTTTCTAAGTTATTTTTGTTGCGCTGTTATGCATGTTGCGCTGATTGTGAGTGGCGTCAGGCGGCACAGGCGCAGACGTAGAAGAATACGAGCAGGTCGCCACAGGAGCGGCAGTAGCATCATAGCGACAAGTTCGTAACAATAACAACAGCAGCAATGATTTTCTAATTGCCAACAACAATTGCTGCAACAGATTGCTTGAGCATACGCAGCACCAACAGCAGCAACAAACGCTTTAAGCGACATGTTGTAACTGTCTGCCTATCGTGACTGCTGCTCGTTTTTTTGTTGCTGCCCTGCGTGATAGTGGGCACGCACCAAATGCCAGTGAACCATACTCTTGGCTTTTTTCCTTATCACATATCCCAACCACAACTTCAACAACAACAACGAAGAGCGTCTATCGTAAATACTTGACAGCCCGTACGTGCGTCAAGCGCTGTCGCAGTGGCTGCTGGCCCAGAGATTGAGACGCACATATTGCGGAAGTGCGGCGGCAGGCTGCGTTTCCTCTTTTTTTGTGGACGCAGAGGTTACAGATCACGAGATTCCGCTGAAATGCGTGCAGATAAACCCGTCATCGTGGTAGGCGCAACATGTGCATTCAGCTGCACGGAGGGCATGTTCATAAGAGGCAAGCAAGCAGCATGCGCTTATACACTGCGTGTCTGTACTAGAATCTAACCTACATATATTTTTTGGACACCGCACCGAGTCGTTTAAGTTAGCGTCGCGCACAGGCGGGACAACGGGACGGCGATTTCGTAAAATTTTATTAGTGGACATGCAACTGTGACGTTGCTGAACGGTGGAAGGGAACCACTTTAGAGGACAGGTGGAAAGAAATAGAAAAACATCAGTTTCTTAAAATCAGAAGTAAGCGCTATCGATATCGATATAAAGTTTTGCTTGCTATAACCCGCTACATCGAAACCCGGTTAGACTTCTTGGAAGTATTTCTAAATATTTTGTTTCACTTTTAAAGATCGTTTCGCAACTGGCACAATGCAAAACAAGGGTAAAGATGCTATTGAAAATGCTGGCGTCCAATGTTTGACAATGACTAATAGTATGTATTGGGACTCTTATACTGGCCATTACGAGAATCTAATGTCGTATTGTGATTCATTCTACAAATTAGTCAGATTACAGCGAGCACTACCTCAACTCCATCTTACGTTATATATTAATCTCATTATCTCTTTATTCAATAAAAAAACTTACCAAACTAAACAACTGGGAAATTAATTTTCATTAATGAAAAGCCACCGAAAATGATCATAAAACAACAATTTAATTAATACGTCGAGCAACACACATTGCAGCGGATGATGATGCTGGTAATGCGGTGGGCTGATGTGTCGGCGTTGGCGCCAGACGACGCTTTTTAATGGCGGTGTGAAGACGCTGCCTCCCTGTACTTGACTTAGGTAACGATATGAAGCGGATAAAACACCTGCAGCGGCAGCAGCTTTGAACGTTAGGAGCACAAAATGCACAGTCGCTTCTTGAATAGTGATCATCTCTGCTCCTCTGGCCCTCTGCTCCACCAACGAAAGCTGCAACTGGCATTGCTCCAGTTCGGAGATTAGTGGCGGCGCGCGGTGATTAAAATGATTTGTTACGGCCGCGCTTGGTATGCGGTGCTGATAATGACTGCAAACCAAAACGCATTGGAGGCTCGTTACTGCTGCTGAGTCGTTGTCTGTGGTGCATAGTTGCCACACATTTCGATAAGATTAATAAACTGTTGAGAGCTTTAAACGAGCGGCGTCGTATGCCACACGCCGCGATACGCCGCCGTTGTGGCTTCTGCTCGATACCTGAAATGCACACACGAAAAACAGGAACACGTTAAATCGAAATCGCATACGCGTACATCCATCTAATAAAAGAAAATAAGAAGATAGTAAGTAATAAAGCTAAGGCAACAGCCGCGCACGCAACTGCAGCAACTGCGGCAGCAGACCAATGTGCGGCGGGGCATGCCGCATACGCGCACTTCATTATGCGTGGCAGTGACGAGTCTATTGGCGTTAGGCACGTGGAAATGTGAGCGTCTGTGATCGCGAGTGAGCGGTGGGGGCAGCCATGGAAACTGGAGGAAATGGATTAGCGGCCATCGTGCACTCCACAACTTGTTGGCCGCAGCCTGTAGTTGTCTGTTGCGCTGATGGCTACATTTACCTTACTTACTTTTCCACTCGGTAGTTTTCAACGCTTCTGCACTGAAACCATGCCCCGCCATGTTAAGGTGCGTATATTAGCACATACTTTGGTAGTCTCTTGCCCTTTTTTGAGGCGTTTGTGATGCTTTAATTACTAGCGTCGGCGGTAGCTACAGCGGCGATGGTGGTCCAGTTTTCGAGCCCCAATCAGTGTGTGGCAGAGGGAGCGAGTAAGCGCACTGATTCATTTAATATGTATCGTCATTAAGAGAGTAACTCGAATCCACCGAATCCTCCGAGCGATACTCAACCATGTACGGTAATCATTGCAGTGTATTTTCTTCGTTGTCTTGTTGTTGTTGCTGCTGCCGCAACCGACCTTTTTTTCTTAAGTACTGATCGCGCAGCAGCGGCGGCTGCAGAGGCAGCACTAAAAGAAGTTATTAAATGTGCTCCATAAAGAGTTCAGAGCAAGGAGCAGGCCCGAAGATTGAAGCGGAGGTGGCGGGCGGGGCCGCGACGCTGCATGTTAACAAGATACTTCCCTACCGAAATTCGCAGGCATGTCTGTGTGTATTTTATGCGCGTTCATAATAAGCACTACCGGCCGCACTGGCCGCGCCAGTCAATTAAGTTTTTTTGGTGTGGTCTTGCTGCTCGATTTTGAGGAAGCGCAGCAGCAGCAGCCGCCTGTGAGGTGCACAATTATTGTTGCCCACACACACAGCCGCACACGTAACAAGCTTGTTTGTGCATGTGCTTGCGTAGATAATTATGGGCCATAAATGAGTCCAGAATTATTTTAACTCGGTTTTAAGCAGAGCACATTACCTTTGAACAGAAATTGGAGTTCAGCGACTTTTCGCTTTGGGGTATCGCTGGACCGTATTTGGATGGCAACTTAGAAAGTTCGAAGAGGAAAACATTCTTCGCCAGAGGAGAAACCAAGAGCGTAAGTCCCACTCCTACGATCAAAGGTTACAGAAAGGAACTGTAAGATAATAGTGGCATTAGACATATGCACATATGAAGTACATGAAAAATGTCAGGTATTTTCGAATTCAAAAAACAGTTTCCCAAATAAAAAATCAAAGATGCACATATGTATTTAAGTTCCGATTAAATGCGAAACATGATGAACATTGAAGAAAGTAAAAAAAAATTACACTAAAAATTATCGCACATGATGCTAAAAATTATAGTAATCCAGAAATTTTATAAGTTACGTGCTGTTGCTCAAATCTTTCTTTGGAAATAAATTGGTTGTTATTCTTCTTTCATAGTCTTCAAAATAAAATTAAATGTACATACTATCGTGTTATGTATCATGTGTTTTAAATTATTAAAATTATATATAAAAACTATTAAAAAAATTTGCGTATTTAGTATTTCAACAGATTTTAAAGAATTTTGTATACTTACACACTTTTCGAGATTTCATTTGTAAGAATCTTTGTTTATTTCTTAACCATTGCCCCTATTCATAAATTTGGAATTAAGTGTCCTCAGAAGGGTGGAAAAATAAAACTTGAAAAGAAAAGTGCCAAAAAATTTAAAAATTTTCTGTGTGAATGAGGAAAGCGTGAAAAACAACAACAATGGCTTACGAAATGTGCTGAAAAGCTTTTCAGCCGCTTCAGTGCAAGAAAAGGACGCAGGTGAAACTTTCGCAGCTACTTTTGACACGGTGGGGAGCAGGAGCCTAGGCGTCTTAAATGAATCAATGGCGCGCACATACACCTATAAAAACGAGTGCTTGAATGCAAATGTGCAAAGGAACTCACCCCGTTGCGGCCATTATGCAATTCGAATACATACACGTACACAATATAAACACATACATGTGTACATATGCAAAGGATAAGGGAATATGCAAATCGAGTCATGTAGGTTTTATAAGAAGCGGCTGGATAACGGGGAGGAAGCAGGCAGGCGGACGGCTCTTACACAAAGCGGCAACAATGGGTATATAGCGCGGCACAAGAGATCTCGAGCACCACCGTGCAGTTCCGTTCCAGCGGCAACAGCAAATAATGCAACTCTTGCTCCGAGATTGCCGCCCTGCTTACGGCCTTTCTACGACTGCCTACGGTGTTATGTGTGGCTGGGCTCTACGTGCTAGGGTGAAGCACTTCCTTTTACGCAGCGATTTTACTTCAGTGACGGCGGGACTACGGCTTTTGACTAATCACTGCAATGAGCAACGCTCAACAACGGACCCCCTTCTCCCATATTTTTGATAAAAGTATCGGCCTGTGACATGTCAAATGTGCATAGGTTGCGGCCAAGCATCCACCCCGCGCATCTACCACCACCCACCGCCACCGCCAAGCTACCCACTACCATTACCACTTGCCAAGCCGCTCACTTCCTGTCGTTGGTGTTGACGTTGGCGTTGTTGATGATGTTGGTGTTGGTTATTAGCTCATTTCACCAAATCCCATTTGAAGGAAACGGCGAAGTTGCACGGATGTGAGTGGTTCTTTTGTTGTTGCAGTTTAAAGCGATTTTTTCTTCTTACGATCGGGGTAAGGGATATTAAGTATGGTCGGAGCGTAGCAAAGTAAATAGCCTACTTGAAAGGGCCAAGATTTGATGCGAGTATTTTTGCCACCAGCAGGGTTAATAGCACGGAGAACAGGCAACACTTTGAGGGAGGAATTTCCGGGCTTAAAACAAAGGGGTCTGCAGGCGTATTCAGAACCCGTCGCTGAGATTTTTGATAGAATTTGATTTTCTCGGAAACTGAAGTGAACTTCACATGAATCCCTACAGCAAAAAATCTTCGGTCTTCAAAAATTTTATACTCTTAGTATAGTATGTGTGAAACCATTTTTTCTGAAGAGGACCATATCGAATTGGCGATACAACTTAGTAAGTTCAAAATTAAATAAATGAAACAATTTTATGTGCACATATATTTAAAATTTAAATTGCTTTTCGGGTTTGAGACTCTTAAAAACTTTAAGTCATCTACAAACAAACATTAATACCTTTGAAGAATGGATTATGAGTTGAACATTTTTTTCGTCTTTTTCATGATTTTCCAAGCTCTACAAGTGATTCTGCTTTTCTCGAAAGCTATGTTTTCTTCTATTTTTATACAAACGCTGAATTTATATAAAGGCACACGCACACACAACTGTCGAGTTTTAAAATAGTTGCAAATCTGATTAAAGACCGTCCCTGTCGCGATTTATTTTTGCTGTTGTTGTCGTTGTCGCCTCAGTTAAATGACCTCAAAATGACTGCAAAGGGTTGCAAATGCCAATTGCTTAATTCAGCTCAATCCCAGCCAACCCAATTCAGAAAATATGTACATGAAGCAAAAAACTACGCAGCAAAACTGTGCGAGTGCGAATGTGAGTGTGCATATGAGTGTTGTTGCCTCGCCGTAAACTCCAGCAAAGTGCAGCACGCCATTTAAAACACTCTGATGGCTGCCACTGCCTCCTCACTACCCCACTTCACCCCATCGCACCCTATTCAAATCCATGCCGCCACTTCGGTCGCCTTGTCGCTATGCCAATTGCAATTTTTTCTTTTTGTTTCTCATCGCCTTTTTTTTGTTTATTTACAATTTTCTACATTTGAAGCCTTTTCCAGCAGGGCTTGCACGCCCGTCCGTCCGAACACCGCCCGTCTTCTTCAACCAACTTCTGCCTGCGTGTGCGATTCTGAGTGGCCTAATTAGCCGCAGCCGCCGTGCGATCAACACTCATTTGTGATTGCATGCGTGTGTGCGTGCGTATATGTGTGTGAGTCATTTGCATATTATTTCACGCCGTCGCTGCAGTCGCTAATAGCAGACGTGGCCGCATTCGCCGCCGTATTACTAGCCGTGCTTATTAGGTTCAGACAAATACGCCCGATATCTCGGCGACTATAATTCTTCAGGTCGTTCGGTTGTTGTTGGTGTTTTAGATTTTGCTGCGGCCGCTGCCGCTGCTGCATGGCTTCCGTGACAGTTTGCACGTGAGCGCGTCTGTATTTTGAAAGCGTTAAGTGGTCGCACACGATTAGAACAGCACTTGTACCTATGCACCTCCTGCCCCTACCCGTTTCCTCTTATGGTGCATTTGGCAACAAAAGAAAAGCAGAAAATTGTTTGTGTATAATTCGCGTGAAATTAAAGTCCATTTGCCGCCCATTATCGGTTGGTACTTCCTCCATATGCCTTGGCAGTGCAGTCAAGTTCCTAAGCCACAGCATCGAATTTAAAAGGCATATCGAAAATTCTTCATAAAAAATCCTCGAAACATTGAACTTTTCCCTTTTCTTTTTTTACTCAGAAATTATTTAAAATTACATGTTGTAGACAAACTATTAAATCGGTCTGTCATTGGGTCATTTCCCCTTTGGAACTGTATATTCAGTAGATTCCGATTATTATGAAAAGCTTTACT
The DNA here is from genome assembly GCA_963457695.1 of Neria commutata. Lineage (NCBI taxonomy): Eukaryota > Metazoa > Arthropoda > Insecta > Diptera > Micropezidae > Neria > Neria commutata. The sequence continues at coordinate 70,678 of OY735249.1, forward strand.
AGACTATCGATAACTTAATGCTTTACCGGAATTTTTAATTCTCTTGTAATCCTGGGGTAAGGAAAAATGGGACAATAGCGGGTAGTATTGGCAAGCAATCCAACAACATTTTGAAATTAATTTTGTTGGACTTAAAGGTCCTCAAAATATCATGGATCATCTATCTGCCCCTCTATTCACCGGCACAGCGTTTAATGAAATCATGAACCCAAGGAACACCTGGTATTCCATTCCATTATATTCCCTTTCCCTTCACTTCATAGTCCTTAAATGAGTGCATTGCAGAAATCAATTTCTGCTTTTAGCGAGTGTCATCGTGGAACCAATTAGCGTGTCCCCAAGGCACTGAAGACGGTCCTTGAGAAGTGGCATGAGGCGGAGCAAGACCGAGAGCAGCAGCAACAAAGGCAAACAGAAGTAAGTGCTGCAACTAGCGACGAGGCACACTTAACGCGTCAGCATGACTTGGAAAGTGCAAAAATGCAAACGAAATTAAAAGGAATTACACACTGCAACAACGACAATAACAACAACAACAACAACGACGACAATAACAACAACAACAACAACAACAGTCAGAATATTGCACCAGTAACAGGAACAGGAGCCGGGGCCATGGAGGCAGGAGCAGAAAAGCAATGCAATGGGAAAAAAGCTGCACTGCAGCCATTATTACTTTTTTAGCTTTGCTTAGCTGCAGCAGAACTCCTTTTATGTAGCTGCTCATTGCTGTTGTTCCTGCTGCTATTGCGTTGGCGCTGAATAGGCTGTGCATGCATATGCGCCACTGTGTGGCATGAATTAATTATGCCGCTTCATATGCGTCTAATGTCAACGCAGTTTTGCTGCTTGCTGCTGTGTGAGTGAGTGCGTGTCTGTGTTGTGTGTGTTTGTATGGGTGTGCCGTAATTGGCTCCTAGACAACCGGTGCCTGGAAGGTAATTATTGCTCCACTTCGGTTGAACTCGACGAATGCAGCGGTGTTGGTTTTATTCGTCCCCCGCACACTCACCAAGTGCATCCAGGTGAGCTTACCATAGTTGGTATTGGTGTACTTGATTTTGTTTGAGGAGAGGTTAGTATATCGTTGGTTAATGCCCAGAAATGTCTGGACTCTGATGCTTCTAACACTCGAATGATCACCCATAAAGTGGCACGTTGCTATATTCTGGTACAAAAAGAAGAAAATTAATTTTAATTGTTGAGTTGTAGCCCAAAACAGAAACACCATTGTACAAATTAAATCACTAAGATTGGGAAAAAATATTATCTAAGTTTTTACGGATGAACCCAGTTATTTCAGATACTTTTTCTATTTAGCAATTACCTTCCCACATTGCCCAATACATCAGCAGAAATCTAAACAAATATAATAAGTTTTAGTTTCTTTAACTGTATTCCGTACGGTACCTGGTATTCAGGAACCTATACCCATTTTAAAGGTCATTTGTAAACAATTCGAACGCGTAAAATCGGAGCATCTAATATATAAAACGCAGACTGACTAAAAATTCTTGCATGTTGTCCCCTTTCTGTCTTTTAATACTGACTTTAGATAAACAAAAGTAGCTCGTTGTGTAGCCCAGTGGGTAGAACCGCGCGCTTGCACTCGGCAGGTCATGGGTTCGCATCCCACAGGTTTTAACATTTTTATTTTTTTTTATTTTTTACTTTGCTTTGCCTTTTATTGTTGCTAATTGTTTTACTAGCTGTCGTGTATACAGGCACATACGACAGGTGGCCCCACTTGTGTACATATATTTTAATTACATTGGAAAACATTTCTGGACCGTTCCGGGGGTTCGAAAACGGTGAGTCGTTCCTTGGCTACGTCCCTGGCAGTAGGAATCAAAGACCTTAAACTAGTTGGAAGAACGGCCCATTGAGTCTGCAAAACCCAATCGCAGCCAGTTGGCTGACTAATTAGAGAGCTCATTTTCGAAACACCAAAAATTGTACATCTTTGTTACGGCATTAGCCGTCGTCAGCACAGAGTAAGGCACAAAAGGACATTCGATCAGACAACAACAGGATCCCAACTGGGGACGCAGATTGAAAGCTAAGCTCGAACAGGATGTAGGCGGCGCTTTTGATCAACGAAGATCAGAGCAGGCTCAAAGAAATACGCTTTCGACAACAAAAAACACTCACACATCAGGGAGCTAGGCCGACAGACCGAAGGAGGAAGGAACGACAGGGCATCCATGCTTCCTTTGTGGTAATTTGATGCCCAAGCTGCGAGCGGAGTATGCAAAAAGCTGATTTGTGACAGAACAAAAGCGGCGCTCTTGGCGTAAAAGGACATAAGTTTGAGTGCAATTGAAGGAGCAGAGGGGAAAAGCGATGCTAGTTAAACTTTACCCGAGAATAGTAGATGAAGGAGCAGAATCGTAAACGCATAAACTCGCAAAGGCGGAAGAGAGCATTTGGCCAAGTTTGGCACAGTCCGTCCGGATGAAGCTGGCTAATTACAGGCTCCCGCTATTATTGCAGTTGTTTATGTTGCGTTGCTGTTTAAGTTGTTGGTTGGTTGTTATTGTTGCTGTTGCTGCTGCAGCTGGAGCTTAAACTAATGCCAAACTTAGCCTAGCATAGCCCTCTGCATAGCTCCTCCATTATTATTTCATGCTGATGCTTTCGGTTTCCCAATATTAAGTGCGGTTCGACTTCGAGTGTAGTTTCGCTTTTGCTGTTGTTGCTGCTCTGCAGTTGCGTCCGTTTGCGAGATGAAATGAAATCACTGCAATTATGGTCCAAGTCCGTGCAATGTGGCAACTACATGGAACCTACTAGCGTGTAGCCGTGTTTGTGAATGCTACCCAAAAACCGAAAAGTTGGTTGGGTTGTTTTTCGTCTGAATTCATTCCTACTTTTATGCGACTTGTGAGATCCGAGGGGTATTCACCAACGGTGGCAGAACGGTGTTTTGTTATTGTATCCCTTTTTGTCGAATGGGTTGTTCGTAATATGCTACATCATAATGTTGCATCTATCGGCGGATCATTACATTTTCGGTTGTTATTCACGCCGATAGCAGGGAGATATATCCTGATTCCTATGAGGAAGTTATAAGTTATAGCTCCACTGAGCTATTTTCCGAGCTAGCTCCGGTTTTTACAGAGAACATTTTCTCCCGCAATTTAAAACCAATTTTTCTTGTCGGGTGTATGTGTGAAGCATGTGGCAATCTGCGCATTATGTGACATCAAAGAGCATGCAGCAATTGCTGCAACTAATGGACACTTTCAGCATAGCTGCACACGCATGCACAGCATATGACCGCCGCCTACCTCTTTGCCCCCTCCACCAACATTATCCTCAATTTCATCGCTACCGCTGCGACGCTGTTGGGCGCTGTTGGACACTGTTGCCGCCTACTGGCCTGCCAGCCATGAGAAAAATTTCCCAATTCAACAGCAACAGCACACAACAATGGGGCAGCAACAAATTGTGTACTGGTATGATGATTTGCCGTCGTATTTTGCATGAGTGCGGTGCGCTGTAACAACTTTTCCGGCTGTCGCAGTCGCGTATGTGTGTGGGAGCAAGCCTAACAGCGGTCCACGTTGGCGTTGCTTGCTCCACGCACTGTGTAAGGGTGCGGGTGTGGGCGGTCGGCCGTCGCGCTGATTGCGCTGCGGGTGAAAGTATGTACTTTGCGTAGCGGCCGAGCCGAGCCGAACGGAGCAGGGCTGCGCTGAGTTTCGCTTGTGGGTGGGCGAGATTTAATGACATGGACGCAAGTGCGGCCACTAACTGTAATTTCCGTCATTGTCATTGCAGGCGCTTGTCGCAGTGTTGTTGTTGTTCTCACGATCAGCACACAGCTCCCCGCCTCTTTATGTGATCGCATTTTCTGCGAACTCTCTGCTAAATCTTCGCTTGGCATGGGACTGAGAAATCACGTTCATCTGCTTGAGATCCAACGTGTCCCTAGTCAGTTGGACCGTTTGTATTTTCCTTCGTTGGAGTTCCGCCGACGCCGTCATCAACGTTTCATATGCACCGAACGCGGCTCGCTCGAGATAGTAATTGACTTTAATTGAGTGATTGACGTTTCGCTCTTCTTCTTCTGCTTTCGTTTTGGAAAGACAGACAGTGTACAATACGACCAGTCGCCTCAGCAGCCACAACAGCAGCAACAGCAGCAGCTCACCCACAATTTCAAAATTTCAAAAACTAACAACGAACAACAAATATCAGCAGTAACAACAATTGACTGGCCAATGCAACAACGTTATAGAATTTACTTGTCAAATCAACCACAACAACAACTACAAATGCTACAAATGTAGGGATAGGAGGAAGGCTATGCGATCGGTTCAGTTTGAATATTGCACAAGTTGTTGCGCGCCAGCTACAAGCCCCACATCTATAGTAAGAGTACGAGTACGAGTCAGAGCAATAATTTCGTTGTCGTAGTCGTCCAAATGACGGCAACTGCGCCGCATGGCCAGCAATTTTCGTCGTCCAATGATCGTATGACTAAATTATGAAAGGTCCACTCACTCGCTCTCCCTCTGTCCTACGGCCCACTGGCCACTGGCACCAGAGGCGATGAGTTCGAAAGAAACGCTTTCAAGAAATAAGAGCACTTTGTTGCTGCGGGTCCGTCAATTTTTTTTGGGCGCATTTTTCGGGCATCTCAACGGCTCAACATCAACTCCGGCAATATAGCTCATCAACCATTAACCATCATCGAGCATCGGGCAGGAGCCATCATCAAAAACATCATCATCACCATTACCATCAGCTGCCTATTGAGTGGCAGCAGATCGCTTGCTGCTTTCATTCGGTACTCATAATTCATGTCGCTGTTGCTGTTGGTATTGCTGCTGCTGCTGCTGCATTTGAAAGTTGTTGCGTACTGGTGGTCCGTTCGCTTGCTGTGGCCATACTCGCAGCAATCAACTAAAAGGGTCCCGGGTCCCCCTTTTTCTCGCTTGCTTTTGATTTGTCGTTTGATTTATTCAATTAAATGGTTGTTGTGGCTGGCATTGTTGGCTGTTGTTGTTTTATTGTTTTGTGTGGGCAGTAAAATAAAAGTGCTGAGGATTTGTGGAGTGGGAGCGAAGTATTGCTGCATCACGCTTCCGTCGGTTTTAATCTTAATTTTTTAAATCTCTCTTCCTTTTAACGCTTTATATTTAGCTTTCTGCATATCCGCATTCAAGGAGCCACAAATGCATCTACCAGTGATGATAAACACCAAAAATGTATTAAATTTTTTCGGGTTTCGTTAGACATGGCTCAAATTTAATAATATTTTTGGCTTTATTCTATGTAGTTTTTTTCTATAGTTTGGGTTTTTAATTTTGTTTTCACTTTTGGTAATTGCTTAGGTTTACGCCCGGACTTCTGTTTCTGTCTCCATCTCTGTCTATTTATCTTTGGGTCCTGGTCGTGGGAATTAACGGCCTCGCTGGCTTGGCGCTTTACCCAAGCATTGTTCAAGTGTTGGAACTTGGAACTTGCAACTGTGTCAGCCGAAGTAGCTCTTCCAACAACCAAAATGGAAGATTCGCGTGACAGTTTATTTCGTAGGGAAATTCATGAAATAGCCCGAAGACCTTTTCACTGAATGAAGCAAGAAATATGTGCAATAGTTTGGTATACAATTATCTTAGAGTGAAAATGTTTCACCGCCTTCAGCGACGTGGCTGTCGCGTTGCATGCAACAGCAGCAGCAGCAGACAGCAACAACAATTTGTCAGTTGCATCATTGAAGCATGAAAAATTATAATGTTACTCTTGAGTCCGGGTATAACTGGAAAAACACTAGAAAACAAATTGAAATAATTACGACACGCCGGGCAGCAGCACGCAGCATGAAGCACGGAGGCCGGCGCAGCAAGGCAGCCCAAGCAGCATTTGTATGCCGTACATACACATGCATACTCGCACGGGCATGCAGTATAAGTTGTAGCGCAAAAATAGTGTGTCGTGCCGGCATTTGTTTAGATGCATGCAACAAGCGACAAATACGTCGTGGCGCTTGTTGTTGTTGCTGGTTACAAACTGTCTTTACTCGTCAGAGCTGCAACGAAGCGAGGAGATAATTATGAGCTGCGCGCGTCGAGCTGCGGCTTCTGCTCCGAGTCGGACATGCTATTTCGCTCGGCGGTTCTGCCTGGCCGGGCGGGCCGGGAATCCAGCCGCCAGTGGAAGCGCTGCCGCGGCCGAGGTGTAGACCATCAAAATTCTAAACGCTTCTAAAATAAAATTAAATAAAATAAAATTCGCTGCGAAAATACACGCTCGTAAATTTCGCAGCAGGCAGCAGCAAAAAGCATGAAGAACTGTGAAATAATTAATATGGCGCGTTAAATGCAGCACATGCGCCAAATGCGGCAAATGCGGCAGCGCCAAGCGAAATTGACATGCACGGCGCAAATGCGCGACTTGGGCGAAGCTGCTGCAAGTGCATGCCACTTGTCGTGCTACAACAACACCAGCAACTGCTAGGGGCTCCCGGCAGCATTTCCTCTTTGGCTTTGCTGCCGCTGATTCCGTTGGTAGCAAATCAAAAATCATCACTTCATTAAAAATGCTCGCAAGAATTGCTGCGCCGTATGCGCCAGCGTTGCCAACACATGCAGCACGTCGCAATTAATTACGCGAATTTAACGAATTTCAAGTAAAAGTCGCGCAGGCAAAAAGTTGCTACAAAATAATTTAATGAAGCGATTTAATGCTGCCAATTAGGGAGGAGGAAGTAGGCGCCATCATCATGCTGCGACGATACAACTGCTGCCTCCAATGTGCACTTGCAGGCATGTCGAGAGGTGCGCTTGGGCTTTTCCTCCTTGTGGCGAAGTTTTTAATGAATTCGATATGGTGTCGTTGCCTTAATCGTCGCGCAACAGTTGCAGGAGGCAAGCCGACCACGCTTCCAAGGCAAGCGATCTGACTGGATTCATTTGATGAAGACACACCTCGCACTTTCGCACTTGAACTCTTGTAACACTCAAAAAGCTGAGCTTTGGATTTCAAAAATTATCAACGAATGTGTTTTACATAGTTTGCGTTTGATCTTAGGAGCCTATCACCCTTTAATACAAACAATCGAATTGAAATTAGATTTAAACTATCCATTGCTAGTTTTGACGAAATTTCTCATTATCACACGATTTGCAACTACTTGTAAGCCTGCTCTACATAAAACGCTGACAATTTAGAATATCCGCTCGTAAAATTTATAAATTGTTACTATTTAAGGGCTGATTAACTTTTTCGTTTTCACTTTGGAAAATTATATCCTCACCCGATGATGCCAGGGTTGTAATTTATTTCAGTTAGCCATAGCCAAAATCTGTATAATTCGCGATTCTTTTAGGGATGTGCCCAATATTCGTACTCGTATTTGCTTGGACGGACACATTTTCCAATGTTTATTACTTTTCTATTCGACAATGCGCATTTTTTTAAATAATTTATAGCAAAATACTGGCATTTGAGTTGGGATTGACGAATAACTTGCCATTTTTCAATATTCGTAACCGCGACCACTGATTTCTTGATTCTATGTCTTTTCTTGAATTTTAACATAGAATAGATTTTCAGTGCTCAAGTTGTAATCTTTCTTTGAGGAATGAATTTTAAATCTTCGCTTACCATGTTGGTTTGAAAATTGTTATCCAACTCCAAAAAAAGTTTTGGAAACTTTTTAACTTTTTGGAGAAAATTTTCGGTTTAAGTAAATTGTAGTAATTTGTTGTATATTTTTGATTTCGGATCTCTAGGGGCGGCTGTCCTCCCTTTTCTCTGCCTGCGTACGCCTACATATATATAAGTATATACGAAGTTTTTAGTTCCACTTGTATTGCAATGAACTTTAAAAAGCTCCTGGTTTTAATTCTTCTCGGAGAGGGCCGTAGTCAGAAATTAACCTGTTGATGAGTTGTAGGGTCAGTCAGTATAATAGACATAAGCATAAGCTATCGCTAGCAGGAAAGTCTTGGAGGGTAAATAAATAATTAATAAATATTTGGTGCAACATCCCGTGTGGACTTAGGCCTAACTTTCTCGCTTAAACTTGTATATGCTTGTTATTTTCAATCCTAAATCAACGAAACCTACAAATAACCGTATCCGAAAGGGTTGAGAAGCTTTTAATGGCAAAGAATACTCTCGGAGAATTTCCAAATCATCGCGAGAAGTGGTGATATTTAATTTACTTTTTACATTTTGTACTACAGATTTTAAGTGCCCAGACGAACTGAGGTTTACAGAATCAAAATTTCAAAAACGGCAACCTTTTTGGAAAATTCAAATTTCTTGGCTTCCTAGGATTCGCAAGAAAATGCACTTTCCACTGCATTTTTGTTGCACATGTGAAGATCGCGCTGGGATTGACGAAGCACCGCCCCGATCGTCGGGGATCATGCTCGCGCACGCTGCTTCTGCATAAATGTGTGTGGACGGGGTAATCTGTGAACGATTATTACTTACGCTGGTGTTTGTGTGCTTTCAAAATACACCATACTTGCCAACACACACACTACACACACTGTTCCATGTTCATTTCACTCAAATTCCACTCAAACTTTTCACTCAATTGCAATTTACACATTTCGCATTTTGCTACCTCGGCCAATTCAACTCACCACACGGCGAGCGTGCAGCGAGCGTGAGTGTGTCAACACGAGTGCGGCGTTTGCGCAGCACGGAAAGAGCGCACCATATGGTGCTCCTCAATCGCCGCATTTGTCTCACTAGACTCATTCGCTGCTGCCTGCCCCTGCCAACAAAAATGGTTGTTCGTTGCTCGCTGGGCTTTGCAGCCGTTAAGGGGCGTTGCTTTCTTTTTGACATCACACTCAATTGCGCGCAGGGAGTGCGGGTGCGGGCAATGGCTAAATTGTGTTCTCTGCGCTTTCTGTTTACGTATTTTTTGTGCTTGCCGTAATTTCCGATTCATTGCGTTTTTGACTTTTGAAAGTGATGGCGAACGGGACCAGTACAAATTTGGGCGTCCGAATTCCTTCCAATGTTGGGTTTATATTTTGCCCTCGAATCACTTCATATAAAAAAATATTATTTGAACTTTAATTGGCTGATTTTTGAAACTTTTTACGAGTTAAGAAACATTTCCAATTTATTATGAAGTACAATATTTGAAGAGAAAATTTGTTCGCACAATTTCATGTACATAATAATAATAAAAGTAATTGATTGACGCAACAGTCCGTGTGGGCTCAGGCGTAGCTTTCTCGCATAATCTTGTGTGCTCGTACTATTTAGCACAAGATAACGGGACCTACTCATCTATTCTGCAGCCGTGTCTAAACGGGAATTGGGAAGCTTTTATTTCCACGGCAAAGTATAATCTCGTAGAGTTGCCAACTAGCTCGCGAGAGACAGCTTCGCGTGCTAAGCAACGAAGTTACTTTTTTTATTAGATTTTATGAGCTGAGATTTGATCAACCGACTCCACGCATCAGCGACCGAGCACTTACTTACCCACTGAGCCATGGCGAACGAATCTCCATATAGTATCGCTAAATCCAACGGGGTTTTTGTGTGGCTTTTTTTGGCATACCAATATAAGCCCTGCCGTTGCTCAGTGGGATAAGTGCTCGGTCCCTGATGCTTGAAATCGCTGGCTCAAATCTCAGTCGACCTCATAACATCTTATAAGAAAGAAACTTTGTTTCTTTGTGCTCGGTCCGTCTCTCACGAGGTAGCTGGCAAACTTTACTTTGTCATGAAAATAAAGCTGCTCAATCCCATTTGTATACGACTACAGAAAAACATTTTGGTCCCGTTAGTTTGCGCTAAAATATAACTCGAGGGCTGTTGCGTCAATTATTTATTATTTTAATTTAATATATGTAAGGGCACATTAATTTCTACTGTCTGCATTTATAATACATTACACAAAAATTAATTTTGTTTGGAAATATGTAAACCAATTCGGCTTTTTACGAAGAAAACTCATTTAGCCAAACAAATGTACACTCGCTAATCGCTAAAAATTCAATGAAATATTTCGTGTTGAGTTTAATTTGATCGGATGGACCTCTAATCAAATTAGTGAGCGTTTTGCAAACGCAGCAATTACTTCTTTGAGCAGACAAGGGATGTTTAAAAAACAATTTTGTAGGTGAAATATTTGGAATTGATTTGCTGCTATCGTGAAGTCAGGTTTAGAGCGCATAGTGCTCGGATCGCTATTACAGAAACAATCAAGGAACTACTTGCCTTCTAAATATCCCCATCCCTATCCAAATCTTGTATTGTACGTATATAGGTACCATGATAGCAGAATAAAGTTGTTGGGTGATAAGCCAATGCCTTATCACTGTTCAACTGCCTCGAAACAGGCTTTATTCAAAGCTTGCAAGCAATAAAAAAATTTTATTTTCAAGATTTTGAGAAATCTGTTCTTGCGTCACTACATTTCTACCACATAAGTAAATCTTTGGAATTCTTAGCAACATTATTTAATTTCAAAATCCACTATCTTTCTTTGCCTTCCAATCTTTTCAAAATATACGGATGTACATCTTCTTTGAGGCAATCTCAGTCTGTAATTTTTAAACAATTGCGATTTGGAATATCGATTCGCCTTTGTTCCTTTGGATTTCATTGATGAAACTGCTTTAATGCCTGCAACGCAGGAGCGCGGCAGCCATTGTTCTTCTGCGGCACAAGAATTCTTATCTCAATATCGCACTCAAGCACACACACATACATATGTTAGTATATATATGCATATATATATCTACATAGTAAACGGCAGCTGCCTTTGAGCAGCATCAGAAGAAGAAACAACAACACAAGCGAGACACGTCCTAGCAGAAATCCAATTTTCTCATGTGTTTGTGAGAAGGGCTCAAAACAAGTTCGCAGCAAAGGTACAGCAGCATGCAGCCAGCTGCATGCAACATGCACGTGGAACTCACCACAGCAGCTACAATCGTTGCTGGCGGGGGTGAGGGGAGTATTGTGCGCGTGGTGAGATTGCCAGTAGCCATTGTGGGCTGCAAACTGTTGCCGCGGCTGCTGCCGCCACGCAACAGTTTCACGGCGGACGCAAGCCAAGCCGAGCGAATGCGAAGACGGAGATGCAGATGAGAAGAAGAAGAGGGCGCTGTCTGTGTTGGTGTCGCTCTGCCTGTCGCTACAGTCACCTGCGGCGACGGTACGGCAGGCAGCGGCGAGAACGAGATTCAGACGCAGATACGCCGCTGAGTAAAGAGAAGGCAATCGGAATAAAATAAAAAAGCATGTCACAACTGCGCGTGTATTGGTGAGATTTAAATCATACCAAAGTCGCTCTTGTTGCACTGCAGCTCTTGCAGTTGCATTTGTAGACGCGAATTCAGCTCTGGACTCCGAAGTTCAATTCCAATACGAATCGAATTCAAAATCAGATTTGACAACGTCCGCGGTAGTCGAGTTGCAGCGACGCATAATTTGACCGCTACCGCCACCGTCCGCCATTGAGTGTCTCATTGTTGTATCTGCAGCGTGCTTCTCGCGTTCACCGCGAAGATAACGCGCCACTAACGACGCCACCGCCGTCAACGCAGCCGCCGCGCTTTGGAGTCCGCGAGTTTCTCACGTTGTAAAAATCGCGCTGAATCCGAGCCCGTGTCGTCGAGTCGTGTCGTACCGTGCTGTGCTAAGCCGCAATCTACCGTGGCCACAAATGCCGGGCGCGCACTTACCCACATACTTACGCGCGTTTGCCACGAAACGAAGACGCCTCGCCGCTCTGCTCCGCTCCGCTCCACGACACGGCACTCGCTCCGACTGTGCTCTGCCGCCGCCACTGTTGGGTATGACAAGGCATTCCGCGGCTGCCAAAGATCCAAGCAGCAGCCGAGCAGTCGAGGCAGGCTGGCAGCCAGACAGTGTCAAAGTGCTTGTCTTTTGTTACTTTGGCGTCCGTCTTTGAGTTTTGGTTTTTGTTCGCGTTGTGTCGTCGTTGACCCCACATGGGAGACAGCCAGCAGTCGGTACGTGCGAATTTTTCACTTTTAGCCGTCGCGATTTTGCAATAAATAACATGAAAAAACTTAATTGAAGACAACTTTGAAAAACCAAATCTAGAAGTTTAAAAAAAAAGGTTTTAAAATGTTTGCAAATACACCGCAACAATTTTGTTAATCAGGTTGCAATTACAATTTTTCAAGTGTTGAGAAAAAATAATTTGATTAGTGTTCAATTGAAAAGTGATTTTGAAATTGCTTCAAGTCCTCCCAAATACCCGCACAACAATTCCGCATTCGAATTCAAAACAGCATTCACGTTGCAGTTTCTTGGCAATACTAGTAACTTATGTGCTTCTTTTTAAGTTTTTTAGAAAATAGATACACATTTTTTGTTATTTGGTATTTAAAGCAATATCATAAAACCTTAAACTACGAAAGTTGTTGCATTACAACAACGAGTGGATTTAACTGTTTACATAAAGGTTTGATATTTTTTAGCGCGGAATGTGGCGACCAATTTGCAGCCTATTGATATCACACCCGTCAGAGCTTTTACATGGGAACGTATTTGATAGGTTGAGTACACCTCCTTATACTTTTCACAGATAAAATTTCTACACTGATAGGTTGAAAATCGTCTCATTGTAGGTACTATTCAACCCAATCTTATTGTTGTTGAACTTGAAATATGCGGTTTACAGATTTCTACCCTTAATGGAAAGGTTTCGGAATTATATTTTTGGAAAAGTATTCAACCCGCATATTTAATTTTGTCTTTAAATATATTGCAAACATCGCTTTGTCTTGTGCGCGTCTGCTGAAATTTCTATTTCTCCTTCTAGTCTTGCAATTCGCCGCCTTCTCAACGAGGTAGAAGATAGGGTTTCTGCCTCGAATTCTGAATTTTCCTAGGGCTTAGTAATATGTTTCAAGTGAAATTGTGATGGTTGCCTAAATTGACAGAGGTCTAAGGTTATTTCAAAATATGTACAAATGTATGTATGTATATTTGCATTGGTTAAAAAACGAAGACAGACGAGGCAGGCTGCAATAAAACTATTTGTCCGTCAAAAATTCTCTCGGAAAGATTAGCTAAAAAAAAATAGCTAGACAAATTTTGTTCGCTTAAAACATTGTTCCATATTCTACTAAAGTCGACCATGAATTTCAATAGAGCATAATAAGTCCATATAAATTCATGGTAAATTTCATAAATTGCTTTGAAAATTGTTTTATAAAAATTAACGTAATGTAAGCGGCGGGAAAACACTTGAATCCGACATGGACGAATTTGAAATGACAACAGCTGCTGCATCAACAAAACCAGCAGCTCCAACAACTCAAACAATGATACGCCAAAAGTTATTTAAAATACTAAAATAGACGCGATTCCCGGAATGCATGTGAAATGCGAAAAATAAAAGTGTATGATGTTTGCTGTCATGATGGCAACTAGATGAAGAGATAAATTATTTACGCCACATCGACACAAATGGACACTAATGGACACACCTGACCATCGCGACAAACACAACGACAGCAAAACCAGCAGCGACACAACTTCTATCAGTGCCCACCGCCACTGTCACCACCGCCGCCGCAATCACAGCCGCGTCTGCAAATTGCAGTTGCTGTTGCAGCTAGTGTGAGCTGCAGTTGTTGTTATTGCTGGCAGGTTGAATGTGAAGCACGATTTTAACATTATATGCTCGCGGCAGCACCAGAGCCACGCAATTACATACAGAACCGGACACCCAAAACATTGATAGTTAGCTTATGGTACCTTACCACGTTCTTGTTGTGATTTGTGATTTATTGTTGGTTCCAAACTTGTATCCGATAAGTTTGTTACTATCATAACATGTACCTAAACCGGAAAAATTAAATTAAATGATTTTTTATATAAATCAATAAGGGCTTACGAAACAACATTTCCATTCTTTGAATTGCTTTTTACTAAATTTATTCGGAATACTTATATCGCTTGATATAATATTCGAAGAACATTAGCTTCAATTATACAGCCCTTAATATTTTAACATTTAATAATCAACATCTCTATTACATGTAGCATCCATTCCCATACCACACGCAAATATGTACATACACTTTTTATGTTGACTCACTTTTCTACGCATTAAACAGCGTAATTGATTCCCGATTCCGTAGCCGCAATCCTGCAAATGGGATTACAACACGTCCTCTTCCTACGGCGTGCTTTTCCTTTAATACTTTGACGTCTTATTTATCCCACGACAACAACAACAATAGCCGCAATAAAACAACAATTCAAACCGTCGAAAACAATTTTCGATAGCAAAGCATTTGATAGATACTCACACAACAACGGCTACAACAGCAACGACAAAGATCGCTATAGTATCCACCCCTTCATACGTAGGTAGAGTTTGCCCGGCATAGGAAAGCATCCCTGTTGCCAAACCACTTACCCACCCGCCTTTCATTGGAAAAGCATTTAAGAAGCTGCAGCCGAGAAGTTGAGAAGTTGAGTGGGCTGCGATGCCTGGCGCGCCAAGCGTGCGTGCGTACGAAAAGCCCTCTACTTACTCCAACAAAACAAATCGAAATTCGTAACGTGAAATAAGCCAAAGTGATCGAATCAGAAACATATTTCTGGGATGGGCTGCAAATAAATTGCAAATTATTTTTACTAAATAATTTTCAACATTTCGAAAATTGTTTTGGGCCTCCCTACAGTTTCCTACGATGGCCTAGTTCCATTGGATATATCTTTTCTGTAATAACTTCGAATGGAGTGTTAGATCTTTGAAGGTACATTTAATCAATGTAATGGTATGGATTAAGATGTTTGAAATCTCCCGATTCCGCTTGGAAAATATTCCCATACCTAAACTTCATTCAAAATATTATCTATGTAAATTAATCCGACCTATCGTAAATAAAAACGTTGAGGGCTTTTCACATGTTTGCGTTTCGCATATTATACCTATAATTGAAAACTTCGAAATCAATATTTTTATAATAGCTGTATTCATTTAAACGCGCAAAAGCCTGACAAACGTGACAAACTTGACAAATTTATCACCTGATAAACGAACTGTCAAATTTTGTATGAAAGTTCATTTGCACAAATGTGATAAATTTGCCCGACGACTTCGCTGTGCAAACGATGTTTGTAAACTTAGACGGCAACGAATGCAACCACGCTTATCTATGATCTATAACATTATGATAAAAGTTTAGTATTGAACAATCAAAATAAACGCAAAAGGGTTACAGTAATTTTTTCCAAACAGCTCCAACATTAATCTTTACTTTTTCACTGATTCTCGGCATTTTAGTTTTTCTTTTTGACAGCCGAACACCATTTGCACAAACACATTGCTAAGTGCGTTCATTTAACACACTTGATCAATTGATAAATTCTCGCAATGTTCAAACTTATACGCTTAAATGAATACCCTTAATATCTGTAATAAAAATGTTTGTTATAATATCTTCACAAGAAAAAATCGGCAGAATAAATTCTCATGAAATTTACAGAAGGACTGAAGGAGTTTTAAACACATTTAACGATTCTTGCAATGAATCAGATAAAAGCTTTGAATAAAAAAAAATATTTTTAAAGATTCCAATCAGTTTCCTACGAGGACCTAGTTCCATTGGATATACATATCTTTTCTGTAATAACCATTTATTCTGGAAGTTCTCTCCGTCAGTAGTGCTACGCACCACGGTAGGTACGTTGCGATAAATGCAAACGCTCGCCCAGCAGAACTTTCAATAAAATTATTCCGCCCGTTTTCTTTGAAATTGGCTTGATTCCATCCACGAGCTCGTGGCGAGTGCTCCACGTACACTTCAATAACTTGGGTCGCGCTGCAGTCATTTAGAATAATGGCAGCAGACGAGCAGGAGAAGGACTTTTTCGCGTTTGTTAACGACGTCTTCAGCTCCTTGTTGACGCCATTGTGGTTGTTGTTGTTGAATTGTTTGCGACTAACATTGTTAGCGAGTGATTTCATTTGCACGATGCCGCGGAAGCGCAAAGCTGCCGCTGACTCTGTCAAAAGCAAAGCATTGTCAATTCGAACTATTTTGATGGCGGAAGAGGCGGCAGTAAGGAGGAAACACGACAGGAGTGGGGATGCCGTTTAAAGTGCTTTACGGCCGTGGCATCACCAACTTTAGTAATTGCATACGAAGAGTGACTCACTGCGTTGCGATACGCGACCGCATGCGTAAGTGCTACCATCTTTTCGTACATCTTCAGCTCCGTGCTACATTCGCCACTCTTCACAATTGGATTTCTTTTTTATCTTCACTCGTATACCTCAAAATTATTGCAGGGATTAGTGCAAAATGAAGTGGAACAAGTCATCGCCAGTTCACCCCCAAGTGAAGTGGACAAACCCCTCGAATCATTTCAACTGCGCCGTTGTAGAGACTTTTATCGTAATGAATTTTTCTTGGACGACTTCCGCCCTCTGTCACCGACCCGCAACGATTTTTTGTTAGTGTCACTTGAATTGCTTTCTCGGTTGAGATGAAATGGCCTGGTCCCATGTTTCCTAAAAGAAATGTTCAAAGCCACACCGAAATGAGGAAAAATGTATTTTCTTTATATAGAATATCTTGGAATGGGAGAAACAGAAGTACAAAGAAAATATTTCTTGGGCTGTGGAAGCTTTTAGGACTGATTTCGTTATCATAATTTATAATTTTGCAGCAAAAGTATATTATAACAACAATATTATTGTTTATATATATACAGAAGTTAATATAAGACCTGGAAGCTCGGTCGTAACAATGCCAAAGGAAAGCACATACAAATTAAGCATTCCATAGCATTTTGGCAGATGAAGAACTTTACTTCACAAGCAATTAAGCACACAAAAATGGACGAATGGGACTAGTACTCTTGGAGTGTCGATAGCGCAAAAGGTAGGCCAACTCCAAATCCCATAAACAGCGAACAGAAATAGAGGAAAATTACACAATCACAGGCGCATACTCACACTTGCATAACATAAAAAGTACTAGACAGGCAGGGCAGAGCAGAGCAAAATGCCCGCACAATAAATGTAAGTGGTAAGAAACGCTGAGGAAGCAAGGAATGGCCGTCCGGGAGCTCTACCACCTACATCATCGGCACCAACCGCGCCAACAACAACGACAAAAGCAATATCAACCCGGACACCGACACTAACAGTGAATTGAAGTGAAAGCAAAGCCGAAGTGGAAGATGATGGCAGAGACGGAGGCATGGACAGATGCGAAGACACAAACATATTTACACAAGTGATTGGCTGAGGGACACACCAACACCAATCCGCGTCGCTGTTTATCACATAGCAGCAGCAACAAAAATAGCAACGAAACAACAGCAACAAAAAGAAACGAAGAACGGAGCATCAAGAATGAAGGAGTGGCTTAAAGTACACAAAATTCACACCACTGCAACACTTGACGGTGTCGTCCCTGTCCATGTCCGCGTCGGCCCCGGCGAGAGAGGGCGCTCGTCTCGGAGCTGCATGCCGATTCCCCACATGTACACGCTGCTTAAAGAAAACGCCTCGCCATACATCAGCACCGTAGGCTGCCATGGCTGCTTTGAGCGGACCAGAGACCGAGGACAGGAGACTGAAACGGCATATAAAACAGAAACAAGGCGACGCGTTGCTGGCCCAAAGTGAAGAGCTGGCAAATTCGGGGCCAACAGACGTATGGAGGAACAGAGGAGGTTGAAAAGGAAGCAGTGATGTCAGCAAAAGTGTAAGAAAAAAAGAAAAATTGCTCAAGCACAGCAGCGTTGTTAGCACCCAAGGCAGGCAGACAGGCAGGGGGAAGTTGACATGAAGCCAACAACAACAACAAAAACAATCACAATAAAAACAGGCACCCAAGGAAACTGTCAAAGTAGCATTCAATGGGAAGAAAATGTTGCATGTTTGTGGAGATGTAGAGAGAGGGAGCATTAAAGATACAACAACTTTAACAACAAAATCAAATAAATTATTGTAAAATATATAACATGCTGATATATAAAATAACCTAATTGCAGAACATGTAGAAAAGTTTGGAAATTGGCCAAAACAGTAAAAGTTCCTAAATGCAGATAAGCTCGACTACAACAATAACAAAAGTTAAACTGAAGAAGTTAAGTGTAATATACTCAGCCGTCGTCCGGAGTGGGGAACAGTGAGGACATATGTATGTATATGAAACCTTCTCGCATACTCACACATACATATGCACGACCATGCCTAACCATAAGCAACCCAACAAGAACAAAAACGAAAACAAGGAGATCAACGAGAAGGAGACCGAGCGCTATAAGAAAAGTAAGAGAATACGGAGAAGACATGCATGCCAAAGGTTGGCTCTTGGACCACAAGAGAGAGCGTAAAGACTCCGATACGGGAGTCAAGCCTGTTTTGAAATTTTTGTGGAGCGAAGGCAAGACAAAACATGACGAAGCAGGAGGGGGTTGTCCAGGGTGCATTTGTTTTTGGTATGTGTGTGTGAGCTGTTAAAATATGTACCTGTTTACCAGCTTCGCAATGTTGGCAATTAGAGTAACACAAAGTGATCGCGCGGTTCTCGACTCGTCACTCATTCAACGTCCAGTCTCATTAAAAGGCAGCTCTTTCATGTAATTTACACAAAGACGAGTTCATGAATAGGCAATGACACCTAAAGGGCACTACCCCGTCGCCCAGGCCGCTCATCTCAGGTCTAGTGCCAGACAGACGCCGGCATAATGAAATCGCATAGAGCTGTCAAAAGTTGCGTAATGAATGTAGAGCTTAAGAAAATACTGGGCAACTGTGGCAGCGGCGAAGGCGACAAACGGCGGAGAAGGGTGCCCAACGGAACCGTTGTTGGCTGCATTGGTGTGCTTTGGTGGTGTTGTGCCGACGTTAACCAAACACCATCAACGGGTCAACACTCGAGGTGCGAGTGTAAACACTGGCACTGTTGCCACCCCGCGGCTTCCTACTCTTCTCCTCCCCTAGGCTGGAGTGTGCCACGGCGCGCCTGTAAAGTTGCCTTACACCGTCGACGGACTGCGCACCAGCCGCATTCTGCTGGGACTTGCAGGAAGCGCATGCATGAATGCAGAAAGGTGCTGTTGTTGTTTAAACAAATACAAGCAAGCACTCAAAACTGGCCGAGTCGAGGCGATGGCGGTTTAATTTCTGTCGGGGTAAATTAGGAGCTTTCATTCGAGAATGTCTGCTCGGGAGTGGATTTGCTGATGAGCAAAGCAGTGCACACACATTATTATGGAACTTGCAACACATGCATTCACACACACATGCACCACATGGCACATTCATGCAAGAAACTGACTTGGCTTGTGTTAATCGAGCGCAGATGGAAGCCTGCAGAGGACGAAGAGATTTCGAATATTTCCAGTCTTTGTTTCCTTAATGTTTTTTCTCGGAAAAAGCTCGTCTTCAGTTGACTTTCGATTCGGGGCTGACAATCGACTTTATAATTTTTGTGTGCCTTTACACTTTAAGATTTAAAAATCGAGGCCTCATCTAATATATATCAATGGCATCTAATGATGAAGTAGGCATTTGGTGGTATGTTTACGTACTTCAAAATCTTTTTGAAATCAAAGATCTCCATGAATGGAAGATGTTTCTTTCCTTATCATTGACTTTCTCTGTTAACCATTTTGGGGCTGAATAGTTAAAAAAATCGGTATCAGCGATAGTTAATATCATCGAATTCGTCCGAATAATTCCCACCTCTTCGTTCGAGAAATGGCAGCACTGCGAACGAAAAATCGCAGCTCGCAGTCTGGAATTGAGCTTGAAGCCAATTTGGCTCATTCGTTTCCCTATTCCAAAAATACCAAGCAAATTCTCTGGGACGCCTGTACTGCCCTTGTTTCGTCGTGTGCACCCATGTCGCCCTTTCCTCAGTGCAAACATTGATTTGTAACCCATAAAGCTGCAACAGCCGTCAGTGTATGTGTGTGAGTGTGGAAAGTGCATAAAATGCTGCACTTGCACTTCTTGTTCTACTTCACACATGCTGATTAACTTTGATTGTTGTTGTTGTTGATGCTGTAGTTGCGGCAGAAAGTGTAAAGTTAATTAAACAATGCTATCAACAGCAACAGCGACGGTGGCGCCGGCAGCGGCAGCGACAGCAGTTAACTTTGTAAACGTTTTTTGAGTAAATTTGCATAAAACACGTCGTGTGCGGCGGCGGCGGCTTTGGCGCGCCGACATAACACCAGCGCGCTTATGAGTGCTTGCGTGTGTGTGTGTGAGGATGTGTAGCAGCGTTATCCGTATAGGAAAAACGAAAATTCCAATTTGAAATTGTTCTCATGTGCACACAGATGCGAATACAAATTCATGCGGATATCCACATACACAAGCAAGCACGAGTCTAATTGGATTAAGTCACATGTATTCACTCGCCTGCCTGCATGCCCTCATATGCGTATTTGTTATTGTCAGAGTGTTTGTGAATATATTTGCATGCGAATGTGCATATACCAGTGCATTACAGTGCCAACTATGAGCATATGCAAGGACGGACCGAAAAATGAGTGGAAGTACGCGGCAGTTGTATATTTGTCTGAGACTGTGTGAGTATGTAAGTGGCGGCTGAAAGTTGGAACTACTTACAGAAGCGTCGCAGCGCGAAAGCATGCATCGCTGAATCCTGTGCAAGCTGCCAGTAGCGGCAGAGGAACAACAACAGTAGCCGAAGTCTCAGCCGAATCCGAAATAACAGCAACTGTAAAACTCGACGTCGACTGCTCCGAGGTGCGAAAATGCTCTCAAAGAAATCGTTCGTACTTAGAATACGCGCGCCGTTAGGAGATAGGCTCGCCGAAAGGATGATACTCGTGTGAAGGGATAATTTTCCTGGATGATGACAAAAATGGACAAAGCGGACGCAGAGGAATGGAAGGGGGAATTTATTTGGGAAATACGCAATACCATTTTGGAGTACTGAGTAATTGCCTTTGGCAGCGAAATTGCCCAAATGTTTCCATTTCAACCTTCTTTTTGGTTGTGGCAGATATAGTCCGCTTTCGAGTAAATTACCTCACTTCATTTATTTACCACAGACGGCCAAGAATTCACCACACTGAATGAGCGAGTTGAGTGCGCTCCATAAATTCCTTATTCGACGCCTTATTTGTGTGTGCGGTGGTCGCGTGTAAGCTGACACCAAGCCGTCGTCGGTGTCACCAGCGTCAACCTTATCAACCTCGACGGTCCTTGCTCACACAGAAGAAAAATTATCTCTTCTGCCGCACATGCCACACTCACACTTACTCGTAGAGCGTGCATGAATGTGTTTCGCTGTGTAAGTTTGTTTGCTCGCTCGTGTCCATGGCCCCACGCTGGTTGGCTGGCTGCGGAGCTGTGACATCGCACCATTTTGAGTCCGGCTACGGCGACAGCGACACATTTGGATGCACACCTTACCTTACCATGAACCAACAAACCACTTCACCACATGCTCACTTTTATTGCAGTTCGTTCTCTTAGTCTGTTCGTCTGCTCACTGCCATGGCTCCACTGGATTCCAAGCGCGCTAACTCACTTATGCCGCCCGTCCGTGCATCTGTGTCGGTGTTGATGTATTGGTGACTGCTGCTTTGTTTTATTTGGCTTAGCCTTTTGTCTGTTTGTTGGCTCGACCTGGCGAGTGAATGAGTGTAGTCCGCTGCCACCATCTCCGCCAACACCAACACCCTTGCTAAACACAAGCTGCTGCTGACTGTCGCGTTGTGCTTGCCTGGCTTCTGCATTCGAGCATGCATCCTTGTCACACCAACGCACGAGAGCCTGCGCCTGTGGCTGCCATGGCGTGGTGTGATGTGGTGGGTCTGCTTAGTGTGCAAGTCCCTTCACGCCTGTGCGAGAGTGTGTGTGTTTGTGGCTAAACTTGTCATACAACCTCGTCGAGTGCAGCCGCATTTCTCATTCCGCATTCTCCAATTCTCGCATTAGAACCGAGCAATCTGGCGCGCTCGGTCCATCGTGTCACGACGATGACGACAACTTTGTGTGTGTGCGTTTGACTTTTTTCTTCTGCGTCGCATTAGACATCGAACGTCTTTTTCTTTTACTCTCAACCGACGCCGCATAAGTCCGTCGCCTTCACCACCGCCATCAGCCTGCCGTACGGTGAGTGTGTGACAAACTCGACTCGTCGTTGTTGTTGCGCGTATTCAGTCGCACTCATGGCGTATCAGCAGCACACACAAATGTATACGACTCATGAGTGTTTGTTGTCACACAAACGGCGCGCCGACCTGCAGCCAGAAGAACAAGAATTTGTCGCATTGTGTCTCTGCCGCTGCCACCTCTGCTCGGCTACCACTGTTGCTTGCGGCTGTTGGCTAATGTGGATAATCCATTTTCCACTGCCGCCGCCTCGGCTGTATCTCCAGCACAGCTCCTTCTTATTAGAATCGAGCGCTGCACACTGCTGTGGTCCCGCTCGCACACAGCACACGGCCGCCACTCAAGGTGCAAATGTTTCTTGTTAACCCGCCGCCAAAGCGAGAGTGTGAATTTGTCACCCGAGCTTGTCGTTCTAGTCGGTCGGTTGTTTGTTACCGAACGGGGGCGGAGAAGGAGTAGGAAGCTTGTGCATCTTCTTTCGGGCGTTTTTGCCACCGCACTGAAAGTGTTGCTGTCTCTTTTCACACCACAGAGCAGCTAAGCTCCCCACTGTGTCTGTCTACTAACCTCCTCCAGCGTTGGCTTTTTTCGGTGAGGGGAAGGCATGCCTTTGATTTTGTCGCGTAGCCGTGGCGTGTTCTGTGATAGTGTCACCAGCCTTGTTAGTCTTATCGTTTTGTCACTTTTCTGTGACTTTTTCTACCGCCGCTCATTACCACACACACTCGCACAGAAAAAACTGCTTCGCAAAACCGACTGGCACCAACACTAACGTACTCCTGAGTGGAGCTCGCCTTGTCTGTTCGTGGCTATGTTGAGTTTCTTATTGGAAGAGCGCATGGAAGCGGCTGCCCGCTGGTTCCCTGACTCGCTCTCGTGCGCTCGCTTCGCCACCGCGAGTGCGCGGCTGTGTGAGTGCGCCTGCCTGCTGGTGGTGGCTTAGTGTGCGTGCGTCGCGCCGTCACTCACCGATGGGGGGTTGTGCCGTCACGACGCCTGTGTGTGTTTTCCAGTTCGCAAGCGACCGGCGTGTAGTTCGTTTCGGCAGCAGAGCGTGTTTTGTGTCGCACGTCGTGTGTGCGTTGTTTTTGCCTTTGGTCGCTCTTTTTCTTCTCCTGCCTAGCGGTTTTGCATTACCCTTGCTTGTAGTGGGGCCCGGGTCCGAATATAGTCCCGTGTGCGAGTTCCAATTGCGTATATGTGATTTGTAGCCCCAAATTGGAGATCAAGGTATAGGGACCGCAAACTGCAGCGTGAATGCATGATCATTCGAAGCTCAACTAACGTCTGCTCTTCGTCACAGTTAAAACAAGAACAACAAACCAATCAACAAAAAGCGATATATGAAACAAAAATAGCAAAAGAATAATGTGAAGCAAAGCAAAAAACAAAAGGGATCGAAAATTTCTTTAAAAAGTGCATAATCGATTTTCAACAAAAAAGTGCAATTCAAAAAGTGTAATTTTTTAGGAGTGTAAACAACGCCGAAAAGCGTTTAAGAATTTGAAGCGAAAAGCCAAATCGCCAATCGCTCCCACTCTCGAAGTCTTTTTCGGGAGTGAGTGTGACTGTTTGCGAGTGTGTGTGGAAGTGACCGTGCTCCGGTCTGTGCCGCGCTTGGGTATCAGTGTGCCGTTTTTGTAGATGTCCGCGCTTCTCCAAATTGTAATGTAATGAGATACGACGTTCAGGAGTTGCTTCATCAGTCTGCTGAGGATCCATTCGCCAGGTTCGCAAATGGGATGGCATATCATCCATTCCTGCAACTCTCCCGACCCACTGACTTCAGCGTCTCGTCGCTGTTGACGGCGGGTAATCAGAGCTCGACGACGTCCGGCGATACCAGCGGCACGATCTTAGCGGCCGCCACGTCCCCACCGCACCACCTTCACCACCAGCAGCAGCAGCACTTGCAGCAGCTCACGCCTGTGTCGGGCCAGCAGCATCACCACACCTGCGCCGGCGGCCAATCCTCGCCCGTGGGCGGCCAGCAGCCGCCACAGTTGTCGCCGGGCCACGTCAGCAACAACAACTCGACGAACACCAGCAGTACAACCGGCAAGCAGTCCAGTAGCAACAACAACAACGACGCAAGCAGCAACAATAATAATTTGTCGGCGGCATCAGCCACCGCACGTCCACCACTGGCAGCGCTGCCGCCACATCCATCGCCACAACCGCCGCCGCCCCAGCACCCGCATCACTCACCCGTGCCGGGACATCCGGCGTTGGGGCCGCACTTGCCGCCGCAGCCATACTTTCCGGCGGCCGCGCTAGCTGCCCTCGCTGGGAGTCCGGCTGGTCCGCATCCCAGCCTGTACCCGGGCGGACTGCGATTCCCCCCACACCATCCGCACGCCCACCACCCACTTGGCACGCCCTACACCACCGCCGAGGACGTGGTGCTTGCCTCTGCCGTCGCACATCAGTTACATCCCGCGATGAGGCCGCTGCGCGCGCTGCAACCCGAGGACGACGGCGTCGTTGATGACCCCAAAGTGACGCTCGAGGGCAAGGACCTCTGGGAGAAGTTTCACAAACTGGGCACGGAGATGGTCATCACGAAAAGCGGACGGTAAGTACAAAACAGCAAAAACAGCAAAAACTCTTGATCTTCAATCACGGGCGAATTCCGATAAGTAGGGCCAACAAGTTTTGCCGACGGTAAAATGAAAGTGCCTAATATCAGAGAATTTGGTTGGGAAAGAGTTCTTTTAGCAATTGCAGTTGAAAGTGATGCTATCGCTTGTAAGGTCCCGCTGCGTTCAGCCGTGAAGAAGAGTTATGTTATCTTAGTGCTTGTGCATCGGAATAAATGCTTTTAGACATTGCGGTTTTTTGCAGTAAAATGAAAAGTAAAATTTTGTTTTCAAAAGCATTCGCTGTTTCGGTGTTCTGTTTTAAAGAATTCTATAAGAAATGTTTTGGTTCTGCCCCTACTTGTGTCGAAATCAATTATGCATTAATAAATATTTAAAAACATTTGAACAATCGCGATTTAGTGCATCAGATAACCAATGTTAAGTTAGGAAAAACTACAGGGCAGCCTCCAAGTTGAGAACGATATGGAAACATCTGTATTACACTATAAATTTGTGCCAAAATAGTAAAGAAATAACAGTTTACTCTAGTCCCAGATAACATTGTAAGAAAGTAAGAGTTGAAAGCTTTTTACCAGAAACAAGTAAGGAAGCATCAGTCGGGTTTCACCGACAGAGTAATACCCTACACCACGTAACCGAGTAGGGCGATAATCCACTGAAAGAAATGAAATTGTGGGGTCATTTAATTTACAACCTACATAGTGGGCGGACCACGCCCATTTTTGACAGACTACAAGACTATTACCATAGGTGTAGGGTATAAAAATACAATCCTCAGACTTACACCCCTATTCTGACGTTATAGTTACAATTGATTGCCGTTAAATTATTACCTTTCCATATAGACAAAATATTTATTTAAAAAAAACACAATTGATATAAAATAAATACATATTGTATTGTGACTTTTGTGACTCTCGTTAGATGATGGAATTGGAAGTAGCTTTATACAAAATCGAGTCCACTGTAGACTTTCAAAAGTTGTGACTTTCAATTATAGAAAGGGTAGCCACTCCTCCCATGGCCCTTATCAGTTACCGAGTTATCTTCGCAAACAATTGTAATTAGTTTGATTCCGTTTTGGTTTCTCTGTTGACTTTTTGATAAATATATGGAGGCAAGATTTTTGCAATTTTTTAGCTAAATTATTCAATTAAATCTTCAGTTAAATTTTGTGTGTAAAACAAGCGAACAGCAAAAAAAACATAAATTCAATAAAACGTGTACATTTCTATGCAGTCGCTTTCCGCGGCCGAGAGTTTTGTCACCAACAGCATGGCTCGCTGCGACTGCTGCCGCTGTTGCATTTATCTTGTTCGTGTTGTTAATGGCCTTGTTGTTGCTGTTCTGACGGTTGTTGTGGTTGTTGTAACTGCGGTGATTGTAGGAGCCTACAACATTATCTCTAGCTAATTATCACGCTAAATAGTGTTGCTGAGGCGTTTTTGTATTGTTTGCTAAGGCAGCTGCAGCAACAACAACATCAACAAGAACAACAACAGCGACAGAAGCAAGGCGATAGGCCTCTTACCATTCCATAATGTTGCTGCTATTCGCACATAAATCGCAACAACATATTCTTTTGCTGTCGAAATATGCATATTTGTATGTGTTTATGGGTGTGCTTCAACGAATCCATATGCATGTGTTTCCTTTTCCTATGTGTGTTTGTGGGTAAAACAAGTCCGTTTTTAATTGCGTTTCCAGCGGCTACTGTTGGCGCGTTTAGACAATAAAAGCCACCAACCAGTAGCGACAACTAGGCAAATGTGTACATGTTTGTTGCCCATGGCACTGTGTTGTTGCTGCACACAGAAACATAAAGATTAACCCGACAGCAACCACAACAACAGCACACTTTAATTCCATTTTAACAATTTTTCAAAACTCCATACAAAAACAACAATTATAAAACTAATAAAAATATGAATTTAACAATGAAATATCCTTAGAATTACACGTAGCAGACATGCGAGTGACATTTATACAGCTGTCTGCAGCGCGCGTGTTGCTGGGGCTTTGTCACGGTGCGGCGGCGTCAAATGGAGCTCGGTCTCCACGGCGAGATTACGGCAGCTCCGACTCTTTTCGCTGCAGAATGTGCAAAGTTTAATTGTAAGGCTTGTAGGAATTGTTGTTGATTGCGAGTGCAGTTGATTGATTGATTGATTGATTGAGTGAGTGTGTTTTGTTTGAATTGGACGACAGTGCTGTGCGGCTTGGAACGGCGAGGTGTCGGCGCAAGTGTTGAGAAATCGCAGTGGCCAGCCTCTAATTGAGTGGAGCACGGCAATTTGCATTGGCGCTACTCTTGGATCGACATCGCAGGCTCGTGTTGTTGATGCTGCAACCAAGTCACACTTTACGTGATTATCCTTGCAGGCTGAGCGCATGCCATGACCTAGGAGGCTCGAAAATTTCATAAAACCTCTTATAAGCCACGAAAATAATGAGAACGACTTTTTTGTCTTTTTCGCCAAGAACGCTACTTGAACACGTGTGCGTCTTTGCGGCAAGCAAAATGATATAAATACTAACACAGAGAGAAATTTAATGAATAATTAAGTGAAACATTTTGGCATTACATGTTATATTCCGAGGTATACAAACTTGATTTAAGTGCTTTTTATTTGGTTATATTTTTAGTTGATTATATATTGTACCAATGCGGCATGCAAAAGGCGAATGTCTTAAATGTCAACACCTTATAATAAATAAATTGAAATTAAATTGAAAATAAATTGAGCGTAGTTCAACCTGAGTCGAGGCAGAGTTCCAACTAATCTTCCCAGAAAACGAATTGAGTGCACTTGAAGCAAAAAAAAAGAGAGCTTAACTCAAAAGAAATTAAAGCTTCGCTTAATCCCAGTCAAAGCATTATTTTGTGTTGAAGAGTGAGCGTTCATCGGGTAATCCAAAAATTTGGAAAAATTAAGAAAATTAGAGCTGAAGAATGTGCGATAAATGTATTACATAAGTTGTCAATAAGGAATATTGCTGAACGGTACTTAAACTACATTTTATTATTCTTCGTTTTATGCTCGCACGGTTTTACCAAGTAAACTTTAAAAAAATTAAGAGATGAGCCCTTGTAAAAATTACCAAAACAATTAAATGAAAGCAAAAACTATTTTCAAAATTCTGCGGTGTATGTATATTTATTGGAAAAAATTTAAAGGGGTTATGAAACAGATGCTGGAAAAACACAAATTAACTTAAATTAGGCAGCTCAGTGAATAAGTGGTCGTCCCGTGATGTGTGCAGTCGCTGGATCGGATCCCAGCCAACATACCATAAAGAGAGATTGTCCCTTTCTTTGTACGGCTTCTATCGCGACGAAGTTGGCAACTCCCCGAGAGTACACTTTGCCTGCATTAAAAGCATAATAAAAGCTTCCCGTTTGGATACGGTTATTGAATAAATGTGCACCTCTAGATAGAGCGTGTATGTACAGTGATAAAGCTAGGCCTATTATCGCAGGACGAGCTTTAACTTACTTGTCAAAGCTGGACCTAAGTAAGGTTTCACTTAATTCAACTAATGATTGTTAATTTTATTAGCTTTAAATTGGATTGAGATAATTTTATGTAATATCTACGATTTTCGACTTAGTTTTTTTTACGTGGTTCAAGAAATGTTTTCTCCCGGTGTATGCAGTCCACACTTGCATAGGTCTATACGTAGCACTCATGCGAATCGTGCAACGTCAAAAGTGGGTGATGATAATTTTGCATACATCGGAACAGGGCAGGTCGAGGTGAGCAGGGCGGTCTGTACCCCAGAGATGATGCTTCTTCAAGGGCGCGTATTCACTCCACTCTGAAAGGATGCAACCAAGCGTAGAAGATGTAGCCGCCAGCTGGCGGCAAGACACGGCCTTTCTTTTCACGCAGCCCTTGCGTCTCAATGGGCCAGTTGCAGCCGTAGCGACGCGTCGGTAGGAAAGTGCTGTTGTGGCAGTGTCTGTGAAGTGCGTGTGAAAATGCGTTTGAAGGTGTCTTCACACTTACGAGCACTGACTCCAGCCTCACAAGAATGTGCTTCAGCTCGTGCGCGTGTCGTCCCAGTGCGTCATTGCTATATTTACGTTGCTACTGCTGCCATAAAAAAAAGCAGTTACAACATTTTTAAACTCTGTTGAAATTCCTTAATTTTGTGCAAATAACAAAATTCCTACAAATTCAAAACTTCGCGGAGTGCAAATAAAATTGAAAATAGTTTCGAGTTGCTGCCGCCGCCGTCGCTGCTGAAGTGCTTTTACGTCTCGAAAGCGTCTCGCGTGGGGTTTTTCACTTTCGCTTAAATTGTTGTTGGATTTTTCAACTCAAACAAAGCGAAAAGTTTGGAGTGCGCCAAGTCGCGCCTTGTTGTTGCTGTTACTATTGCTCCTCAAATCCCCCAGCGCGGCAGAGGCAGTGGAGGCGCCACCAACAACTGTTATACTTTGCATCGGCATTTGCCATCTGCCCACGTCCGCTCGTCCCTCCAGGCTCTACTTCCTGCTTCCATTTTCATGCTGCCCCTACAGCACATCAACATCTACAACAACAAAATATTGCAGGTTGATTTTTATGTTTATATATCGGTGGGAAATGAAATGTCTGCGTGCCCCACTGCCGCGAGTGGCAGCAGCGCCCTCGTTGGAGGCGCTAAAACAAATTCCACAATTGTAACTTGGCATCGGTTTACGGGCGCCTGCCGTAGCCATTGTGGCCCCAGCGGGCGGCAAGACTGCGAATAAAGCAAAATGTATTTTGTTGGCTGGAAATATTAAAAATTTTTCGCGCTTGCATTTGGCAAGCAAAGCTTGAATTTCAACGCGTCGACTCCGAAATTGAAATGTGGCGAATTTGCGAAAACGTGAAAGTTGGCTGCGTGAGTTCTTTTAAAATAAAATTTACACTATTTGGGTTAGTTCAAGCGGAAATTCTTTTACCTACGCGATTACGAACAGAAATTGAAGTGAATCATTCTTAAATTTGTTTACATTAGCTGAAGATTCAAAATTTCTATATGTTATTATAACTCTTTATTTTATGTGCCTTTTAAATTGATTGAGACCATCTCGAGGGCTAATTCATTAATTTTGGTGGGACGTGGAGTTTTTCGGATCATTTTTGCTTTTTAAACATTTGCAGGATAAGTTCAATAACTTAGAGGAACCACAAAAAGAAGGCGTTTATTCAACAATGCAAAAAACAAAGTAATCTAAAGTTTAATATAAATTTCGCTAGCAACTTAAGATTATACTTTTATATTTTCTCTGAGGAACACTTCCTTGAAGTCTGAGGAACACTTCCTTGAAGTCTTTCACTCTCCATGAAATTGCAATCCGATACAAAAACGCATTTAATAATAAATAGTAATAGTTTTGCTTAAATTAGTTTTGAAATTCGATAATGCTGAAATAATTTTATTTAATTGTTTTTGCTACTGCCCGTCCCCAATTGAAAACGCATTTGGCTTGAGTTCGGTAGTGTGTGTGTGTCCGTGTGTGTATAGTCATGCGGTCCCAGTGTAGCGTAATTTTGTTATGAATTCTTAATGCGATAATGGTGCTCATACCTCTTTCCTGGGCCCTTCAGCCTACTCTTGGCACCCATGGGCCTGCATCGAAGTGCAGCAATTTATAGTATGGACACGTTTTGTAAAATATTTATATGCGTTTATATGTATATGTGTGTGTTGTGCGTCCTACACAGTTCACAACTTATCACATCAAAAATTACAATAGTTTTAACACAATTTACCCACGTTCGTCAAATTTCAATAATTTGCATGTACACTCAAACCCACACTCACACATTCACATATTAACTAATCGACGGAGTTATCGAGCAGATATTTACGGCTTGATTGAAAGTCGTCAAGTGCGGCGCGAGGATAATTTGAGCGTCATTTTCCTTAAGCAAACAAATTTACTTGGGTTAATGATAGAAAATTACTTGAAAAGTGCATACATACTATATAGGGCGACCCCGCCTTAACCGTCCCCCTTTAGCTGCTATTTTCATAAGCGTTCGCAAAGGGGGGAGAGATGGGGGAAAGATGTGTGAGGCGGACTGCAGCTGAGGCCTACTCGATTTTCTGCCACCGATAACAAGCTGGAGCTATAGGAAGGATGCAGTCATTGATTATGGTGGCGGCTATTTCCGAAGTGCAGGGAAGACAGTTGGGAATTTTAAATACGGACTCAAACTCAAAATCAACTTAAATTAATAATTGACAAAGTAATTAACATGCCACGGTGCTGGCGGCTAGGAGGCATATATATGTGACAAGTGCGCTGCTTTAACGAGCGACGTCCGGACTTGCCGGGGTGTGAGTGCTGTGAATATGGGGGCTCGTGCGTGTTATTTGCCGTTTGCGAAATGTGCAAGATTCAGCAGTCATATGCGGCGTGGTGCAGCAGGTTCCAAATCAGCGCCACTAACTGGCGACGAACGAAGTGTCAAAATCTGTCCACAATTTACCATAGCGTAAAATTAAAATCACATTTTCCTGCTAATCTGCCACGCCACTCGTTCGCCTCCTTGTTGCGGCAAAGTGTCAACACAGAGCAAACACACGCACACTGACATACTGCCTATACTGCGGCTGGCTGGCTGGCTGCTGCGGGTGATATGCTCCACCCTGTCACGCCGCGCAATCAAATAGCAAATTGTGTTATTTCAAACTCAATTAATTGCGGTTTTTCTGTATTTTACTAAGGATTTGTGCTGAAATGTGGGAGTAGGAAAGGGAAAACGGGCAGGCACTTGGAAACACTTTCAATGCAGTGTTAAAGCAAGCACTTTCAACGAGATCAAAGGAAAGTTGAAGAATAATATTAAAATTAATTTTGAATCAATGAATTCGCGTAGGATTCCACAGTGGGAGAGTAGGGACTTGATATCAAGACAAAAGGCAAAGGTTGTAAAATGCATAGACAAATGATGAAGTGGCAAAGCTCACTAGATATTCATCTGAAAGTCAAAGTCAGTATATTGAACAAAAATGATACTCAGAATACAGAATTCTTGATTTCAAGTTTTTTCCACGATTTATACATATTGAAGAATCAACCTATATGTCGCGAATACCGTCGATTTCTAACTTTCGAGAGAAATAAACACATAACGATACAATTTTTTACGTTTATCTCAAAAACCAAACAAATATTTTATTTTCATAACCTTAATGTAGATTTCTTCAGACCTCTGAATATGTATGAAATATTAGATTGCAACCGGTCTCTAAGCGCTCTCATACCTTTCCAATTCAAAATGTCCAAGTTTATTTAATAATTTTTTTCTGGCCTTAGAACTTGACGTTGCAAACCTTTAATAGATCCCAAAACGATAAAGAAAAAAGCTGCAAAAATTAAAGGAATAAACTGACAAGAAGGAGGCGAAAAAATTGCGCGGCACAGTTTACCAGTTTGGTTTCATCTTCAACTCCGGCGTCGTCTTTTTGGCGCCAGCAAAATATTAAAGATGCTCTCTTTTGGTTATTGTTGTTGTATGCCTTGTGTGTTGTCTGATTGCCAAGCTATAAAGCAATAAGAAGAAACAGCAACAAGAACAACAATAAGAACAACAACAGAATACAGAAACTACATACATACATACCAAAATGAAAATCATGAAAAAAATCTTAAGGTTGTCTTGCTTATTTTGCACAACAATAACAACGACAACGACGACTTCGCAAAAACAAGCAGCACTTTTAGGGTTCTAAAAGCTTGCTAAAGCCGGGCTAAAGTGTCGCGCTTACAAAACTGACCAAACGGCAATGCGTTCAGTTGACCAGTCCGGAGAGAAGTTCCGTGTTGTTGACGATGATGATGCATTTATTATGATGAGATAACATGCCTTATGACGAGATCTTCTCGTTTTTGACCATATAGCTTTTGTCAAGGGCAAAAATGGCAGCAGCCTGGCACAGAGCAGAAAAAGGAGGGAAGAAGAAGACTGCCTGTCGGGGAGGACAGAGCGATATGGAGGAAAGAGAAATGTCAAAAATAATGAAAATGCTTGAATGCGCTTGACAAACATTTCCTAGATGTGCGCTGACAGATCAAAGGCGGCTGCGGCTGTGGCGGCAGTGCTGATGCTCAAGCGATGCACAAGAAAGCGAAGATCGAGCGGCGATCGAGCTGCGGAGCCGTAGCGAACGCAGGCGCGATAATTTGTTTGAAAGAGCGTTTGATTTGCATTTTCCTACACCGAAGACAGGAGCGTGGTTATATATATGTACGTATAATAAGGGCAGAGAACAA
Source organism: Neria commutata (assembly GCA_963457695.1). Lineage (NCBI taxonomy): Eukaryota > Metazoa > Arthropoda > Insecta > Diptera > Micropezidae > Neria > Neria commutata. Next base: position 103,640 of record OY735249.1, read on the forward strand.
CTATGTCTGTATCTTGGAAATCCATGTGTCTAATTTGCGGGAAACCTTCTGTTCCCCGTGTCACCATAACATATACATACATATGAACATAAATAAAACCAGTTTAAGGCATGTTTGTATATGGATTTGTCTAGAGATCTATAAGTGAAGTAATTACACTACCTCATGTTTGCTCCAATTTACTTGCAAAGAATTTAGTTCCTAAAAGATTCTCCAAGCACCTCACTTTAGAGTCGAAGTACGGAGTGGAGCTACTAGTTCGTAGAAGCAAACCGCAAAGCAATCGGCAGCGCCGCCTGTCATTCCGGCTGCTTGGCCGATTTTGCTACAGACTCGATCGATCGATCGTGTCAGCTTGATTTAGGGTTCAGTTGAGTACTGCTGCCCAAGACTCAGTGAAACTTATAGGCAGCGCAGCGTTTGTAGCACGAGTCAGGGTTAATCTCCAAAATATCACCGAAATTCGGCTGCTTTGAATGGAGCGCCTCAGGTAACGGCTGGCATGGCGCGGGGCTTCACTGGCATCGGAGACGCCGCACGTTGCAAGCGACGTTCGACTGTTCGCTTTTGTCTCGTGGCTAATTCACGCTTTTAGGGGCCTTGCCGAGTCACTCGATTAGTTTTCGCTTCATTTGCGGCTAATTGGCATATTTAGTTGACAAGTTCTAGGAAACTCACCTCAAGTTGGTTGTGAAGTTTAAAAAAATAAAAAATAGACCTCACAAGATTTTTTATCGTAATGTCGGCAGCTCATGCTAAACGCGCTTTGAAACGCTTGAGTAACAATGGACACGGCCTAATTTGGAGCGTTTGGCCGTATGAGCATGCGTCGCTGCACTTCTCATCACTAATGGCGCGCCGATGCAAATGCCGGCCAATTGTGAAACCTTGTTCACGCTTTTTGGTAACTTAATTTCCTCGCCACTTGCAAGAGTCGTCGTACAACTGTAAACGCCATATTTAGCGGCAATTAGCAGCGTTTAAGCGCAACTTCCGGTCATCAAAGCGCATTGCGGGCCTCTGGCGCTGTCACTTGGGGCTCGCCGCTGCCGGGCCGCTCTTAATTAGAAGTTGATTTAGTGGCGGTGGCGATGGCGGTGGCGGCAGTTGTGCGTCTGTGCGCTTCACCATTCAAAGAAATTAATTTAAACACAATTAACTTAATTTTTATGTTTGTGCCTCACCACTTGCCACTCGCCGCTCGTTGTTAGAGCTGCGCATGTGCATGGGCAGCCTTTTGGAAAAACCGTTCATCCGCCAGTCGACAGTAGACAGTCTTCAAATAAATTGCGTCCGTTCCGCGTCGAATTTGCATAAATTAATGCGTTATTCCAACTGACGCTGCCTCGCTTCCCCCTTTCCCGGCCATGCCAGCGTTGTAGGTGGAGTCACAATAGTTCTGCTGTTGGCACTGCGGCGAGCTGTCACATTTTTGCGCTCAGTTCGGCCGCGAGGTGCTAGCCAAAACGCTTCTTGGTGAGACTTTGTGGCGCGATTTTTTGCATACAAAGCAGCGTTGCGCGCGAAAACGTGAATTTCGCTTTGATTTTTTTCCGCGACATGTTAAAATTTGTATGATGACTGGCTCTACTGCCATATTGTCGATTTTTATGGTTATGGGTATACATGTGCATGTGAGTATGTGTGCGTATTCATTCGTGTTTTGATGACTGAGCAATTACATTTAATTGAAAGTGATGTACAGAATTTCACAGTACGGTCGGAGGAACGGAGCTGCGAATGCAATGCTCTGTGGGATCGCACGGAAAAACGTGGCCAATTATTTCTTTCATTTTATATTGTTTAAATAGTGGGTGCAATTTATGTTTCAGGTCTGAGTTTTTTAAACAAATTTTGAATGATTTTTATTTTATTGATTGACTAGCTGTTACCCGCGGGTTTCACCCCGCGCTCTTATAAAAGTACGTAATGTGAAGAGGTGCTTGCATACGGAACTTCAATACTGCGCGACTTTTAGTTCCAAAGCTATTCGATATCAATGATTTGGTTTGTACGGGTGGTTCCACGCCTCTTATCCAATGCCCGTCCCATTTTCCCAGTTCAAGGATACGGATATGGTGTCAGTTCTTGCCGAGTTTCGTTTATGTATGATGTATAGTTCTAAAGTAATACCCAAATGTGAAGTTGATTGAAAAGTGCCACGCCCCTGTCCTACGCCCATAAAATTTTACCAGTGGGACGACACATCCAAGAGGCGACTGCATACGAAATTTCAATGCTGCACGACCTTTAGTTCCAAGGCTAATCGAGATCAAAAATTTTGTTTGTATGGGGGGGTGCCACGCCCCCTTATTCAGTGCCCCCTTATTTTCTCAGTAGAAGGATATGGATATGTAGTAAGTTCCTACCGAGTTTCATTGATGTGTGATGTGTAGTTCTAAAGTTATACACGAATCTGTAGTTGATAAAATAGTGCCACGCCCCTTATCCTACGCCCATAAAATTTTACCAGTGGGACGACACATCCAAGAGGCGACTGCATACGAAATTTCAATGCTGCACGACCTTTAGTTCCAAGGCTAATCGAGATCAAAAATTTTGTTTGTATGGGGGGTGCCACGCCCCCTTATTCAGTGCCCCCTTATTTTCTCAGTAGAAGGATATGGATATGTAGTAAGTTCCTACCGAGTTTCATTGATGTGTGATGTGTAGTTCTAAAGTTATACACAAATCTGGAGTTGATAAAAAAGTGCCACGCCCCTTATCCTACGCCCATACAATTTTACCAGTGGGACGACACATCCAAGAGGCGACTGCATACGAAATTTCAATGCTGCACGACCTTTAGTTCCAAGGCTAATCGAGATCAAAAATTTTGTTTGTATGGGGGGTGCCACGCCCCCTTATTCAGTGCCCCCTTATTTTCTCAGTAGAAGGATATGGATATGTAGTAAGTTCCTACCGAGTTTCATTGATGTGTGATGTGTAGTTCTAAAGTTATACACAAATCTGGAGTTGATAAAAAAGTGCCACGCCCCTTATCCTACGCCCATACAATTTTACCAGTGGGACGACACATCCAAGAGGCGACTGCATACGAAATTTCAATGCTGCACGACCTTTAGTTCCAAGGCTAATCGAGATCAAAAATTTTGTTTGTATGGGGGGTGCCACGCCCCCTTATCCAGTGCCCCCTTATTTTTTCATTAGAAGGATATGGATATGTAGTAAGTTCCTACCGAGTTTCATTGATGTCTGATGTGTAGTTCTAAAGTTATACACAAATCTGAAGTTGATAAAGAAAGGGCCACGCCCCTTATCCTACGCCCATAAAATTTTACCAGTGGGACGACACATCCAAGAGGCGACTGCATACGAAATTTCAATGCTGCACGACCTTTAGTTCCAAGGCTAATCGAGATCAAAAATATTGTTTGTATAGGGCTGCCACGCCCCCTTATCCAGTGCCCCCTTATTTTTTCATTAGAAGGATATGGATATGTAGTAAGTTCCTACCGAGTTTCATTGATGTTTGATGTGTAGTTCTAAAGTTATACACAAATCTGGAGTTGATAAAAAAAGTGCCACGCCCCTTATCCTACGCCCATAAAATTTTACCAGTGGGACGACACATCCAAGAGGCGACTGCATACGGAATTTCAATGCTACACGACTTTTAGTTCCAAAGCTATTCGATGTAAACAATTTGGTTTGTATGGGCGGTGCCACGCCCTCTTGATGTATCAAAATTTTTTATAGCCTATAACCATCCTTGGAACATCTATAGTCTATGTGCCAAATTTGGTTATGATCGATCAAGCGGTTTGGAACGCAACTCCGAACATACATACATACATACATACATACATTTTTTGATTTTTATATATATAGATTATATGGTCTTTAACATTATTTGTGGAATATGATGTCGGGTCAAGTGGCCTTTGTCTATGATGCAAAGGTGAGCTAATTTTTTATAATACCAATTTTTGTGCACGGCGTCGATAAGAGGTACCCGGACATTCAGCAGCATTTTTCCTCTTGGAATCAATCTTTTCTGGTGTAAGGTGGCTTGATTGTGGTGCAGTCACTGCATTATCTTCCAGTGTATCCATATTTACCAAATTATTCATTACACCAAAAACACCAAAGCATCACGTCATTTTTTCATCGTATTCACAATCGCACAATTATTTAATTAAATGATTTCAAGACGTTATTGCGAAGTTAGGTGCTCCATAATAATTGCTTTCAACCACCCTTTACGACTGTGAAATGCCTTCCAACCCAAAATGGCGGCTAAACAACATCAACCTGAAACATAAAACACTCTGAAATATGACAAAAAAACAATACACTTTTCATTAGACAGTAGAGAAGAGACTTATAATTGCATGGCTGCTACATTAAGATAAAAATGACTGGTCTAAGGCGAGAGGTTCTCTTAACAAAAAAAATTTTTTTTTAAATGTATTCGACGAATTAATACCAATGTTCATCCGACTTATTTTCCTGGTTCTTTCTGTCGGTGTCGAAAGTATCGATTCCTTATAGGGAACTAACTATATATGTATGTATATCTGTCGATTTTTTTTCTTTCTACGTTCCTTCAAAATATTGTTTGGGTACTTTAAAGAACTGTAGCAGTGTTTAACAATTTCAAAAACCCACACTTCTTTTTACAACGGTATTTTTTTCTGTGCATACTAGTACACTCCATCCCTTCCACAATCCACATATGTTGGTATAGATGGTATACGGCTTATGCCAGCTCATGATAAAAACGTAAATTGTCTGCTTTTAAATCTGAACGCGTTATGAATTTTTAATTGATTAATTTACGAAAGAAATAGAAGAAACGAAAAATCAAACAAAACGTGAGTATAAACAAAATAAAAGATACTAATGCGAACGCAGACGAGCTCACTCGAAACAGCTCAAATAAGCACCGCTGCCATCATTGCCAGTAACAACAATAAAATATGATTTAATAAAATTCATTCAATTTTTCAAAAAAATTTCGTGCTTTGCTTTTTTGATGCGCGTCAATTTTGGATTTTTATGAGGCATTTGTATCTTCTACTGCATGCAGGCGTACAAAATGCACAAAAGCAACACACACACACACTTAAACCCAAATGCACATGGTTCGTTATATGCACTGAAATTAAATATTCGAAAATTTAAGACTTTTTGGATTTATTTCTTGGAAATTTGTGCAGTTTCGTGTTGACTACATACACACAAAAGCCGAGCTACTTATTCACTTAATTTTTCTGTTTCTATTCTTATTAGTTTTTAGTGCGTTTATGTGTATCTCAATTTTTCTTGTTTTATTGTAGTCGAGTCGTTAACATCGCTACTTACTAATATTAATATCGTCAGAAAGTAATGAAAATTGCATGTTCCGACTTGAGCGAATTACAAATTGAAAAGACGCTTCATAGAAGTGGTCTGGCATATGACTGGGGCACTGAAAAGCTTCCAAAGAGCCGAGCAGACGAACCAGATCAAGTTCGTGAGCGTTTATCTAGCTGATCTTAATAGTGGTTCTTATGAAGAAAAAAATACTCAGTGAAATACATTTGATATTGAAAATCATTCTAAAGTATTTGCGGAAATTTCTTTATTTTATTCATGCGGATTTTAATTTGAAAAAATCTAAATGACTTGGTCTTTTTCAATCACCACATATTGACATTCCATAGATTTCTTTTTCCATATTTCGACAACCGATTAACCGATTACCACAAAAACATCTAAAACAATAAGTTCACTATTTCTTCATCCCATCTAACAAAGTGCCCAATAATTCAGCTTAAGTTCTAAGCATTGCTATTACCCGTGCGCACACAAATGATAGGCCCCTTCATCGTTCCTCCTGCCGTACTCATTTTCAAAATGAATTACCCATTCCAATTGTTTTGACACAAGCCGTTGCGTTGCTGTTTACTTGGCTACTTTACTGACTAACGTGTGAAATTTTGCACGTTAGTGGCATGAAGCCGGCCGTTGCACGTGTAACGCGCCACCAGATCCCACTTCCCGCCAGCCAGGAATGGTGTATGTGTTTGTGCCAATACAAATCCGCTTTGACCATGTGCACTGCTCAAGACCAAGTCCAAGTCGTCGCCTATGGAAATTTTTCAATTGCGAGCATTGGCCCAAAGCCAATTTGTGAAAACCCATCGTTTGAGAACTGCTTCCACATAAATGAAGAAAAATTGCATTTCTAATAAATTTTGCAAGTTTTTCGCGGCTGAAGACGAAGGTGAAATATTGCCGATACTATACAACATGCGGCGCACCTTACTCTGCTCCGCTTTACTGCATTGCTTCGGTCCACTTGTATGTTTAAGCTGGAAGACAGCTGTCCGGGAGCTGACTCCGCTCTGGCTACCGGGCGGCAGCGCGAGTACATTGAGCTCACACCTAAGTCGATTAAGAATTTCCTCAAAGCGGCCGTACCATAACAGAAGGCAAAGGAAGTAAAGTGAGGCACTGGTAATTGCAGTGTGGGCAGCATAAAAAAACCTGAATATTAGCATATTTTTTACACATTCAGTTCGAAAACTCGCTCAAATCCAAGTATTTCCAAATTTAAAAATAATTTTTGTAATAATCGTGTAAATGATAGTTCGTCGCAAGAGAAGCTCTTAAAAATAGATTTAAGATATGTATATTGTTCGGTATCATACATATTCGAAATTTCACTATCACTATCACAAAATACATTATGTGGTTTATGGACCAGGCTAGAATAGTTTATCAGTTGAAGTTTCTTTCCTTCTAAGCTACATGCCGACTTGATGTGAAATATTGAAAATTTGAACTCTCCAAAGATTTGTGTGCATAGAAAATTCTTCTTTTGGTGAATAATTTTGGGATACCCTAGTATTTTCATACATTTGAATCGGGCGTTTTCAATCGGAGATGATTTAAAATATTGAATCTTTCTATAAAGCTCGGTTATAGATTCATCCACAGCAAATTCTTACGTAGTGTAAACTCGTCACCTGGTCACCCCGTGCTCGGTTGGCCCTCACTCTGCGCTTTCAACTACATTCTACTCATATTATCATGCATTGTTATTTGTTCTTCGTATGAAACTGGCAAAATGCAGTTCGCCTACATGGCCATTCACACCTTTTGATGGCTTGACACTGCTGCAGTAACAACAACATACTAAACATTCCAAGTCTCAACAAACACCTCTTGCATCACTCCCCCGGTTTCTACAGCCACTATTAACAGCTGCCTCAACCCACTTCTCCCCTTCCTCAAACGCTCAATTTTACAATGCTAATTTTTGCGTGTTCTGCTGCTTTGCATGAGCGTGTGCGAGTGTGTGTGCGAGTGCCTCGACTTAGCTTACATCCATGGCGTTTCTACATATATGTTCTGTTTCTTTTCAATTTGTTGTTGCATAGCACATTTGAAAAGGAAAATTGCAAACAATGGAAAAAATGCTCACAAAACAGCTTTCACAAAAATGTGTGATAATTTTCACTCAAAGCTTTTGAGCGTAGACGTATGTGTTAAATGAAGCTCAACTACCCCCCTCTACCTGTGTGCATCTGTGAATGTGTGTGCGCGCGGCTTTTGTCTCGTACAATTAAGTGCAGAGAAAACTGCTAACCAAGTGTGAATTCATTGTTTGCGAATTGACTCACTCACTCATTCACTGAGTCAAACACTCCCCTAGAGTTCACTCCACTTCACTACTTCACTCCCTTCACTCTGCACTCAGCTCAGCTGCTATCGAACACTGCAATGCCACGACTCGGCGCCGTAAAGAAATGCAGTGAAAAGGCATTTAATAATGCAAATGTTGGCGAAAACAAAGACTAGCGAAAAACAACAAAACAACAAAAAACGAAAAAACAAGGAATTGTTGTAGCGCATACAATGTGAAGGCCGCAGTATCGCGTATCTCACATTGCCGCTGCATGCATGCATGCGAATGTTTATGTGTGTGTCTGCTTATGACTGTATACATATGAATGTATGTGAGTAGTTTCCACAACTCGTTTTACAGAGCGCTGCGGTCGATAATACAGGGCAAAGCAATGCAGTGTTCCATTGAGTGCTAGCTAGTGCTTGAGTGAATGCGTACGTGTGCGTGTGTGGAAAGCAAAGAATTAGCTGACAGCCCCTAAAACTACCAATACAACCCCTACCCTCCCCCTTATTCTTCGCAAATGCACAAACAACTCAAGCATTCCAGTTTCATTGCCCTTCACGCACGCACGTACTGAAGTGCGCTTTTGTTCGCACTGCATTTGGTGCTCAACAGCTTCGACACAAAAGCAACAACAACACTCGCAAATTGTTGTAAACTCTGCTAAAGCTGACACATGCACACGCACCTACATATGCACTCATTTGCTTTTGTGGCTGGTGTTAACCTCGCAACGAAAAAAGAGCCAAAAACAAAAAAACAGCAAAAACAAAATACATAATGAAACAAGTAAGGAAGTATCAGTCGGGTTTCACCGACAGAGTAATACCCTACACCATGTTCCCAAGTAGGGTGATAATTCACTGAAATTGTGGGTGCATTTGATTTACAACCCACATAGTGGGCGGACCACGCCCATTTTTGGCAGACTACAATATATACCTAATAGGACTATACATGCCAAATATTGATGCTCTGGCAGGTGTACAACAGATGTTATCGGTATATTTATTTTACTGCCCCCATGGTGGGCGGACCATGCCCATTTTTGGAGAATTAAAAGATATTCTTACCAGGAACGAAGTAACCAAATTTGGACGCTCTAGTGTATATATTATGGAAGTTAAGAGGGTTTTTCGTTTATCGCCTATATAGTGGGCGCACCACGCCCATTTTCTTCTATGGCATCTAAGACATATATATCAACTTGGGAACCGAATTTCATTCATTTATATTCGTAACTAGTCAATTGGGAGCCATTTTACCGGAAAAAGTTTGCCGCCTATATAGTGGGCGGACCACGCCCATTTTTTCGTATGACATAGATAACCGCCCCCTTAACTTGAATACCAAGTATTATTCTTTTCAATGATTAATTAGACAAATTACAGCAATTTGATCGCAAAAAACCCGAGGTAGAGGGACTTATAGGTCTATTGGGGGCGTATCCTTCGACCGATTTGAATAATTTTAACACTTTACCTAACCCGAAGTTCACTGTCACTGTGTACCAAATTTGGTCCAAATCGGGCAACTCCTTCTTTCTTTTTTTTGCGTACACGCAGACAGACAGACAGACGGACGGACAGACGGACAGACGGACAGACGGACAACCGGAAATGAAAAGAGAAAGTGTTTCTGATCATTTCTATATACTTATGTCTATACCTAGGAAGGCTCCTTTAATGCGTTACAATTTTGGCACAAAGTTATTATACCCTATTACCATAGGTGTAGGGTATAAAAACAGACAAAAACGGAAAACAAAAAATACCAGGAAAAAGCACAGCGCAGCAAGTGAAGAGTGCTTTTAATTAAGAAAGAAGAATGCAAAAGTGCAATTGCAATTTGTGCTCTCTTCCTCTTTCCTTGTGAGTGAAATGAACGTGTTACATATTCACAGGCAGGTGAGAATGCCTAATAATAATTGCTTGGCGCAACAGCCCGTGTGGGCTTGGGCCTAGCTTTCTCGCATTAACTTGAGCGTGCTTGTTATATTCTGCACAAGTTAACGGGACCTACATTAACCGAACCCGAACGGGTTTAAGAAGCCAATTCATCGCGAGAAGTGGCGCCGCGCAAAGAATCAATTTAAAAACAAATTTTCTTTGTATAAGATGTTATCGGACCGGGAGTTGAACCCAGGTCCTCCGCGTTAATAAGCTAACAATCATACTTATAACAGATGCTACATTTCTAAATATTTGTGTTTATCAACTCGAAACGTTACAAATGCAACTTTATTTAACAATACTTCCCCTGATCTACATACGTTAAGAATGAAAACGTAGCTAGCGGGCGCCTTCCTGTGTTACGCTCCCGAAATCGTAAATGAAGGGGCTCTTATGAATTTAGTGGTATCTCCTTGGGGGCTTGGGTTGCTTTTTCCAAGACTATTCTGCGTCCCAATTGAAAGAGATATTTCTGACACACAACAGGTGTTGTGAAAAATCATTTTGTGTAAATTCATCAATTGGAGTGGACTGGATATATGTATGTATGTACATATGTATGTCCATCATTTCTTCCACATGCAACTTTTCACTTGTGTGAGTTGGCAGCTCATTTAGTAGTAAATCACAAATATTGCACTTCCATCATGTCCAACACTTAATTTAAAGCAAATCTTCAACAAATTCCTACAAGCACAAGAAAAGAGCAAAATTAACAAGCACCGACACACACACACACACTTGAGTGCCTGCTTGCTACACATAAATAAGATTAAAATGCGGGCCGTTTTTCAATTGCGCACAACAGCAGCGGCTCTGTCTGAGCACAGTGGGCCGAACAAGTGAAATGCGAGCCGTAATGTGCCTCTAAAGCCGCCCGCCGAACTGAGCTGCAAATTAAATTTTTAATGCAGTCGATTTGTGCTTATGACATTTTAAATCTGCCACAAAATTGTCGGCATAATCGCTGTTATTGTTGCTGCCTTGTTGTTGGTACAGTGGTTGGTCCCAAGTGTATAGCTGCACCACGAAGCACAGGGCATATGGACGGCGGGGCAACGGAGAGTCGCGCATGCGCGGTTTTCGCTTGCGTGACATTTCGCGCAACGGCAACTGAGCACCAGCAACAGCAGCAACTGCCGCCACCGCATATTATTAAGTGTTGATTTTATTAATGCGCCTGCGTGTTGCAAGTCGAGTTAATTCGCAATGTTATTTCTGTTCTTTGGACGAGCTGCTCCTTCGCTCCTTCCTCTTTTGCTGCGCTTTGTTTGGAGCGGCAGCAGCAGCAGTTGCTTATTTTAATAGCAGTAATAGTGCTTGTTGCTGCAGGCCTCCGTTAATTGTGTGCTGTCACTTTGTTTGTAACAACTCGATTACATGCCTTGCGCCGCCGGCCACATTTTAAATTATTAATGAAACTCGTTGGTCGCAGTCCGCTTGCAAACGCAACAACATCTCGAACAACAACAACAACAGCAATAACAATACCAACGTAGACAAACAACAATTAATAGCGCCAGTGATGATAATGTAGCTGCCTCGTTGATTGCCGCTAGTTTAGCTATTAACACCGTCAACGCCGATCCGCCACGCAGCCACAGAGCCGTGTCGTGCTAGCCCGTATTTTCCGCTTGACGCAATCACCATCAGCACCGGCAGCGCCAAAATTATCGATCACCGTTGATGGATGCGTAAGCCGCCTCGGATTTATTTGATTGTCAATACGTTTTCTTCCTGCTTACGGCTCAGCTGCCTGCTGCCTGCCGGCAGCCTCCACTCTCACTGCGCAGACGCAGGCGACCGGCTTACTCGGCGAGCCTATTTGTTAATTGCTTTCTTGTTAGCTGCTGCTGATGCTGCTGAGCTGTTATTGCCCAAAGCCAAACACTAACAATAACAACAACGAGAGCAGCAGAAGGCAGATAAAAAACGTTAACAAGCCCGAATTACCGCATTTACGTGCGACCTTCTGTGCTGCCAGCGCGGCGCTCGCACTGTCCGACGCGTCAGCCGACCACCAGCTCCTCCTACTTTTATTGCGCTGCTCTTACTCTTTGGCATATGTTATGGTTACCAAATTGGTTTGTTGGCCACGGAACTTTACCCTGGGTCCTACCTTAAGGGCTTCGTTGCGTGCGTTCCGTGTATTTTTGGCCATACTTTGTACCTTTCTTTATTTTATGCATACCTGTCCGTTTGTTTGTTCGAGGCAACGCATCGTTTCGCACACCGTTAATCATTCGCACGCAGACCTTCCGGAGATCATTAATTAAGCCAGCAATAGCTGGCACACAGTGTGGTCCTCCGCTAAGGCCCACTGAAAGCACAAAAAAACTGTGAGTCATTCGGGATAATGGCATCTCTCATTCAGGAGCAGACATGCAATCCGGTAAAGCTATAGAAGTACTAGGTGCAGAACTTATCCATTAAATAATTTAGATGCTTATATACGCACAAATGTTCATGCTCGTTCACACGGCCCTAGGTATGAACAAATCATAGTCCAGCATCCCGTGTTGGGACCTCTCTGTCTGTAAAGCGCAGGAAGTTCAATTCATACTACTCGATTTTACCTCTCCGTTTTGCATTCACGCTGTCCACGTCATATTCTAATCCAGCTAATTCTTGCCGCCGAACCGTGCTCTTTGTTCCCAATTAAAAAAGCAGAGCCCTCGTCTTCCTTCGCTTATTAACCCTATTCTTAATTTATGATATTCCACCATCATAAGATCTTTACCACTTTTACTCCGCTGTGCGTTCTTTTATATCCGTGGCAGCGGTCCTTCTTTCTTCGGGCACACAATCGTCTGCACATTACTTGTGCCTTGTTGTTGTCCATTTAATAAAGCATTCGCCTGCGTGCTTTTTGGTCGTGTTGGCGCTCCATATTTTCTGTCCATCATTTCAGTGCCTGCACGTGTTGATGCTTAGTGCGAGTGGAAGTACGCTGAGAAAAATTTGAGTATCGAAGCTAATTCGTGTCTACCAGGAGTTTGAGCTCGAGCAAGGTATCAATTTTTGGGAGGTCCAGTCTCAAATTTTTTATATCAGAAATTGCGATGTGGGTTCAAGTTCAAAATTCACTCTTAAACTCTTCAAATTTTCTCTCAGTTATGAAATGTCCTTATGAGCTCCAGACTGAGTTTAAAAACCTGACTCATAGCATATCGAACCCCCAAATTCTATGGTGTCTCAGCTCTAGGATTTCTTCTGAAATTTTACTCTGAGTGTATTCGCCGTGCCAAGCCCGCTCGCATATGTGTATTTCTTGGTCTTTGTGGCAAGTCCGTCCGTCCATCTGATGTTTGTTTTCCTGATTGCCCTGCGCAGCATACACACTAAAATAATGGATTACTTGACGAGCGAGAGCGCCAGGTATGCCCAAAAGGTTCGCTGCGTACGCAAAGCTCAGGTCAGCTCGGTCGGTGGTTCTGTGTCTGCTGTGGAGCCGCAGGCCAGAGCTGGTTAAACCAACAATGAACACCTTTGCGTACAGTTAAGGAATGACGACGGAGAGTCCACGGTGAGACAAGAACAGGATCGTGGCAGCGGGCAAAGTGGTGAGCAGCAGATGATGATGATGATGATGAGGATGATCATGATTATTGTTTTTGGGGCTACTGAGCTCAGCCGAATATTTCTACATAAGTTCAGAGTCATTTGCTTCGGTGTCCGCTTCCCGCTGCCCGCTACCCGCTGAATGAGATGTGCACGTCGATAATGGAGCTGTGAAGCGGCGGCCTTTTTTTTTCGTAGCTGCTGTCCACGGACGGACGAGTGATGCGTTGATGAAAGGTAAGTCCCGAGCCACAATTTCGGGACTGTAACACATGTTCTTGGGGCGCGTTAAGTGGCCGGGTTCGCATGTCCGTGTTCACTTTTACGCGGGTGGTGCCTTCTGTCCTCTACTATCTGCTTTATTTCGGCGTCTCGAAGCTGGTGGAGAAAATCAGCGCAGTAGCGCTCTCTGCCGCAGTTTTGCGTAGTCTACAAACACTTACAACATATGTCATTTGCAGCATGTGGCAGTTGCCGCTTGTTGTTGTTGTTGTTGTTGTGTATGTGGCAGTTGCCGCACTTGCTGCATTAACCGCAAGTGTGCGTGCGTAGCGTCGCTTAGCCTTCGCCGCACGGCCCTCTCGGCAGCTACCGTCCAGCCGCTTGGGCTAATGTCTTACAACACGGCGCTACCTTGAGTCCAACTGACGGCGGTTGCACGCAATCGTTAGCAGGGAGCCTTTGCGGCACGGCATCTGTTCGATTGTGCTGCCGGCTCGCATTGTTCCTGCGTCTTGGCGCCCACAGCTATTATTAAACTGTTATGAGCGGCGGACGCCTTGCGACGGCAGCTGCGACTGGCGTGTCACTGACGCAGCTAGAATTTTCGGCGCGCGGAGAGTGCGTTCTGCTGAGCCGGTTGACAGTGCACTGCCTTGCCCCCTTGCGGCCCACATACGCCACGGCAGACTCCGCTAACAATTGCAACAATTTCTAGGAATTGTGTTGATTTGATTTATACGCAACCAACGCGCCACAGCAACAGGCTGCCGTGCAGTCGGCCGTTCCACCGACGAGTGCGGGCAGATCGGAACTGCGCGATCGGTCAATAGCAGCGTTCAGCTTTCAGCGCGGCGCTCATAAATAAAAATTACTTTGTTTAACAAAACGTTGTCCACGACGGTGGTGGCGGCGACTGCGCTGGCGGTGCGTTGGGCCAACTTCGCGTTTCGCGCTGCACCACCCAAGCATCGGTTTAACTGTTGCCAATAAGCAACAAGCAGGAGCAGAGTGTGGAGAGCGGCCAAGATACCGGCTGCTTGTGCGCGCCTTGCGTCTGCGTATGCGTTTGCTCGATCGATTGCTGCTCTGCTGCTGCTGTTGTCGTTGTTGTTGCTGCAACATGTCTGTGCGTCGGGTTTCAGCGGACACGCCACCACACGCACCGCGCCGCGTGCACGCTGCCACAACAACATTATGCATGCTGTTTGTTTTCGGTGTTGTTGTAATTGTTGTTGTCGTTGTTGTCGATGCGATGCTGATTGCTGTTGTTGATTTCTGCAACACACCCAAGAGCGTTGCTGCTTTTCGGCGTTGGTGTGTGTGAGTGTGGAGGCGCTCCGGTAGGTACCAGCCTCAGCCCCAGCCCCTCTTGGGCAGTGTGCAGCGTGTTGTGTCGCTCGGCATCGCTGATCGTACCGATCGCAGACGTGCGATTCGCCTACCCAAAGAGTGTTCGTGCGGTGGGAGGGTGTCTATTGGACGCCTGCCATGCCTTGCCAGTGCCTTTGCAGCCTCTCAGCAGCGTGGGCTTCCATTCGGTGTGCTAAGATGTGGCGCTGTGAGGGGTATTGCGGATCCGTGCGTGGCTCCTCGTTGCTGCTGCACGTCGTCTCCTTGTTGACTTTGAGGATTTATGGGTCTCTGCTTTGTACGATGACTGTTATTAGTTGTGCGCTGTAGTCTTGCGGAGGCTTCATGTGTTTGCTGTTATGTATATGTGCTGGTGTGTGTGGCACTTCCTGCGTTGCAATTTTGTTGTTGCACTGAACAATTAACATAGAATGTGCATGTAAACGATGTGTTGATGTCGGTGGTATTTATCCGCAGGCACCTGTGCAAACCCTCCGCTTTTCATCTTAGCCTTCTTCTTCTTTTTCGTTCTACTTGTTGTGTGTTGTTGTTGCTTGCTGCATTACAATTTAGTCATTTACAATGTGTCAACGTAATTATTTTAACTTTCGCTGACAGAGAGAATTAGCAATTGAGTCGAAGAAGTGCAACAGAATGGGCGCAAATCTAACGTATCTCTGTTGTCACTGCAGATACGGACTTTCAACTTTCAGACTATATATTTACATTTAATATCTGGTAAAAGTATCCGGCGCCGCCATGGCTCAGTTAATAAGTACTCGGTCGTTGATGCGTCGTTGGAGTCGCTGGTTTAAATCTCAGCCGACCTCATAACATGTAATAAACAAAATCTTTTTCTTGATTAAAAATTTTCACCGAATTGAAAAAAAAATACAACACAACACAAACTTCGAAAATCAAGTTTTTTATCTGCAGCTCCATTCTTCCACGCAAAACTTCACAGGAGTAATACAACTTCTCCTACCACTACCCCCCTTCAATTTAAAAGCACCACTGCAAATGACAGCGCGCTCTTGACGTAAATGAAATTACTTCTGCTCCGCTGACGGTGATGAGTAAATTAGGAAAAAGTTGGGAAGCTACACAAGACAGAAATCGCTTGAATCGTTGACGCATCTAATGCAAAAGGCTGAGGAGAGGCGAAAGAAGCGAAAGACGCGCGACACCCGCAGTCGACAAGAGGCAACGCGCTAAATTATTTAATTTAAAACGAAATCAATTTTAAAAGCATGTACAAATTGAATTTATTCATTATATGCTCACACGAGTGCGATTTTGTATGTGTGATGGTATGTGCGTATCCCTTGGCCGTGTTGAACTGCCCGAGTGGGCTGGTGAGGGGTTGGGGCATGGGGGATGAAATTGGCGTAGGGGCAGTAAATGGCATGAAAAACGAGCATTTGTTAGTTGGAAAAAGAAAACGAGAGTGCGATTTTCGACATACACGCAGACAAATGCGCACACATTCACAAAAACATATGCACATAAAATGTATGTATGTATAAGTGTACGGGGGTAAAGGCAAAAGGCAGGCAATGCGGCTGTGTGGGGCAAGTGTATACATGCGGCTAAGAGTTTGTGTGTATTGGTGGTGGTGGTGGTGCGGCGTGGCGTGGGCGCCGCGTTGTCATGCGCACGACTAGGCTCCCCAGAATCCAACCCCAACCGCTGATTATGGAGCTGATGAGCTGTTGGTGTTGTGCTTTTTTCGGTCAGGATGTATACGCACATACACACACATACACTAGTGAGCATATACATTTCTGTTTATGTAAATGAATGGACCTGTGTGTGTTGCGTTTGTGTGCGTGTATTTAATGAAATGCGCACGTATCAAAATGAGAAAAACTAAAAAGCAAAACCAAATAAAAGGCACAAACAAAATCAAAAGAAACACGAAAAAAGGCGAGCAGCAGAAGCACAAAGAAGACAAAATAAATATTAAAGTGGAACCTGTCACTTGCATGGCAGCACAGCAAATATAAATGGACAGCCTATATTCACACATAAACACAGGCACGCACACCGACATGAATGTATACTGAGCTGCGCTGTGTGGTGGTATTTTGTATCTGTGTGGTGATCATTGCAAAATGACCATCAAAGCTGTCAGTGCGCGTTAATATTTAAAAAGACACGTCGCCATCGCGTATATACGAAATAAGAATTCAAATGAAACAGCGACGCCAGAACTGAGGCAGGCAGGCGCGGAAGAGCGCGCAGAATTACTAAATATATATGTATGTATGTGTGTATACAACCAAAAGGGCTGAGGTGAATGGAGAGACAGTGCCCAGACAAGAGACGCCATTTTTGGTATGTCCTTTAATAACGTTTAATTGAGTGGTTCCTTTGGTTAAATTTACCCCCTTCTCTTGAACGATTTCGGATCAGAAAATCATATTTATGAAGAACAGGCAAGAGGCGCTCGACACTATTTCTCAGATCTTCTGGTACCGTATGAAAACTCGCGCTTTCCAATCGAAAAACAATTTTGTTGAAATTTCAAAATTATGTTTTGCACATGCCCGAAGAAAAGTTTCCGAGTATCCGAATCGGCATAACATGCAGATCCTTTTGGCGCCATGATCCCCTGCTAGAGTTTTCATATCAGATCATAATTTTTCCGTTTAAAAATTAATAGTATATCGTAAACTGTAGATAGATTTTTACTGTTTGCATAATAAAATAGATTATACGCGGCTTGCCGATTTCATGGCTGATGTTGCTGTCCCCTGAATTAATTGAACAGGTTTTTGTGTGTGTTTGTGTACATTTCTATTTTAGTTTACATTAAATCTGCACGTTTCGTTAGGCACACACAAATGTACATATATACAATCTACACACAAGGGTATATGCGTGCGTGTGTGTAGATTGGCACTGGTGTGGCAACACTCTCGCTTGCGCCATTTTGGCCGCCATCATTTTCAGTCAATTGTACTACTTGTTTGCAGTTTTACCGCTGTCGCCGCCACCGCCGTTGTTGTTATTGCTTGCGTTTCAAATATTTCGTGTTTATTTTAATTTAAAATTTTTTTTTGGTCTGTGTTGTTTATTTACAATTCTCTAGCGTTTTTTTTGCATGTCTCACACTTTCGCATTCCGCCAAAAAATATTTTGCATTTAATTTATTTATTGCTATTTTGAATGTATTTTTGCGCATCTGGCTCGGGCTCTATATGCATGTGTGTGTATGTATGCTTTGGCTCGCTTTTTGGCTTGGGTGATTATTCGCACAGTAAATTTCAAACTGTTGAACAAATTTTAATTTATAATTTTTTAAATCTTTTATTTGCTTTGCTTTTATTATTTTTATTTAATTAGTCGCACCTTCGCCATTTTGATAATTTTTGCGCCTTCCGCTTAGTTTGCATATCCTTCAATACGAAAATACGGGGCGTGTGCCTGCTGGTGCAAGCGAAATATATACTGAACTATGCGGCCATGCAAATTCGTACACGTGTGTAAAGAACCATTCAATGTTGTCGGGGATAGTTATTGCGGCATAGCCCTATAAAGTCTTAAATAAATTTCAATTAAATTGATTTACGGCGCGGAAATATTTGACAGTTTGCCATTTTTTCGGTTTATTGTTAATAGTTTAGTATGAACGTGTGTCTGATTTACGACGAGAATTTTTATTTCTGATGACAACAGTGCTTCTGAGAGACTGTGCATGAGTAGATTTCTGCTGTCAGTCCATGTCTTACTATGGTGTAGTTACGCAGTGCTGTAAAGGCGCTTTAAGGGACAGAAGACTTTATCAAAATAAATCCAGTATCTCCCGAGTGTGAGTAGCGCACAAGAAAAAGTGTTGATCGTGCTTCTTCCGTACAATTTTCGACCATGTTTGCTGTGCACTGCGGCGCTTCTTATCAGCTGCCAGAAAACGTGAAATTCGTGCGAGCGGGGTCAAGTGTCGAGAATTGCCGCTGAAATCCCGAGAGATGATGACATTTCGCTATCGGCCGATAGGTCGGCCTGTCGGACTGTCTTCTGCTCTTCCTCTTCGCTTCGGCAGACTCTGTCACTTAGGTCAAGTGACATAATTCAAAACTGAGCAGCACCAAACTGGCACTTGGCAGGTTGTCTGGCGGGCGGAAGAGCAGGCATCTACTCGCATGAGTTTTATCTGCGACTGCCAAGTCACATTTGCTCCTCTGAGGCGGCGCTGATTTATGATGCTGTAAAGGCAAACACTTTAAACATTTTTATAGCCGCTGACAGCACTACAAAGCTGGGAGCGCCTATGGCCGGTGCGTCCATATGTCAGGCATTACAAGTGTATTGACAGGAGCGGCGGGTGCCGGAGTAACAGCTGAAAAATGATTCATTGGACAATTTTAATGAATTGTTCTTTGTCTATCTGTCCGCTCTGTTCATTTTGTCCTCTTCTACAATATTTTAAAATTTATTTATTGGTAATTATCGTGTTTGTTTATTTGAGGATTGTTTTTGTCTCATATGTCTGTGCCGCGCTTGAACTGCGCGACGCTGATAATGAGCTGCCCTTCTGCACGGCTGTCTGCCGGTCCGTCCATGCCGCCTGCCAGCATATGAGATAACAATTATCCGCCGCATTTAATAAATTTGAAGCAATTTAAAGGCTTCATTTGGCTTGTTTTATGGCCGCACATTTTCCCACAACTGGCCTCCACTTTCCATTTTCTGCTTTCCACTTTTTGCTGCAAATAACTCTGCTTTAACGCGGAGTGGGCGTGCTCAGCTGTCAAGACCCCGCCGTGCCGTGCGAGCCCTTGCAGCAGCATCTCCATCGCCTTTTGTGCCTGGCGCTTGCAGCTCATTAATTTCTGCTCATCCTTTTTGCCGAGGATTTGTCTGCGGCCAGTCAGGCAGCAGCAGCTACAGCGGCAGCGGCAGTTGTTTCATCGGGGTTTATTAGTTTAACTAATTCCTTGTTTGTTTATGGATCCTTCGTTCTGTTCCATCTTGCCTGTTGGCCAGCCTGTTTGCTCTGGTAGTTATTGTAGGACCAGTTCGATGGCGCTGTGGCAAATGCAGCTGCCTCAGCTGTCCTTTATGCCTCGTCCCTGAGTCTGCGATGTGCAATTGTTGCGTGCGGTCTTTGGTCCTGCCTTCATACTCTCACATGCACAATTGCAACGCCATCAAAATGCACTTCGCACGATCCGTTTTCATTTCTTTCCGTTCCTGCATTTCGCATTCATTATTTGTCAAATAAATTTTGCTGGCGAATTGCCGAAATCGCTTCTCATTTGAATGCAACAAAAAACTGTTCACAATTTTTTTTACATTTTACTGTCGTCGCTGTGAGCAAATTTCCGCAAATTTCGATCGAAGTTTAAATTGCCGCGAACCCTTGCCTGATCCTTAATCTTGCTGTTTTGTGTCGATCTTGCGGTGATCTCTCGCTGCTGTGTGCCCCTGTGTCAAATTGCACGCGCTCCCCAAGCCCCCGTTGTTACAAGCAGGACCCCCTCGCGCTTTCCCCAGGCAACGACAGCTGTGACCCAACGAGAGTTATTATTATGCATCAATATACGAAAGATAGGGGACGGGGCCCAGTAGGGTCTAAACACTTCTTTGCAAATATCTACTAAAAAAGCACAATAAATAAAATTGTAGCTGACTTAAAAATTTAAATTTTTTAAATGAAGAGCCATGATCCCCTAGGGGAGAAATACTGCTGCATCTGAGTCTGGCCGATCATGTTGACAAAGTTCTTCGGAGATTAAGGCCGCACACACAAATTTTTATGTCAAGCACTTGTCAACAAAATTGTACATGGCAGAGACGCGGCAACGGCAGCAACAAAGGCCGCTGAAGCAGGTGCATTGTTTTGTTCTGCTCTGGCCTCTTGACTATGCACACATATTCGGACGAAATGACGTCGGTACGAACAGAAACAAAGAATATAAATGAATATCACGAGCGGCTCTCACGTTGACAGTTCAAGATCAAAATGATCGATTGTTCGTTGCTGTTTTGTGTGGCGGATAAGACTAGGCCGGCAATCAGGTATCGGACAGGTGTTGCCGCAACCCGAATTAAGTTAGAGAGTGAAGTGACAATTTTCAATAAAATTTAATAGGAGCAAATAAAAAAAACAATAGAAAAGAATTTCATATGATACCGGAATTATTGTTCAAAGTTTTTATCACTGAAAATTGGGCTCCATATGCACACATATGTATGTATGTGTACACATATGGGTGCGAGGAATACTTCCGACTTGTCCCACTTTGATTTTGAATTAGGAGGGGTTTCCCATCAGAACATGTATTATGTCGCTCGGGACCGTTCACTCTTATTTTTCATTTCTTCTGAACCCATCCTAAGTCGGCTTTTACTCATCGCTTCTTGGGCCGTTGGTGGTCTGTTATGCTAAAAAATTTTACGCCAGAAGTTTGTGTGTGTGACACATCGGGGTATAAAATTATTTTTATCAATAAATGAGTAATAATATCCTTTGGCGCAGCTAAGGCAGTGGAGTGAGACTGAGTGGTTGAGCTCTTGTGCTCATTGCACATTAAAAATTCTAAGCTTCAACAGGACGTTGGCGTAAACGTGACTGCAATTCGAAATAATGTTAAATCTAGAAACGAGCGAGAGGCGAGGGACGAGAGCTTCGGCTGGGCAAACTTATAATTTGGCATTATTAAGTTGGGCCGTCGGGGTGGATGGATACGCCCAGAAAATGAACTTGTATCGAAAATGTCAGCTTAGTTGCAATGTGGCGTTTAACCTTTGACAGCGCACTCTAACGAAATGAGGCAGCGGCTTATTAAATAAAATAAAGGTAAGAGAAAAATGCAAAAATGTGGTCACTCTGCTCGTCCAATTCACAAGTGAAATGTATTTTGTCATAGAAAAAACAGCAGCAGCATTTTTGCAACGCTTGTCCGCCGCTTCAGCAACTTGTTGCAACATACTCGTATGATGATGTCATATAATATAATGACATGCACGCCCGCTGATGATAATCATTTGCGAAATGCATAGATTGCGCCCAAGCAACAACAACCATACCCAAACGAGGGGCTCTTCAGAGGAATAAAAGAAAAAAAAGCAGAATGGGGAAAGAAAAAGGGACCGTGGTAGTGGCAGAGGCGCGGCGAACAAGTTCCATCAACTCGACGTCTTAACAAGCCATCATCATTCCTGAGCGTACTACGCGGACAAGGCGCAACGCATGTGCAACACGAAATGTAGCAAGGCGCAGAACGCATGTTCCCAAAAATACGTGTACGCAGCAAAAAGCGAGCAGCACCACAACGAACTGGAATGTGAGCATGTTTGATGAATTCCTTAGCGGCGAGACTCCTGACTTAAGCCCGAGACTCACACTCAGAGGCAGAGTCGAAGGCGCACTGCGGCAGAGCTGCATTTCTCAGCTTGCAAAAAACGGCCAGACGCCAGAATATCCATAGCACAGTAGATGGGAGGGGAGGCTGATCCCAGTTGAATGCGACGTCAGCCTTCCGCTGTGGGCACAGTCGGAGTGTCGACGTCGTCGCTGGGAGCTGCCGAAATCAGGGCAACTGCGCGTGTGGTGCGCTAACGCAGCGCCCTCTCTACTATTCCACTACTGTGTCTATGTCTATGTATGTGCCTGTGTAAGTGTGTCGCTTTGTGTGTGCGTGTGAACAACAGCCAAAAACTGCTGGCAACAGGCCCACGGGCAGTAGAAGAGTAGCAGCCAAGGGAGGCAGGAAAAAGGGGCTGGCTGCCAACTGGCGCCAAGTGCTCAATAATGGTAACGAGGCATTGAAAATGATGCACAGGCACCCAAGCACACAGTCCGGCAAACGAGCGGACGCGCTGCGAACGCCCAAGAATGAGCCCCAATAAACGAGAAAACGAGTTACAAATGCAGCGTGTAGTGACCGTATGCCGCATGCAGACGGACGGGCGGATCGTGGATTCCCAGGCACAGGCACCACAACACTGCCGCATTGGTTGCATGTGGAAATAAATAATTTGCAGTTCCTTCAGGCACTTTTCGGTCGGTTTCCTCTCGCTCCTTATCCGCTGGTGCGGGATTCTGTAGGCAGCTTTTGGGCGCTTTTAGCTGGAGTACCTTGCTAAATAGAAACATCGCTGCTGCGGCCCTGCGCAGGCAGGAAGACCCGTCGATACCAAGGGACGGACGCGTGGAGGGACGGCTGGACAACAAATTTAGTGGGCTGTTTTGTTGGTTTTTCGTTGACGTCTGTGTCGCGTCGCTTGTCTGGACCGCGGACGTCTCGTCTCGTCTCGTACCGTTCCGTCCCAGCGTTGATGATGGTGATGATCTGTTGATCTGAACTGAGTCGGAGCCGAGCATACGCGTTCGTTAAATTTGATTCATGAGTCGCGCGGAGTGTTGCTTCATGTTGCCTCGACCCTTACTGGCGGTGCTGCTGCCACGGAGAGATTGAGTGATTGCTGCTTGTTTAAAGTTATAATTTTCATATTTGTAAGTGGCTCAGGCAGTTAACAATATTTGTGGAAGGCTCTTTTTCGGGCCAGACCAGTCCGGTGCGATTCGTCTGCCTTGTGTGAGTTGGTTTTGGCATCTTGCAACACGTTCTGTGGTCAAATAAAAATGTTAGCATTGGTTCCTCAGCCACACACGGCCGGACCAACAGAAATTGTTGTTGTAGAAATAAGAGGCACAGCATTAGAGACTATAATGATGGGTGGTTTGTTGCGCGTAGCTGTGGTCAGGTTGAGGCGAAGTAATTTTCGAGTTTATGGGCTGATACCTCCTCTCCATTGCACACTCTCGTGTGCTGATGCGGCCAATTTCAATTTGCTCATTGTTTCCTTCCTTCCTTCCTTCTGGCAGAAATACCAGTCCAGCTCCGTCGCTCTTGGAGTTGATGGAGCTCGTGGCTTACAGCATTTTTTGCTTTTGCGTTTTATTTTTTGTGAAATTTAAATTTTCCGTGAGCGCTGCCGTTGAGGCGTTCGCTGGCTGGCGCCACATGATGACCACAACACGAACGTGGCCGTAAACGTGCGCTGATGAAGAGAGTTTGCTGTGGGACTTGGAGAATGATGAAGTTGATGATTGCGCGCCACCGTGCTTGCGCCTGAGTTTCTTTTTAATAATTTGATTAATGTTTTATTTTACTTTATTTTCATTTTCATATTCATTTGTATTTAGTTAGTTGCCTAAATAATTGCAATTCCCCCTTACATTTCTCTTCAATTACAGGCAAATGTTTCCTCAGATGAAATTTCGTGTCTCTGGTTTGGATGCCAAAGCGAAGTATATTTTGCTGCTGGATATCGTGGCGGCCGATGACTACAGATACAAATTTCACAATAGGTGAGTTCAGTATACAACCCAATGGCAATGAGCTCGGTCCAACGGTGCCGGAGTTAGAATAGGCTAATTCCTGCTCGACAATGCTACCATAATTTCCTCTATCTTTGCAGTCGTTGGATGGTCGCTGGCAAAGCGGATCCCGAAATGCCGAAGCGCATGTACATCCACCCTGATTCGCCCACCACCGGCGAACAGTGGATGCAGAAGGTCGTCTCATTTCACAAACTTAAGCTGACCAATAATATTAGTGATAAACATGGATTTGTAAGTACTGTACGTTTTCTCTGTTTATCGAAACAACTTTTCTCTTTTTAAACAAACCTCGTATTAAGCGATTGTAAGAAATGGCCACCATGGAGCGCTATAAGCCAAATAAAACATAGAAACGGTCACGTGAAGTGGACAAAAGATAAGAAGTTTTCTCAATTTTGAATTTTTGCGAAGCCAAAATAGAACCAATTCGAAGGTTCCAATCAGCTCGAAAAAGAAATGGCGTCATTTGGTCATGCCAAGTGGAAAGGCGAAGACTTCAGATTGAGAAAAAATTTTATTGGGCTATAGTTTATTGCATGCAGAGTTTTATAGTAGAACAAGTAGTGTATACATACATACATATAGCAGATACTTTTAAGATGATTGCGAAGCGGATGAGGGCGCAAAATGGCGCCTCGGTAGCACAACATCGGCGGCATTTGCATTGGATTGTGAGCCAATATTAATGCATGCTAACACGCGGCGGCCATGTTGCCACATCGCACACAACACACACAAAGTGTACGGCGGCGGTCCCACGACTGGGAGCTCTTCGACGGCCGCTTGCTTTGTTGCAATTACTTTATTCGCGCGCCAATTGGTGTCCTGCTGCTGCCGGTCGCGGCGCCGTCATTGAAGTTGTGCCGCCGAACCAGGCGACTGGAGTGGTCGAGCGCTGCCGGTGGCATGGCGCTTAACACGTAATGGCGTCTCACTTTACGAGCTGCGCTTGCAAAATCGTAAAATTTCAAGTTTACAGCTGAAATATTGTCGCTCACTTGAATAATTTGCTGTCTAAGGGAAATTCGCCTTAGCAGCTAAAAAATGTTTATCTCAGGCGGTTGGCAGTCGAAGTCAAAGCCGCGGCCGCAGCAACTTCAATTCATAATTTTTTGTGCGGCGGTCCGTCGTCTCGTCGCTTTGACTAATTTCGCACGGAGCGCTTTGTACTTTGCCGCCCGGATTTGCATGCGGCATGCAGCGCGGCTGTCGGCTGTCCGTCCGCCGATGGATTTGAGCAAATTTATTTATTGATGATGCTGCTGCCGGTTTGCCAGTCTGCCGCCGATGATCAAGAGCGCCAGCAAATAAATGGCGGCGATGGCTTACAACTCGACTACTCCATAGGCGCGTATGCGGCGCGGAGAACCCCCGCTGGCAGCGGCTACGTGCGCCGCAAGTTGCTCTGTAATAATTCGTACTTACGGCGGAGCCCCTCGTAGCAGGCGGAGGCGCGGATGTGATCTCGAGGTGGCTTGCAAATTAAACTCAAATTTTTATTGCGGCCGACAAAGAGGAACATCGATTGAACTTATGCGACGGCGCCGTTGCCGTTCCCGATGCCGATGCTGATGCCGATGCCGACGCCATCGTGTGTGTTCGTGGCACGGCGGCTTGACTTTTGCGGCCACCGGCCTAACCCGCGGCCATTACTTAAAATAGAGGAAGCGATACGCGCCGCATGCACGGAAAGGTGGCCCCCACTGACACTTTGGGATCTTGATCGGGGTGGGCACAGCGGCGGCATTGTCGATGTCGCGCTGACCTATTAACTTCGCCGACTGCGTAAGAGACCAAAGTGCGACGCCCCAAATTATGCCGCCACCGCCTGCAAAGGGAGGTGGAAGTGTTTGGGAAGTGTGTTACACGCAGGCAGCACCTGTCGCCCTTCTCAGCGCTGACACGGCATACGCAAGTGTCATAGCGGCAGTGGCCTATCATTAGGGAGTGCTGCCACTGCTGGCAGCTCCGAAGTGCGCCGCCGCCTTTCTTGTGGTTTTCTGCCCTGCCCGCCGAACCGCTGAACTGCTAAACTTGGCGACTGGCTGCGTGTCAAAACATGTCCGCCACGCCGCGCGATTCCCACATGCCGCGCGCGACTGTAATCATTTCAATAATTACCTTTTGAAACAGAATAAATAACGGAAAGGGACGAAAATTGTTTGTCGAAGAGTTTCGAAATGAAAACATTGAATCGCACTTAGCAGCGTGCCACGTACGGCGTAAACCAGCAGACGCAGGACATGCCACACACAGGGTGGAGTTCCATTAAAAGAGAAATAATTAAATGGAAGAGAGCTGAGCGCGTAAAACGCGAAACCACACGAACACTGCTGGTCAGCATTATGGCATTCCCGACCCGCCAAGGTCCCATGTTCTCACACTCGTCCTTTATACGTGCATATGTGTGCGGCGTGTCGGCCATATTGATTTGCGGGTAGGACTTTCGCACCCTTGTTTTTTAATTCCATTTCCAGTTCATGTCGTTTTGTATTTTGTGCCTCTAATGCATTTTGTCATTTCGTCGCGAAGGGCTGTTTCATACTCGTCCATATAGGAATTCCCTTCCAGTGCACACACACACATAAGCATAAAAGCAAGAACGCTCTAAACTGGCACATGGCTTTCAAGTGTAAAAAATTATCAGGAATCAGTGGTTTAGTGAAAATGCGAACATATTTCGTCTGGATATGAATTTCACATAACCACAAAATGTATAAAGATTGTAGAGAAATATTACAATTAATCAGTATTTTTTCTGGAAGCTTTTTCTAGGAGCCATTCACACCCTCATTCAGTAATAAAGTAATACATTTTGAACCATAAGAAACATGAATGTGTTATAAGATGTCTATTAAATTGTTTCAAAAAATTTTAAAAATTCTAGTGGAGCAATTTTCCAGGGGGGCCTGGGGCCCTGGACCCCTATGGCTATAGTCAAATCATCTGCAGAACACTCCGCTTGAACATCAGCTTGGAGGTTAGTCAAAAATTTGAATTGCAAAATGTTTTCCATTACTTTTACTACAGAACTGAAGTTCAAGCTAGGTGGCTCAGATGGTTGAGTAGTCCTCAACTGGAAATAAAAGTAGAACCTTACTAAAATATTTATTTCGACAAATTTTAGTTCATGCCTGAATACCTCAGCTCAAAGAAAGCCACTTTGCACGCGACCTTTGGAAAACGAGGTAGAAAAGGGTTTCCAAGCCCCATTTTGCTTAAAATATGTGTGACACTACCCACAAACAAACATACATACACACATACACATACATATGTGTGCATACATGGCAAACGACGCAATAGCGCTCCAAAGAGCCAGACAAAACAGCAATCAAATTGGCTAGATTCTTTTGATTTTCTATTTGAATTGTTTTGAAGAAACCCGCAAGGAGTTGGACACGTAGGACATAAAGGCACATGCCACAGCCACATACATAGGCATATCCGCACGTCTATATCTTAGTATGGGCGAAGAAAGGTCGAAGGAACGAACGCACAATTAAAGTGATATTAACCTTGTGCACGTGTACATGTGTGTGGCCCACATGAGCGACGAAGACCAGCCAATTAATTTGATTTCAAGCAGACGTATATCAGTATCCGAGGATGCGTTGGAATAGCGTAGCGCGTCTACGTGGAATATATGCGTAAGCAGAGCAAGTTCAAAGGTACTTCAGTACGCCACTTTACGCATACGCCAATGTGCACTTTTGAGTGGGTTAGAGAGCAGTGCTAGTGGATGTGGGAGGCGTGTGCACGCACACAGTGAAAGATGGAGGTGATGTTAATGTGCCCCAGAGTCGAGTTGCAGGTACCCAGCATAACCCAAAGAGCTGTGTTGTGTTGCTCAAGTGGCGCTTGGCTTCATTAAAGGGCAATAGCGCCCCTCTTATGTACATACATCAGTCGCTAACGCAACACCCAACTGTCAATTTATTTTTGGGGAACTTCTAGAGCAATAAATTGCAAATTTTTACACTTGAACGGATGTAATAGTGTGCGAAAATAGTCCAGTCGGACAAATTAGAAAAGTGTGAGGAAGCGCTGGTATTTTAAGAAGGAGCTCTTTAAATTTAAAGTTAGGAAAACGAAGACTAGAATTGGCTTGAAAGTTTTGAATATTTATGTTGAAGGGATGGATTTCAGAACTCAGCTAAGCGGCAGATAGTTATCTAACGAGTAGATTTTTGTCAATTCTCTTATGAAACAATAAAAACTGGTTTTTAAAAAAATCAACCCAGACTGAAACAGATTTTGGGCTTTTTATAGAATTCATTCATTCATTAGGACATGGTTAGAACAAAAGAATTTTAAAATATACTTTGATTAAACATTTTGAATATTTACATTTGGCGTTCTTGCCACACCTTCTAATGACTAATGTAAAACAAGAAAATGTTCGAGATATTAAAAATAAAATACAATGGTAATATTGCAAAAAAATAGATATTTTTGAAAGAGGGACATCCATAAATTTTAAATTAGTCTTAAGCGTGTAGAATAAGTCAGCATAGAAACAGCTGCTTTCTTTGCTGCATCCTTAAAAAGCGTAGGTCCTGCCTACTGCATGAGAGCCACTCATACTCTTTGCCAGATCTCACCCCTGGCATCATTTGCAGCACTCGCGCACACGTAAGCACATTAAAACATGCGGCTTTTGACGCTCCCATTAATGCCTTCGATTTCGCTCCTTCCTTGCGATCGTGCCAGGCTGCTGGGCTGCTGTTGCGCAGCGGCTCGATGGCCGCTAATCTGCTCGAGCTGATCTGATCGTAACCGATAGCACTCGAAAAGTGGTTATTTATTCGAGCTCGCCTAAAATCATGCACCCTTGCCTCTTGCCCTTGCCGCAGGTCAGGCTGCGGCGTGTGCAGGAAGCCCCGACCGCGGCAGAGCAGAAGCCGCAAATTGTCGACAAGAAGCGACAGCTAGAAAGCAGATAAGAAATCAAACGCATTTCCCAGAGATACAGATGCGGCCGTCAGATAGAGTCGCACACATACAAAGTTGCTTGCTGTATGGCAGCAGCAGGAAAAGGGTGCGTTTTCTGTGGCACTGCAAGACGCCGCAGCAGAAGAAAATATGAGAAATGGAAAAGAAATGGCAGGCAGCAAAAATGCTTAACTGCTGCATTTTTCATGGCACCAAAAACTGATGCCACACTCGGCGGCCTCCACTGAGAAATGCCAAACCTGACTGCCGCTGCCAAATGAAATTCCTTCTCGCTCGCTGCCGCCTTGCCGCCCCTCCGCCACGCCGACTGTCGTGCTGCTCCGGTTCAGTTGCGGAATTCATTCATTTCTGCGCATTTAAAGCAGGAATAATTTCATAAGCGGAATTTCATTACATTTACAACTAAGCGTTGTTGTGCGTTCGTGGAACTGGTCATGGACTGGGGTGTGGAGCGGAGTGTCAAGGTGAAAATGTATAATTTTGTCGCACCTTAGCTACAACGTAGTTGCCACCTATTTTAATAACAGGTCGCAGAGTGCGTACGTAACGTGCTTGCTCGGGTCCCGTTGGGCCACGGCAACAACGCGTTTTGGTTACTGTAGGTTTTTACGAAGATTGAGTTTGGCGTTTGCATGCCACCCCCGAAAATGGAAAAACGTAAAAATGGCCAGCCGCGGCGCAAGGTACTTCCAATGTGCTGTATAATCAACGCCTTTTAAAATTAATGAGGCATGCTCAGGTTTTTTATGACGTTTTAACTAGGATAATGTGTGTAATAAAATGCATAAATTAAAAGCACACCTACCCCTCCCACGCTGTTTCAGCGTTGGCGGTGGCAGCATCGCCAAATAAATGGGCACGCAGGACTCGAAGGGGACGCTGGGCTGATAGTGTCAAGCGTACGCGCTAAAAACATTATGTAAATTGGATTTGGGCCACCTTTTTGGTATTTTCGTTAATGTTCGTTGTTGTTGGTGGTGGTTGGCGTTTCGCGTTTTTTTACCAACCAATTTCAAGAATGGCACCAAATATATGAAAGTGTAGAGGAAATCGTTGCATAACATGAAATATTTTTGCGCGTTGAAATAATTAGAAAGGCGCGATATGGGGCGATTTTTGCAGCACGCGACAAAAACAGCGTGTAATAATTTACTGTAGAACTGTCAAGCGAGAGCACTAGATCGATGTATGTATGTGACGTTGTATATGTGAAAATTTTGAGTGGTCCGGAGTTATCTTCGAAGTTTTTGGAAGTTTTGAACAGTTGGTTTTTCAGAAGTGGGCTCAATTCATTTTAAACGCTAGAAAATGTTTTTTAAAGCATATTTTTCCTCTCTCGCCCCTTAATCACTTTGCAATACAAAACCAGAGAAGAGGCTTTCGATTTGGCCTGCAGAATATTTTCAAAATACACTGCTCATTCCCAAAATTAAAATTAAAATTGTGGAAAAATGCTTGTCAAAAATAGGGCTGCTTGTTTGGGCTGTAGGAAATGGTAGAGATAAATGCCTTAGCCCACGCTTCAGCTACAAAAAAATGTGGCACAACAAAGGACGTAAGCAGGCGTAGTGAAGCGGTTAGCTCGCTTGCGTGTCCTTTTCTAGTGGTACATCAGCAGCATTGGTGACGGCGGCGGTGCTACCTTCACGTGGCAGCCCAGCAACTGCTCCTGCTGCTGCGGCTTCTGCCGTTGCCTTGTTGCACGCCCAGCTGGCTTTGTCGGGCTGCTGCCGCTTATCGCCTTTTGCCGCTGATAACATTACAAAAAGGTAAATCGCTCTTTACGAATTTTTGTTGTGCTCTTTGTTGATAATACGCCACTCCCGCCGCGCCACTTGGCATATTTCGCAGTGAATTCGGTCCATTATCCCCGGCGGTGGCTTCATTGGCTCAAAGACATTTTTTGCTGTGCCCGCCCGCTACCGCACAACTGCTGAGGGGACGCTGTGGCGGCTGCTTTTCAGCTCGAGCGTAATCTCAGGCTTTGTTGTTCACTTTTTCGGCTGCTCACGTGGAGCTGCGGCTGCCTGCTGAAGATGCTTACAGTTGACATTAATTTGCTTGGCGTCTTCGGCTGCGGCTGCTGCGGCTAATATGACTTAATCGCACGGTACGCAGCCCTAGATGAGTTACCTAATTCGCTCGCCCATTGTTCGTGCATCTTCTGGGTTACACTCTTCAGTGAGCATCGTTCCTTTTCCATTCTTCCGCCTCAGATGGCGCTGCATGTGTGCTTTGTGCGTTGTTGTGTCTATTCGAAACGACAGGGGCGCCTTCCATGCATATCTATCTTCATCTGTCTTGGGTCTTCCTATTAGCACGCACGCCCAAGTGGAGTTACGCCGACAAAAGGGCTCTCACCACAGGCGGTACGCCATGGAATCTTCGGGACTTCCAGACAATTCGTACCTATGGAGTGCTGTGACGGTTAGTTAATGACATTTCGCTGTAGTTGTCGGCGTTTCTAGTGCAATTATTATGAAGACAAGCTAAGCAGGGATTAGAGAAGGTTGAACCCACAGTTAATAGGCTTCCAAATGTTAGCTGCGATACACTTTTAGGGATGAGCAGTAAGATTCTAAGATAACTTTTCCAGAGAAGATCTAAAACATTTCACTATTTTATATTAGTGGGAGGTAATTCTCGACAAGTTCCCGGTCAGCTTGGCTATGTGCTTGCCTATTCCATGGCAATTATTTAGTATTATAATTAGTTTTGATATTTTCGTACTTTTGTTAATATTTGCCAAATCTACAGCTTGGCAATTTCTAAATAATTAAGCGCCTTTATTATAAGTCAATCTGCGCTCCCTCAACACGGTTTTGCGCTACACACTCTCGGCGAGTCAACAATTTAGAACGGAAGTGCAATATTTGCTCCCGGGCTTATGGACAGCAGTGCCAGACGGTGGCGGTAGCAGCCGCTGTTTCAACGCACTTTCGTGGTACCGCCCGTGAATTTTCCAGCGCGGTTTCGGATTGCACGGCAACGCTTCCCGGCACTTGACGCTGTTTTAACTTGGGAAAATATTTGAACGTGGCATTTACATACATTTCCATCATTCGTAGACATTTCACTCGCTCCCCGCACTCCGCTCTGTCCCGCGCATATTTTAAAAACAAAACTGCAGCCGGAGAAGGTGACAGTTAAACACCTTCAACATGCTACCAACTTTGTTTGTGTTTGATGCCATGTTGTTGTTGTTGCTGCTGCTGTAGCACTGAGCCACTTTATTTCGAAATCTCCATTGAGTAATTGTTTTATCTGCAAAATAAACACTCGACAGATTCTATGATTTTTTACCGCCGCTGCAGCGGTGCCCCTGTTGTTGTTGTCGCTGCTGCTGTTTGATGCCTCCATTGCCACTGGTTTTCGGTTGTCGCTGTGTCGCTGTTACCTTCACCGTCGTTGGCTCGTTGTTGTTGTTGGAGGTTTTGTATGCTATGCAAATATTTTCCCGCTTTTCTGACTGTTTTTTTTTGTTTTCACTGAATTCAATACTTTTGTTGTTGTTTGTTTGTCGCTTTGAGTTTTGTAAAGTGCAGTGACTTGATTTGCCACTGCGGCTGTCAGCAATTGTCGCTTTGTTTGTGGCGGCAGCGCGCTTCTGCAGCGCCATTAAGCGGCGACTTAAATTTCAAGACTTGCGACGCTTTTCCCCTTGTGCCCCGTCAGTTACATTTGCTCTACGGGAACGCTTGTTTGTTCCGCACACAAAGGGGCAGTGAGAGTGGCAGTGGTGAGGTACGCGCCTTTGTTTCAAAACACCAAAAAAACACACACAAGCAAATAAAAATTAATATATAAGCGCCACATAAATGCCGCGCCAACCCAAGGCAGCAGACACGTAGAGGGGGCCAGTCTGAGGGGTCGCACGTGGAACACTTATGATAGTGCAATACCGAAACCGAATCGGCCGAAAAATTACGCTGCCTCCCGTTCATCTGAAATTGTGTGAAGTTGTGGACTACAGGTCTGCCAAATGGAGCCTCTATCTCGAAGTGGAGTTCACCTGGCTTGAGCTGTGAGTGGCGCTTAGAGCGGAAATGCTGTCGTACTGAGCAGCTCTCAAACAAAAGAAGCAGAGCCGCTGGCAGAACGGAAACACTCCAGTTGCAGCTTTCGACCCACCTGCGTTGCTGGTGTCTCCCGCATCAAAACTGGCAGCCAAACCATTTGACAATTTTCATTTCCTGTTGGCAATTTGCAGCAAAAGTAATTGCAGCTGCCCCTCAGGGAGCTTCGCTATGCCGGCCGGCAATTAAACCAGTGCAAATGTGGCTAAAATGTCTCAATTTTAGCCAAAACAACTGCCCAGCCCCCGAGCACTTAACAGACGGACGGACGCAATTGAGGACGTGTGCTGCGCTTTAATTATTGATGGCGATTATAAAGTAATTTTGCAGTAGCTAAAGTTTTTGCAGAAGTGCTGCACTAACTGGAGCCGGCAGCGCCGTAGGCCTCCATGTGCAGCAGCAAAGCTTCGATGAGATTTCGCCAAGCAAAAGACACAGCGGCAGCAGCAACAATACACCCGTATTTCAAAAGTGACCCACACTCGCCCCACACGCCCATTATTCACCAACAGCAAGCGTATACAGACCAACAATTAACTGCAATTGCACTAGTCAGCATGTGGCATGCCACTTGCAGCAAGTGTGTCTGTCCGCTTGACCTGCTGCCGTTGGAACTCACCGCAAAACTTTGTCTTTGGGATTACTCCACTTGAGTGCCGTCTATTTTGACAAGTTATGGCTAGGCAAATGCAGGGACGGTGAGTAAAATAGTGGGACGGACGGTCGGACGGACGAGAACTGTGCGTACAGAATTGTATGTGGCGTATTTACATTGCAGTTGTCAACAATTACCTTACAGCTGTAATTTAGACTAACAACAACAACAGCAACAGCAATAATGACAATTATCTATTTTAGCATTTTCAAAAAGTTTTGTCCATTATTAACACATTTTGAAAATAATTTCCACAGGGTATACTGCTGCAGGATATACTATCCTTTAGAGCAACACTCACATGTATACTTGCATACCTGAAAGTGTGTGTGAGTGTGTTTTGATTTGAGTTGCGGGATTGTTTGTGAATTTTAAACGAATTGCAATTACATAGCGATTTGTTTCTTTTAATAACCATTTGATTTGTACAAGGTGTACCTGGTGACTTAAAAGTGCCGGATTCTTCCCTAAAACAGTATTAATGCGTTTGTTCAACCATTCATTCTTTCAGCGAATCTTATCAAAAGTGCCCCTGAAATCTAAGCTGACATTTGACCTTAAACTCACCGGTTTTGCAAAATGGTATGAATAAAAAGCGGTCCCGAGGCAAATATGTATATCGCGACTCACAGTCCGAAATTATGTCACATATCGCAGGATAGCTGAAACTGAACTGAATTTTGATCCGAGAATTGAATACATTTAAAATTTTTCTACCAGTATTCGTATCTACTATTCATTTGCTGTTTCTCAAAGAAGCCACAAAAGTCATGCTGACCTTAAGAAAGATTTATGAGTCTGCCGTGCATGTTGAAAACCATTAGCTACTGTTTTTGGCCCTTTCAACTCAGCGTGTTCAAATTTCCAACAGTTTCATGCATAAGACAAGATTTTCCTAATTAAAGACCACCCCGCCTGCGTAACTGCAGATTCGAATTTAAGAGGTAAAATAAACACAAAAGTAGAAAAACTGAATTAGGTAAACTAAAAGACAAAAAAATTAAATGAGACTACAGTAGAACTACCTGTTTTTACAACAAAAGCCTTCGCCATCGATTTGAAAGGCCTCTTCTTTGTTTTGTGCGAGTTTCGTTTATAAGTGGATTCGTTTCGATGCTGTTGTTGCTGTTGGTATTGTTGTTGCAGTTGTTAGTAGAAAAAATACCACTCGCATGTCATTAACCTCGGATAAATGTCAAAAAGATACGCGCTGAGTGCGGAGTGTTGAGATGGGCTACGATCAGTAACGATGAGATGAGCTGCGCTGAGCTTAGCTGGGATAGAGATGAGTTAATTAAGTCGATTGTGCTTGTGTGGAAATTCGAAACGAATTTCAAAATGTATGAAAAAATCAAGAACAAAGCATGTCGAAATTCAAAAGTACACGAATTTCAATAAATTAATTAAAAGCAATAATATCTTTGCGCGTTGTTTTCTTTGGAAGCGACGTGTCTTAATTTCTTTATTAGCGTCAAATATTCGAGCGCCAAATCTCGCAAACGACACGAGAATGTACAAAATGAAATTATGATTTATGCGCAATTGAAGCCACCTCGTTGCCAGAGCCAGTAGACAGACGGCTGGGCATGATTAGTCAGACAGATAGAGAGAGAGAGAGAGAGTGATGGAGAGACAGAGAGAGAGAATAGAGTAACGCCCTTTCTTAAAAAAATACCATATAAAAATAATCAATTTAAAGCGCGGTCGCATACTAATTCGCGCAAGCGTCTTACAGCTAATAACACCAGCGCCATTAAGCGGCAACGCCGCTGACACCCGCGAGACCGCGAAGAAGCAAGTTGCACTGGCGCCACCAAAACGCCACCTAAATGCAGCGGGTGTCCACTGCTGCATTCACTCGCGCCTGGGACCGGGCATGTGCATGTGCACGTGCGCGGCTGTCCGCCCGCCCTGACCAGCGGTGTGCGCCTGCTCGGCCGAATTCGAATGCGCAGCGCATGCGTATGGCTTGTTCTTGCTGCATTTAATAATTTTTAAATTCCGCGTCTATCCCGCTCCCCTTGTCCGCCGTCATGCGTCGCACTCGGCCTGCGTTTGTGTGCGTTTTTCCCAATAATTCATTAATATTTTTGGTAATTATGATTCGACGACGCATGGGGGACCACAACCCGTCCAGACGTTCGAGTCATTCATTCTGCCGGCTGGCCTAACTGCTGCTGAGCCATACTGAATGGCGACCCTTAGGCATGTCCGTAATGCGCGGTGAGTGTGTGCGTGCGTGTGGCGCTTACCATTCACTTCTACTGCCTGCATGTAATCACCTCGTAATCGCATTTTAACCAAAAATGTTGAACGCATCAAAGAAAGGCACAGAAATTGGTCGTAAAACGAGGGAATGGCCGGAGTGCGCGCACGGGCATATTTTGACATTGCTACCACTACAACCACATAAACACGCAGTTTTGCTTACAAATAATTGTCCAAATTATGTGCGTTTAGTCTGCGCTGCCCTGAGTACTCAACTGAACTGCACAGGCAAAGAATGGATATTGTTTGTAATTCCTTTGTTGTTGTTACAATTTGTGCTATTGTGGTTTTTTTTGTCATTGTTTTGTGCCCTAAGCAAACATTTGTTAAATTGCTTTTCGACAAATCCTGCATTGGAACACGCATACATACTATACACACGGGTAATTAATATGTACATATACGAGGAAGAATATCGGCCTTATATTTTCTTCTAAACTATTGTAAAAGTAGGGTTATGGTAAAAGCCCTATCTTTAAGCCGCGATTCAGATTTTGGAATTCTTCTTGAATGGACAACTTTCGAACAAATCTTGTTGACTTCAAATTCGTCTGTGGCTCTTTGAGAGACAGCTTATGGAATATTTAGTGCGCAGTTTGATGAAATCGTTATAACATTTTTGAATTTGTGGCTAGTTTTAATTATTCAGGCATTGCTTGTGCATGTTCATTTATCAGTTGCTGTTGTTGTTGTTGGTGCCAGTGCCGCCGCTGCAGTGCTTTATCTGTCACGCTCATTATCACGTGATTAGCCAAAGTGTTTTTCGTTGTTGTAGCAAATTCCGGCAGAGAAACAATTCGCTCGTCGCTCGCCATTGTATTTATCTGGCAGCGCGACAGCTTTTCGCGGTTTGCGTTGGTGTCACTTGTTTTAATTTTAATTATGACATAAAAAAAAGCGGGTTCACTGCGCGCTTTGCCGTTGTAGCTGTTGTTGCGCTCGAGCTGCGTTTGCTGGGCTCCCTTGAGCGATTTGTGTGCGGCGTTGTTCGGCGGCTCGGCGGCTCGGCGCAACGGAATGCGCTGAATGGCAAATTGACACGCTAAAATCATGTAGGCGCGCACTGAAAAACAAGGTGGCATCATTGCACACACACAGATGCATGCGTTTGCAGCTGCCAGTGGGGTCGCCGGAAACCTCCCCTTTTTTCATGCCTGCGCCGCAGCGGCGCTAATGGAGTGACATTAATTTCGCGTGCTGACGCTTTGCCGCGCCGACAGACACACAATACGCATTTGCATTTGTGTTCGTCATTGCGTACGCGATTTGGGTGCCTATGCCATTTAGGTGTGTGTGAGTGTGTGTGTGCGCGCGTACATGACATTTGTCAGTCAATAAAAATGTCAGCGCGCATTTCGCGCCGCATAAATTTCGGCGGTGGCTTCTGCCCCGAAGCGTGTAAATAAATTTAGTAAAAGATTTCTCGCGAGTTTTGACAGCAATTAATTACGCAATGGCGGCGCGCAAGATTGATTGGCATGCAGCGGGAAATTGGCAGTCGACAGTCGCTAAAATGTGGCAGCTTCTTTCACTTCTTTGAGGCAGGTGGATTATGTGGGGCAGGCAGTTGCGAGTACTGGGACTTGTTTCACAGCTGGGAGTTACCTTCCTTCTTCTTCTTCTTCTTCTTCAGCTTCAGTTAAACATCAGAAAGGACATAAGGATACATTTTATTGCTCCTGCTCGTTCTCTTTTCATTTGTTGATGTGGGCTTGTGCCACATGTGGCACTGAGCTCTGTTGCTGCCACAAATAAGTGTAAATTAAATAAATTGGGTCGTCATACTTTTCATGAGGGTTTTAGGTAGGCAGCTTTTTAAAGTGAAGCGTTATTCTGCAAAAGCAAATAAAGTTTTTGCCGCTGTTGCATGTTGGTGTTGCAACATTGTGGCGCAATTTGCGCTGTGCTTATGAATTCCTCAGAGAAGTGTGAAGCGGAATATTTAAAATTATACGCATGCATTCGAGGATGTAGGAGCTAAAACGAAATTGCAATAACACAAAAAAATAGAATCTCAAGCAACAAAGTTTCAAAGTGCCACATTGGGCCTTGATGTGCCAACATTACTGCAGCTGCCTTTGCCTGCCACATTTTGTTGCAGCGCTTGCAAATTGGATTCAGCTGCAAATTAGCCCGCAGATTAACGTGGGCATAATTTAAGCTGCTGCCTTCGCACCACCACCCATACGCAAACACATACACAATCGTCAGGTACACTTAGCGGTAAAATCTTTTGTGTGGCAGATTCTTTGAGCGAAAAAAGTGCCAAGTGCTCGACGCGTTCACAAACAAAAGCCACTGCAGCAGCGCCCTCTGCCAAACACCAGCGCAACAGCAGCACAATAAAGCGTCCAATTGACACTTGCCTCTTGAGCGTTCCGCTGCAGCGGCAGGCAGTTCTTCTCCCTTTTTTAGGAGCGCTGATTTATGGCAATCTGGGCACAATTTTTCCGCCTCATTCAAAAGCAGCCGCGAGTTAATTGCATTTCGTTATGACAGGAAATTGCATCCAGACCGGAAACGGAAGTCATCGCGGATATAATAGCGCGCAACAGCCGCCCCGCCCCACTTTACGCTCTACCTTCTTCACCATTTTGTCATTTTCTTCTTCAGTCTTTTTCGGTTTTTGTTTGTTGGTTCTGCACTCGATTCATTCATCCTTTCACACTCGAGCACTCGCGGCAGTCACAGCCGCTATAGCCGCATTTGCCGCAGTTGCAGATCTGCATTCACCAGCCCCATTAATCAGCACATCAGCCGTGTGGCACCCTCTCACTCCTCCTTCCATTAAAGTAAATGCCATGCTCGGCGCATCACACCCACTCGAGGCGACTGCAAGTGACGGCGGCGGCCGCAGTCCCTCATTCCTATTCGCCAAAACAATGACAGCCGCTTTGTTGTTGTTGTTGCTGCACTAATTATCGCGCCCTTTCTCACACGTATTTCCGCCATAGAGCAGCCATTTTTCATTTTCGTCATTCTCCTCCTTCTGAGGCTCGAATGCGTGCAACAAAACAACCTCAAGCGGCTGTCGATATCTTCGCTGCTGCCTCGTACTCTTCCTCCATGGCCAACTCCGCCATGCAAATCTCAAACTGCGGCGTTGCACTCATGTGTGCGTCCTGCTGTAGCCGCGCTGCAGCGACTGCGGCATTGTGTGGTGTGAAGCGTTTTCTTGTAGTGTGTAACTTGACACCATTCGGCATGGTAAGAGAAGGGGGCGGTAGGCAGGTGTGGTGAGTGCCGAAGCTGCGCCTCTTCAGCGCAAACAAGCTGCAATGGCTGCAGTGCTGCAATTTGTGGCATTCTCCGCAGACACAAGTGCGTATGCATATGCAATTATACATACATGTGTATGTGTAAGTGCGGCTGGGTAAAAATTGCATGCACAAATTATGCAGCAATGAGGTGAGTGTGAGATGGGGGCAAGAGTGGCTTGAGTGAAACGTTTCTCAACTTCAAAAATGTCTGCGCCTACAGAACTATGTAAATTAGCATACAAATATCGCATGTGATATTGCGAAGAAAATTAAAGCATGCGATAAATGTTATGAAAAAGTATATTAGTGACGAAATGCACGAAACTCTTTAAAGAAACAAAATCTCACTTATAGACTGAAACAATTTTTTTACTCTAATAGTTTAGAAAAATGCACTATATTAAAGCAGCCTTTTCAACATACAGAAAATTATTTCACGTCAAAGCAAAAACGTTTTTGGAACGCCGCAGCTTTTTAAAGTATTAGTAGGATTTTTGAAAAACCCTATTTGGCTGTTCAAAAAGTCGAACTTTCTGATTTGCAATAATTTTAAAAATAACCAATGTTGCAGAAAATAAAAAACTAAAATTTACATTTCAAAATTTCACGCCCCTATCTGCGCCTAGCAATATGAACTGGCAGTCACTTGTCAAAGATTAGCACGAGCATGTCTAAAACAACAATCACATTAAAACGACATCGATAACAACAACAAAAGTCAGCACAAGAAAAGTCAAACAGCGAGAAGCTAAAAAATCTCATTCGACTCTGAGTGAATGACAGGAGGCGGGAGTGTTAAAGAGAGACGTTTCGAGCTGACAATGAGCTGTGAGAAGGGGTATCGGAATATTTAAAAATAACACTGGCAATGAGCAACAACACTAATGACAGCTGGCTACTGATTTAAGGGCGAGCGCTGAAATGACAACGACAAAAAATATGCAAAAATTTGAAGCAGATGATATGAGTGAAAGTGGGAAGAGGCACAGGGGATCGCCTCGTTTGGGAGTGTGCACTGGCTGTAATGGCGGCCAAGCACTTGTTAGGCTTACAATTAGCACATTAGCACTAGCGCGCTCTCTTTCTCCTTCTTGCTAGAAGCTCGTGCCGTTCACACGCGTGAGTCCGCGTGTGTGAGTGCTTGGGGCAATGTAACCGACACTTGATTTTTTTTCATATCGAGCGTTTTCAGTCAATCACCAAAGGAGTGAATGAGGGAGTAAGCTTTGATTACGAATATTCCTAAAACACGCACGAACGCACACTTCGGACTTTAGTTGAAGGCAGATGGGATTTTGCTCAGGTGTGATTTACCGGCGGCTTAATTGTGCTTCTTTAGTTTCATTTAATTCGTTTTTTAGGGCTTGCTCTGCCTAATATCTGAATTCTTATAGACCTTTAATTCAAAGCAGCATCTGAATTTATTGTAAAAGGCTGCCACACGAGGGGTTGAACTCCGTTTATCCCATTACTATTCCCATTAGAACTACCACTCATAAACACACACTGGCAGATGCATATGCCAAGCAGGCACGACAAATGCACAAACATTATGGCTGCCATCCGTTTGTAGGATATCCTGTCAAGGACGCAAATTACTACAGATTAGTTCCTCAGTCCTCCCCTGTTCAACTCCGGTTCCAATTTCGATTGCGATTCCGCCGAATGAACGCTTGTTGACAATCAATCAGCATTTGCGTACGTATTGTTCCGCAGCAAAGTGCGGGAAATTGAAATGCTTCCGTTTCGAAAGCGCCACGGCGACACTTTCAGGCGCGAACTCCTGTGCATGGGCACAGGAAGAGCAGTGCAGTGTGGGCAGGGTAGAGGGTAGAGAGTAGAGTAGGGCGCCTGCACAAATGAACGCTTTCGATCGAGTTGAGTTCAAGTGGGCTAATGTCTTTCGAGTGGCGGTGTCGAAACACTTCGTTTC
This sequence comes from Neria commutata, assembly GCA_963457695.1. Lineage (NCBI taxonomy): Eukaryota > Metazoa > Arthropoda > Insecta > Diptera > Micropezidae > Neria > Neria commutata. Next base: position 144,870 of record OY735249.1, read on the forward strand.
TAGCGCGACATTAAATGGATTTCGTTTGTTTGTTCATTCTGAGAGGTCTTTTGAATAGAACAAGCACAAACTCCAAGAGGATTTACTTGGGGACAAATTTTGAAAAGCTATTTACGCTAATAAAGGTCGCTGTTATAAGCGAATAATGAGTGAATGACTTGTTAAGGGGAAATTGCGTGGATTTTAGCGTATCTAATAATGAACTGGAGTAAGGCTTGTAAAAAACGTAGTTTTATGCAAGTATAATCTTAAATAGGAAAGAGGAATCTACATATGTTGATAAAGTCTTTCGCTTTTTTTCATTCATCTTAATTTTTGTGTTTTTTTAATGCATTTGCAAAATTTCCAAAGTCGACGCTTTGGATTTTTTTTATGAAGAGAAACAAACGTTTAAGTGCGCTTCATAATATTATAAAAATTAATAAATACTGTTTTAAGACCTTTTCTATAGAGATTTTATTTATTCCTAATCATACCGATATTTTTGGAGTTCTAATGTAACTTTTGATATCAGTTAGCTGTGGCTTCCGAGGCAGTGAAGTTGGGTGGGTATCTCATATAGATCTCTTGCTCTCTTTTTCCATACCGACGCTCCCATAGGGGTTGGTGGAACAAATGTGGCAACATATAATACACCCTACAAATAGTAAAAGGTAAATCATTACCGTTTGCTTCAGCAAAAACTCTTCGTTTGTGTCTGCGGGCAAGTGAGCTAACCTGATTGCTTCCAATTGCCTTTAACAGCCTCTGACAGCCTCTGCATCGCAGGCATAATAGACTATGCAAGGCAAAACGTTAAAATATATGTATACGTTTAATTAATCATCATAAATTGACAAAAAAACAACCAAACAAATTTCCTAAATCCACATAATTGTGGCTGTGGTCTGTTTGTTGGCTAACTGGCCAACTGACTGACTGGTTGGTTGGCTTATGAGCTGCAGTGGCCGCCGGCGGCGACAACCACGATGATTTGCTGACGACTACGACGCGTAGCGTCGCGACGGTGGCAACGGCAATGGCAACGGCAACGGCAATAGCAACGGCGATCACTTGCCCGAGCAGCGTCAGAGCGACCCTCGAGAGATAACATAATAAATTCAGATTTGCTCTGTTCCCACGAAGATTTTAACAAATTAACATTTTTCTTTCACAAAACTAAACAGTTTCATATTGCTACGTATGTGTGTGTGTGATTGTCGACACACAAAAGCAACAAAAAGTGAAATCACACAAAATCGAAAATCGTTCGTAATCCGAACAATATTTTTTCCTTCTGTTTTCTTCAACGCTTTTGTGTAAGCTTTTAACTTTAATTAATGATGTGAAAATTTGGAAATGCTGTGCAAACATAACCGAAGATGTAGAACGACCAGGAGATGGAGAAGAGCTTGAGCAAAAGATGAAGGAGCTGCTTCAACCTGACGCCAGTTCAGTGCAGCGCAACTCAACTGCTTTTAATGATGGCGTCACTTGACAGATAACATCTCTGATTGGTTTGCGTGCTGTGAAGAAGGGAGATGGGCTTTGGACCGCTACCGCTGCGGGCTACGTACTGTTCTTCTGTGGCACTTGGCAGAATCATAAACAATAACAACAAATTTGGAGGAAATGACTCATAAATGCAACCCTGCTACGTTGACGCCCCGCAATTTGGCTTCGAAACTACTTTTGCAATTTCGAGAGTGGCCATACGGTGGCAATTTCCACTACCACGTACACTTTTTCCGCTGCTACTCCCCCTCTTTTCCTCCTCTGTGACTTCTCTATTATTTGCTTTGCTGTTTGCTGCGATTGTTGACATTAGATAAGCGCTTGCCGCTTCCATTTTTCATTTGATGGAAGCACAAAGTTCGAACTTGGAACACTCTACTCCTGCTGCGCGGCGAGAGTTGCCACCGTGAGCTGCAAAATGTGGCGTTGGCGGAGGCGGCTTTGCCGGCGTGGCGACATGTGTAGCCGTACTCTCGAGCACAACAACAACAGCAAGAACACTAACAAACACACAAATCGACTGTTTCTTTTCTTCGACCCTTGCCTTCCTCCGCGCCACCAGTCGCGTCTTTCCGAATCGATTCTAATCGATGAATTTCATTTGTTTGTGTTTCTATTTTCTGATAAGCATCTTAAATGGCCTGCTCCTTCCAATTTGTATCCTTCTGTGTTCGCTTGGCTGTGCTGCAGCAACAACTGCGATGTCACCGCCGAGTGCTGCCACCGCTGCTGTTGCTGGTTGGTGTTGTCATGGCACTCGCGGCTGCTCGTTTGCTCCTGCACTTGCCACTTACAAATTCCGCCGTATATCGAGCAGTTCCCTCCCCGGTCGCGGCTGGCCATTGGCGCATAGCACGAGCTGCACGAGCGGCTGCAGCAGCGGACTATTTACAGCAGGCAGGCAAGCAGGAGGGGGTCCTTTGGAGAACCTGTTCTCAGTCGCTGCCAGCAATAGCAATACGACAAGCGCCTCGGCAGCAGCGGCCTTTGACGCAGACGACGACGCTGAAGGTCAGCCCGCAGCTTGGCTCGCATCCTTCGGCATCGCAGTTGGCGGCCCTAAACTTGCAGCGCCAATAAAATATGTTGAAAGGAGCACCGTGCCTGCAACCGTCCACCCTGGCCCGGCCGCCTGCCGCTACATCGTGCTTTGTTTCTTATTATTATTTGGCATCTCGAATTGGTTTTTGTGTGGCTACTGCAGCCTTTGTCGCAGTCGTCGTTTTCAGCAAAGTTCTGCTTCTTCTTATTTTTCTCATGCTCTTGCCTGTCGTCCGTCGTCTGTCGCCAGTGGTCGTTGAAATGTGGAAAGCATAACGATTTCGAGTTAAGATTTGAATGCGCCGGACTGGTCCCGACTTTCGGTTGATTCGGTGCTGGATCTTGCCTCAGCCGCAGCTTCAGCCGCGGCCGCAGCACCAGCATCCATTCAATGTGACTCGATATGGCGCGGCAGTGCAGACCCGTGAGTGGTGCGCCTGGCGCAAGCATTTAAAACAGTCTGGCTGGATTTGGTTGGCGCCTGCGGTCTCCTTTTATCATTGCAATCGTCGTGCTCTTCCTGCGTCTCACAGCCACACACCCATGCTCACTCGTACACATATGAGAAATGCACGTACACGAGAAACAAAAGATTTGCAAGTTAGTCTACTTCCCGGCTGCCCGCTGGTCCGCCAGTCTGCCTGATGCTGGCCAGAAGACCCGTCCGTGTGGTTCGTTTGGCGCTTGCCTTGTGCGCCGTCTGGCGGCGTCAGTGGCTGCGGCTGCGCTTTCGGTGGGTCCAGCGGCGCTTTTGCATGCGTCTCGCGGCAGTTTTGTTCACAGCCGTGTAAATGTTGTAAACGAGGCGCGTTTGACTGGAGATCTTCCGCTCGGTCGCCGGCAACAACGGCGCTCCTGCTGCAAGGGGCAGGCAGCTCGCAGCTTGCAGCCGACCCGCCAATTCGATTCAATCCAATTACATGCCTGCGCCTGACATGATTTGGCGACGTTCATTCATCTTGTGGCACGCCGCACATGCACGCTGACAGCGGCAACAACAACCACACAGCTGCGTCAAGAAGGCAGCGTCTTTGCATGTTCGTAGGCACGTTTGTCATTGGTGGTGCATGTTTTTGCCATTTTAATGATTTCTAATTAGCCGCCGTCGCTGCCGCGACTATTGGCGGTATCTGCCGCCCTAATCGCCCCAAATCAATTACAGCTCTACTCAGAGGCCACCACTGTTGGCGGCCGCCTTTGGCCACCTTCCAAGATTTTCCGTAGCGTCTAGACGCCTCTGTGGCCTGCCCGGAGCCATTTATTTCTGTCGCTACGGCGCGTAATCGCGAGCGCGCTTATCGCCTGACGCTTCGAGAGTTACGCGGCAGCAAAGACGCACTTAAGTGATGAGATTTGCGGAAATTAATGACCGCATGGCGGAGCCTAGTAGCCGCGGCAAGGACACTTGTGTGTGTCCCGGCCGCCTGTCCTGTCGACAATCGCGGCGCATTTATCGCGTTAAATTACTTCGAATCAATTGCTTTACCCCGCGCCTTCTTTGTGTGGTCGCTCGTGCGGACGGCCTTTGGGAGCAATTCGCCGCGGCAGAGGTGTGCTTCACTTATCGCGCCCGCCATAAAAGTGCCATTAGCGTGCCACAATCGCGTCGAGGCGTACGCGTAATAGATATTCCCACAAACACGTGCGGTAATTAAGGTTCGAAGGTGGAAGGTGTCTACGGCGCACGCGAGCAGCGCTTATTTGTCAACACGCAGCTCTCATAAAACGGTTTCCAATATCTAAATATACTCGCCGATAGTCGCACGCACTAATGACACTTCGGATTCCAGCCGATCCGCTTAACCCAATTGAGACATATCGGCGCATTTGGGCCGGGTTAAATTCAGACAGAACCTAAAAGTCATGAATTCCCACAGTTTTCTGACGGCTGCATTGGCGCTTGCTGGATCTCGGGCCATCTTGATGAGCGCAGTTGCTCACAAATCAAGCGCCTCCTCTTCCGCTCTCACTTTGCCGCTGCATTCCACTTTCCAATCGCAGCTGAGAAGTTTCTGTCGTCTGCCGATTTGGCCAATTTTTATGTGTAACCTCTGCCTCTACACAGTGCGTCGCCTGGCGTCAGTGTTATCGACGCGATACCTCTTCCCTGCTGCTCGTACTTGGCGGCTGCTTCCACACTTGAGCATTTAAGTAGAGATAGTATTTAAATGCGGTTTGCATCTGTTTGAATTTATGGCACGTAAATTTCGTTTAACATCTCCCAGCATATTCGCACGCATGCACATACACACAAGCGCTGTGGCGCGATGGCAGTGACTGCCACACTGTCATCCCAGCAACAGAGACGACAACAGCAGCAGTTGCAGTTACAGTTGCAGCGGCGTCAAATGAATTTGCCACTTTATGGCGAACTTCACTTTGGCGGCACGGACATTAACGCAGCTTTTACGGCCAACTAAGCGCTTTAAGCGTGCATGTGTGCCAGCGCAATCGATATGCTGGGAACCGCCACACAGCGAATGCTTCGCCGCCGTCGCCACCGCCACCGCCACCGCCACAGCGGCGTATGCGGCGTACATGTTCACCCGCCACAATAAAATCGGCGCATCAAAACATTTTCACCTCATTCGCGGCATTGATTAAAATTAATAACAATTCCAAAGGCAGCTTTGCTTTGATCGCGCCACCGAATATGGCCAGTGTCGAAACGGAGAAAATAACCTCTTCGCTTTGCGAAGGCAGCGTTAGCCAAAGAAGCTTCCGCAACTCGTTTGCTTTTAATTAAAGATCGCACACACACACCCATGTGGGTCCCTATTAGAATTTCAGAAATTCGTTTCGGTGTTCAGATATTTCCTTAAAAGAGCAACGCAGAAGTTCAACAAAGTCCAAATAAAACAATTTAGTCAGTTGTAGTTTACAATTTTGCGAGGTCTAATTTGAGAAGGGGCTCCCTCAACCTCAAATGGCTACACAGTTTACATATGTTTAATTCTTTTGGATGGCGGGAACGATGCGCGTTCGCCGTGTGAAAGCAGATACCAAAGAATTAACAAATTCGGGGCAATTCTTGACTGAGTTAAAAAAAAGCAGCTAAACTTGCCAGTAATAAATTTCGGTAAGCTTTTATAAGAAATTATTTAAATGGAAAAATACATTAATAAAAAATAGTAAGTTAGTACCAAATGCAGTTCGGATGGAAAATTGGAATTACTCTGTCAATGGTTTTACCTAAATTGAAATTCAACTCCAAATGTGATTGCAAAATAATTGTTTGAAAATTCAATAATCTTAATTTCGAATAATCGCACAGTGTGAACATAGCATGAAACACCGTTAACCGGGTTCTATAAAGTTTTTTTAAGAAAGCAAAATTATTAGTGGATCTGTCCTCAGTCTCTGATACGAAAAATATATGGAAAATATGTTTCGAATTCTTAGTTCCGTACATTATAATGGAACTAAATGGTGGTGGCATTCCGGCAATGCGCGCCTCTAATTAAACAAATTTATAGAGAAGGTTGACCCTTTTTTCGGTTCCAACTATAAAAGTTTATTTTATGGCACACATTTGTATGCTTTAAATAACAAAATTAATTATTTAACAGTAATAAGTGTAAGTAACTTTGCTTTGTTTCTATGTGTGCCTTTGTGTGTGTGTGTGTTTGTATGCGAGCGTAGCTAATAATATTTTTATGGCCCACAATAAAAACATGGCAATAATATTTTCATAATAGGCACCCGACTTACAACCTTGTGGGCAGGCGATGAAAGTATCTGAGATTCATTGCCTGTTTCCCCCCTCCCTTGCTTCCTGCCAGCCGGCGAAGGTAGTAAAGTGGAAAAAAATTATTCGGGAAAAATAGGCACGCATTTCTAATTTACATAATTTACGCTTAATTATGAGAATACGAAAACGGAAATTACCACACTTGGTCCAAAAGGTGTATTGGCTCTGTTGCACCGCACCGCGTCACACAACGCGGTCGTTTTGCTTCATTCCGCTCTTTTACCTTTGCTTTACGTTAAAAACATTTTTAATATGAAAAATTTTTGTCTTATTGGAAATCATTTACGAGTGTGGTTCGGCAACTCGGGCTGTGTGCTTGCCTGAGTCTGGGCCTGATTTGGATGCTGTATATGATTTGGCTTTAGCGTGGAGGGTCGAATGTGTGTTTTTTATACGATTTAACGATAATCAACACTTGCAGTGTGGGCCACGCTGAACCCGCCGGAGGATAAAAAGGGTCAACGCATTAAAATCAACGCTGAAACGCTGTGGCAGCTATGGAGGAAATTAAATGCAGCTACCCAAGCGTGAGACACAATATTCCTCGGTTGCAGATGGAGATCATAAAGTTACAAAACTTAATTAATTAATAAAATGCAGCAATTAACAAAATACAATGGAAAACACACACACATCCCCAAGTGAAAAGCAGCAGCGAAAGACAAAAGACATGGTTTCGATGGCTGCGCGAGTTGACTGGTGACTGCGCAGGCGCGCACAGCATGTGGCTGCCCTGGGGTGCTTTGAACGATTAGCTTGGCATAAGAGACCCCACATCGACTGCCTGAGAGCTGCTTCAGTTTTGACTTGGAGAGTTAGACGTTTTTATCAAATGTCAATGCTTCGATTTGAGCAGTTCTTCAGCGTCTAATGCAATATTTTTGCTGTTTATGAGTTCCCAATTTGAAACGTCGTTAATTACGAAAGACACTTTAATTCTTTAACCATAAAAATGATTTACCATATTTGGCGCTTGATTACAAGCCAGCAGTTTGTCGTTGTCTATGCCAGCGCTGCTTCGCGCAGGAAGGCACCGCGCCTTTTGTGACATGAAAGAAAAAACAAAAGTGCGTGCCGCCGACACCGACAGCGCCCGACAGCGCCAGCCATACTTGTCATATTGAAGTGATTAGCTCAAATTAAAAAGTTTAAATGATTGTGGCGAATTCGGCAGTCATGAGCGGAGGTGTGAGTGTGGGCTGCACCCGGCGTCTTGTCGCTGCAACGGAAATCCGTCTTGTTGGACGCAATGAAGACAGCTCGCAGCGACTTAAATGGAATATATAATTTGAAAAATTCAGACAAGGTAAATACAAGTTTTTCGTATAAGCGCATAAATCATCGAGAAGCTGTTCCACATTTCACCTTTGAAAATTAGTATCAACATTTTAATTCTTAAACTTTAAATCGATTTTTCGCCCGCCATTAAAAGGCCACTCTATTCTCATTATTTTCCTTCATTACACTTCAATGTTTATTGAAGAAGCATCATAAAAGGTTGCGGTGCCTTTTGTGCCACTGTCAACAACCCATAGGAATCGGCGCTTACAGCTGCCTCCATTAAGAGGCGACCTTAAAAGCGGTACAAGGACGCTCCCGCCAAAGCATACGGCCGAAATGTCGTGTTTTTGTTCTCATAACGAAAAGAAGAGCTCATAAAAAAGCAGCAGCTAAAATAAAGTACATATTCAAAATCGAACCGCAGCCGAAATGTTTGCATCTCTTTGGTTCATTCGATTTCAAGTACTTTATCACATCCGCTCATTAGCAAAATCACTAAATTTTGTAGTAGTTCATGGCAGAGTTGCTACTGTTTTGGGCTGCCGGTCGAGCAGCTTTCGCTCTGCCCACACAATTCGTAATACAGTCGGCACAAAGTTGGATATCAAAAGATTTGAAGAACCATCGCTCATAGCCTTGCATTGGATTGAAACGTTCTGTCAATTCTGTATATTGAACCATGGATAGTGACAGGAATCACATTATATCAATATTCTCGGGAATTCGGTTGTTATAATCTCGGAATGGTTCTTTCTATTTTTCTTGTTTAAATGACTATACATTCTATATGATTTGAAGTATCCTGCATACAGTGACTCATAGCCAGGAGACATTCCTCAGTATAGTATATCTTCTGAATTTAGAAATCGATTTTCAATACAATATCTATTCATGAACTTTAAATATTATAAATTTTTATTTTTAAAATCAGACAGACTTGCGAGCCACTGTATAAAGGCATATACATATTCCACATGAAAATCGGCATATGTATATGTATTCTACATGTTCAATGTTTAGGATATAAATGACTATCCACTTTCGGTGGGTGTATGTAAAACAAAACAGAGCCATAATCCGCTTGGGGCTAAATTTTTCTAAAATTTCCTCTGACATTTGTTTATCTTAAGTGATTTTTTATAGTGTCACCGACACAAGGCATACTCCAGATCGAACCTGGCCTCTGTCGTTGAAGCAGGTAGCGACACTGGCTGTTGCTGGACCGCGCCGCCGTTCGTAATCAGACTAATTTACATAATTTTGCGTTGCAGCAAGCAGCAGCACTTTCAAGTGTTGCTTTTGTGTTGAGTGGCAGCTTCCAAGTGCCACATTTCATTCATTCCTTCATTCACAAAAACAAAGAAAAGAAACGTAGAAATAAAACAATCGATGAATGTATTCGATCGCTTCCGTGGGATCGCTTTCAGCGTCCAACGAGAAATGGAGCTCGTCCGCGACCTGTTACATCAATGAGCAGCGCTGAGCGCGAGGTGGTGGCGGGGTTGAGGAAGTCTGCGCCTCTGCCGCTGCCGCCGCGCTTAATTTATTGTCACTTAGTGTCAAAGCAGCATTCGTTTCAATTAAAAAAACGCTCGCGGCTGCAAAATCGAATGCGAACGAATCAAGGGAAATTAAACGGCCGGTTCGGCCTCCGCGGCTTTCTTAGCCCTGTTGTTGCTTTTTACCAATGTCTGTTAACACTTGTCGCTGGCATGCCGAGCGCCTGCTTGAGGTCGGTCAGCACAGAAGTCATCGATGGATCCCCTTCGGCCCTCTTGTTGTTGCTGGGATAATTGCTGCCTGCCACTGCCGTGCTGCTGCGAGTGTCTGAGGCGTGCCGGCGCTGCTACCGTCACCTAAGTGCGCCTCTGCCTGCCGCATCGCATGTAAAAATGTTTGTGACAGCACCTCTTTGCAGCACTCGATGACACATTTGGCCTGCTACTTCTCCCTTCCTTCTGATGCTTTATTGTGGCACTGCCGGCGTCACCACCACCCTACCCGGCATCCGTTCTGAGCGCGTAATCTCGCTGCTCGCTCACTTTTAATGGCTCGCCTCAAAACATGAAAAAATACTCAAGTGTTATCGATTAATGTCCACGTCCAGCGGCTACCGAATGTGCTTTGAAGACACCGACAGTAGCGGCGCAGCCGCTGCTACTTCATCTGCGGCGGCCGCCTGATGTCGCTTGGTCGCTTGGCCGCCTGCAAATGTGCAGCTTTATCAGTGTTACTCATTCACTCACTCGCACACTTGGTGCACCTTTTGGGATCCCCCTTTCCTCCGCCGCGCTCATCCCCTTACCGCGTTGCTTTGTTGCCGGTTGCCACACGCGTTGCTGCCTTGGCATGCCACAGCAGCAGAGCTGCCAGCGTTATCAGTGTTTTGGTGCCGCAGCTGAGAGCTGCCATTCGGTCGCGGGGAGAGTTGTGCTGCATTTTTGCGACCGGAAGGCATGCAGTTATGTCGCAGCACTGGTCATCCAAAATGCAAGTGCAATGCCTCTCAGCTCCGCTGCGCTGCTCTAGGCAGGCGTAGGCGCGCGCACGCTATCAGCGCATGCCGTTTGCCGACGTCCTCCGAGTCTGCGGAAGTCATAACCTTCTTCGCACGCAAAATGATCGCCACGATCGTCTCGTTAAGTGCCTGACGCGGCGAGGCGGCCGAGTTGCCTTACGTGGCTTCTGGCAGCGGCTTATCGCGGTCATTTGAGTGACACTGTTGCAGCAGTGCGAACATACAGATGACTTTTGGCGGCGGCTACGCGCGGCGCTTTGAAGTCGCGCGTTTGTTGGACTACGCTTTGCCGTTTGTGGGAAATTTAAGTACCGCGTAGCAGCCTTAAAATGTGGCGGATTATATTTTACCTGATTTGCTTCCCCTGTTGTTGTTGTTGCCCCTTACGCTCGAACGACGACGGCAGCAATCAATTAGCATTTGATCCCAGCGATTTGCTGCCTGCCATTGGCGACTAACTTGCTCGGCGCTGCACAAACTCGCCGATTTGTAATATTTTAGCCGGCGCTGGCCGCACTCACACGCGCCACAACACTGCAACGCGTCGGCCCGCAGCTGCAGCTGCAAGTGAAGCGGAACCCACACGCGTGAGCCGCAGTCTCATGGCATTCGTCATTGAAGCGCAGCCGCGGGGACGCAGCGTGGGTATGCCACGAGCATTGCTGCCGCCTCACACGGTAGTCGCTATAATGTCAGCATTTGTTAGCATCGCATCAGCATTTGAGATCAGCGATTCCTACTGCTGTTGACTATCGTCAACTTGCGTTGCGCCGTTCCAATCTGGTAGCGCACAAATTGCCATTATGTGGCAACAGAGCCAAATTGATTTGCCCCCGTTTCGTGCCAACAACAACATTAACAATTACTGCAGCAGCAGCGAAGTTCATGTTGGCAACACGCGCGCGCCAAATGTCGTACAAGAAGCGTCATTAGCTGCGCGGGCTTGTATGCAAATCGCGCCGCTCACTGGCGGCCAGCAGCCGCACTGATAGCAGTGCCAGCGTCGGCAGCGGCAGCTTGTTGCACAAATGTCAAAATCGGTGCATGCGAGAGGCCGCCTTCCCTTTTCGGGCTGCCAGACTAAAGCAGACAAACTATGGACAATCCACGCTTAGCTGCGCGCTGATTTGCTTGCCACAATTTGGCGCAGCGTGGAAACGTGACAGCAAATGTTGTAGCTGCACGCCGCCTCGGCATGTGGTAGGCTGAACTGAAGCTGGAGGCTATGCGGGTGATGACTGTCAGTTTGGAGGCTTTGAAGTTGGAGAGTGGCGAGCTCTAATACTGAAGGTTCTAAAGATTTATGGCAGAGACTTGCAGGCTAGAGGCTCTGTGGTTGATGCTCTGAGGTTGTCGGTTTTTAGGCTGGAGACTGTGAGGTTAGCGGCCCAAGATGAGGGCCTGAGGGCTTGGGATTCTAAGGCGACGAGGTGGAGGTTACATGCTTTCAGGCTGTTATGTTGGAGAGTAGAAGTTTGAGACAGTATACTGTGAGGATAGACACCAGATGGCTCTGAGGCTATAGACCTTAAGGCTGGAGGCTCTAAGGTTGTATCTAGAGCCCGACCGAACGCTCGGTCTCGGTCTCGGTTACCGAACAGTTCGGCCAAAAGGTTCGGGTTCGGTCTCGGTTCGGTCTCGGTTCGGTCTCGGCTACAAAAGGCCGAGTATTTAGCCGAACAGTTGAGGAACAAATTGTATAGTTTTAAACAAAATTTATATTTTTTAATAATACTTTTTATTGATTTTTCATACATCAGATGCTTAATGTAGGTATTTATACCTCAAAAGAATTGTTTTTTATAATAAAATGTATTTTTTCCTAAAAATGTATAAATTTTTTTTCATTAAAATTCTTCTTCTTTTTTTTGCATATGTATTCGAAAGGTTCGGTCTCGGTCTCGGCCGAACATTAAAAAAAGGCCGAACGCTCGGTCTCGGTCTCGGCCAAAATTTCGGGTTCGGTCGGGCTCTAGCTGTATCTTCTCATGCCAGAAATGTTTAGAGACTGGACGTCTTCAGAGCGGCGGCTCCGATGCGATGAGTTGGAGTAGTCATAGACAAGTGTTCCCATTTCTCTTCCCTCCTACCACTATCTGCTGCTCATTCGTTACGTTTAACATTCCATTGAAGTTTGACATTAAGAAAGAAATTAAGAAAGCAAAGAAGGCAGAGAATAATGGACAGAAGAAATAAAAACGTTTAATAGCGGCTTTGCCGTCTTAATTAGCAGCTTTCTTGCTTTTTTTTGTTTGCTTCGCTCTCGATCAATAAACAGGAATTCACTCACACACACTCGGGCTTACCGACCACCATCACAGGTATCCGCCGCTGCATTTCGTCCGCGGTCGCACTAGCCATCCGCTGCTCTCGCCTTTTCTCGTATAATTTTCCCACAACTTTTGAGCTTTGCAATTTACCTCACACCTCGTTGGTGTTCGCTGGCCTGGCGTCGCGTGGCTTCCGCCAGGTCGTCCGTCTGTCCCATACACGTCTGTGTGACGGCTAATTACAAAAAGATCTTTTGTTGCTGTAGCCTAAACTCGGCATAATTCGGCGATTAGCTGCTTTCGTCGAGGCGGCGAACGTCTTCTCTTTGGGGATCTGAGGATTATTGAATGAGTGAGGCAGAGGCACTTATTTATGAGTTTCTATGAATGTGTCTGCCTTTTTTGACTATATTTTAATCTATGTATATTGAGTAAAATAAATAAATAAAAAGTTGGCGCAACAGCCCGTGTAACCGAGCCTTAGGCCTAGCTTTCTCGCATTATCCGTTTATTATTATTGTAAAATCGACCAAAAATGTTTCCGAAATTATTTATAAAAATATGTGTAGTTTACTGTCAACTTTATTAATCAAGTCAACAACTGCATGTGTATTCAATCTCACACTTGACTATTGTTAAGTTATCCGTATGCACTTGCACCTTTCGATCCTACCTTGAATGCGCTCCTGTAATGAGTCCCTCAGTCCGCAACTTGCCTCTGCGATAATACATGTTTGCCATTGATGAGTCTACTGCAGACTACAGGCCTCATTCTATACGGAATCTTCTTTAGTTGCAGGCTGCAGCTAGTGCTGCGTAGAGCCCACACATACAGATATTTATTGCATTGACAATGACGATGGCGTTGTTGATGGCGTCCTGCTGCGCGTTCCTTTTTACTTTTGATTGTCTCTCTCTCCATTCCATATTGTAATTATTGATTCAATAATATTTTTTAACTGCTTTTCCGTCAATATGAATTTTACACGGTATTTGCATTTACATGTCTTTATTACTGATAAGTTAGTATATTTGCTTTGTACATCTTGTAAATCGTTTAATATAGGAATTTTATATAGGATTTGTTGTTCAAATATTTTTGGAAAAAGATTTAAATGTTAGTGAATATCACAAGCTTTACTAAATGTCAGCCTTAGTTTAAGAATTAAACAGAAATGACCAAAACATTTAATAAAATTAGCACATTGCAGATTATCAGATTAAAGTGGTTTCTTTCCCAAAAGGGTTAAACGCTCGAAATAAAAGTTAGTGTGAGCATTTCTAAAAATTCATGTTACCGTAAGATTGGCGCTCCATCACGTATCCTTATTTCCTTAAAATCGTAGTCTGACACCTCGAAACCTTTTAGCTTCTGGTGGTCTTCTTCTTGAAATTAACTCTATTATTGTCAATACAAAGAAGTACGAAACCATACATACTTGTATGTTAAGTTTTTCACATGTTGTTATTGTAGTTGTTGTAAGTTGCAACTGCGCAAATCGATTGTCACAAATGGGCCTTATTCAGGTTCTGCTCGCTCGACTCTCCACCGCTTCATTTGGCCATGTTGCACTTTGCCCAAAAAAGGTGCGTCATTTTGTGGTTGGCCAACTCAGCGGTGCACTAAAAAACAGTTGCATGCTGCTTGTTTATTATTGTTGCTGTCGAGGTGCGTGTAACAAGGCTATTGCCAGACGGACGGACGGACAGGCGGACGGACGCATGCGCGATTTTATTGCCATCTTCATTTTGCGACGCGTCCTCATTACTGCCCGCCAATTGCTGCTGCTGTGATTTCAGCTGGAAGCGTCGCTGACAATTGTCAATTGTCGCTTGCTGGCAAGCGTGTTGATTACAACGCGACGGCAATCGCTGCACAGCCGCCGTCTTGACATATTGGCCGCGGACTTTCGGGTTCGTAGCAATTGTTGCTACGCTGTCTCGCTGTCGCCTTGTTGTCAGCGCGGGATAAAATGTTGTCACATAATTCAACGCTTTTTTGTGATGCGGCATGGCATTATTGCCGCCTGCTTGCGGTTCTAATTGAATGCGCTCGTAGCAGCACAACGAGAGTGTTGCTGTTACCGCTGCCATTGTTGTTGCTATTGCCGTTGCCGCCGTTGAGCAGCGATCACTCCTTATTTACGAGTTGATCAATTGGTGTCTTTTTTCGCAGTTGCTACTGCGTTTATAAGGAAATAAATTGTTGCCTCGGCGGCAGCGGCATATTGCATGTAAGCCGCTGCATGGTCACTGATTGTCACGTGCCGCAAAAAGTAGCGTTAAAATTGCCGGCAATTTAATGTCACAATCACTGCGAATAGCCAGATTCGCCGTCGCGCCGCCACCACGTTAAGTGCGCTTAATTGTTTAGCGCTGGAGAAGCGCAACTGCTGCGCAGTGAAATTGCACCACCGTTTGCATCTTTGTAAGCCACGCGTCCGCACTGCGCATGCAACACGAAATCGCTTGTTGGCGAGAAAAGCTGCTGGGAGCGCCTCTGCCTGCCGCAGGCCGCAGTCATTGCCGCCGCCGCACACTTTGATCGCTAGACCGAGCAGCAGCAGCTTGGCCGCTTGTTTGTAGTTGTTATGAGTCGCTGCCACGCTGACAAAATAAGTGCCTGCCGCAGCGTGCTTTGTGCGCCGAAAGTGTTGAGCTCCTCCTCGCATGTGGCGTTACGCTTCGTCACTTCAGCTGACGTGCGGCGGCCAGCGCGCTTGAGAGTGGTTATGACTGCGTTTGCCGATGTGTGCCTGCCTAGAGATGCAACAAGCCTATTCCATACTACCACTTTTCGATGCTTTTGTATCGACACACAATTCTACAGTCTCTAATTTTTTTTTATAAACCTGCATTCAGGGATGCCACTGTTGTTGTTGTTAAGTTGTTAACTTTTATAGGATTATATGTTATTGGCTTGGGGGGAAAGTGGAGTGGTGGCAGAATAACGAAGAAAAAAAAGAAACTGCTTCGAATATTATATAATTTCTCAGAGGCCTAAATTTTTGTATCGCATGCTATAACTCCAATTGTCCAGCGAAAAATTGCTTGTTGCTGTCACACAAATGTTTTTATTCCTATAATATACTACATTCGTTCGTTTCTCTCACATTCTTCTAAACGCAAGCGAAGATGAGATTAGAGTACGATCCTTTGTAAACCCACCTTAAGCATTATTAGCAATCCTTATTGACTTCTCCCGATTGACATTGACAAGGAGTATTATGTAAATTCTGGCTTACTCTTATTTGAAGTCAGCTAAATCAAATCAAATATCGATCCATTCACATTGACTTTTTACTGACACTTTTTATGAAATTGCAAAACAGGCCACATTGATAGTTTTTTGTTGTTGTTAGAAATTCGGAAGAGTTTCATCGTATTATTATGGATGGTGAATTGCCACAATTGCATCACTATTCGTATGACAACTGTGCGACGGCCATGTCGGTTAGTCGGCTGGCGACTTGGCATGTGCGCCTGGCGTCTGCCTAATTGCACTTCATGTCTAATTAGACTTGTTTTAGCCATTTCGAAACTGTTGCTGGCAGGTTTATGGTTTTATGGTTATCTCTCGGCCGTACCCACTCACACACACACACACTAAAATGCTTCATGACATTTTAATATACATTTTAGATGCGGCAAATGTGGCCATTTAAATGACAATTATTCGCATTTCACGACCGAAGCAATTTCTATTAATTATGGCCGCTTTGATGCAGTTGGGCTAAAACGGTCGGAGAATGAGTATCGGCTTGCGCTTTGCTTCCAGGCGAGGGTTTTGATGATGTTTTTGTGAAATTGATTGATTTTGAATTGGA
This sequence comes from Neria commutata, assembly GCA_963457695.1. Taxonomy (NCBI): domain Eukaryota; kingdom Metazoa; phylum Arthropoda; class Insecta; order Diptera; family Micropezidae; genus Neria; species Neria commutata. The sequence goes on from OY735249.1 coordinate 161,052, forward strand.
AAAAATTGCAAATGAAAATGCGAGTCCGTTCCTGAGATGCTTGACAAGTGGCAATGGCGCGGCACAGCATGGCAGCAAACGAGGCCAATAAAGATTAACAACGGCAGCGAATTAATCATAAGCGCTGCTTATTTGTCTTAATTTGTGGTGAGTTGAGGTCGCTGTGTGTGAGTGCCTTTTGAGGAGCCTGATTTCAATAAATCACAAGCCAAATTAGACAGCCGCAGGTTATTTAATTTATTAAGCAGACGTACGGCTGCTTAGCACTGCTGACACTGCCAACATTTCGAGCAGTCGCAACAACAACAGCAACAGCAAGCGCCAGGCGAGTCTTCAACTGGCGCCAACTGCTGCAGCCAGCCACGCATCCTGCCGAAGAATGCTTGACGTGCGCCTCTTTCGCAGGCAGGCGGACGAGGCGAAGACGGGACGGCAGAACTTAATTTGGCCGCCAACCAGCACGGCTGCAATCAATGTGTTGCCGGTGTTGGCAGCGAAATTTGTTTTGGATTAGGATTGCCAACAAAATTCAAAGATTCGGCTGTCCATTTCGAGAGCGCATTTAAAACTCGCACAGAAGGCCAACAACAACATGTAAAAGTCAGTGGAAACAAGCGCGAGCGCTGTACAGGGATTAGTCACTGGCCCAGGGACAACCTGCCGCATCGTCATCAGTTGCAGGCAGGCGAACCGCACTGGCAGTGAGGCAGACAGCCAGAAAAATGGCTCGCGAACACGTAATCCCACAATTAGCAACGCCGCAAAACCGAGATCCAAGTGATTATTTATGTTTATGAGATGTGTGTGAGTGTGAGCAGCGCTCGCCACTTTTGGGTTTATACAGCTGCCTGTATGTGTGTATAAGACCGCCAGCATTTGAATGCTGGGTCGGAACTCTTCGGCGTACAAGACGCAAGAATCCAAAATTCGCACGATCGGTGTTGGGGACCGTTTAGCGCTGCGACGCGTCGCATAGTGTCAACCTGGGCGCAAATTAGGTGACCCATAAGTTGGGTTGGCTTTTGGGGAGCGAGGCAGGAAGGCTCTTGCCGAGGTTGTTAATTAGCATTCCCTCGAATAATCAGCTCCGAATCGTCGTCAGAGGTGGCTGCGAGCTGTGAATAGTTCGCCGAATGTGTGAGGTCCCGAGCAGCGGCCTTACAATTCCAATCAACAATGGCGGACATATCTCGGCCCGTTTCGGTGCTCGAATGAAGCAATCAAATGCTCACTAAAAACAAAAAAAAGCCAGCGTGTGGTAAAGCGGCGGGCCGCCAGGGGCAGGCACAACACGACTCTCGTTAACATGCGGCATCAGAAATGCCGACGTTGCTTGCGGTGCGATGCGGTGGCGGAGGAAGAGTACGCTAGCTAGTTCGGCCTCTAGTCGGCGGTGGCTGTGCTGCTGCTCCCTAGACCCGTGCGTAAGCATCGGACTGAGTGGCCGATCATGGGCATTTTAAGCGCTGCAGAAAAATTATGGTAATTAAAAAAGGTGTTCTCCGAAAGGCAGCAGCGGCGGCAGCAATAATACAAACAACAACAACAGTAGCGGCAGCGGCAGCAATCTCAATCGTAGCAACAAAAACCAATAAGCATGAAAATTAAAAATGTTTATCGGTATTTTTCCCCCCTTTATTATTGCTGCGCGGTGAACTTGTCGCGCGCAATGTGGGGTCTCGACGCTGTGGCAGCAGCAGCAACAACAACAAGTCGGCGCATGACATTAGTAAGCGCAAATCCGAATTTATGACAATTCGCCACAAAAACGAGAAAAACAAAAGTGGCACAATTAAGCACATTCGCCACAAAGGACTGTGGCGGCAGTGGTGGCTGCGGTGGCGCATGGGAAGAAGTCACATTTTACGGCAACGCCACAACAACGGCACAGGCGCAGACGGCGTTGACAGGGAACGACTGAAATGCCACACAAAAAGCGTACAGTCAGCGCGGCGCAGCAACGCCCAGCGAGGCAACAGAGTGTCGCAGTGATGGCTGCCAGTGGAGTTAGTGGGTGGTCCACGCCGTGCCCGCACGCGTCCACCAAAACTAGGTGCACCGCGCCGCACTCAATTTAGCTTAGATGCGCGCTGCACTCCGCTCGGCTCGCTCGCGTCTCGATTGCGGCTGCTCTTTGTTGCAAGCTGTCATTTGCCATAAGCCACTTGGACGCAATCTCAATATTTTGTTGTAGAGTTGCTTGTTAGTTTGTAAGCTTTTTTATTTTTGTTGTAAGTAGTTGCCGTCGACCAAACGTCGCTTGCATTTTAATCGCGCTCGCCCGACAATGTGCATTCTAAATTGCTCTCTCTCCTTCTCTTTCCTTCCGCTTGCAGACGATACTCAACTCGATGCATAAATATCAGCCGCGTTTCCACTTGGTGCGCGCCAATGACATCCTCAAGCTGCCCTATTCGACGTTCAGGACGTACGTGTTCAAGGAGACGGAGTTCATAGCCGTAACTGCATATCAAAATGAGAAGGTGAGCGGTCCTTAAAAAGGACAAAATTTACATAAAATTGCCAATCAAATTCGAAATTGAAAATTCATAAATTTCAATCTCAATTGCAGATAACTCAATTAAAAATCGACAACAATCCTTTCGCGAAAGGATTTCGTGATACTGGTGCTGGAAAGCGGGAAAAGAAGTGAGTATCACTAGAGTTAAGCATTGTAAAGGCACACGCTAAGACCGTAAAATGTTGGCAAAATGGTAAAAAAATACAATTAAATTACGTTTTTGGACTTATCACTGTTCTCTATGGCGACGCTTCTCTCGCGGGGAAATATCGCAGTTATGCAAAAATGGTAAAACATATTAAGAGAGCATTGAAACTACTTATACTTAGCATAGAATAAACGTCATCGAATAAAATCATGCCTATAAGAAGTTGCTTGAAAATTTATCTCCTTTTCCTGCATAAAAAGAAACAATTTGTACAAAAATTAGTTCAGAATTTTCGGACTTTCTTAACTGGCAACTCGAAAAATTGATAATTTCTGCTGATCTTTTAATTGCATAAGTAAAGATTTTCTAAAACTGAAAAATTCGCCAAGAGTAAAACTTGATTAAAATAAAAGGAGTTTCATGTGATTTCTAAAAAAATCAGTTAAGAAATTTTCTAATCAGAGAAAATGCATCAGATATAAAGGGTAACAGTTCATTTGAAACAGTTAGTATCTAAGGAGCAAGTTTAACTGTATAATCTATTGCCAACATATTATGCTCCAGTGTTGCCATATCAAATCATGAGTTGAACATTTTGACAGCTACGCCCAGTGACAAATTTTGTGACCGCCCATTTTGTGTATTGGTGCGGCAGAAATGTGCCACAAATGCTTCGAGGAGCATTCAGATCCAACTAAAACGCCTTCTTGTGACGCGCGCATTGTCACAGCAATGACACAGCGTTGTCTGCTAATAGTGTGCTAGTCAGAACTGCCAACCGTAAGCGAAATGCCGGAGTCGCCTGCCTTCCCATTGTTCGTATGAACAGCAGGAACTGTCAGTGCAAGTGATGTGCCGACATGCACATTTGCTCAGCGGCCACGCGTTGCTGCTCCACCAGCCAAAAATTGTCTAGATGAAGTCGCACTCTATTAAACGGTCTGCCATTTGACAGTTGACAGTTGGCTGCAGTGCTCAAAAGTCACAAGCGCCCCTCAAAAGCCGTCGGAAGCACTATATTGCCCACTTTCCGCAGTATCCTTAAGAGTCCTGCGACTCTCACTCATACTCAATGTGTGAAAGTATATGCGTGCCTTACGGTTCACTTCTGCCAACATCATGTTCGTGTCTGCTCATTTCTGACGGCCTAAGTGAATTGTATGTGTCAGATTTAGACAACTGCATGTGTTTTTTCCTCTTTGCTTTGGTGTCTGTCTGCGTGTGTGTGTTCATGTCAGTTTGCTTAGGACCTCCACCCTGAGCGATTCACTGAGCAGTGAACAATTTGGTGTCTTCCGTGCTTTGTTCATGTCATTTTTTCTGTTGATATCATCAGCGGGCAACGCAACAACAATTTATTTGCTCCGCTGCTAGAGACATGGAACCGTCGACGGTTAAGTGCCAACATTAATTCGCCAACAAATTCGACGATTCATCATCGGGAAAACGAGAAGAAAATTGGCTTGCATTAAGCCAAAGTCATCCTCCACCCCACCCCCAGGCTCTGCGCAGTGACAAATGCAAACACTGTTGCCAAATCCATCAACGGAAAGGCACACTCACACACTCAAACGGCCATTCGCAAATCGTCCGCCAGTCTTTTTTGACCGCATTTTTCGAGTGCTCAGCGTTGGCAATGCTTCAAGTATATATACATACACCCAGAAAAGCCTGTGGTGGTATCTCGGCCGTATCGGATTTCCGGTAATCTCTCAGCAAGTCTTTACAGCCGACAGACACAATTACGACGCTCCATTTTCGCTGCGCTCTGCAAGACTGCGCCGCACTCTGGCAGTGAGCCGGAGTGGAGTTGGAACGGCGCTGTGGCAGTTGTCGTCGAGTAGCATGTCAAGCACACTTCCCCGTCCAAATCCTGTCAGCGTCATCATGCTTATGCTCCCGCTCTTCCTCTTCCTTCCCCTGTTCGTCCTGGCTCTGCCCCACCCACTGCCATTCGCCAGCAATTATCTGTCCGTCTTGCTGACGCATCTTCTCGGCTGTGCTGCAATTGAGGCTGTTTTTTGGGATGTCATTTAAAAGCCGAAAAGTCAACCAGTCACATTGTGGTTGTTCTTGTTGTTGTTACTTTGCTTCTTGTTAAATCAGGAAATTAAAATCAATCAATCAACATGGATTTCCTCTTCCGCTGGTGCGGCATGCCGGGCGCAGTGCCTTGAGGATGTCACTTTCGCTTCAGTCCGCATTCTAATCAAAGGATTTAGCTTTAATTTAATTTGATTTTATTTCGTAGCTTTGAATTTACAACGGGTCGATAATGCTAGGGGAATGGTAAAGGCGAACTAAATGAGGCAATTTCGATTTTTTCTCTTTTTTCTTGTGCTTCGAAAGTAGACTAGGCCTAATCGCAGAATTTGCAACTGTTGCTACTACGGGTATTCTAGTTCAAGAGTAAGCCTGCTTTCCGTAAAGCCTCTTCGCCAGAGTTGGGCCATTTCACGTATCATAGCACGTTTCTACATTGAACAATTTCTTTATCAATTGTCATTTTTTCCACAAACAAATTTTATTGTGACTGTATTGCGAGAAGATGACAGGCAATTTGTTATATTTCAGTATAAAAGTCTTCAGTATTTCAAAGTAAATAAAATACATTTTGTAGTATGAAATCGACCATTTATTTATAATACAAAATTACAAGTAAATATATTCTACCACAATTTTGTATGCTTGAGACTTTTCAAATAGCCCACATGGCTGCTGTATTTAAAAACACGTAGTTTTCTACAGGCAGAAAATCAAAATTCCACACACATATTTATATGCGAATGTAGAGAACTGTTCGGGTCACTGTCGCTCAGGGGTCTGCTATAGCGGCGGCGACTGCTGGTGGAAGTGTGAAGGCGCGCTGTTTTGTTTTACAACGCTTTGGATGGGCGCGAATTGACGGGCTTACAAGTAAATCCGCTTGTAAGCGCGCTCATTACATGGCAATGCGCCGCGTTTATTTATTGTTTTCGTTCCCTTTGAGTGCGACTAAGCACGAATGCCACTAAGACCAAAAACAGATAATATTGTTAGTGTCGCCGAGAGGCCAACAAATGCCATAACAATAACCGCAGCAGCAACAAAAACAACGTCAACAACGCTCGCAAGCGCACTGTATAAAGCCCTGCATGTGTCCAGTCAACAGCGTAGCCGGAGTGTGACCTCTATGCCGTCTTCCTGTTGGGCGCACTGCAGCCAGCCACCCAGTGTATTTTTGGATTATTGCTCGAGTTTGTTGTAGTTTGTAAAACGCGAGACCAAAACGCCTCAAGCGTGTATTTCCATTTTCACAGCAAAACTGTGAACTTGTGTTGATCCAACGCACACACACACGTGTTCCCTCACAAACACACACACTCAGTCGACCGCAAAACTTTTCTGTTGGTACTTTTAGCAGGAGAAAGTATTTTCGCACACACTCAAACACACATGCTTACAAAATTAGAGCGTTTTTGCCCAAATTACTTTGAGGCATACTCGCATGCGCCTAAGAGTATGCTATGCTAATGCCATTTACCAGCGGAAAATTGCTTCCTTCTCGGCTCGCCCGACTCGTTCGACTTGTGTGGGACCTTAATTGAAAAAGTACGTTCTTTCCGCATAAAAAATTAATTCGAAACACGTTAGCGCAATTTTCTCTCCCATGTCCCGCTCACCCTGCCGCCGTTGCACTGTAATAAGGCAGTTTCTTTGTGGTGTTCACACATCAAAGCGTTATAATTTTGCAGCTACTTACGAAATTGGGCAATTTCAAGCTAAGCCCTAACACCGCATATTAGCGGCGTCAGAGACGAAGTTGAAAAGAAGTTGAGTTGGCGTTTTGGAGTTGGTAAGCGTATCGCAAAAGTTGGACCACCACGTAATAAACTACAGATTTACGTGTGGCTTAGGCAAGGATGGCGGTAAGGAGAGGGGTTCGAAGGTCAAAATCGGTATAGCTCAACTCTCACAGAGCAAAAAAGTTGGCATGTTTATAGCTTAACACTAGTAGTCAGGAATCACGGACAGGTCATCTTCCTGTACAGTTTCGCAAATTGGACTACCACTTTTAGTATTTATTACTAACATTTTCTTTGGTTGTATGCCGAATACGTTTTTCAGAGCATACCACATGGTAATTTAATAGTAAATCAATTTGGAATCAACTAAACCGACACCTCCCTTCCTCCCCGTGACATGGCCAAACACTTCAAATGGTTTTAGGCGGATAATCGCATGCCCGTGCAGACACGTAGTGCGGATTTGAGGTGGTGGGGCTTAACTTTTTCGAAATATGTTATGAGACGTTGGTTCCTTGAGAAAGGGTTCCAAAAATTAGATAGTATCAAAATGTTAGAAGAATTTGCCAGACGTTGTTTTGGAGGGAGATGGATTTTTTCGGAAAGTGTTATGCAACCCCAATTACGTCGAGTTCAATAGGAAATTTCAAAGTGGGCAGATATCGAGAGGTGAGATACCCCAATCACCTCCATTATGCTTTCTTTACTAACGCTCTCCGCCGCTCTACTGCACCAGGGATATGGGATTGAGCATTACGTGGGATCGTTCCCAGCGTGTAGCTATGTAATTTTTGTATTAGCGCTAAACGTTCGAGTGCAACCCAACACCCACACACATTCCCGCCCATCCACACTCACACATACAAATATCAATTTACAATTTTTGCTCGGCACCCTCACATCATTTCCATGGCTTGTCCTTTGATTGAGCTGCTATGTTTGCGCGGCGGCGGCATCTGCTCCAGCTCTGAGACCAAGCCGGGATGCTCGCTGACGCCCGCAGCATTTTTCGCAAATTGCCAGTTCCAGTTCTAAATTGTTCTTTTTCCTTGCTGCGTAAATAAACGCTTTCACCCGGTGCTGGAACTGAATGCGCCGGCGGCAATATTTGAGAAGATTTTCACACAAGCGTTTTTATGCCATTGTTCCTGTTGTTGCTTTGGTTGTTGTTGTTGTTGTGGCGATTTACAGTTGGGTTCCTTTTTTCAAACGCTTCTTTTTTGAACTTTGAACTGGCACTTCCGCTGCCGCTTTGTGTTAATACAAATAAGCTGCTCCTTTCTCGTCTCCCGTGCCCTCGCTGGCTATTGTCCGCCGCTGCTAACGTGCTTTCGAGTTGCCACAACAGCCCGGCCGGGCATTAAACGCTGCTGCATTGAGTTATGCCAATTAAGGTTGGCTTTTGAAATTTTCATGCGCGCCGGTTTGAGCCCGACTCTCGCCTCATTTCACGATTCTTTGAGTTTCTTCCATGTGGCGACAATTATTGCTACCGCCAAAGGTGCCGCAGCGTTGGCAGATTCCAAGGAAATTGTGCCAGGCAACCAATGCTTCGTGTTGTTTTGAAGGGGAAGGGTGCAAAGCCGCAGAATTATTAATAACGAGTGGTGTCATTATCACCAAGGATTGCAAAAGTCGTACTCTAAACAGCTAAAAAGGGTTGCTCAGAGCGTTGCCACCTGTCAAAATAATAAAAGACGTTTTTGTATTTATTTTTTCAGTTTTCACTCACCTAATTTGTAATGTTCCCAAATTCTTCTTCATTTTATAAGTTTTTATAAATTAGTACATTTTGTTTGTTTCTATTTTGCAAATTTCTTTCTTATTTTTGCCCTAGCTAATTTTTTTCCGCTTTCTCACCATTGCCTTCAACTTAATGGTGGCAGCCCTGGTTGTTCTGCGGTGTTCCCCTGGCACTTCCCTCCGCTCTACGCGTTGCTCAATGGTTTTGCGGCCTTCCCACCCCGGTCGCTAGCGGCTCAGTGCTAATGAATTAGCAAAGAATTTGTTAGAATATTTGTGCTATCGCCTTCCTGTTTCGTTTGTAGTTGTTTTTGTTGTTGTTGTTGCTGTTGTGATGTATGTTATTTTGATTGCAGCAGTGAGCAAGCAAGCTTCACCCCGTTCCCTCCCCAGCCACACCCCTCAGGCATTAAAATATTTGCACAAATAGAAACAAATGGAAAGAGTCGTCGCATGTTGCCATGGGCAAGCGGAAAAGAGTTAAGCAAACTCGCAAGCGACACAGGGCGCAGCAGGAAGAAATCGGGTGACGGAAAGTGAAACTTTCGGCCGAGTAGAATGTTCCGCTCTGCGCCGCTGGGGAGCTTAAGTGCGGTTTTGATTGCATGCCACGTGGGGCTATTATTCCGATAGCGAAAATCTGTGTTAATTGCTCTCCCTGCCAGCGACGGCACGGGAAATCTTGCTTAAGCGCGCGCCTAAGCCGATAATTGCCATCCCGGGCTCTTGATTTCGGACAGTGGACTGTAGTCATTTTCAAGTCGCATTAGCGCCCCTTACTCTTGTCGCCCTGACAGTTGGATATTCTAATCAGCCTTTTTGCATACCAATTGTTGTTACAGGCAGGCGTTAATGTCGAATCGCGGGTCCGATTCGGATAAGCTCAACCCGACGCACGTGAGCAGTTCCCGCGCACCGCTGCACTTGGGCCACACTGGACGGCCGCCACATCACCTGCATTCGCACTCGGCGCTGCACGACAACGCACAAGACGACGACGACAAGCTGCTGGATGTGGTCGGGCCGCCACAGAGTCCATTGTTGCCTTTGAGCCACTCGCTGCAGCAGATGCACGCGCAGCAGCATTCGGGTAGGTTTATAAAGCACTTCACCATATAATCTGAATAAGGTGGAACAAGTGAGCTTTTCAGTTCAGTTTTGCTAAGTTCTGTCTTATGTCTCTCTTCCAGTAATCAAACAGCTATTAAAGTTAATATTTTCTAACCTATATAAAGCCCTTGCAGCCTGGTTCAACCACTTGGCCGGTGCCGGCGACCATGTCAATGAGGATGCTTTGCGGCGTCGTTTGCAGTCGGCGGACGAGCTGGAGCGCGATGGCAGCGACTCTAGCTGCTCGGAGAGTATAGGCGGCAGCACCAGCGGTGGCGGCGCTTTTCGGCCCACCACCTCGGGCAGCCCCAAGGAAGGCAGCAGTAGCAGTGGCGCTGGCTGCCTCAATGCCGGTGGCTCCTCTTACCCTGCGCCGAATATCTCCGTGGGACCGCCGATACACCCGTCGCCGCACCTGCTGCCTTATCTTTATCCGCACGGCCTATATCCGCCACCACACCTCGGCCTGCTACACAATCCAGCTGCAGCCGCTGCCATGAACCCGGCGGCAGGCCTCAATCCCGGCCTACTCTTCAACGCCCAACTCGCACTGGCCGCGCAACATCCCGCCTTATTCGGACACTACTCAGGACACACACCCGTCTCGCCGTTGCACGGTCTGAAGGGCCATCGTTTCTCACCGTACAGCCTGCCCGGCAGTATGGGCTCCGCCTTCGACGCTGTGACGCCCGGTTCGAATGCGAATCGCTCGGGCGCCGGCCCCGGTTCGGAAGGCGGCCTCGGCGGTGTCAGCAGTGGCGCTGGCAGCATCGACAACGGACCGCGCAGCCTCAGCTCCAGTCCTCGACCACGTGCCTCATCCAACTCGCCGCCCACGCGACCTATCTCCATGTCACCCACCTCGCCGCCCTCGCTGCTGCTGAGCAAGCGCACCAACTCGCCCTCGGAGCTGAAAAGCATTGAGAAGATGGTCAATGGGCTGGAGGTGCAGCATAACGGTGGTGGCGGCGGCAGCAGTGCGCACGATGACTTGCAGCGGAAGACGCCCTCGCACCCGGATCAGTGACATTTGTTTGAGGGACGGGACGATAATGACCGTCCGTCATCCGTCATCGACCTCGACGACGTGTGACCGCAACCTGTGCGACTTTAGTGCGTCGCAGCAGATGCGGCAGATACGGGCACGCTGGGGTTCGTGACGCCTCCGACACGGCCACTGCTGCGTTGCGCAACCTGATGCAATAATCGGCGCGGCGTCCTCACAGAGGGGATAACGCGTAGGCTGCGTGTCTGCAGGCCCTATGCTCCCCTGCCTGACCCCACCTTGGTTTGTATGTAGTCCTGTACATATATATGTATGTGTATGAGCCTGTTATGTACATACCTAAATCAATTTATCTGCTATATAAGCAAGCACACACACACCAGTTCCCTAAATTCGCAGCATTAATTTAATCCAACCGTAAGTGAGGTACTAAGTAAACTAGGCACGCGTTCAGTTCGAATTCCGAAACGGTCTAAGATGTCGTGGCAGCAACAGCAGCATCAGAGGCGGAAAAGCCTGCTGATTGTGAACGGCACTTATTCGAAACTACGTTTAAGTTCTCAAACCAAAGAGCGTTTTGTTTTAACACACTATTTTATTCTATGAATTTACAATAAATTAAAATATAAAAATGTAAAAAAATGTCCCATTGCTGAGCTGATTTCCTTCAGAGCACCGTAGTATTATAATTTTTAGAGTTACTCACGACCGTTAAAGCGTTTACTATTTACAATTAGTTGGTATTTCATATCATTTGAGCATGTTCCTCGCGTTAAGTTAGAGAATAGTTAGTGGGACACCGCGAGTACTTTGACTAGTCTCAAAAGTGGCTCAGCCCCAGACGTCTTCACGTCATTGTATTCTATGTATGTATGTATATTGTGTGATCTGTAAAGTTTGTGCAAAATGAACCGAAATGCTTCTACGCAATATAGCCACACCTTCTCAACTCAAAATCCTCTCATAACCGAATCGGGCCTCTTGACCTCTTATAGTGGAAACATTACCAGGGATACAATATTGAGAATTGAGCAAAACGCCTGGTTGTGAACTCCAAGCGCATAAGCAAATAGGAGCCAATTTGATTTTATAAAAAAAAATTCTGAAGAAAATATATACATATGTACGTGTAAGAATGTGCCGAAAATATTTTCTCAAGTCTCACGCTCCCTCCCGTAGTACTCGGAGTTCACGACTGGGCGCTGTCGAACAAAACAGGTTTAAAGAAAGACAAAATAGTTTTTTTAAGTAAGAACAACAAATATTTGAGAAATGCATATAAAAGGAAAGCAATATTAATTATAGTTAATTAGCACTCTTACTGTTCGCACTTGATTTTCATGCCAGCAGCATGAATTCGATATTTTAGTTACATTGCAAATATTTGTAATTATAGTGATTAAAGTTATAATTAACTAAAGCCCGCAAACTAAACATTTGTATTTATACTTATACATATTTCTATATAAATATATATGAATATATGTAAATTAATATATTAACTACTGTAGTAGCGTAAATAGTTGTAGTATGTCGACATAGTCGCAGCTATGGCCCCGCGACTCCAAGCATGTAAAATAAAAAAATAAAAATAAAAATATATTGGAAATATGAGCAAATAAAAGCAGAAACAATGTTTCTTTTAGTAAAGAACACAAAAACTCAATTAGAATTAAAAGAAATTCAAGTAACAGAAACACCGCATTTGCATAAGTAATTGAAATGTAGAGAAAAGAAAAAATGCTATTAAAATTTATTAAAAACCAAACAAAAAATTGCAAGAAATTTTTTAGTAAATATAACAAGAAACCCACTAAATGAAACAGTAAAAGGAGTAAAAGTAAGAAAAGAACACTTTAAGAAAATTTTAATTCGACAGTAGAACACACGAGAATTATACATAATTATTTGCAGTTACAGAATATTGTAAATTTGTTATTTTAAATAAAGCGAAGAAAACGAAAATGCAAAAAAAACATTCAAAATGAAAAAAAAAAATAAAAACTAAAGAAAATTAATCAGCGTGTATAAATTATTTCATCGCATTATCGCATTATTAAGAGCGTTGTGGAGGTCCTTTCTTGGAACTAGCTTGGGAGCTTCTTGGGATGCTATTAATTATTAATTGATTAATGTTTGATGTCGTCGATACAGGGATGGCTTCCTGGCAGCATGAAATGAAAAGGAGTATTGCTTTTTATGGGAAATTTAAATATATTTTGGTTTATTTCTTTCGATGATACAAGGAAGGACTGATAACTCTAACTAACTTATGTATATGTTTCATTCATCTGAGTGTCTGACTGATTTCAGTTTGGCACTCGAAGCCGTGGATGGATTTTATAATGCCGGTTTCAAAGGACACTTGCAGAACCAAAATACGAGCATAGTTTTCTTCAATAGAAATTTGAAAGTTTTTTAAGGCACAAAAACAAATCCTCAAGCAGGAAAGGAATTTAACCATTTAAGTGCTTGCTAATGAAAGTGAAATTCGTTCTGAGCGTCGCCTTTAATCGCCGCCATCTCTAGGCATTCACCACCTTCCCGAGTGCCAAATTTACCTTATAACAAAAAAATGCGGGATTCAAGTGTTGCAAATTTATTACATTAGTAAACTGCTTCCGGTCGTCTACTCCCCTTTCGCAGTGGTTTAGCCAGCGACGCCGGAGTGGAACAATACAATTTTGTTAATCGTCTGCAACGCCCATTCAGCAAATGCGCCGGGCTGCGGATTAGGCGGCAGCCAGTGCGATAAGCTCTAACCCCACAAGCGCACTCGGCTAAGCCAAGCGTTAACTGCGCTCAAGGGTTAAGCCGTGAAGTAGTTCCAATTACGGCAACGGAGCAGGTAATGAATTCGTGGCGCGTACATTGCGATTAAAATCTTGTTGGCAAAAGGCAGCCACGCAGACGAATTCGCAAATGAAATTAATTCAGGAGTACCTGGTTCTTATAATTGGCCAACTCTGGAAGCGGAAGTGTGAATATCAGATCGAGGTGTGGCACTGAAATCGTCGGTGAAAGTATCAAAGCACTTTCACATTGTCGTTCAGTTCGCTCTGCCTCCCACACTTCGATACCCGCACCCTTCGAGTACGGTGTATGGTGAAGTGAGCGGCGAGCGGTGAGAAACTGACGACTTCCGGTTCGAGTTTCGAAGGCATTCATTCATGCCGTTCATTTCGACTGCCATAAAAACTGTCAATAAGTTTTTGACTTTTCGCAGCGGCGCTCATAAATTACGCAGTAACAACAGCGGCAGCAACAAGAACAACAAGCACACAAATTATCAATTGCGCAACCCTTTCGAGCGACTTTCACTGGGTGTCAGCGGAATTTGCTGTGCGGTAAATACTGCAAATGCGTGACAAACCGACTCAGCTGCGTGCAGGGCGCAGTTGCCGCATGGCAAATTGTCGCCACACAAACCCATACGCACACACAAAGCACTCAACGCAATTTGGCTGCGCGTAAATACTTAAATTGCTTCAATGGCTTCAATTTGAACCCTTTTGCTTGGGACCCTGCGAAGTTGTTGTATTTATATGGAAATGCCGCTCATGAATAATAACATTGCGCGGCATGCCACTGGTGGCAACTTGTTCCAAGCCCAGCAAACAGAGTAGTTTGGAAGGGGAGCAGAAAGGGGCTCTGCTGAAGCTAGAAGCATGTGAGGCCGAAGACGAGAAGATGAGCTTGATGGCGTCTCGAGGTATGTACATATCACTGGATTCAAGAGATTTGTAATGCGCTCGCCTTTCTCGCCTCGAATATTTGCAAACATCACATTTCGATATTTTTAAGCGACAGATACTTTTTTCTAACAATAATTTTAAATAATAATAAATTTTATAAGGAAAAGAAGAATACCTAAGGAAAAACTTTTGTTTATAGAATCTCAAGAAAACGTTTGGCAACTCTGGCACTAGGCTAATTTTTGGCTTTCTTTAGTACAGTCACGCCCCTGGTATTTGCGCACCTGTGCGTGTCATAACGTCAGCACGAAAGGGTTAAGACAACATAAAACCAACTGAAAAATGCAAATGAGTGGCAATTTATTACGGTTTAATGCATGCGACCTAATAAAAAGCCAAAGCCCGAAATTGAATGGATCGAAAACGATCAAAACGCCATGCTTGAATGATTCGCCGGCCGGAGTGAGTGGCGTGGAGCGGAGCGGAGTGACAGTGTTAAAGGGTTCCCTGTCAACACGGCGAGCAGGCGAAGTGGCAGCACGCAATGCGCGAGGAATTAAAATTCCCCACATCCGGCAATGTGTGGCCGGGAGTCTGCGCGCCACATCACACACACGCACGCACCCACGCGACTACCACATTAAACGGTCATGCTCGATTAAATTGCGCCGCGGCTGTGCTCGCTGGCCGCCATTGTGCAAAATGCCGTTTTAATTTGTGGCATTTGCATGCGCGAGGCTCAGTTCCAGGCCCGATAGCGGAAGTGAGGTTATCCGTATCAGTCGCAAGCATTGATCTGTGACACGGGCTGATGCAGACGCTTCTCCGCTGCAACCGCCGCTTGTTGTCAGCCCCACCCACGAGTGGATGTCTTCCTGGCTGTGCCATTGTTGGTAGGGCGCAGTCAGCTCCAACAGCCGAACCGTGCCTCTGCATGGGTGCTGTGGCATGAAGTGACGAGCGAGCGCGGGAATGAGCCCGCTTGTCCGCAACATGTTGTATGCAAATTGTCACAATTGTCATAATCTGCGCCGCAATGCCTGAAACAACAGCACATTATCCAATTTCCACGAGCGCAGTTGACATCTTCTAACAGGCTGTCGCCGGCATTCGAAGACATTTCGGAGTATGGCAATACATACGAGTTATTCCTTGCCACATTTGATTGACTTTTGCCAATTTCAATGTCGCACTGTCGCTGCATGTCGTCCGTTTTGATGGCTGCCTCTCCTGTTGCTGGTGTTATTGTTGTTGTTGCAACGCAATGCGCGCTGCTTGTTAAATAATTCAGCGGCAATTGCAGGCGAAATACCTTTACAAGCTGGAGACATTTTAATGACGCCGTTTAATTTAATCGTTGCGGCTGAACGACGGACGGCGACGCTCGCAGCGGCGGATGAGTAAAGTACGAGTGAAATTCAGTAGCCTGGGAGCTGAGCGTGAAACATGTAAATCCGCGAATAAAGCCGCCTTAAATTGGCGCGCATGTTAGGGCATTCGACGGACCATACTCGTATGCGTCGAGAGCGGGGCGGAAGGCGGACCTGGAGTAGGGTCCGTTTAAAATTCCAAGCGACACCCGAAACACAATGCGGCAACTTTGAAGCGACGAACAATGCCGAACATAGGCAGAGAAGGTCCAGAAGGAGCCCCTATAGAGTCGCGCTGCATCGAACTAGAAGCAGGCTTGCTGAAATGCATACACGGTTCCAGGTAGCACTTCAGCGTCTTGCCACATACCCTAACTACGTTAGTGGCTGCTTCATTCGAAAGCAACGAATTCATTGCATCGAGTTGGTGCATGCCATGCTGGAACAAGTTCGGGGAAGTTACTTCGACAGATGAAGTTGACTTAAGTGCAGACAGGAATTTTATTCAAAATGGAAAGTATTGTGCCGGAGCTCGCCCAACAGTAGCGCGATATTGCAAAAGGAATTTCGAGATATCGACGCAGTTAGGAACAACACGGCAATGCTATGAGCAGGTGAGAAGCTGTTGCCTCGAGCGCATCGCTAATGGAGAAATCGCCAAATGCTTTGTCACACTTCGAACTCAATGCGGTGAGTGGTGGCAGCGGCAGGGATAGCAGGACACTCGAAATTGTTGCCAGCGCGCTATTTAAGCTGTCAATGGCAATTGGCCGCAGCTCCAACAAAACAAAACAAAAAATGTTAAACGTTTGTCTGCTGCGGCTTCGTTTTCGTTTTCGCCGTCAGCTCGGCCTTGGTCTCTCCACCGACCCAGCGGCAAATGTGCCAAACAAATCAACGTCGGAATTTCACACAGTTCCAATTGTTTTCGGGCACAGATTGTGGACCCTCGAAATCAGTGGGCCACTGTTGCAGTTGACACCAAACAACAGCGGCGAATTCCAACGCATGGAAGTTTCAGTATCCGCGCTTGCGGCATGCCGGTGCGATTAATTATCGCGCTCGGGATCATCGGGCGGCGGAGCTCGCAGCACGTGAACTGATTAAAACAGCGAAACCGAACAGCGCAAGCCGAAGTGTGGTGACATTTGAATGCAGACGGAATGTTCAGGTCTCTAAATTCCCGCAACTGTCGCATGCAACAAGCAATTGTTGCTGGCCGCAACAACATCGGCCCACGAAGATGCCTGTGAAAACGCAAGGCCCTTTGGCGCTTATTTGGCAGCAATTGACCAACTGCCGCAACCGCAACGTTCCCCTTCGACGGAAGCCAACCGCTCGCTGATTCAAGTTGCGTGCGCCTACTCAAGTAAGACCACTCGGAAGCAGCAAATGCTCGATTAAAATTAACAGACAACCGCATTTGGGAACAAATTACATAAACAAAGGAGCCGTAATAAAAAACAGAGCAACACTTTAAATTAAACAGCGAAGCGCAAATGCCCACAAATAAAAATGCAAATGCAGCTACAATGCAACGCTGCGTTTGCTGTGAGCAGCAAGTATCATATTAATTGATCGGTTCCAAGTGATCGATCGTACGCAACGAATCGAATCGAATGACTCGAATGGAATTAAATGGTGTGGAGTGAAGAGGAGACGTGTGGAGTGTATGTATGCGGCTTGGTGTGGTATCGTAACGACCGATCGAGTTTTAAGGGTATGCGATGGCATCACGCGATAAGCCCAAACTGATCAACTGCCGTTCACACACACACACGCTTAAAACATCGTACATTCAAGCATAAAAATTGCTAGTGGGAATCATAGTTAGGTGCATTTTTCAAAAATAAAAATTTGCATATACGGAAGTACCAATTTTATACTACATCGAACTACGATCGAAATACAAAATTTTAGGAAAATAGAAGTGCAATCAGAAGCAGACACGAAAAGGAGTCGACTACACTATTGATACTTTTAAGCCAATATACTTTTAACCCCAATAGCTTAAATACTATTCTATAGACACTTGATTCGTTACACTAAACTATGGTAGTTTATTTTTCGTCTCTAAAATGTCATTGTATCATTGCTTATCATAGATCCTCTTCTCAGATCAGAACCGCACACTGCTTTTCTTCTAATCGTGTCAATTACTCAGCGGCGGCTAGCAAATAACCAAAGACCACTCCCTGGCTCTACTTCTACCCCCGCCTCTGTCTATTAGCAACATTGCAACTTTAGCAATTACTTGAGATGCGTATCAGCGGTCGAACAATGCAGCGATATCCAGTATCCTTAAAACGGGCATTGCAAGGACAGTTTATGTCTTTATCAGCGCACGCACTTCCTTCCTCTGCATTGGCAGCGTCGGCCGGACGCGTCGTTGCCGAGCAATAAATTTTGTCAGTTGCAATTCACAAAATTGACACTCGCATCCCGCACGCTCCTGCCCAGGCCACTGGCTATTGGCCACCCCCGCAATTACACATGCACATGCACATATGGCAACAATAACAAAATGTGACCCTCGCGCACTCACGCACACATGCACGCGTCAATTTGTCACCATAAAGTGTCAATTGCAAAGGAACGGCCTGGACTGACTTCTTGCCTGTTCTCTTCGAACTTCTATCGAGCGTGTGCGCGGGGCTTTCAATCCTTGAACTGCCCACGGGAGCTCTCCGGACCGGACCGGTCACTGCTGTTTCTCGAGCTGTTGCAAGTAATTGCGCAAACTAATCGAACTGCAATAACTCCAATTTCTGCTTTCAGAGCATTCGGAGAAAAGGAACCGTTGGTAAAGCAGCCCCGCCGAAACGGGAACTAAATGAATTAGCATCGACGCTGGCGGACGCAGTCAAGTGTGCCGCGCGCGGAGCCATAAATTTCATGCCCAATTGAGTGTTAAATTCTGGACGCGCATACGTCGTACATTGTTACTGGCGAGTTGAGCTGCTGTTTCTTCTGCTGCTGCTGTTGTTGATATTGTCGCTGTCGTCAGTTGCAACCAATTTCGAAGAGCAGCAGAAGCGCCCCAGTAGTGCAGGAAGAGACGAACGAGTTCACATTCACCAATAAATTTTTGATGCGTTAGCATTTGACAATTGTTTTATGGCCATGTCAGTGACGTATTTCGGGTAGCGTCTGTTGGTGGATGCACATGAGGCCAGAGTGCCCTCCGGAGCATTTCATAAGCCAAAGCCGAGCACTTTCTGGGGCGGACACGGAGCAATGTGGAGGGAATCAGAGCATCAAACAGCATATTACCCTATAAGCAACACATCTTTTCCTTCAACCGCGCACTAAATGTTTTCCGGTTCATCTCATCCGAAATAATTTACTTCCAAATTACTTAAGTTATAAAATAAAGCAACAAATCTGATTACTTCTTTCATTACGTTTCTTGGTAAATATTTCTAAATAAACAAGACAGCTAAAAACCTGAGCAATTTAAGGGATTATGCCATCCGGCCAAATAAAATTTGTTTTGGCATATTCTTTCCGTGTATTTTCTATTAAGAATAGAAAAGCAATTGTAAAGATTTTGTTTTCAATACAATTTTTTAAACAAATCATGAGTCAACACGTATTTTTCAGGATTGTTTCCCCTTATACAGAAATATAAATTTTAACAAAATTTTGCAAACAAGTGCTTGCGCAATCTTAAGATATGTGAAAAGTGACAAAAGAATTCACTTTCGATATGCCCAAAGGGCAAAATTTTTGACGTTACTGGAAAGTTTTGGAAATAATTATAACTGAAATATTATAACTATTTTCTATATTAATTTATTTAGTCTCAGTATTGGTTTAAAAAGTTTTCTGAAAAAGTCACTCTGCGGCAATTTCGCTTCTCTCCGCGACTTTCCGCTGAATGTGCAATTGCTACATGCAACACGCAGCAGCCACGATATACCGACACCAGCAGCAATAACGGCAATATGCATATTTACCCCATGGTGAAAGCTTTTCGCATCGCATCGCATCTCTGGCCAAAATTCGCATGACTTGTTCGTATCGCTTGTGACCCCAAGGAATTTCAAGCACACAAACGCAGCACAGCCACCCTAGGGAAGGGGGGTCGCGTGTGTGTGCGTGAATTGTGTTTGGGTGCCTGATGAATCACGTAGATTGGACGCGGCTGGGTACGCTTAATCCGGCAGGCGAAATCCCCCAAATGAAATGCGGCCTTTATACAAGGAATCAAGTGATGCCACAACCCACACACACACATCTAGCATCCGCAGGCGCATGCAGGTCGCAGCAACGTAAGCAAATCACGCACGCACGCACGCTAGCATCCATCCATCCGCCCGCCCACGATATGCCGTTAGTCCGTCTAATTCTGCATGCGGCGTTTTCTGCTAGGAGCAGAGGCGCTGGTGTTCACTACGCATGAATGCATGCCACCCTATTGTTGCTGTTGCTGCCACACACACACACACGAGGCACACAGTATGCAACCAGAGCCACATTCGATATGTCACAGGCTGAGGTCTTTCAAACCCCTTTCCATGTTCTCCGCTGAAAGTGTGTGTGTGTTCTTGTCGTTGGCCACAATTTGTGCAGGCAACAGAACTTTGGCATTCCGTGGTCACTCGTCATTAGCGCCAGTTCGCCTTTTGCTGCTGCCGCCAACAGCAACCAGCAGCAGCAGCTCCAATGATATGCCAGTGCAGCAAAAACGCATTTGCCAAATTGCCACTGCCACACCCATCAACGCTGAGCACCCACTTTGCACGTCGCACGCCGCACTCTCCCAGTACGTCTAATGGTCAGACGCAGTTGAATCGCTGCGCCCGCACCGCCTGCAAATGTGCCGTGTACGTGCCTGAACATCGAGCGCATTTGCAGACGGACAGACGGTGACCAACGGCTATTCATTGTCGGTGGGCTCACGAACTGCGCCGAATCACTGCTAAATAAGTTATGAGCTGCGATTGCGACTCAATTGCACGAGAAGATGAAGCAACGCAAGTGCTGAACGGCTGTCACGGTGGCTATCTACCGAAGGCAGTGTGCTGAAGAAATTTAGAAACGTAAATTAAAATACAGAATATCTGATGAAAAGAGAATGCTAAAAACATTTGCAAACAAATAAGGTTAATTTTTTCCACTAAAAATTAATCTCCTTTAAAAGAAAAAAAATTTTAATTTAAATACTTATATTGGTTAAGGAATAATCGATAATGTTAAAAACTTTGATACAAGGCGAATGCTTATGCTGGTAAAATATTTTAAAGGGCAGAATGTGTACAGATTGTATTCCCGGATTACCCTCCCCAAATTCTCACTCACTCCCACAATTTCCGGTGTCATGTTAACCAGGCTAAAATGCGTAGCATAGACATTTTTATTACATTTAAACACAGCAATTGGCACAGTCGGCGGTCCATGGTCCACGGGCCCGTGGTTGTGGTTGGTGGTCGCGGGCCGCAGGGTGCGGTCGGGTAATACGTAATCGTTTTTACGCTGAGGCGACATAATACCATAATCAATTTCTTTGTCAGAACAACAAAACCAAACACCCATCCTCCCACACTGGCGGCGACGGCCCCCACCACCACGTCACCGTAAGTCACCGCAGAATCGGAATTGGAATCAGAATCGGAAATTATAAACGCACGTAGAGACACGCAGCGATGTGTTGCGGCAGTTCACTTCATTATGAATTGATATGACTGTGCTGAAAGGCAGGAGCGGGGACATCAGTGAGCAGCATCTAAGCGGGCTCGAGCAGTGCCGGAGTCGAAGAAGCAGCAGCAGTTGTAATGCCTCCCCGTGGTTTTTCTTCCTCGAGAGCAGCCCAACCACAAAATTACAAACAAATGGATTAAGCGCGGATGCATGCCGCAGCCAAGGCGGGCCACTTCGGAAGTGGCGTTCTCTGCGCGCCACCACCAACGAAGTGGAGCTGCGATAATTTTGTGCGTTTCGCGCGCGCGTTCCCTTTCTCGAGCCGTGATTGCCGCTACCGCTCCTGACTGCTTCCTGCACCGGGTCGACAGCCGCTCAGCCTCAGCAATTGCTGCACACCACAGGCAAACTGCATTAAGACATCCGAAAGTTGTTCTTATCGCTTAGAGGAATTGGGGTTGTTTCCCGCAACTGCCGAAATTCATGCGCGGCGCGGCGGGACGAATGCCAAATTTGCCGCATCAAATTTCGCTGAGTCAAGCGGAATTCTCGCAATTGCGGCTCATAAAATCGCAGCGGGAGCGCTGCGCGACGGAAGAGTAATACAATAAAATCAGATTGAAACCAAAAATTATTGCAATTATTTTAGTTGTTGTCGTCGTTGCTGTGATTGTTGTTGTATTTGTTATGGCTGCCGTAGTTATTATATGAAAATGAGTTGTTTTTTTGCAATTGAGGCGCAGCGCAGCCACTTGAGTGCGGGTGACGATGCCATCTTTCCATACATTTTCGGAAATGTTGTATGGAAATTCGTCTCTGGCTTGTAATGCCAGAATTTAGAAAAATCATAGGCCCTTAGTAATAACAAATTTCGAAGTGACTTAGGAAATTACGGCTTTGAATTTCTTTATTACTAAAAGAAAAATTTTTTAAAAACTTTAATTTCAATATGATTTTTCCATTAATTATTTAAAATTTTGAGAAAAATCGTGGGGATCTAAATTACACGAGGATACAAGAAAAAATATGAAAGCGGAGGGAAATTCTTTGAAATTTGTGATGGCAACACTGACTGTGTTGCTGTTTCGAAAGCGTCAAGCAGTAAGGAAAGATAAATTTATAACGGAGAACTCAAGTGTTTGTATCCATACATTTATTTTTAAAGCTTGACATTTTTGGCTCGAACTATTGATGTAAGGAAGCTCTGATATTGGCGTCAGACGCGCTTCGGCATTGTCAGACATTTATAAGTCTGGAAATGTCGAAACCGAAGGGACCATCATTTAGGAACACTTAACTTGGCTCGCATACCTGGATTGAGGACTTCATAATTCAGCATACTTTTACGTAGTCCCCTCCCATCTAATTGACGGAAAAGTTGAACATTTTCTTGGCAACTACTTTTCACAAATCGTGAGTCAATTATCATGCAACCGCATTGCAAACAAAGCCGCGCTGCAAATACGCGACAAACTTTTGCACACGGCCAACTTTTTAATACTCACAAATTAGCGTGAGCGTAGAGCGGAGAAAGCGAGAAGGAAAAGGTAGTCGGAGTCGGCTTTGGAAACACGCCCCGAATGAGAAAAAACCGCTGTGCTTTTTGTGGTACCGGTGGCGGTGCCATCGTCGCGCTGTGCGACTCAAATATTTGCCAAGATTTAACGACGCGTTCCAAACGACCGCCGCGGCTGGTTTCGTGCGACAAGCCAGCGGAACAGCAGCGACACGCCATGCTGGCACGCCCACTTAAGCAGTGTCACCCAAATTAACTGCAGACGATTCACGGAGACAGGCTTGTCTTTGGCCTTTGGGAAGGCACTCGGGCTTAGGCAAAAAATAAGAAAAATTGCTGAAGAAGAAGAAGCGACGGCAGCAGCACAAACACGCAAACTACAAACAAAGTAGAAGGAACCACCCCTCCACCCACACAACGTGTTGGCATGGCTGGGTAAAATGTCATGTGCGGCCGCCGCCAACCACGCCGCTTCGGCTGTAGTCGAGTGCTTTCTCGGGCGCGCGCGTTGGCGGCCACACTGCGCGGTGGGTGTTTTCACAGGCTGCCTAATTTCAAATTGCCTGCCTACCCAGGGTCCCCTTCCGTGCCTTTGCGGCATTAGCTTGCGCTAGGCGCAACTCTTTCGGCGGGGCGGAGGCATTCTCTGTAAATGCGATAATTGCACACGAATTAAAATTAATTCAACTGTCAAATGACTGCAGCGACAGCGCTTTCAAAAATTATTATTGTTGTTAATAGCAGCGCAACAACAACTGCCACAGCAACAAGGCGGATTGCTGCCATTGTTGCTGGCAGCGCCTCCTGCCATTATTCGCGGTGACACGGCCCGAATGCAATTTCATGCGCTGCCACGATTGAAATCGCCGACTTTAACAGTGCAACCGCCCGACGGTACCAGAGCGGTGATATCGCCAACGCCCCCGGCAGCGGCAACTCCGCCACCAGTTCTCGCGCCTGCGTCACCATCGCCGCCTCCATTTGTGGTGCGCTATTAATAAAGTGGCTTTATGATAATTTCTGCAGCCAAATCGGCAACCGGCAGCAACACAAGCGGCAACAAGGTGAACTACAACAGCAGCAATATTTGCCGTTGATATATTTGTCCTTTCTCCTCTCTCCGCGCAGACTTAAGCAGCATGTACGCACATTATTTTTGTCAAGTTGGGCTATAAAATTTTATGTAAATCATGGTTAATGTCAATCGCATAACAAAGTGGCAACAACCACAACAACAACTGCAGCCAATGTTAACAACGCATAAATATGCAAAACAAGTTAATAAATTTCTGTGATAACACGCACTGACTGGCATCCCGATGACGTTCGCGGAACTGCGGAAACGAAGTGAATTGTATAGGGTTATGAGGAAGTCCATATTATTTGACGCATAAACTAGTTTATAAAAAATTTTGTAACCTACCTTTTTGGAAGGAGTAAGGTATTGGGGCACAGTATCGCGGAGAAATCATTATGAGAACAAATATGAAGGTGGGAGAAAATGAGCTCTGATCCGAAAAGGCGCTCAAGGAACTCTGCTTTATTTGGTGAATTCATAGGTGAAACCATAGCAAGTACAACATAGGCCCCTATTCCTATGAAATACTTACTACTCAGTGTTTTAGCATGCTCTTGAAAAAGGGTGGAATAAATTAACAGAGACCCAATAGCTGCACGTTCGGTCTTTTTAAACTAAGAGTATCTATGGTCTGAGCTGGGAGCGATTCAAGAGCGACCAGGTAATGTTAGGATGCTAAGTAGTGAAAGCACCAGAGTTATCGAAGCTTCGACGACCTTTGAATCGCTCAATCTTCAAACCAATAAATTAGTCATCTCATCAACTAATCAATCAAAGGTATCAATGGAGTACGAATTGATGAGTTTGGGTGCGGAAGAATTACACCGGATGATACATCTTTGCTGCAGAACATATGGATAAAGGATCAAAGGTGCATCTCGATTCTCTCACAAATATTTAAAGTTGCGTTCACGCCAATAACTAAACAAGGACCTTTAATCTTCTCTTTGCCTAAAATATTGTCCACGATGTTTTTAAATCTCTCTTCATTTTAAGGAAAATATTTCACTTCCTTATCCTTGCGCTATGTTTTAAAACGTACTCGAAAGCATAAAAACAGTGATGAAGACTTTTGTTCGGCATATTGTTTCAAAAGTGTAAATGTCCGTTAATTAAATTACTAAAAGCTGGAACAACCAAACGAAAGGACGAATGCCGGATGTGAAGCCATGTGCAGGCAATGCCACGCTCGTTGGCAATAGTTTTACGGAGCATTTAAGAAGCAGCAGCAGCAGTGTGACTTTTTTTGCAGTTGCAGCACAGCGACACTTTTTGTATGCAAATGAGCTAGCCCAAAAAAGGCACACACACAAGCACGCATACAGATACACAGTGTTATGCACAAGGATGCGCTGTCACAGCGGCGTAAGCACCAACTTGCCGCCATAAGTAACAGCAAGTGACAGACGGAAACTGCCCAGAAGCGGGTCCATAGAACGCCTGCCGCAACGCCCCCTTCGCGCTATACACACACGCTCTCAAGCATAGAGCTACGACGAAGTGTAGCGCGACTCACAGCCTCCTGCTTCTCCGCTAGGCCATCAACAGAGCAACTTGGCCCATAAATCTTGGCGTTACACGTCGTTGGCGGGTCAGTATCAACTTCGGTGTCGTTCTCTACTTGCAGCGATAGCGGAAGCGGGAGTAGCAGCGGTGGGAGTTGTTATTTCCAGTCGCAGCTGGCAGGCGTATTGAGCAGTCGCGAAGCTGGGCCGGCGGTATATTGAATCTGTTGGCCATTTTGCAGTGGCAAGCGGCACTTAATTGAAATTTAGTAGCCGTGGCCGCCACACACATATAGGCAAGAACCTATGCAATGCAATCATGGCAGGGCTACTGCATATGGTGCCAGGGATGCCACACGCTAATTTAAGCAATTCAGGACAATCACTCTTTTACTACTAGAAACAAAAGAGTACCACTGGAAATACCATGGACTATTCCATAATACGACGCCAGGGAATTTCGAACATATATACCACAGGCATAGAAACGTACCACAAAAATTCTCCAATATTGTTTTCATGTATTTTTTTTTTATTAAAAATCAAGGTAAAATGTTACTGGAAAATATTACACCGATGGCAAGCTGTAATTTGGGATATAATAAAGAATATCTTGATAATTATTAGGTTCGAACTTCATTAAGCATTAAGAAATCATTTAAAAAAATTCAACAAGAAACGTTAAGCAGGTTGTTTACTGGAAATTGCTTGAAAAATGAAATTGAGTGTTGCAAGATGCGACCGCTTTTTTTAAATATATCATCTCATGCCAATTTAAAAACTCACGGCACTAAACAAGAAAAAATCCCATGTGACAAAAAATACAATAAATAAATGGGGCAACAGTGTGTGTATGCATGTGCATGCGCGTGTGCGTGTGCGTGTGTGTGGGCGTTGGGCTGCTTTCGTCTTTGACGCTTCCGCTTCCGCTTGGTCCCGTGGGTGCTTCGTTGGTCGAGATGAAATAGTTTTAATTGAAACGCGCCGCTTGCGTGCCACTCGAGCTCTACTTTAACCCCCTTTCCCACCTACTCTACCCCTACTGCTGCCAGCCACAGCTGCTGTTGTTGTGGTTGTTGTTGTGAGTTTGACAGTTGCTGTTTATGGTGTTGCGATGTTGCGCTGTTGCGGTCGGTGCCATGCAGCGATGTCATTTTCAATGCAACGAAAATTATGGTAATTTCGCCATTGTTACACACGGAATTATATAAAAAAGTCGAGCAGAGAGAGGGAAGTAAAGTGCAGAGTACAAAGTACAGAACACAGAAGTGGAAACCTCATGCTTAATTACGCATGTTGGCAAGCGAGTTGTTGTGCTTCACTACCAGCAACCAGGAACCAACAACGGACAACTGCTGTGACAGCAAAATGCTGCCACTGCTGTGTTGCATGTGTCTATATGCCTGTGTATGTGTGTGCCTGCTAAAAAAAGTTTGTGGTTCGTTTGAGCATGCAACCGAAGGTGGCAGCAGGGTAAAGTGTGAAAAGTTTAAAAAATTCCTTGAGCTGGCTTCAAATTCGTTGCAAAATCGCCAACATTTTAAAGAGGCGTAGTGGAGTGTAAAACGAAAATGGAGTTGATATCGAAGACAAGATAATGAGTAAAAGAAGTTTGCTTACAAGTCAAGCTCCTTATAAAGGAGCGTAAATACAGAAATTTGTAGAAAAATTTCTTTAACCCTTTTCTCTGCCAAATTTAAATGTAAAATGTTTTTCTTTAGTTGCATTATTTGCATCTTTTAATTATTGAAACTAGATTTCTTGCGATAGTTTGGTTAACATGACATTGATGCCTTTTTAGCAGATGCCGTGTTCCCGTGTTCCATCACAGAAGAACCTTCAGCCGAAGCATATCTTTCCATTCCAATTGAAAGCCTTCCACTGAAACGGCTTTACTTATGTGCCACTTTGTTGGTTTTGTGGCAACATGTCGTCTTGATATCTCAATTATTGCCACTGAATGTCCTTTCTTGCAACAAAGAGTTCCTCGAAATCGAACAGAAATCAAATCAAGTGCGAATTACTTGGGAATTTCTGCAGTTTTTCTGCTTAGTTTGTGCTCTCTTCCTTTCTTCTTCCTTACGTTCTTGTTAACAATGCATTACGCTGA
Source organism: Neria commutata (assembly GCA_963457695.1). Taxonomy (NCBI): domain Eukaryota; kingdom Metazoa; phylum Arthropoda; class Insecta; order Diptera; family Micropezidae; genus Neria; species Neria commutata. The sequence continues at coordinate 188,282 of OY735249.1, forward strand.
AATTGCTGCAAACGTGCATGCAACAATCTCAGGCATTCGCCAAGAACGAGATCGGGCTGCAGCGAAGAAATGAGATTGTGTGCACAAAAAATTCGCGAAGTAGAAAGAAGAATGAAGTTGCTAGAGAATTCCTAGAAAAATTTAGAGTTCCAGATGACACCGACGCAGATGCGCTACCACTGAGAGAATGCGACTTACAGGACTATGGAACTGAAAGTTCAGCTAAGTTGGCAGCTGTTGGATATGCTGTAGATACAGATCAGATACAGATACTACTTATAAGAGGGAATAACAGCTCATCTATAAAAACCTTATTTTTTCGCCGTGGATGTACAATAAAGCGTATATACAGTTATATTATCCGAGTTTCTGATATCTGATAGCCTGATACCACAATCAATTGAGATTCCAGCTTGGGTCTTCGAGGCACTCTCCTACGATTTAGCTCATCGCACGCCTTTATGCAAAAACTTAAGAAAAATGTTTAAACACACCAAAAATGGTGAAGGGTCTAGAAATTAAACCATATCTCAATAGCGGGCAGTCGCGCTGACGGATCACATCTCAATTTAACTGTCGCACATCAATCAGCTCGCAGATGCCGCACAGATAAACGCGTCATGGCGATTACGGCCGGACGCGCAGGATTGTCGAACAAGTGTTACGAAATTGGTGCGCAGGCAGCAACACAGCAGGCAGCGGAGGTAACGTGGCAGTGCTGCGATAGACACAGGCAATTACCGGCGACAAAAGGTGACAGCAACAATTTCTCAAATTGCGCGCGCCACTTCGCGGACGATTTGTTGCCGCTGCATACGCGGCCGATGATGCGCCGCGCCATTGTATGTGAGATTGTATGTGGCCACTGGCCGCGCGGCGTGATAAATTGTTGGCCTAAACGCAACGGACGCCTGTGAGTGCGCGCTGAGCTCGGCTCCTCTCAGCCGTGCCGCACTTCGTCCCACTTGACAGCCGCTTCTCGATTTCAGCCAGCGCTGACTGCTTCTGCATTTTATAAACGCTTGTCGCACATGCAGTAATTGTGATTGTGTTCCCACACACACATACACACAAACAAATGCACAGAGTTGCAAATTGTTAAATTGTCGCGTTGACACTTCATAAAATTGCTTGCAGTTTTTTCGAAATTTGCCAAATTGACGCCGCAATACAAATTTAAATTCTTGCTGCTGCAACCGCTGCTTCGGCTTCTTCTTCTTCTCGTTCAGATTCCCCTTCTGAGGTGTTAAATATCGAACTCAAAAACGCCACACAAAATCGCTTAAACGCTCGATTTCAAGTGAAAAGTGCGTGCCGATCCCGAGCGGGGGGAAGGGACACTTTGAATTGTGGAACTACCCAATTTTATGTGTGCTACGCGGCGCGATCCTATCTGTCCGGCCATCGCTTGCGAGTGGCGCATGCGCGGAGGAGCCACAATTCCTCGGTCAAGCCACTTCACACGTACCCCAGGCCGGAGTTGTTAGCGCTCTCGCAGCGAGTGAAGCAAGTGCAATTAACACGATCCGGCCATCGACAGCAATTGCCGCCGCTTCCAAGAAGTGCCACAAAACGCCTCAGCAGGGAACAGCGCGACGCGAGGTGACACTTCAAACTCAAATCTTAGCCTCACTGCTTCGGAACCATGAGTACCAGGCAAGTGGCCCGGGAGAGTGGGGACATGAATAGGAGCTACCTGCCCTGCACTGCCGCCCGACTCTATGCTGAGCACGCACGCACGCTTGCGCCGCAGAAATCGTAATTCATGCGCTGCCGCCGACATGGGCACAAAATATGAGCAAGGGTTTTTATGAATGAACTTCAGCTGATGACGTTTGGCTTTGCTCTTTAAGTGGAAATAGTGAAGCGACGAGGTTGAGTAACCTTTTATCTTGATGCAACACTTGAGATAAACGCCGCTAAATCTCAGGCGGATAATCTCGTCTGTGTGGAATTCTCACTGAGCGCGCACCAACGGAAGTAATAATTGTAAATGTTTGTGTAAATGCAACAAATGGCAACTGTTGTGGCATGCGTAATGAGCGCTGCCTGAGAGTGTAGCTGGCGTCAATGCCAGATTGCTGTGGGAATCATTAGACGGACAAACACTCTTGTGCAAATAAGCATAAAGTGCTGTCGACTCCACTAGAGGGTTAAGCCATAGCAGCAACTTCGAGCTGAAGGAAAACATCTTAAGTGGCACTTTTTTCGAGTGTGCTTCTCTGCGAAATTATAAATATTTAACTGAATGCTTAATGTTTTGAAGCGCCGAAGTGGTGCTACACTTTCACACACATGAACACTCACACCAGCCAACTGATCATATACAATGTCTATGGTGTAAACCGTCAAGACTTGTCCCCCGCTGCATCAAGACCGAAGCAGCGACTGCGTATTTTTGGTGCGAAGCAAGTGCACTCTTGGCTAAAAAGCCGTGATTATCACTTGCCAAGTACCTGCCGCACTCACACACACATCCACCCACACACATGTGAATGAAATACATATGCTCAAAACGGCAACTAAAATAACACCCGCAACAACAACTCCGAGTGGGCACTTGACGAAAAAGAAGCCAACATCAAAGGCAAAAGTCCTGCACATATGAAGAGGCGAGCTCCTTCAAGGAGCTACCCACACGAGTGTGTGTGTGTGATGCCAAGCGAGCTGAGCTGCAGTTTCGCACTTGCCAGTCGCACTTGTTTAAAGTGAAGTGGGCATTCAAGGCGGCGGCTCCGGCGGCTTCCTACTAAGGTCAGAGTACAGCGCTAATTTGCAGACTTCAAAGCGCTCACTCACACAGACGTACAGAGTAAAGCTCAGGGGAAAGCCCTCAAGAAGATAATTTCATTTTCCGGCCTTTTGATTGCGTCTCTGTGAACGCTTTTGCGCAGCAGCATTTAAGTACGTGAGTGCTTGTTTGCAACTGAGTTGGTGGTGTGTGTGTGTCGGAGCATGCTCCTCTTTCGACACAAATGTCAATTTTGCCTCACTGTCAAAGCCCACTCTAAACAGCATTCAAATGAAATTGCGTAATTTTTTCCCAACCATGTTCCCATTTGATTCTTGGCCTTTGAATCACTTTGCCGCCCCCGTTCTTACCCACCTCTCGTCCATGCAAGCCATTAAACTTGCGCAGGCAGCCACTTCACTCTGTCCATCCACAAGTCACGAGTCATAAGCAGTCGGGCAGCTTGATGGTGCCGGTGGCTCCTCCGTGCCAAAGCATATTTTGGTAGGTACATCAGACACACGCACACACACTCCAATAGTTGTTTGTGGCTTCCGGTCATGTGTTGTTTGATCCTCCTCCTGCCCCATTCTCTCCTCTTCTTCATCCACACATACACAGCTGCTGGCAATCCAAACTGGACCCATCGCGCTTTTGCCATGTTTGGTGACGGTGCATGGCCAAAAGTTATGGATTCAGCTTTGGCCAATTTAATTTTCTCGCCCGAAAAGCACTCCTCAACCGCCTCTTCCAGCCCTCCGCTCATCGTGCACATACATGCACACGGACCCTGCGGGTGGGCACGGTACATACAGCCCAAACCGGTCCAGCCAAACCCGACTCGACCCGCTTTTACGCATGATTTCACGCTGCCATTGCGTTACGGTCATATCCATGCACTGCTTATCATGTGTGTGTGTGGTGTACATGTGCGTGTGTGAGCATAATGTACCCACATCGTAGATGTATGTGGTTGCATTCGCGAGCAAGTGCCAGTGTGTTTGTGTGCTTTGTGGACCGATTTTGCTCCATTAGTCCATTCCGAATTTGCATGATTGTGTGGCCATTGTTGTTGGCATTGTTGCTGGGACTCCTGTGTTTGCTGCTGTTGTTGCTGCCAAAATTGTTGGTCCTTCATAGCGGACAGTTTTCCGGTACATTTAATTTTAACTTGTTTTCGGCATTATTTTAATTATAGCCATATATGTACACCATCACGAAAGTAGGATATTCCATATGCGAGAGGACCTCCCACGTGGGTGATATTCTGAATTATTCCTACGGAAGCAAAGCAGATTTTCAAACAGACTAAATGGGGCTACTGGGTTATTCCTAAATCGCAATAAGATATTATTTTTTATGAACTTCCTCTTATTGTTCCTTTCTAAACTCAAATATTATAACTATACCATCTCATATTGGTTCCGAGGTTAATCCAAATTCGCAGATTTTACTGTTTTAAGTTATCCTATTATAGGTATGTACATATGTCTGCCAAATGTAGAAGCGAATAACAATGGTTTCCTTATAAGAAAAAATATCATATCCTATACCGAAACCCAACATGTTGCTGTATCAAGTAGTATTCCACCTGCTAACCCAAGGACCAGTCCATATCAACTATGAGATGATTCCATTATGAATGATTGGTGGAAAATTTGTTTAGACGTCCTGCTTCGTCAGGATCAATATCAAAACTACAGAAATATTATGACCTTCATTGCCATTTGCCACCCTTATTTCTCCTCGCTAACATAAAATTTTTCATCATTATACAATGCTGCCCTCTAGCGGAAAACAGTACAACTACAAGCGGCGTCTCTAAGGTGCTGCCACCTTAAGTAAAACTCGGGAACGACTTTCATCTTTGAGTATGAGAATCAGCACTCTGTGCCTCTGTGCTCTCCCTTGCTGACGTCGGTGTGCTAAAATTGTGGTTGTGTGTATTCATGGCACTTCACTTCATTTAGGGGTGAATAACTACGGTGACCAACCGTACTATATTATATAGGACAGTACTCTATTTTAAGCCGGTGTTCTATATGATATATTTTGTTATTAAAAACATGGAAATGTTCTCTATTTTAAAATGTGTTCTATATTTGTTCTATATTTGATACAAAGCGAATTAATATCGTATAAAAAAATAAATACCAAACATGAATTACGAGCTCATGTAAACTGAGATTTTTAATCACTTTGACAAAAAAGTATACCTTGTAAAAATTGTGGAATTCAGTCTTTGCTTACCAGGGTCAAATGCTTCTACAAAAAGGGTTTTCTCTCTTATGAACAACATTTAGACTGTGGAAAAATCGCAAATGAAAATTAACAAAATTAAATCCATTTTAATTACAATATGCAATTATGAACTTTCTTGCTTGGAATTTAAGGAGTATGTACTTAGAGGAAAACCACAATTTGATAAAAAAAATTCATTCTACAGAAAAATATCAAAGCAATTATAGCTAAAACGTCTTGTATGCTATGTTATACAGGGTGGTTGCCATTAAGGATGCTGATCTGGTGGTTCCTTGGTTCGAACCATAAAAAAGGCTTGCCTTGATATAGGGTCCATTTTGAACCCATTACCACCCCGTATATAGTTTACTGGGTAAATTGGCTTTTTTTTATTATAAATTTAAGTTATTTTGAAACACGATCTCCTATGTTTGAATAAAAAATACATTTTTAAACGGACATTTGCCATTTTTAAATTTTTAGCAAAAAAAAAAAGGTATGTTGGTGGGTGTGTTCTCTATTTTCATAAAAAAAATATGGTCACCGTATGTATAACCTAAGTTGTGTATTACAGCAAATTTTATTTTGGAGAGAAGTTCAAGGATTTCCAGAAATCCAAAAATTTATTTAATTCGAAAAATTTTTGGGTATGCTGATTTGAAGTGATAATGATGTTTTTGTAAAAATTCTCGTAAGTGAAAATTCGAACAAAAGTTTTAATCATACAGTCTTCTGCGTCACTGCAGCTGCAGATACGAAATGACAACGCGGTGTCCTCGAGCAGCGACGAGGGATGTTTTCTGTCAACACGCTCAGGAACAAGGCGGGTAAGTGAGGTCGCGGAGTGCGACGACATTGGTGCTGGAAGTGGTGGTGACAGTGGTGATGCTGATGATGGTGGGTGTTATGTATATACATACACACAAGCAGTGGCACATAGGCAGGAAAGACTGCCGTTGGTGGTTTGTACTGCGGCGGTTTTTGTGCTGGGACAAAATGGAGGCTTTTTCCTTGGCGACCATTTCCACACAGAAAAATACAGGAAAAAAGGGAGTTACGGCAGCTCGGAAAAGACACTGCTTAAAAAATTTAAATATTTTAGGAATACAAATTTTAGCAAATAAAATGTGTCTCAGGATATGTGCGACTATTTTCATGACAGTTTACCCAGCAAAACATTTCTCAATTTCCTAAAAATACAATTTAAAGGCCTTTTTTTAAAACAGAAATTTTAAAATTTAAAGAAATAAACAGAGAAAACCCTTTTGAAGATAATATTTTTAGAAATATATATAAGCCGTTGTTAAATATATATGAAACACTTTCGTATAAGTTTTATTCAGCGATTGATTCCCCAATGATCGGTGTATTTGAATTTGTGTACAATATTCCCGCGAGGTGTTCAATTTATGGCCTCTCAATCGGGGCACCCAAACAAAAACGAATCCTGAACAATTTCCATTTTTCTGCATTTAATTTAAAATATAGCTACACCGCATTTATGCGTGTGTGTGTATGCGCGCAGTAAGCCATTCATGCAAGCGCTTTCGCGCCTCCAGATTGCCGCACAAAAACAGGCTCCCGCGCAGGGCGGCGCATACGGAAGGATTTCAGGCGCGCCTCCGCCGTTTGGCTTTGCTTTGTTTATTTTCGTGTTTTTGTTGTTTGCTGTTTCATTGGAATAAAATAAACGCGCTCAAATTAAAAGGCCGCGGCTCAACGCGTTCGGCGGTGGCGCTGGCGATTGCCAATTCTTGCCTCCGCTGCGCGCGCCATAAAACTTGAAACAACAACGACGCAAAATATTCACAATATTGTTTTGAATAATCCATGCGTGCAGTCGGTATCTCGGTCCCGGCTCAGATCCAAGCCCAGGCACGTCAAAAACAGCAGCGCATTGCAGCGGAGCTCGGCTCGGTCGGTTCGGTCCATCCACTGGCGACCGCTGCTATATGCCGCCATCAATTTTTGATATGCACGCGGAAAACGTTGTGGAAATGCGGGAAAAATGTTTTCTATGCGCTCAACTCAACTGAATACAAATTGACGGCAGGAGGCAGTGAGTTAAAACTGTGGAGGGGCCCTCTGGTGGCAGCAACCTTTGCAGGTGCATGGAATCAACTGCGTCCGCCCGTCAAATGATTTTCTTTATTTTATACCATTGGTTTTGTAAACTTTTTGACCGTTTTAAATGCTTCCAGGCAATTTACCAATACTCGTAAAAAACAACAACATCATTTGCAGTAGCAGCAGTAGCAACAGCAATGGTCAACAGTAACAACAATCAACTACAATACACGCGGTTCAAATATGAAAATATGGCCGCGTTGAATGGCGTCGCTTCAATACCTCCGAATCCGCCGTGCTCCTTTCCCACTTTATATGGCCTTTATAAATGTGTATTTTTCCGCAAATATTATTTCAGTTTTTTTGCCTTCAGTTGCCTTTAGTGAAATTCTATTGTTTTGTCATATTGCTGAAAAGTTTGCTAATTGTAATTTTCTAACGAAATTTTCTAAAAAATATTCACAATGCAACCCTGTAGGCATTTACAAGTACAATTACCGCAAGTGTTGAATTTTTCAGGAGCGAAAATCCATCTGAAATGCAAATGGCTTGCTGGGTGTTGAACTGAGGGTGTTTGCGCTTGCATCGCATTTTGACATAAAAATTCTGCAATATAAAAATGTTCGAAATATTTTTACGATGCAGTAGACAGAGAGACATCCATATGGACAATACCCTTGATATGTAAGTTGGAAACGCAGGAGATTTATAGAAAGAATCGCTTGAAGAACTGTTTCATATTTTCAGGCTTATTCCTGTGCATAGTTTGCATGTTTTCAGGCTAATATTTAAAGTCTGCCACTTCCTTTTTTGTATGCTTATAATTTAGAGTCGTATCCTTTTGTCGTTATTACGATACGTTCACGCAACAGCCCGGGCTTGCTTTCTCGCAATAGCTTAATCGAGAAGATAATGGAACAACCTATGTACATATTTTTTCAATATCCGTGACCGTATGGGTGCCTTTTGTCCTTTATTTTGTGAGAAGCTTTCTTTCAAGCAAAATATATATATGATATGTTTTGATACTCGTATTAGAAAGAAATAATCCATTAATTTTTTAAGAAATATGTATGTTAACTGATTTCTTTTTCGTTAAATGTGCCCGTTTCGTCTTTATTTCTCCACTTCTTCTAAACAGCAAGAAATATAACGTGATTCTACCAACCTGTGATTCCAATATCACTAATAACCTCATCAGAATTGCTGCTGGTAAATGAATTGACCATCTTTGCAAAGTCCTTCAACTACTCACAATCAGTGCCCGAAAGGGGCACCCTATCAATACAAACTCAATCGCTGGCAAATTATTTTTATTAAGTGAAATATGAAACGCCACAAACGAACTTGGTCATTTGACAAATTGCATTCGCTGTTTTTCCACTCGTTAATAACTTTCAGCATCGCAGAAAGAGTCCGTACGTAATTTTTGACTTCCCATTGAAGGACTACCATTTTAATTTGTGTTTTTGGTATAAAATATTTTGTCGTTGTGTAGAATTCTTCCTCTCGACACATTGCAAAAAGTCAGAGAAATGGAAAAAATGTCAACAGCTCCAATTAATTTGGAAATTGGCACAAAGGCGCCGACGCTACCTTGCGGAAATTTAATGCTGCTGAATAGCAACGGACGTTGGAGAATGAGCGACGAGAACTGCAAGGATGGAGCTCCCATTCAGAATTAAAAACTCAAGTGCTTCTTATGACGCAGAAATGGAAGTGGCGTACTTGCGGGACTCCATTGCTCCGGCGCTGCTTCCAAATATGAGTGCTGACTTCGAGTTGTGCTGAAGTGGGCTCAGTAATTGATGGGAATTTTATTTCTATAAATTGCATTCAACATAATTAGCATGATGCGGGTAGGTATGCTGAAATTTCGAATCAGAAGTGAGCAGAAAGAAGAGCGGGCAGCTGACCTGAAGACAAGTTGGTGCGTAAACGTAGTTCCTTTTTGAATTGGTGTATTAAAATATCTATTGTCGATGGAACAATTTTTAACGGGTCTTTGTACCGTCACTCGTTCCATTCATTTTTCCAAATCAAAGTCCAATCGAATCGGTAATCAATCTCCGCCATTTAACAGCTCTTTGCAAAGCCTTTACAAATTCAATTACTTACGCATCTGAAAAATCTTGCAGCTAAAGAAATACATAATCAACCACCCCCTTCCCGTATGAACGCTCATTTAGCCGTATTTATCCCCTTTTCACGCATTTTGGAATTTGTTTCTGAAGCGTTTTTAATCAATATCCGGCATGTGCTGCTGGGCTTTGGGTGCCAAAGTAACCACCATTCTGAAACTGATACTCAACCATACAATTCTTTTCAGCGACGCGTGATTATTAACATTGGCGCACGGATTTCGTGTATATATTGCACATATTCCCAAGAGCGAGCAGCGACTTACTTACTACTCCACAAGGCTATACACACAGGCATTAGGCCCAACGATGCGCCGAGTGGTGGCCACTAATCCCGCCATTGCTGCTGCTGCTGTGGCTGCAATTCGAAATCGCATCACTTCATCAGCGGAAATCAAACAGACAAGGAATTGAGCCAAGTGGAAAAATAATGAAAACATTCCTCGTAAGCACACTCGAAGGATAATATTGAAATCGATATGGATCGCTGTGAGAAGGCAGAAACTATAACCGAGTATTGTGTTTGTGGAAGCAACAACAACCACCACGCAGAGAAGGGAAGGTAAGAGTAGAGCAACAGAAAAAATGTAAACACCCAAGCGCAATGTCAGCCGAAGGGCGTTAGGCCCAACCTTCAGCCTGCGTCCAAGCAGCAGGATATTCGAAGCGAGGAAGAACGGCAACAGCAACAACAATAGCAACATACGCCAGCGGCAGTATTTGTCTCGTGAAATGCGAAAAGCTAGATCATATGCAATAAGGACGAAAGGACCCATGGAACTGTGGAAGTACATTCATCCGGAAACTGAAGCGGCCGTGAAGGCACAACACCGGGAAGTGGAGGAAAATGTTTTGTCGTTTGTAATCTTTTTACATGCACACATGGACACATACACAAAAAGGACGCCAACAACAACAGCAAAGCCCTCGACACTCGACAAAACACTCATCGCACCCATTCAAGCCGCCCAGGCAGCTATCCCACAGCCAGTGTTGCCAGAATACCCTCATGAAAAATATGCTGATCTGGATATTCTGCCTTCTAAATCTCTAATTATAAGAGTTTCTCCCGAAGCTTGTAAATTCTTAATATTTTTCTAAACGATGGCATCGTCAAAAATCACACATTTTTATCAAGAGGAAGGTAGTTCTTTCAAAAATAAATAGTATCAAATGTGGCACTGGCAATAATGAGGAATAAACACAATTTGGCCAATAAAATTTTGAATTACATTTCTTTTTAGATGGTATGAGTCTGCTGGCTTTCAAACCAGCGATCGCTCACATCATAGACCAAGCATTTATGCACTGAGCTACTGCGGTACCTTTTATAAAACCCTTAAATTATTGGTTTTTATGAACAACTTCAATATTTAAATGTAAGAAATTTTTTCATGTAGATTGATAATTTTTCATGCAAAAGTACATAGTCTGGTGGTAAATCCGTAGATTTGGCAACACTGCCGTCAGCATCCGTGGAAACCTTCAGCTACGGCAGCGACACTCAAGCAGGCAGCGCCAAGCGGAAAGTACATAATCAATGATTGTGCCCTCGGCGAGTCGCTTGCCTTGCCATTTTGAAGCAAGGACCAACCCTCCAAGCCACTCTTCTGCTCGACTCGACTGTGCTTTGCTGTGTGCCTCGTACGAAAAACATGGATTTTTGCCACATATTCCTGTCGCCTTAACAACAACAGCATAGATATACATGCATAAGTACATATTCACATGCACGTGTGTTTATATGCATGTGCTGTTATACATACATACATACATAGAGGGATATATGCGCGTGTATGTGTGCGTACGTGTTTGGTAAATAACACGTCCGTACGGTGTGATGTCGCGCAGAAGTCTCTCTTCGCCGCACGGTTTCAGGGTTGAAAGCAATGCACACACACACATAAAAACAACAACAACAATAAAAGCAAAAAAGCGAAATTAATCTATATGCCGCCATTACGATTTCCATTGAAAGTGTTTTGTTGGAGTGTTGATTCCTTTTGATTATCATCAAAAGGACGGGGAACGCGGGACGGACTCTGAGCTGTTGTTTAATTAATTTATGCAGCTTGATGAGATGTTGCCCCGGCAGTGCTCATGGATATTGAGCCTTTTGACGGTGCGGGCGGAGGGTACCTTAATGCAATTTTCATACTTGATAGTTAAGTGCACAGGCGTACATATTAAATGCGAGATGCGGCAGGCCGGAACGGATTTTGTGTACTCTATTTTAACATAGCTGAAAAGGGGAGGAAGCGAATTGAAATGGTCCATGGAGGCTGCCATGATACTTTGAATTGTGCGTTCGGTAATAGAGTCAGCTATAAAAGAATTCATATGGAATTATGAAAAAAGAAAAATTTCACCTCGATCAGGGATTGAAACCAAAATATATTTTCATTTATTTATATTCCGATTTTGACAGATGTTCAAATTTTAATTGCACCTCCATGGCAATATGTTTGGACACCTCCTGCTAGTTACTTAGTGAACAGCGAAGTGGCTTATAATACCAAATAACGCCAAATCAGTTCATATCCTTTTTTCGTATATCAATTACAATAGCTACCACTATATATCAGCAGGGTACCAATCCCGAACTCGAAAACTACCAAATATCACTTTGGGGCTGCTCCAGTATGATGAATTTAAATAATATTCATCGCTTCCAGAACAATGTGCGAAACTGTGTCGCCAATGCGCCCAATTTATTAATTCTTTTTTGGGATTTCGTTAGCTCACGCTTTTGATCTTAGGTATTTCTAATTCCCCCAACTGCGACGACAACCTTCTTGACTATTGACATATCCATCTGCTCAAGCTTATATGCATGTACTCACACATGTGTAATGCACTCGTGGAACACTCTTTCCCTTATTAGCCGCCGTTTTCCCATCCACAAAACCCCAAACTACCAAAAAACAACTGCCTTTGACTTTTGACAATGGTCTCTGTCCTCGAAATTTCCACGCCAATGCCCTTTTGCTTTCAGCCTCACGTGGCATATGTGGACGGTTGCACCAGAAGCTACTGGGAATGCAGCCCAATATGGCGCCTATTGCTACGGAGCCGTCCTTCTGCGCTCTGAAATCTTCTTCCGTTCGCTGGTGTGGTGTGTTTGCTTTTTCAACGGCTTCAACGATCTCAGTGCAATGGCGGAAGCATCCTTCGTCACAGAACTTTTGAGTGCATTGTCGTTTGTTGTTGCTGTTGTTTATTGTTGTTTGTGCTCCTTAGCTTGCATTTTTGCTGTTTACGCTTGGATTTGTACTTTCATCAAAAAAAGAGAGAAAAAAGGAAACTGCATATACAGTCGAAATGAAAGACTGCTTTCTTACCTTTTCATCTGCCGTAATGACGACGTGGCTTTAGACCGCTTTTTAAAGGATTTCATTAAAATCCCGACGCAATTGTCACGAGGCTTTCACATGCTTAACTTGTCGTTGCAGCACTTTTCTAAAATCATGTGTTTATTTACATGTAGAGCAGAGGAAAGGGGAGGCTGAAGTATGGTCGTAATTAGCAAATTGCACTGAACGTCAAACCGAAGAAATTGTATGTTAGATTTCCTGAACAATTATTTTCTTTCAAGTTTAATGGCACTCCCTCATTTTAACAGGTCCTCGACTCCTTGCAGACTTTTTAAACTTTTGGCTAGAGATATAAATTTTTGAAAATTATAATTAAAATTTTATGCTCAAAAGTAATAGGCAACAAAAATTGGACGCTGGTCTATTTACCATGGAATATAAAAGGATAGGGAAACGAGGAAATTTTTTTTTTTCAGCTTAATTATTTATTGGATCTTCATTATGTATATGAACTAACAATAAGTGGGATAAATCTTAAAAACTAATATAAATTTGTAATTCGCACCATTGTGGGAATTAACGGATCAAAGTAATGCAGTAATAATAAATAGTGTAACAAGCGATAATAATAAATACTGTAACATGGCTTAGTTCAATTGGAATGCATGTCTCGCCTTTTTAGTCGAGAGTAGTTTGCAGAGCAGAGCATGTTTTTGGCCAGAACATTGGGATGACGTGACAGTCGGTCGTTGTATTTGAGGCATAGCGCAGATAGTTCACTTTTTACCAGTGGGATACTGAGGTCTCTGTGGATGTCATCGTTGCGCACGAACCATGGAGCACCGGTAATAGTACGCAAGATTTTGGATTGTGATCGCTGTATGATTTCGATGTTAGACGAGCTCGCTTTGCCCCATAGCTGCGCTCCATATGCCCAAATTGGTTTAATAGTCGCTTTATACAGGAGTACTTTATGTACGAGTCGAAGTCTTGACTTTTTGTTGAGCAGCCAGTTTATTTTTTGTGCTTTTAGTTTAATTTGGGTCCTTTTTGACTCTATATGCTTTCGCCAGGTCAATCTCCGATCAAGGTGGATACCTAAGTAGGTTACCTCGTTTGCCTGGGGTATAATAACTTTATTTAGTGTTAGCGGAGGGCATGTTTCTTTCCGCAGAGTAAAAGTAACGTGAGCGCACTTATTTTCGTTTACCCTCACTCTCCAGTTTGATAGCCAAGTTTCGACCATTTCTAGGTGTTCGTTTAAAACTCGCGAAGCTGTTTTTGGGTTGTGATGTGAGTAGAGTATCGTGGTATCATCGGCGAATGTTGACGTTGTCAAATTGGTAGCTGTTGGTAGGTCCGCTGTAAAAATTAGGTATAAAAGCGGGCCAAGCACGCTACCTTGGGGAACGCCAGCAAGGATTTCGAAGTCATCAGTTATGAACTCTTTGACTTTTACTCTAAATTTACGGTCGCTGAGGTACGATTCCAAGCAAATAAAAGAGTTAATTTAAACTCATGCTTTTTAAGGTTCTGAAATTTTTTTAGCAATAACATCAAATTTATCTACCTTTTAAAAATCAACATTGTTTTAATCTTTTGCTCTTGTAAAAGAGTTGAACTGCTGTACGAAAACGCGTACAGATGTCAAAAACGAGCTTAGTTGAAGCATTCGTGTGGGGCACATCGTTCTCTCTAACATCCTTTTTTTGTAGTTTTACCTTTTGAGGCACATTATCTTTTCATAAGTCGTATAGCTCGATCCTGATTCTTTCTTCTAATTTTACATTCTAAATTAAACTCATCAACTAAAATTTAGATAGCAAAGTTGCTGATTTCCTCGAAAATTTCTTTCTGTGTTATTTGTTAGCAGCAGCAGTGAATTGCTGCATTGCCGCCATTTTCCTAGTTCCCACTCTCTGTTCCGCAACCGAAGGATTCCAATTGTCGCAAGCACTCTCACACACATGCGCAACGTGAAAATCGTACCAACTGCAGCAGCTGCAGCATCAACAGCTTTCCATCTCGAAATGAAAGAATGACGCTCTTGACAAGCAGTTGACAAATTGAAGTCCCCTTCTTACTCCTCGCTCCATGCCCCACATTCCGCAATTTGCAGTTCCCATCTCACTTTTCACATTCGCATTTCTGAATTGCAACTTCGCATTTGCTTTTGCCAACTGCGGACAAAAGATGCAAATGCATATGCCTACCCGCACCCACTGCTGCTGCGGGGCAGCCATCACTGACGTGCAAAACAGATGTTCTCCCCTATCCCAGCATCAACAAATGATAATACCACGGGCTGATGTACTGGCGCCCCTTCTCGCATTAATTCTGCAACTCGATTGCGTGTATGACTGTGAGCAGGAGCACATTGAGAAATCCTCCGTCAACAGCACTGTTGACAGCCACTGCGGAAAAAATAAAAATAACGGTAAAACTTGAAATCACAGCGAAGTCTCAAAAGTTCGAGTACGCCTCGTCGGCTCGGCGGCAGCCTCTTCTTTTGTTGCGCATAAACTAAGCCAAAGTGGCGCTCAGTTGAGTGGGTGGGGTGGGTGGTGTGTGAAAGGGTCGGGAAGGGGAAGTGTGGCACTTACAAAGCGCCTTCTGCCGCACTTGAATACGCCGCACATCATTTCTAATTACTTGCCATATATAGGAAAGTGTGCTCCCAGAGCATGACAGCAGTCGAATATGGGAGAAAAAAAAATTTATGTTTATTGTATTGACAATAGAAGCAAAATTCAAATTAGTTAAACAACTAATTGCAATGCTCGATTTTAAGTTTTCGAAAGCTCTAATGTGAAGAAGTAGATAGGAGCACGATCTCTGCAGCCAAATAGGGCAAGTGCGATTCCCGGCCATCCCAGTCTAAAAAATTAAGTATATCTCATTTCTCGCCGCCAACTTCTTTACGGTTATCATTTTCCCAAAACTAGACTAATAAACCAAGTTTATGAAATAAAATTATATAAAAAAAAAACTTTTTAAAAATAAGCTTTAATTTATTTAATGTACTAAAAAGTAGAAAATAAATTGTTTCCAAGTCACCTGTATCTCACTATCCATAAAAGCTTGGGGCGCTCATTTATTCAAAATTTGTCAACCAATTGATACAATATTTAATTTAATTTATTTTTTGTAAATAGATTCTAGTAATGAAAGATAAGTGTAAATATAGGTTTTGAGCGCACAAGCTTTTATTAATAGTAAGATACAGGTGACTTGGAAACAATTTATTTTTTACTTTTTAGTACATTAAATAAATTAAAGCTTATTTTTAAAAAGTTTTTTTTTATATAATTTTATTTTCTACTTTTTAGTCTTCCATAAATTCAATTTAGAGCTCTGAAATTTTTCGCAAAAAGAATTTAAAACTTGCAGAGCAGTACACAATATTTAGGGTATTCACAGTGTCTCCTATCGTCATATCCTCAATTTAACAAATTATACGGCTGTGATCGACCCTAATATTCGTGGCATATTTGTGGCGCGATGAGTTGTTGTTGTTTTGCCTGCAAGGCGCGGCGAGTAAGTTCCTATCGTGTTTCATTGATGTGTGGTGTACCTATAATTATAAACTGAAGCCCAAGTGTGTAGTTGCTTGAAAAGTGCCACGCCCCTTGTCCTACGCCCATAAAATTTTACCAGTGGGACGACATATCCAAGAGGCGCCTGTATACGGAATTTCAATGCGTCACGACCTTTAGTTCAAAAGCTATTCTATATAAACGATTTTGTTTGTATGGGCGGTGCCACGCCCCCTTATCCAGTGCCCGCCTTATTTTCTCAGTAGAAGGATATGGATATGTAGTAAGTTCCTACCGAGTTTAATTGATGTGTGATATGTAGTTCTAAAGTTATACGCAAATCTGGAGTTGATAAAAAAGTGCCACGCCCCTTATCCTACGCCTATAAAATTTTACCAGTGGGACGACACATCCAAGAGGCGCCTGTATACGGAATTTCAATGCTGCACGACCTTTAGTTCCAAAGCTATTCTATATAAACGATTTGGTTTGTATGGGCGGTGCCACGCCCCCTTATCCAGTGCCCGCCTTATTTTATCAGTAGAAGGATATGGATATGAAGTAAGTTCCTACCGAGTTTCATTGATGTGTGATTTGTAGTTCTAAAGTTATACGCAAATCTGGAGTTGATAAAAAAAAGTGCCACGCCCCTTATCCTACGCCCATAACATTTTACCAGTTGGACGACACATCCAAGGGGCGACTGCATACGAAATTTCAATGCTGCACGACCTTAAGTTCCAAAGCTAATCGAGATCAAAAATTTTGTTTGTATGGGGGGTGCCACGCCCCCTTATCCAGTGCCCGCCTTATTTTCTCAGTAGAAGGATATGGATATGTAGTAAGTTCCTACCGAGTTTCATTGATGTGTGATGTGTAGTTCTAAAGTTATACACGAATCTGGAGTTGATCAAAAAGTGCCACGCCCCTTATCCTACGCCCATAAAATTTTACCAGTGGGACAACACATCCAAGAGGCGACTGCATACGAAATTTCAATGCTGCACGACCTTTAGTTCCAAAGCTAATCGAGATCAAAAATTTTGTTTCTATGGGGGGTGCCACGCCCCCTTATCCAGTGCCCCCTTATTTTCTCAGTAGAAGGATATGGATATGTAGTAAGTTCCTACCGAGTTTCATTTATGTGTGATGTGTAGTTCTGAAGTTATACACAAATCTGGAGTTTATAAAAAAGTGCCACACCCCTTATCCTACGCCCATAAAATTTATTGATTCATGTATTGGGCTCTACATTAGGCATGTATGCAAAGTTTCAGATCTCTAAGTAGTCGGGAAGTGGGTGAAAAATTGATTACTAGATTTGACGACATACATACATACATACAAACATACATACCTGATTTGAACCTAATATAAAGCTTATAATAATATAATAATAAGTATAAAGTTTCTCGAAAAGATATATAAAGTTAAATTTGAGTATCCGACGGAAGGAAAAGAACTAAAAAATATCTCTTAAAATTTAATAAAGAACAAGTAAGGAAGCATCAGTCGGGTTTCACCGACAGAGTAATACCCTACACCAAGTAACTGAGTTTGCGGACCACGCCCATTTTTGGAGAATTGAGGTGTTCTTACCAGAAATGAAGTGACCAAATATGGACAGACTGGTGTATATATTATGGAAGTTATAAGGATGTTCCGCTTACCGTGTATATAGTGGGCGGACCACGCCCATTTTTATACCCTACACCTATGGTAATAGGGTATAATAACTTTGTGCGAAAATTGTAACGCATGAAAGGAGCCGTCCTATAGACATAAGTATATAGAAATGCTTAGAATCACTTTCTGTGTTGATTTCCGGTTGTCCGTCTGTCCGTCTGTCTGTCTGTCTGTCTGTCTGTCTGTCTGTCTGTCTGTCTGTCTGTCTTGCTGTCCGTTGGCGCAGGAGAGAAAGAACGAGTTGTCCGATTTGGACCAAATTTGGCACACAGTCGCAGTGAACCTTCCACTACTTCAAGTTCCGAGATTAGCCAAATCGGTTAAAGGACACGCCCACAATGGGTCTGTAAGTCCCACTACCCCGGAATATTTCCAGTAAAATTGCTTAAATTTGTGTAATTATTCATTAAAAGGAATGGTATTAGGTATTTAATGTAAGGTGTGGACCCTCTATGTCATACAATAAAATGGGCGTTGTCCGCCCACTATATAGACGGTAAGCGGAAAATCCTTATAACTTCCATAATATATACACCAGTCTGTCCATATTTGGTCACTTCATTTCTGGTAAGAACACCTCTTGATTCTCCAAAAATGGGCGTGGTCCGCCCACTCAGTTACTTGGTGTAGGGTATTACTCTGTCGGTGAAACCCGACTGATGCTTCCTTACTTGTTTTGTATGACATAGAGGGTCCACACCTTACATTAAATACCTAATACCATTCCTTTTAATGAATAATTACACAAATTTAAGCAATTTTACTGGAAATATTCCGGGGTAGTGGGACTTACAGACCCATTGTGGGCGTGTCCTTTAACCGATTTGGCTAATCTCGGAACTTGAAGTAGTGGAAGGTTCACTGCGACTGTGTGCCAAATTTGGTCCAAATCGGACAACTCGTTCTTTCTCTCCTGCGCCAACGGACAGCAAGACAGACAGACAGACAGACAGACGGACAGACGGACAACCGGAAATCAACACAGAAAGTGATTCTAAGCATTTCTATATATGTACTTATGTCTATACCTAGGACGGCTCCTTTCATGCGTTACAATTTTCGCACAAAGTTATTATACCCTATTACCATAGGTGTAGGGTATAAAAATCCAATGTCGAAAAAATTTACATTTTTAGATTTAAACGACCAGACATTTATGAATTTAAAGACCACATACTGACATACAATTATCCACAGAGCAAGGATGTGCGAAAATGATATACTTTTCCCAAATATTTTATAATTACGAGTAATAATTTTTTAAATTTCATCTGTGGCACCGACAGTTTCTCTGCTCGATGTCACAACATCGGCAACAACACACGCGCAAAGCGTTGTTTACAAAATGGTTGACAACGACGCCACAGCAACAAAACAAAATGGAAGCACAAGAAAATACCACTCAATCATCTGAAACAGCGGGGAGTCATGGGGCGTTCGTGACGGAAGGCAAATTATGCAAATCCTGCGCATACAAACCACCCACAAATGTGGCTGAGTGTGCGATTTGCAGCGCTGCTGCCCCACAAAACGATAACAGCAACAGCAACAACAACAAGTAAGGAAGTATCAGTCGGGTTTCACCGACAGAGTAATACCCTACACCATGTTCCCAAGTGGGGTGATAATTCACTGAAATTGTGGGTGCATTTGATTTACAACCTACATAGTGGGCGGACCACGCCCATTTTTGGCAGACTACAAGATATACCTAATAGGACTATACATGCCAAATATTGATGCTCTGGCGAGTGTACAACAGATGTTATCGGCATATTTATTTTACTGCCCCCATGGTGGGCGGACCACGCCCATTTCTGGAGAATTAAAAGATATTCCTACCAGGAACGAAGTAACCAAATCTGGACTCTCTGGTGTATATATTATGGAAGTTAAGAAGATTTTTTGTTTATCGCCTATATAGTGGGCGGACCACGCCCATTTTCTTGTATGGCATCTAAGACCTATATATCAACTTGGGAACCGAATTTCATTCATTTATATTCGTAACTAGTCAATTGGTAACCATTTTACCGAAAAAATTTTGCCGGCTATATAGTGGGCGGATCACGCCCATTTTTTCCTGAGATATAGAAGACCTACCTCTTAACTTGAATACCAAGTATTAATCTTTTCCATGAGTAATTACACAAATTATAGCCATTTTACCGAAAAAAACCCGAGGTAGTGGGACTTACAGGCCCATTGTGGGCGTGTCCTTTAACCGATTTGACTAATTTTAACACTTTACCTAACCCGAGGTTCACTGTAACTGTGTACCAAATTTGGTCCAAATCGGACAACTCCTTCTTTCTTTTTTTTGCATACACGCAGACGGACAGACGGACAGACGGACAGACGGACAACCGGAAATGAAAAGAGAAAGTGTTTCTGATCATTTCTATATACTTATGTCTATACCTAGGAAGGCTCCTTTAATGCGTTACAATTTTGGCACAAAGTTATTATACCCTATTACCATAGGTGTAGGGTATAAAAACAACAATGGTAGCATGCAACAAAAGAAGAAAAATCCTTGGCAGCCACATTGGAAATGGATTCACGATTTGGTGCTTGACTTGGCTTGACTGTTTGACTGCAGCACAACGTCGAGCATGAGATTTCCGATTTTAATTACTTCGAAATGCTTGAAGAACGTGTTCAAAGGTGGAAAATATGCGGAAATCTGCGCAAATTAATCCGCTCTTGTTATTTGCGAGCCGCACAAAGTGCGTCAAGGACTCGGCGTGTGTTCAACTACACTCTACGGCAGCAGTGCAAAGCCCATGCTGCCAGTTCACCGAGAGTCCCAAGACACCCTTACCTTAACCACATTTCCCTTAGGTAGAGCATGGTGAAAGCAGCTTTCAGTCTGGTGCCAACTCCAACTCCAACTCCAACTCCGAACTCGTACTGCCCCAACTCTACTCCTGGCCAATTTCGATATTTCAATTTCTTCATTTCTGCCCAATGCGCATTTTTCAGTGAAGGAAGCGCCTAGACATGCCCCGACAAGTGCTGCCGCATACTGTTTGTAGAACGGATTCGCTTTGGTGGGTGATTGCTTTATGAGGGGCCGTAGAGCGGAAGCGGCTTATTGTGCTGTGCTGCCGCCAGAGATGATTTGATTTGCCAATAAAGGAAGCTGTCACTGTCAGCACTTTTCAGCTCAAGTTGTGCACTCGTCAGTCAGCCAGTCTCCACCAGCTGCCCGCCCCCCAGTAGCACCGCACACTGCTAATCTTGCCCGTGCGGCTGCTGCGGCTGCAAGAAGCAGCTCGAATGCTGCGAATGGAGGTCCTCGAGCGCAATTGCAAATATTGAATGAAAGAGCAGCAACAACAACGGCCATCGCAGTTGTGTTTAGCAGCTGCAATGACGGCGACAACAATAACAACAACAGCAACACAATTGAGCTCCAGTGCATCCTTGGAACAGCGCAATTTCCTAAGTGGCCTCCCAAGTGGCTCGGCTGTCGTAGAGCCCGTGCTTCCAGCGCTTGCCATTGAAGCCTGTTGCCCCGCATTCCCACTTGCCATTTTGATGCGCTCATATGCACGGGGCACCCTACAATCCGCCCTTGGTTGGAGCAGCCGAAGCTTGCTGCGCTGCCGCCTGTAAATTACGTGTTGTGTTGCTGCTGCTTTCAATTTGTCCTTTTCAATGGATCCGCTTGAAATCCTTGAGCAGCGGAAATGTAAATAAAATATTTCGATGTGACGCACTGGAGTGCCTCTCACTCCCTCATTCCGCCATGCATCCATCCATCCGTTTGCTCAGCCCAGTTTGTCCGTGTGTCTGTTCATACGCTTGTACGCCCTTAAGCAGGCTTCCTGCTTCCAGGCGAGTGGCAATAAATAAAGCATTTTCACCCCGGCAATATGCTTGTTCCTTTCTAATTCCTGAATTGCGACGGCATCAAAATGCTTTTGTAAATTGCGAAATTGAAAACGGTGAACCGCCGCCTCTTCTGCATCGTGCCAGCAATTTCACCCATCCGACGCCTCACCCACAGCCACCCGCCGGATGTGAGTTAATAAATTGAAGATTTGCATTGAGTGCTCCTTCCGCCATGTTGGTTGCATTTTCATCACTAATTAGAGGCGGTCTTCTGCAGCGACGACGTCGACGATGACGAGTGCATTTCGTTTATTAAATCTTTTCGAAGGCCTTCAAGTGGCACAATATTGGCGGATTGCTGAATTGCGGAACTGGAGAACTGCCGCATTGTCGGGCTAAGTTCGTGTTGATATAAACAATGGCGACATTTCCCCGTTATACATGCTTGCACAAGTATTCCTTTCAAGTTTTTTGCCGACCGAGATTTTCCGGTCTATAGCACTAAAGCCACAATGGCGTCGCCCATGTCGATTTGATTTCGATGTCGCTACCGGCGGCGGCTGTGACGATGCTCGAACGACAATTAAAAGTCGAAATTGCGAAACCACGTACATATGTGCTCTTTGAAAACAAAAACATATATCGCTATAGTCTATAGCAGATTTTCATCTCGGTCCGTTGTGTAAATACCCTCAAATCTGCACGTGCGCAAATTAATGAGGAAATACAATACTTTCGTTGATTGCGGTGGCTCTTAAAAATGGTCGCTGACGGACAAAGATGGAATTTTTCTTCCGGAACACTGCATTGTATTTATTAATTGTAAAAATTGCTCCCAAATATTTACAATGTCTGTACATATAATCAAATGATAACGTTGAATGAATCTGGTGAATACAGAAATCTACGGTTTATTGCCAGATTAGTGCATATAATTTATATAACCAGATCAGATGTTGGTAATTTTTTAACAATATACGGTAGGCAGGTGTAGGTTATAGATAAGTCCACCGAAACGATTACCTATTGTCTTAAATCGATTAGAACTGGTCCCAACAAAGTTGGGTGCATATTGAAAGTTTCAATAGTGAACTTATTTGTGTATTAAAGTGTAAAATACATATACGAAAGTTGTCTACAAATAAAAAATACGTAGAAAAATGTCAGTGTGGCAAACTAAAAAAATTCTTATTCTCATGAATTTTTTTAATTTTGTGTTCAAAAGAGGTGATTAAATAACTAATGTTAGTTTTCAGATTCAAAGAAAAACTAGAATGCGAATTACACAGTTACCTACCTTGCCTCGAAAATTAAAAATTGGAAAATTATAGCGCCGGGTCTATAGAAGAGAAGGCTCAATCGAGTTTGGATGATTTTGTTTCCTTAGCTGACTTCGAAATGTCGAAATATATACATACATAAATATTATTAGAATTTGGTGCACCTCATGCCAATAAGTTGTAAAAAAATTACACGTTGGAGCCTAGGAGCCTTATTTCGAATGCATCTGGCAATATGCTTACCCCGTCCACAGTACTTGGAATTCAAAATAGAAATCAAAAGAAAGCATAATGAAAACATGTAGCTCCTACATTTTTACCAATTAAAGGGCCTGGAATTTAATTGTTTTGCTTCCTCAGCGATGGTAATGGACCTTTATTACTGCAGATATAAAACACAAATAATTACTCCGTCCAATCCGTGAAATCCAACTAAATCTTTCATACGTATAATTTTATTTCATGGTTTTCTGCTTTTATATTAAAAATGTAGTCTTTTTCTGGCACCACTTGAAATATTTTGGATGAGGGTTGAAACAGCAGAAACTTATTGAAAGGCCTTTTTAACAACAGATTCGATTATTTTTAAGACATTCGATGGTACTGACAATATCAATCAGCGGCTCCCCACCCATTCTACATGTTATTTTGAAGTCTGCCAAAAAGTTGTCGAAGTTTAATAAAACATGAGATTCTAAATTCATAAGCACTTCAGGCACAACGAACCATGAGCACTTTTCTTGTACCCACTACAGGATACAATTTGCAGCTTATGCGAACACACAGAGGAGGCCATTTATACGAGAACATGTGTGTAGCTTATAAGTGTGTGTATGTGTGTAATGCCCCCAGTCATGTTGACTGAAAATATCAAAGGTCCATCGCTAGCCCCCATCCACTTCACTTAACCATTTTAGCATTTTTTTCCAACGACTAAAAATGAACTTCATTTGGTTACATGTGCGCGCACTGAAGCCGATAGGAATGGATTGGGTAGGGGATGTTGATAGGGGGTAGGGCAAAATAATGCATGTATGTATGTATATACATACATACATCTTACATGGCTTAACTAAAGCATCCTCAGCGTCAGCGAAGTACAGTGGAGTACTTGTGGCGCATATGTCACTACAGCTGCCCGAACTGGGGATTGACAAACAAGAGGAACAGCAACAACAACGGCAGGAACAAAAACAAACGGTAACAAGCTCATCAACGGAGATGACACTGCGAGCGAAGCACCCACTTCAGTGCGACAGTGGCAGCAGGGAAAAGGAACAAAAGGATAACTGCTAAGCACATACATACACACTCACACGCACACAAGCAGACACACAGAAAAAATGCCCGCCGCCACACAAGCGCAGCACGGGTCTGTATATAACGCCATATATGTATACATATATCTGTATAGGTATCGGGGCGACGCACATAACGCGCCAAGCAGCGAAATTGGAAAAAAGCAAGCGCGCAAAATTGAAAGCAACATTGACGAAAACAACAACAACAACGCTTAAAAGCACATAAGAACTACGACGTTAAGGCAAACATTTCACAGGGTACGGTATGGGATGGGCCGTGCCGCCGGAAAGGGAGGTGCAAAGCGGAAGGCGCAAGGCGTAAGGGTAGGACTGCAGAAACAACAAAAGCAAAAACCGAAGCCAAAGCTGCCAGCTACAAGAGCAAATATGGCAGCCAACACCAAGCATCGACACGTAAAGTGACGCGTTGCTATGACAACGCGGCAGCGACGCCAGGACTCGTCCTCGCGCCTTTGCCGCTCTGAGTGCGACGGCTGGGCTGGAACTTCCTTTTGCTTTTATCTTCCTATGCGCCGTTGCCCATACAAAGCGGAGGGCGCACATTCCCAGAGGAAGGCAGACTGACGGAAAGACAGACGACTGGACGAACGAACGACGGGTGGGATCAACAGACAAGCCGGCGTGGACGAGCTCAAGCGTTCATGAGCAGCGACGGGACAAAGGCAAAAAGTAAATAGAGTTGGTGTGTGCTTTCACAGCGCGTCATCACCAGGCAGCGGCAGTGGAAACAGCTCAAAGTCAGCCCTACCCGGGGTGGTGACTGCGATGGCGCGATGGCGTTGGCAATGGCGATGGCGACAGCTCCGACAGAGCAGGAAGGGTCGCATGGCTGTAACTGTCAGTTTGGCTATAGAGAAGCCACCAAATTGCAAACGAGCATACTCAGGGGCTTTATTAGAACTGCCATGCCATGAAGAACAAACAACCAAATAACGGAAGATTGTGTTGCCGTTGGTGATGGTGGTGTTGTAAATGGAGGTTGCTGCGCACAAGAGGAATATCACGATGCCAGACAGACTGTCCGAGTTTTATTCAATTACCTCAGCACCAAAGCTTTATATGATACGGCACAAAAGAAGAAGCAGAAGAAGAAGCACATGCTCCGGTGGTGTTGCTATGCTTCTGTGTTGCTGTGGTCCTGTGTTGCTGCACGAAAGTCGCCATGAAGGAAACAGAGAGTTACTGGGAAATAAGCGAGTGGGCTGAGTGATCTTCCACATAGTGTTAGTATTTCGTCTTCAGTTTGTTCTTTTTTATAAATTTATCGGCAATTTCAAATTTGTTATTCTTTCGTTCCTCTAAACGACTTCTATGATTCGCACGAAAAATGTCGATATCATTTTCGAGAGAGCATGCTTCTACCTTTATATGTTTGGTGATGCTTTCAGCCCATGCTGGCCCTACAGTCCTTTGCTATTTTTCCCAAACTGAAGACAAAACTGTATATGGGAACCACTTCAATTAAACCAAAATTAATTGGACCTTTTGTAATAGGGCTGCTAGCCTACGCTTTACCAAACCTGTCGATCTCGAAGCAGATCGAAGAGATTTGAGAAACTCAAATAGTGACACAAGTCACAAGCATTAAAATTTAGACCGCGATAGAGTCCCATGGTACAGTCATTTTGTAAAATAAGATGTGAAGGATCACTTCGATTTATTCTAACAGAAACGAAATCACATCTTCTCTTGTCGACTCTCGTGATGCAGCTAATCGTATGGAAGTCCTTAAGGGTAACTCGGTATACTCAAAAATATTCCAACAAGCTTTCTCTGGAGCACTAGAAGAAATTTTTGTTTCTATGGTAAATAGAATCTGCGAGAAACGTGGAGGTGTTCTTCTTTTAATGCATTTCTTCCAGTAGTTTCCCAACTGCATCGACTGAATTTCAGGCAGAAGGCAAAAGTTAGGCATGCTCTTACAAGCCAACTGCTGATAGTAACTCTGATCGTTTGCGATTTTTTCACGAACACAGATGGAACTGAACTTAACTTTGTGTTATTGACACCGCTACCCCGATGTATGTAGCTGCGGTTGGCGAGCACGATGTTTTTGAATTGGCCGCCAGGTAATACGATATGGCTGCATTGTGTGCCGCAGGACGATTGCCGCCGCTTGGCTTGGACGAAGACTATGATTAGCTATCAACGGCTCGACTGCAATCGCAGAAGTGAGCGCAAAAAGAACAAAGTACGCAAGGATCAAATGATCATACACACACACACACCAACGCGTCGCTCAGGAATTACTTACTACATACAAGCACTGCCGCGCCGACGCATTTCATACCTTTTGGCGAGCGGCGACGGCGACTGCCGAAATGGAGTAGGACTGCTGCGCGCAGTTATGACAGGCGTCCCCCTCGAAGAAGCGCGCAGAGACGGCTTACTTCAAAGCGCACAGCCAAGTCGCTCGGAAACGGCGGATATGCCAAAAGCGGATGACTGTTTCCGAGAAATTAAAGCGAGCCCTATAAAAAGTTTTAAGTCATGGACTGTCTCAAGCGAAAATGTTCATACAAACCCTTTAAGCATTTTACGTTTCCTTTCCATTGCTTTTAATGAAATTAGATTCTGACTGTAGTACGATTTCACACTAATTTGGGTAAAACGGAAGCAGTTCAACCACCCATTTTTGTGTTTGTTCCCTCAAGCGCCATATGCCAGCTAAATACTTTTTCCGATACATAAAAAGTACTTCGGTTTGCACGTGGCACCGTTATATAAACGTGTAAACACACATACACACAGGCGAACCCATATAAACACCACCCATATTTAGTGGTTGAAATGAATTTCTGTTTTTGTTGTCATTGAACGAATTGTAGTTGTTGTCATCGGCGACAACCACCGCCATCACCAATTCCGCCAACTCCGAGAATAGCGACGGCGCTGACTTTTGGGGGTGACAAGCTTTTCACTTTCGTCCTTTTAATTTGCGTTTATCTCCCTTGAGGCTCTTAAAATAGATGATATTGCACTGATACCCGCGCACACACACACGTGCATATATGTGAATGGGAACATTTTTTTTAGGGCAACAGGAAACAAAGCTTCGAAGGGTGGCTTTGGTATCAAAGGAAAGCACAATTACGGACGAGAAATGGTTTCTGCTTGTCAACATGAAGTCAGCATTACAACAACAAAATACGCACAAATTAGAAAAAAGCTGAAAGATTTGAAGCCGAATTTTAGAATGACAATTGAAAAGGAAGAAAATTTGTAATAGCAAATCTTCAGTTTTATTTATATTTTTTATGTTACATATGTATATGGAAACTTCATTTGGTTGGCATTTGTAAATCACAAAGACTGAAGGGTTTTCTTGTCTGGAGAGAAATCCATTATTTTTTGCGTAAAATTTAAGGCTTTATTCAGCATAGTTGGAATAATCCGAGTTAGGTCCTCCTAGGCAATCGAAACGGCGTTTACATGATGGTCGGTTACTACAGATAGAGATTACTAAAGCCATCTATTGGAAATATAATGGATATTCTTTTACTAACTACACCTAATATATGTACATATACATATGTGCATATACATATGTACCTATGTATCTACTATTTTCAGGAATTTTCATCCTCACTGCGTTGTATAATATTCGATCAGTTGTAAAAGTAGATTTTCTGTTGAATACATTTTCGCACAATTTAAAATTAGCTGATCTCGTTGAGATTACACGGCAAGCAGCTGTTTAGCTCAACACTGAATATCAGAGCTCTGCAATACGCACACGTTGATACCGTCTTCAGAACCGTACAAATGGCATAATAAGCGTTCAACTGTTTCCATTTGTTTTGTGTTTCATTATTTTGATTCTGCTTTGTGTGCCTCGCGATTACGCAAAAAATAGAACAGAAGCATAGAGTAAAGAGACCAGACGAAACGAAGCCGGCGCAATTCAAGGGTACATCCCATTGTTCAGGCTCAAGAGGATCATAAGCAGCAAGCACCAACAAGAACAACAAAAACAAGTTCGAATCACTGTGAAAAACGCAACGCGCCTTTCGCTCAAGGCTTAAATAAATAAAGTGAACACGGCTGAAGAATTGAGCGCACCAAAGGATCCGCATTCGAACAACGCCACCGGCAACGGCAACGGGTGTTTCGGTATTTTCCTGCATTTGAATTCCGAACGCTCTTTATGCAACGATCAACGCCGATCAAGATGTTGCATCCTACTTACTGATATCCCGAACAATTGGCATGAAAACAAAACAAATGCGAACAACAACAAAACTACAGCTGAATGCCAATAATTACGCCGCCGGCGCCGCGGTAGCAGATCTCGAGATACATACTTCAAAGCGAAAGAATGCTTCACTGGAATTTATTAGAAGGCAGGAAGCGATTGAATGCGGCACCCACAATTGTATGATGGTAAATCACATCCACGCATACAATATGCACATTTTCATAGGAAATCCGTTTATTCTAATAAGACTTTCAACGTTTTCTATAAAGTTGTATTTGGAGTAGAGAGCTAATTTCTTAGTTTACGGGGTCTGATAGGCCTATACTGATATAACGATATACATACATATATAATGAACCATGCAGTTAAGTGTATGGGAAAAATACTTAACAAATTGCAGTCATTCCTTATGTCACTTCGTAATTAAGTCGCGAAATGAGAAGCTATGTAATCACTGGCTAGTAAATCGAACACCAATTAAAAAAATTCTTGTAAGTGTTCAAAAGGTTTTTAGTTGTTTTGTTTTGAAAACTTGAATTTGGAATTTTCTATAGTTCGTTATTCTATTTAATCATGGGATAACATTTTTAGGAAAATGATCATGGAAAGAAAATAGAATTAAAAAAATATTAAAGAGGATTTCTTTGAGACCGTGCTATTTTTTCAATCTTTGGTTTTGGGTTCCAAATTTTTAATGAATTTATCGATTCGGCACTATTGCTTTGAATTGCGGTCTGAGCGTTGCTCATAGGCTCATCCGGCTCATCCTTTCCGAATTGCAGTGCCAGCTAGCGGTAATTTTTCGTACTGACAATTTAGCAAGGACTCAACATCACATAACCCTATACACACACCCACAAGGATAATGTACAAGGATAATGACAACTGTCAAAAAGGATGCACACACACATTTGCACCGTTCACACAGGTTCCACACAGGCTCCACGCGCTGAAATGACAAACGGGCAACTGTCAAACGAGAGACCCTCATAAGCTGCCGTGAATCACGAAAGGACTGACACGTTCGGTTGAAACTGGAGTAGTGCATAAATCGGCACAGCGGTAGGACAAGAACACAAAGGACACAGGACAGCAGACAAAAACAACAGCTATTTAAGGCACAGAAAAGTCTGCAAAAGAAAAGAATTCCAATTGAAAATGCGTATTTAAGTTAGCAAAAGTAACTGTGAAGTGCAAAAAGTAATATAAAGGGGAAAAATCAAAATGGCAGCCTGAGCATATCCGTGCGAAGGAAAGAAAAGTGCGTGACGTATTCACTACGGAACGGTGTGATTATATGTGATTACATAAAAACAAAAGGAACGGCAAAAAATTGCACAACAGCAAAAACAACAGGAACACTCCAGAGGAAACAATTTTGCACGCAGCCAGAAAAAACCAAAGGACACAGGGAAGGTAAATAAGGCGGGAGGGGACGGGAGTATTTGTGGCCACTTGGGGCTGTGCTGTCTGTGTACTGCAGCATCATCGGCAGCAAAAGCGTGCCTCGCGGCGGCGGATGTGAGAGTGGGCGGTTGAGCGATGGCTGTGACTGTGGCTGTGGCTTTGCAACTCCGATGCGTAGCGATGTGTGTGTGTTAATGCGACTGTATCGGTGTGTGTGTGTGTATCTTGTGCAGCTCA
This sequence comes from Neria commutata, assembly GCA_963457695.1. Lineage (NCBI taxonomy): Eukaryota > Metazoa > Arthropoda > Insecta > Diptera > Micropezidae > Neria > Neria commutata. The sequence goes on from OY735249.1 coordinate 218,282, forward strand.
TTCTGTATGCAGCAAATGTGCACAGCAGTAGCCAGCACTTTTCTTACAATTCGCTCGCTTTTTCTGAAAACTTTAGTTGCCACACTCTGCTATTATGTAATCAGCTGTTGTTGACCTTCAGAACTTCAACTTTGCACCCAGCTTGTTGTTGTTTTTGTTGGTTATTGCTGCTGCGGCAAGTGGCAGCACCCGCCGTTTAATTGCTTTAACGAAAGAAGAGAACGAAAAAGAAGAAGAAGCATAGTATGTGCGACCAAATGCATGAACAGCCTTTCCCTGCATGCTCTTGCACCCTTCATGTCCGTGCTTCCAGCAACTTCAGCTCACCGCAGAGATGGATGCCGTCATTGCTGCGGCTGCGAATTCATTGACTTTTTCGTCGTCGTCGACGTTGGCTTTGTTGTCGCTGTTGTCGCCATTGCGCCGCCATAACGGAAGCGCAAAACTATTGTAGTTTGTGTCAAAACTAATCGATAGCAGCAGCACTCAGGGGGACGCACACAACACATACACGCAGGCAGTGACTCCATCTCGAGCTGCATCTTCGGTGCGAGTGCCTCAATGGCGCCGCTCCCTCCGCACTCAGGCTAGCACAGACAAATATTGACATTACGTATACGACATCGTGTGCGAAAACGCGAAAACTCTGAAGAGACAGACAACGACCACTGAAGGGGACGCGATGGTCTGAGAGCAATCTGTTAAGCATAGCAGCAAGAGCTCGATAAAAAGTAGGGGCAAATGATTATCAATCGGAGTTCTAGTCTGTTTTAAGCTTACAAGCTAACTTCTATCAAAGAAATATTTGATTACATACTCCGATTTTGTTTTAATTTTTACAACTTTATTGTAAGAAAAGTGCTTTCTCATTTTTGTAAAAGTGGTATGTACAAATTGGTTCCCAAATAAGCCAGAAACTCATAAGTTGTTGTTACTGACTGCCTCCAGCTCCTTAAGGGGCGCCTACGTCTTCTTGTACTGCCTTGCTTGTTACACTTTAGCGCCATCCTGATGATGCAATTTGGCTTTCGTAGGGTAAATACAATGAAACAAGCCCATCTCAAATTTGCATAGTACGAAATGTTCTCTAACTCGAATTTTCCATGAAAAATTACATTCATTGATTTTGTTTGTAATTTAAATTTCTTGAAGATTGAATTCCTTCCCAAGGATAAGGTCTCTACAAGGTACTTTCATGGAACTCGATTTTGTACTGTCGATTTAGCGCTTTTGGCATTTCCATGTCTTCTCTTCATTTGTCGTAATAATTTGCGCCGGTGTGTATTCGGGTTAATATCTAACAACGTTGTTCCATTACACTTTCCCAAGTTAGTTCCTGCCCCTTGCCGCGCTGCCCATTTTATTGTATGCATTTTTAGATTTCCAGTGCAGTGCGTTGCTTTTATTTTCTTGGCACACGGAAGCCTTGTAATTACGGCCAACAGCATTTTGCTTGTGTGTCTGTACGAGCATGTCTGAGAGTGGGGGAAGGGGGCAGCAAAAGTAAGTGACATTGAATATGCCTGCACCTGCAGCAATTGTAGCCATTGCCGCACATTGGTGCCAATATCGAATATTTTGTTGTTAGTGTTCGCACTGTAGGGTGCATCTAAAATTCATCGTCCCAATTGTAATTTGCCTAATTGAAATTGCCCCTATTGCATGCAATAAATATTTTTTATGTCTCGATGTATTACCTACCCCCTTTGGTTTTGTTGGTATACATCGGCGACGTCAACAACATTGACAACAATCCCACCAGCAACCACAACAACAACAGTGCATAAATGGATGAAATGTCAATATCCTGCAGTGGTTGTGTCACTATGAGAAAACGGTTCGTGTCTAAACGTGTGACTGTGTTTGTGTGTGTATAGCGAGCGAGGGAAGAGAGCGATAAGTGAATCATAAATTACAGTATTCCTGTTTAAGGGAGAAGGCTATAATGCACACCTTTAATGCCTTTGTTAGAATGTTTGATTACGATCAGCGCGTACCAGCATAAAATTTGCTCAGCAAATTTTTATATATTTCAGTCCGAGATAAATCACTTTCAAATTTAAAAGTGATTGTTAAATTTTGTTTTGCTAAAAATCCAATATAGACTTTTTAAATGTCAAACACCATTTCTGATTTGTCTGCACATTGTCATATGAAAAAAGTTTCCTTTGAAAACTTTTTAATATTCATATAAAACTGCGACGCGATAGAAATATCTGAGGTTGAAGCGTTGTTGAGATTTGTCGAGTTATATAAATATGTTATACACTATATGTATATAAAATATCATGTCGGTCACATTTCGACTGTTAACTAGTGTAATTTTTAACAGTAACAAATAACTCCCCAAAGGAGGGGGGAAAGGTGCCTTCATCCTGCTGACCAAGCCGATTTTTGTTGCTTGCTTAGTTGTTACGGCGGAGAGGGTCAATTTTCGGCAGCGAGTTCGAATGAATCATCAGTCTTCCCCGCCACATCATAACATACTTTTTATAGTTTCTCCCCGCTGCTGCAATAATGCCTCGAATGTGTCGCTCCCAAAGTGTCCAGCACTGCAGCACAATCTTGGACTTCCGCTTCATTAGCGCGGCGTTGCATAATTAACATTAGCGAGCGGCCGCGTGTAATAATTGCCAGTGAATTGAATTAAGTTGGCTTTTTCGCTACATTACCTTACTCAACCCCTACCGCTGGCCCCCGGCAGCACAAACAACGTCGCAGTGGCGCAGTGGCGAGTCGCTGACTATCATCGAATCAACCCCGGTGGCAATAAGGGGTTGCCAGGCTGCCGGGTTGCCCGACGCGCTGCGTTCATGTCGCCAATTGTCTGCTGGGGGTCATCTGAATGTTGTTGTAAATGTCGCTGTTGGTGTTCTCGCCGTGGTTGTTGTCATCGTAGTTGGTTGCCCCTAACAACAACGTAGCCTATAATAGTACAACAGTACACAAGGGCCCGCTAGTGCGTAGAGCCGGCGCGGAGTGAGCAGCAAAAATATCCCAAATCAATTTGAGGAAAATATACGAAATAATTTTGCGCTTTAGTTTTCGGCAGCCTTCTGTTTAAATCTAACGCTGTCGAGTATTAAGCATTAAGGGTAAGTGGTATATTGGGCGTTAGGAGGGGACGATAGTATTTTTAGCGCTGCTCACGCTTTATTTGCTGAGCACTTCATTAACGCTTCAGTGGCCAGAGTGACATTTACCGCTAAGTGGCGTTGAGCTTGTTGCACGGCATAAGTGCCGGAAGTGATGTTCGCCTCGGTCGCAGCAGCTGCGAATTGAGCTGAAGGCTTCTACATTATTTTGGCAGGCCGACAGAGGAAAAGTTTTCCGATGCTTTATGGTGGCTTGTAGTCGGCAGTTGAGGTGCGAAGGTCTCCCAGTGTGGAGCAAATATCGTCTATAAAATACACGACTTTACAATCCATTTATAACGAGTATATAGTATAATTCCGATCTGTTTATACACACTAACTTACATTTCCAGAAAAATGGCGCAGGATATTAAAATTCTACTACGCAGTCGCATTATTTGCACCGGCCTGCTGCTGTGGCTAGTACAGTTGTCCACCTTAGACAAGCTGGCCAGTGGCACTTCCACGGCGGATGTCACCGTATCGGCGGCGCTCGACTTGCCCAGTCCTACAAACACGGAGCCTAACGCCAACGTGTCCACCACGCCTGGCTTCCCCGGTTCTACCGCTGTGTCAGTGCTGCCAACTCAAGAGCCGACCGCCGATGCCACTCTGGAACCCACTGCTGCACCCTCTACGCCGCCAACCACCTCAGCACCGGCGCATGAGCTCATCGGATCCGCTGGGCCGGATAAGACGGAACAGGAGGCGATACTCAAGGCACTCGATTGGCTGAAGGACAAGCGGGCTCCTGACTATGGCTGGGACAATGATACGCATGTCGTCATCCTGGCCAAGGAGTTGTCCGGTGCGCGCGACCCCTCCGACACCGATCCACATCTGCAGGTCATACAGGAGCTCGAGGACACACTGTCCGTGAAGGAAATGGAAATCGAGATCCTGGCCATGCTAGACAGGCACCACACTCTGCCCAAGCCGCTGAATCTGGACAAGTTAGCGCGCTACGTGCTCGCGCTTGGCTCGCTGTGCAAGGACCCGAAGCACTTCCATGGCCACGACCTGGTCGCCACGCTGCAGCATCACGAGCCTTCGCAGGACATCGAGTTCGCCCTGACCACGCTCTCGGCCTGTAGCTCCGCCGCGCATGTACGCAAGCGCCAGATACGGCGTCTGTTAGACATCGCCAGCGGGGTTACGGATCAGAGTGTCGACACGATCGCCATGGTCATACTGGCACTGCGCTGCATTGTGACCGATCATCGCCACCGCCACCTGCAGCACTTTGTGCGAAGACCGGCCCGTGGCCTGGCCAGCTTGCAAGACCCGCGCGGCAACTTCGGCTCGCTGCGCAGCACTGCGCTGGCCATGCAAGCGCTGCAGGACCTGGAGAACGATCCGGCTGGTGCCTGGAACCGCACCGCCGCCTCGCGCTGGATACTCAGCCGACAACGCCCCGATGGTGGTTGGACCGAAGAGCCGCTGCAGGATGGTCAGGACCCGGGCATTGGTGTAGGACTGACCGCCGACATCATGCTGGCGCTGGGCTGGAAAGGCCTGGGTGCTGTGCGAGCGCTGCAGTGCGACCATGTCATACGCGAGAATAGCGACCCGGCTTCAGGTAAGCGCATGGCTGTGTTGTAGAAGGCTTTTTTCTGATCTTGTCACGCACACGACCTCAATTAGAAAATGGCGAACCGAAATTAGCAGTGCCCTTTGGACTTACCTCGTCGGCGGAGGAATCGGACTCGAGGAACGTCTCCTACACATACACACTCTGGGTGGGCTCCAATGTGACGGAAGCCTTCTCACTGTCGCTGGTGTCACCCAAAAACACGAGCTTCTTCAAGGCCATGACGCAAGCTGCCGACATGGATCCCAGGTGACCGATCAGAACAGAAATAGTGGGAGTAGTAATCTAATGCAATCAAAATATTTCCGCAGATTCGCTTTCGAGGCACGCGAATGGCCCAATGGACACTATGTACACACACTGGCGGGCAAGAAGGAGGAGCCCAGGGGGTGAGTAAATTGCATTTTGAGACTGTGATTTTGTGTGTGACTTGATGACTTGTGCATTGCAGGTACCACTACTGGCTGCTGTACCGTCTGCCCGAGCTACCCGACTCCAACAATACACCCGGAAACCAGCTGATCGCACCCGTCGGTGAGCACGAGCCGCTGCACCGCTCAATTTCCGATATTTCAAATGTGTTCTCCTTTGCAGGTGTCGACGAACTCATGGTGGAGGACGGCGAGCACTACCTCTACTGGTACAAGAAGCTCTAAGGCGGCAACTCAGCTGCAGAAAAGCAAGAAGCATTCAAATATTCACACATAAAAAGAAATCAAATAATTAAAAGTTCCGCGCTTGAAAGTATATTTTCAAACCTATAAAAAGTCTACAACTATGCTTCAAAACGAGCATGATACCGTGTGTGGAAGTGAGGCTACCGGGTGGCACAATGTCCAAATTGAAATGTCTAGATATAAGCCAGAGAGCAGACTCCGATGGGGAGGAGAGATGAGAAGTGCAAGCGCAGCATTCCGACCAAAGTTAAAACAAACCGAAACAAAACAACAATATGAAATGTTCATTAGCTAGAGACAGGCGAAGAACTTGTTAGAACGCTCGCTGGAAACGCAATAGAGTCATTTTAGATATGCTCGTAACTTCTAAATAGCTCTTATTCTAGAATCTGATAACTTTCGTTACTTAAGTTTAATATACGAAATGCAAAAGCAAAAACCATACAAGTATGAAAAAGCGACGAATCTTGAGGATTACAAACTACCATTCGTAAACAATAAGTGATTCAAAATCATAAACAGAAACAAATAAAATAAAATTAAATTTCTTTTCAAAGTCCGTGTTTGAAAATAAAGAAGCAAAATGAGCAGGCAGAAATTGAAAGTATTTTTTGAGCATATGCAATGCGAACTTGTACTTGCATAATTATAACTAATCTTTACACCTACATACTTTACACATACATACTTACTATATGTATATGCAACTCGACGTAGTGCTATCTATCCCCTTCAAAATATATAATTATCTCTATATATACACACGTCATGTAACCTTCATGTAATCGACCTACCAACTACCATTATTTAACTGTAAACGTATACAACTAAGCAACACCCACATTATTCGATCGGCCCTATAGCAACTTATAGAATTGTCAGTCTGGTTGAGAATTCTTTCCAATTTCCTTACAAGAACAAGTTTCTTCTGCATACGAGGTAGGAAATGCAGTCTCAATCCGAGAAAAATCTCGGGATTCAAGTATGTTGTTTTTAACCAACAATCCGGAATAAGATTCCGCTTCATTCACGTCCTCAGCCGGGGATGGAATCTACTTGTAGACTGTGCAGATTCTTTTCGACCTATAAGCGTTAGAAGTCCCTGAAATGTAGTGCTCTTTGCATACATTTAATACATTCTTAACTAATCTTAGCATGAGGAGGTATGTTATTAGCAGCAACGCCCAGCAAATAAAAATAGAACGCATACTAGGAAAGGAAAAGACCTAAGCATGTAATAACTTTTAAGAGCCTTAATTTAAATGTTATTTTATATATACATGCGCACGTGCGCAAATATAAACATACATACACATATAAAAATATAATATAATTTTTATAAATCAAGAGAAAGCTGACATCTAAGAGGAGAAAAATTTAAAAGCCAACACTGCAGCATAAAATTTTCCCACTTAGCAGCAAGCGAAATTTTCCTTTCCCAAGTTTTAATTGCACTTTCGAACATGTCCGTAAACGTTACAGAAGACCTCTTTTACACTTGCAATGAAATTTTGGTGTCTACTTTCCAACTCTTTCATTAAATTTTCTCAAGTACTCCTTATATGAGCTCCGTTCTCTATTCCAATCCAGACCCCCAAGGATCCTAACGAAGCAAGCAATATACTATACATACAATATAGAGGTGAATATGTATTAAGCTTTTTATGCCCAATCGCCTAAGTTTAAACCGCTGCTTTTACAGAGCAAGAAATGTGAACCCGCAATATATGTACATGAAACAAGTTTTAAATAGAAAATATGTACGCGAGGCAAAAGAAATCCAGAAAAATGTTATAATTTACAACAACATGGCTTACCAATCGAAACCCAAAATCTTATTAAATAAACACTGGTGCACACAAAAATGCATAAAAGCAACACCAGAAACCGTTAAAAATGTGATTTTCAATTAAGGGGCAGTAGTAGGTGTGCTTGATGCATTTCCGGCCCTGGGCGAGTTTCTACAGGCAGGAGAGTAATTACAGACGTTGACATGTGGTTGTGTCGTTCTTCCTTTATTTGTTTACTATAACTTTAATTGTATGTGTTTTTAATTGTTAGCGTTTAATACAAAAAGAATTTCAGTTTCGTGTGCTTAGGGAGTTTACGCCCAGTTCAAAGACATATGTGCCAAAAGTAAGAGCTAAAAACAAGCGTTAATAATTCAACTCAATTGCTGCCCCGGTCTAAAACGCAAGTCCTGCTCTTACGACGTAGGCATGCATTTTAGACCGGGGTAAAGCAGTAACGAGACTGACTTCTTAATTTGTTTTTTAAATTTTCGCATTTGTTGCTTTTGTTCATATTTAATTTTGCTCTTCGTAACTTTCAAAGATGTTGAGATGTTGGTCACTTTAAGATTTTCTCCCCTGCGTTGTTGTGTGGGGCTGAAGCACATGAGTGGCGCTTGTGTTTATGCTCTACTCTTCCTCAATAGTTTGCCGTTGTGGTTGTTCGTGTTGCTGTTGTTGCTGCTGCTGCTTGTGGTGATGATGCTGATTGCGTTGGTTGCGATTCCGCGGATTGCGGTTATCACGACGCTGGCCACCCCAGTTGCCACCTTGGTTATTCTGGTTGCGATTATACCCACGGTCGCGATTGCCCATATTGCCGCGTTGGAAGAAGTTACCTTGTTTCATATCGAATACCTTCTCATTAACATCAACCAAATTGGTCACCTTATCTACGAACTGCATGGCCAATGCTTGCAGGCGAGACGGCTCGGAACGATGCATCACCACCGTTTCGGTGGGATCATCGAGGCTGGCCATCAGCTCTTCGTTGATAATCATCTTACTGATGAGTGAGTGAACCTTAGGCACGGGCAACTCGTACATCTGCGCCAGCGACGGTATACTCAACGAGGTGTAAACGTTGGAGTAAGTGAAAAGATAGGTGCGCAACGATTCCTCCTTGATGAACTTGACAAGCATATCACGTACGCGATCGGCCTCGTAGAAGAGGTCCCACACTTTCGTGTTCATCTTCTTGTTGACGATGAAATTGGCACAGGCCTGCCAATTGCCACAACGCATTGCCTTGGCGGCGGCGACGACATGTTCACGCATTGACTCAGGCGGACCGACGAGTGATTGCCGCTCGGAGGAGCGCAGCTGCTGGTAAAACGTTTTGCTAAAAAATAAAATTGTCCAGAATATTACTTGGTTGGAAATGGCAGCAAAGACATTAGTGAAACTCACCTTATCATTCGCCTGCGTGCATCGAACTCATGAGCCGCAATGTAGGGAATTTCGAGTAGCATGGCCGACACAAGATACACACACTCCAGTAGCTCCAGATTGATGTGCATGTGGAATGGCATTTGGCGCTGCTTCTCGATCTTCTCTTGCTCGGCCGAGCGCTCGTGCTGGCGCTGGGGCAGCAAGCCTTGAGCAAGCAGCTCCTTCGGTTTACCGGTGACCATCAAATCCACCAGACAGTGGTGAGCATCCTTTACGTTTTCCTGTCGGAATGCGCACAGACCTAAGTTGGCCATCATGCGATTGTAGAGGATGCGCGTCGAAGGATCAGCTACATCAATATTATCCTGCAAGTGGGACATTAGTACCAGGTCACGCGCCTGGAACCAATTATCGTGCATAGCGTGATGGTAAATGTGCGCTAAAATGGCGCGCGTACGTATGCGATCGGTGTCGTCCTTGGCATAAATGAATTTGCACAAGCGATCCATTACATCCACCGAAGTGACGGTCGTTGATGGCAACTCGCCCCGCTTGCGCTTCAGCACGTCCGGATCGAACTTGTAGTATAGATGCTCGATTTTACGTAGATAAACGCGACAGCGCTCGTTGTTGCTGCCCACACGCTCGAAATACTCTAGCACACTTTCAATGATGCGCGTGACATTAATCTCGTCCTTAAGGCGAGACACATAATCATTCGAGTGGGGATCACACTCTTTTAATAGCTTGGTAAATTCATCATCCAGACGTTCCACAGCAGCCAGAGAGCAGCCACGTATGGCGTAGGGCGCAGTGGTGAACTCCTCGTGCTCCTCGGAAACACTCTCGCTCATATGGATGTCGGCATTGGCCAGCAAAAGTTTCATCATACTCTGCATGACCTCCAGCAACTTTCCCCAGTGCTCCAGCTTCATGGGCTCAGATATTTTCTGGTTGTAATCGAAAATAGCCGAGATTATGCTAAAATGTATTTTTACTGCAATGGCAACACCCAAGGCATGTAACTCAGCGATATCACGCAACTCGAACAGCAGATCGATCTGTAAACGCCGGTCTGTACGCTTCTTGCCACGCGCCGACATTATTTCTATCAATTTTGCCAATACGAGTGGCACGTCAATCTCGGCGTCCTTTTCGAACATTTTCGGCTTCTCAACGGTGGTGCCCTTGACCACAGTCTCCCACTCGCCTTCCTCATCGGCTTCTTCGTCAAGACGCTTACGGCGAATCTTAGCCTCCTTGGCCCGTTTTTCTTTTTTGCGGTCCTCGCGATCCTCTTTGTCTTCCTTATCGACCGTTGTACGTTTCAAGAAACGTTCTCGCATTGTTTGGTATTGATTTTCATCGTCAGATGACTCGGACTCAGTCTCGGTCTCAGAGCCCCAATCAATGGAATCATCAGAGTCCTCTGCATCCTGAGCGGCAGCAGATTTCGTAGGTGCAGTTTTAGCAATCTTCTGCTCCGACGCCTGTTTAAAGTCACGTGAACCCTCGGTAGAAGTGATATCCGGTTTTTCATGATCTGAATCATAAACTTCCTCTTCTTCGGCATCGCTTTCTTGGTCAGGTGCTTCGCGGAAGCGTACCAACTCCTCTTCGAAATCACGGATATATTTTCTAACCTTTTGACGTAGCGTGCCCAGCGACTTGGAGTTGTTCTTCGACAAATTTTTGCGGCCGTCGCGATCATCCCACACTTCATTTATAAAGTCCTCCAACTCGGTTAGACAGCGTATATAAAAGCGCGGTGTGATTCCATTCTCCTCCTTGGAGATGACTGGCAGTGCCTTCTGGTAAGCCCGCGTCAAGTCCTCGAAGCTTGAGAGAATGCTGGACATATCCTTAATTTTTTTATGGTTGCGAATAGTCTTGATGATCGCCGTAAGGTTCTCATAGCGCTTCTCCTTAGTGGATCGCACCACACGCTTCACTTCCTCCTCATCATCACTGAATTGCTAAAGTAAAAAGAAACAAGTTACAAAATAAATCAGTTTATCTCAAGATTCAACTTACATAGGTGGGAGCCTTGCCATATGCTTGCACAAGAACCTCCTCTTCACTGCTCTCAGACTCCGAGTCTGAATTGGTAGCAAAGAAGCGCGACATGGTGCTGAATTCTCTGCGTCTCTTCCTATTACTCTGGGTCACTCACTTTCGCCTGTAATTGCAAATAGGAATCAAACTAATTCATATTCATATTATATTTTAAGGTTAGGTTTTATACTGCATTCCGCCAACATGGCGCTGCTAAGCTGCCAACGCATTCGCGAATTTTTATGCCGTATTTTTGAGTCCGTAGACAAAGTTTCGATAATTGTTTTCTATCAAACTATTGAGCGGTCGTCGTTTTATATATTTGGACTATTTACATGAAAAAATTAAGCGATTTTTTATAAAAACTTACAATTTAACACGGAAACCTAAATTTTCCACTGACGATATAGGCAAATCGCCCGTGTAAAAGACGTTGCCAGATGCAGTTTTCTTGTACTTGCATTTTGACAGTAAGTACGCCGCGTATCGTTTTCTCAAATTTACAAATCAAGTATTTAATATTTAACAAGTTCACCTAATTAGTTGAAAGTTCAATTCCGTTACACAAAATGTTTCGCTTTGCCGGAAACAAACCAGTGAAATTTAAATAAAGAATTACACTAAATTACACATAAATAAGAATTATACAACACAATCACACAATCTGTCAATCTGTCAGTCAGAGTTCGGCCACAGAAGAGACTATTCTGGCTATTCTGTGGTTCGGCTTCGGCTTGTTTACGTTGCTAGAAATTGCAAGTAAGCGGAAACGGAGAAAATTATTTATTTTTAAAATAAATAATAACCACATATGACGCGCCCAGAGCAAAAACGACTTTTATACCTGCACAGCGCATGTGCGCAATGAGGCGAAAATTGACACTCGAAGCGTTTTTGCTCAGTGCGCGTCATATAATAATAATGAATGCCACCAAAATGGAAATATTCGGCTAAAATTCGGCTAGATCAGGGCTGTAGTGGAACACTTTTCTGTAGTGTGCGCAAGTGAGATGCACGGTCAACTGTCTCCCTTTTTTATAAGCTTTATATTAGGTTCACATCCGGTATGTTTGTATGTATGTCGTCAAATCTAGTAATCAATTTTTCACCCACTTCCCGACTACTTAGAGATCTAAAACTTTGCATACATGCCTAATCTAGAGCCCAATACATGAATCAATAAATTTTATGGGCGTAGGATAAGGGGCGTGGCACTTTTTTATAAACTCCAGATTTGTGTATAACTTTAGAACTACACATCACACATCAATGAAACTCGGTAGGAACTTACTACATATCCCTATCCTTCTACTGAGAAAATAAGGGGAGCACTGGATAAGGGGGCGTGGCACCCCCCATACAAACAAAATTTTTGATCTCGATTAGCTTTGGAACTAAATGTCGTGCAGCATTGAAATTTCGTATGCAGTCGCCTCTTGGATGTGTTGTCCCACTGGTAAAATTTTATGGGCGTAGGATGAAAGGGCGTGGCACCCCCCATACAAACAAAATTTTTGATCTCGATTAGCTTTGGAACTAAAGGTCGTGCAGCATTGAAATTTCGTATGCAGTCGCCTCTTGGATGTGTTGTCCCACTGGTAAAATTTTATGGGCGTAGGATAAGGGGCGTGGCACTTTTTTATCAACTCCAGATTTGTGTATAACTTTAGAACTAAAAATCACACATCAATGAAACTCGGTAGGAACTTACTACATATCCATATCCTTCTACTGAGAAAATAAGGGGGCACTGGATAAGGGGGCGTGGCACCCCCATACAAACAAAATTTTTGATCTCGATTAGCTTTGGAACTAAAGGTCGTGCAGTATTGAAATTTCGTATGCAGTCGCCTCTTGGATGTGTTGTCCCACTGGTAAAATTTTATGGGCGTAGGATAAGGGGGCGTGGCACCCCCATACAAACAAAATTTTTGATCTCGATTAGCTTTGGAACTAAAGGTCGTGCAGCATTGAAATTTCGTATGCAGTCGCCTCTTGGATGTGTCGTCCCACTGGTAAAATTTTATGGGCGTAGGATAAGGGGCGTGTGTATAACTTTAGAACTACAAATTACACATCAATGAAACTCGGTAGGAACTTACTACATATCCATATCCTTCTACTGAGAAAATAAGGCGGGCACTGGATAAGGGGGCGTGGCACCGCCCATACAAACAAAATCGTTTATATAGAATAGCTTTGGAACTAAAGGTCGTGCAGCATTGAAATTTCGTATGCAGTCGCCTCTTGGATGTGTCGTTCCACTGGAAAAATTTATGGGCGTAGGACAAGGGGCGTGGCACTTTTCAAGCAACTACACACTTGGGCTTCAGTTTATAATTATAGGTACACCACACATCAATGAAAAACGATAGGAACTTACTTGCCGCGCCCTGCTGGCAAAATAGCAACAACTCACCGCGTCACAAATATGCCACGAATATTAGGGTCGATCACAGCCGTATTATTTGTTAAATTGAGGATATGACGATAGGAGACACTGTGAATACCCTAAATATTGTGTACTGCTCTGCAAGTTTTAAATTCTTTTTGTGAAAAATTTCAGAGCTCTAAAATTGAATTTATGGAAGACTAAAAAGTAGAAAATAAAATTATATAAAAAAAAACTTTTTAAAAATAAGCTTTAATTTATTTAATGTACTAAAAAGTAGAAAATAAATGGTTTTTAAGTCACCTGTATCTTACTATCAATAAAAGCTTGTGCGCTCAATATCCATATTCAAAATATCTTTCATTACTAGAATCTATTTGCAAAAAATTATTTAAATAAAATATTGTGGTAACTGTTTGACAAATATTGAACACATGAGCGCCCCAAGCTTTTATGGATAGTAAGATACAGGTGACTTAAAAACCATTTATTTTCTACTTTTTAGTACATTAAATAAATTAAAGCTTATTTTTAAAAAGTTTTTTTTTATATAATTTTATTTACAATTTTTGTTCACAGGGCCATAGTTTCATTTCTGTATGGCCTTGTGAACATTTTTGTTCGCAGGGCCATAGTTTCATTTCTGTATGGCCTTGTGAACATTTTTGTTCACAGGGCCATAGCGCGTAATCACACCCACAGTTTGAGAATTATTGGAAAATAAAGATAATTGAAAGCAATTAAAGCAATATTGAAAGCAATAAATTAATAATGGCGTCGCTCACACACACTTATTGTGAATGCTACTACCTAGTCTGCGGCCTAAGCGGAAGCCAAAGCCGAATTTTTCCATTTTGGTAGGATTCAGGGCATTTTTATTGTATAGTGTAAAGTAGTGTATAGTAAATAAATGAATTTCTCCCAACAAAACTACCTTTATTTACAATTTGTGCAGAGAAATTCTAAGTTTGACCCCATCTTAGTACAATTCACCCCGCGCCATCTTAGTACAGCTCAATTCACCCCGCGCCATCTTAGTACAGCCCGTACACCCAATCTTGGACTCAGGACGCGAACCGCGAACCGGTACACGAACCACCTTTTAATCTTTTATGAAATATGTATAAATGAAATACTTACATATATGAAATATTATATAAAATAATTAAATTCAAATATTATTAAATTTGTAACAAAGTTTTCAATAAATTTGTACTTGAATTTATGTGAAATGTGATTTTCTAGAATATGCTTAAAATAATAACACTTCAATAATAAATTGTTGGTGCTGCTGGTGTCAGAAATGGCACAGGGGGCGGTGGGGGCGGTCGAAACATGGAGTTATATACCTAACTGTTCTGGATAACGTACTGCAGAATTATGGCCGCATTATTTGTTATATTTTCATTTAGGATGTCCATGATGATGTCGAGTATAGTTAGCAGGGGCACATATTGAGTATAGTTAGCAATGTTATCAACCTAGTATGCGGCTTCTTGCAATTTCTAGCAATATTTTTGAGCCGAACTAAAATGACAGTACGAAAAATGAATAGTTTTATAATATCATTCACAATCAAAAAATGTTTTGTGTTGTGTAATTAACATTAATTTTTTTCTTTTGTTTCAGTAAAAGGAGGCGAGGAAGCAATAAAATATACGCTTTTTTTACTAACACACTTACACTCTCGAACCTGAAAGCAACTAAAACGGCAGTCGGCGTGTACAATTTTTACTTCATCGTAGTCTTTCAACTGAGTTGGTCAACTGATTTTTAGTTGATAAAAAGAATTTCGATAATTCATGTAGACTTGGCAGCACTGTTTATGAAGCAGAAAAAGGACGCAGTCTTAGTATTTCCCAGATTTAATCAAATATAAAACTAACATAACAATTGAAAGGTGAGCACTTTTGTGAGGGAACAAAAATTTATCAATTCCGAAGCATAATTTATGTGGTTTGCAACAAGAGAAGTGAGTCGCGCTCGACCAGCGCGTTGCGAAACGGTGCCTGCGAGGCGCTTCTGCTTCTTCGTCCGCCACTTGATTCCTCGATTTGGTCGCTCGGTCACTCTTATTTCCACAGCTATCTAACGGTTGTATGTTGCAGGCACCGAGCAATTATTGAAGTCTATCGTCGAAGTAAAAAAAATACAGAAGTACACACTATGGCCAACGAGACCGAGGCAGCTGAGTACACGGTGGAGCGCATTGAAGATAAGCGAATACAAAACGGAAAGGTAGTAGAGTGGGAGTGTTTTGAAGGGAAAGTCAATATATTTTGTTCCTTTTGCAGGTGGAGTACTTCTTAAAATGGAGAGGGTACCCCCGAAGTGAGAATACCTGGGAACCTGTAGAAAATCTTGACTGCCCGGAACTTATCGCGGCGTTCGAAGAGACCCAAACAAAGAAAGGTACGTAGTATCAAGGAAACACTTTTAAGTGCTGATCATGTTAGCTCCTTTAGTTGTTACAGAAAAGAAGCGTTCGTCCACAACACCGATTGTAAACGAAACAAAAGCCAAACGTAAAGTCGCCGAAGACGAGAAAGATAGTCGCAAAACGATGGGCTTTGAACGTGGCCTGGAACCGTCAAAAATCCTCGGCGCTACCGATTCTTCCGGCGAACTTATGTTTTTGATGAAGTGGAAGGGCAGTGACGAGGCGGACTTAGTGCCGGCCAAGCAAGCTAATGTCAAATGTCCTCAAGTTGTCATACAATTTTACGAAGAACGGCTTACCTGGCATTCGGGTACAGCTGACAATGACTGCCCAAATAAGGAGAATTCGGAGTAAGCGAACCTCACTGCAATAGCTCCACCGCCACTCATCCAATCCGCATCGGCATTAGAA
The DNA here is from genome assembly GCA_963457695.1 of Neria commutata. Classification (NCBI taxonomy): domain Eukaryota; kingdom Metazoa; phylum Arthropoda; class Insecta; order Diptera; family Micropezidae; genus Neria; species Neria commutata. The sequence continues at coordinate 234,164 of OY735249.1, forward strand.
GCGTCAATACTAGTTTTAAGATTTATGTATTTCATCTTTGGTTTACTGAAATGCTTACGAATTTCTGTCCACCACCATAACGAAGTTGGTTGAATCTTCACAAGGTTCAAATACAACATTAAAAGAAATATAAATAATAAATATTTCAAATAGTTTTTGAAACAAAGACGATTTGGCTTTATTGCACACCGGATTATCTTTTAAACGTTAATAGCAGCTCTACATGATGCGCCACTGCAACGCGTGAGATTCGCTAACGCCAGACTGTAAAGGGCACGCTCAATCGGCAGTAGTTCGTAGCCGAGATTCTCCATCTGGTATGGGTCGTCACCGAGATCATAGGCTTCTACGAAATTCTGCAAGGCATATACACACAAGGCAAAAGGATATAGAGCAAATGCCACCAGACTCACCTCTTCGTCCCGGAACTCACAATATAGACGGTCCACAATAGTGTGCTCAAAGTGGCGTAGGCAGGCGTAGGTGTTGTTCCAAGCGTCCTGACAATGACAGTCTGCATCGGGTGTGCACTCCGCCAGTCTATCCCGCTGGTTCCATGGGCACTGCGGATTGTACGTCTGGTCGGTGCCCTCTCCCCAATGTTCCACTAGAAGCGTACGCCGGTATTGCGGGTCAAGCAGCGCGTCATAGGTAGTAACATTGGCGATAAAGCCATGCAACGATTGCCCATCGACGTTAGGCGGTATTGGTAACTGTGCCCATTCCAGCATGGTCGGCAGCAGATCTAAAAGTAATACAGGGGCACTTTCGCTATCCCCACGGGGCAGCCCGGGCCCGCGCACCATAAGTGGTACGCGTATGTCAGTTTCGTAAGGCTGACGCTTGTCGAATGGCTGCGAAAACTGCCCAATATGATAGCCATTGTCTGAGGTGTATACAACGTACGTGCGATCGAGTTGCTCTTGCTGCTGCAAACGCTCCAAGACCGCGGCAACGAGCTCGTCAACCGCCAACAGGGTCTCCCAGCGTTGCTGAAAATATGTGTCCATGGTAGCTAGCGTCTGCTGTGGTAGCAGACCAGCAGCACCCACCAACCAATGCTTTTCTAAAGAGAACGGATGGGACCATTATACTTACAAACGCACTTTGCTATCAGACATTACCCAATGTGTTCTTGGTGGGACGATTAAAGTTGGGCGTATGCAGTGCTTTTACGTCTGCGAAGAGACCACGGTGTCGATCGGCGGGTATGAATGGTGCATGTGGTGCGGGCGGCGCAATCATGGCGAAAAATGGGCGTGGCGTTGCCAAAGCATGTTGCTTGTCCAGGAAATCCAATGTGAGGTCGCGTAACACGTCCGTCAGGTAGTCGGAAGCATTCATGCCGTAACTGACATTGCGCTCGTTCTCGCGCATCGTGTAGTTGTAGTACCGCGAGTTGCCGTGCAATGCGTGGAAGTCTTTCCAGCCTGGCGGCACTGCTTCGCCGCGATATTCGTTGAGGTATTTTCCGGCGAAGAAAGTATCGTAGTCGCCCTGCTGCTGCAGCAGTACGGGCAGCGAATTGGGCTCAACCTTCGTGCGCCAGTAAGCGCTGTTGCAACCGCCACTCATTGAGTTGTTTATGCTGCGATGATTGTGTGCATACAACCCAGACAGTATACTGCTGCGTGACGGACAGCACAAAGGCGAACTGGTGAACTGTAAGTTAGTTAGACGGTCCTGCTATAGCTGTTTTTTTATGTAGCTAATAATTTTAATAATAAGTTAAGCTAATAAGATACTATGTAATAATAATAATAATAGTTAGGTGGTTAGTAAAGTTACACTCTCAGAGGTGGGCTCGAACGCTTACGGCATTAGTGAACGTGACGCCTGCATTGCCCACTAGACGACGGACATGCTCCATAGGAAACATGCCGTGAAGAACCTCGTCCTGGTCGTCGGCGAGTATCAACAATATGTTGGGCCTCGGGGGCGGCGACGTGAATGATTCGCCATTTGTCGTTTCTGCTGCCTCACTAACAAACGCAAAGAAGAACAAACCAGAAACGATAAGATGTAAAACCATTTTAAAACTAAGCTGCTTAGACAGCGGCGTTTTGCTTTCTTGAGTTGTTCTTTCGTCGCTTTTAACCTTCAAATTTTTGTTTGTTTATTTTTAAGACGTACGTTTTGCGACAATGGTATTGCCAGCTTTTTATTTCAACTAAATACAATAAATTGATTGGCAACTCACTTGATGCCATTGCTTTTTATATAGTATTAGCTTATATGTATTTTTAACTATAAGTTAATAAATATACTATTAATTGGCTATAAATTTTTTCCTCGAAATTTCAATGCAATGGATTACGATTATTAATCTCTTTATATGAAATATCTTAAATATAAGGACACCGAGAAAAAAAAACGGTTAAAGGTGAAGAAACGGAGAAAGGATTTCGGTTTTGTATGTTAACTTTTATCTAAATTTATTTGCTTAAAAATGAGGAGTAAGCCCAGAGAATGGACTTCGATTTTTTGAATTTGATGTACATTGCATAAAAAATTCTAAACAAAATTTGTGGGTGCAGTCATACTTGAAATGATTGAATAGAAATGAAACATCGCATAGAAAGATCTACAAATAAAAGCAGCAGCAGACACCACATGCCAGCCAACGGCAGCACGAGAACGTCTCCTATACAACACGCTTGACCTCGAAGAAGCGCTTGAGGTAATATACCTGACCAATGGTCATTAGGACTAGCACCAGCGCCTCAAAAGTTGACCACAACACAACGCGGGAATTGGTGCTCTCATTCACGGAGCGGTGGATTTTGTCACGCACCTAATGGTGAAAAGTGAAAGCATGATCAGAATTTATTTAAATACATACAATCTTTAGTTAAGACTCACGTGCATATATTCCTGTTCGTGTTTAACACTCGTTAGCCGGCCCGACAATTCCCGAATCATATCCTCCAGTTTGGTGTGACCCACCTCCTCCTCGCCGGGCGCACCGGGAGCACGATGCGGCGTTTCGCCCATATCAATGGAGAACATCACCACCTTGGGTGTCATGCTGCTACGCTCATTGTTAAAGCACACCGTGTAAACGCCCGTCGTGAGTGCACTGAATGTGTACTTGCCGGACGATTCCTTCTCGCTTTCGTGTATACTCTGCTGATCCGGGCCCGTGATCTTGATGTCCACGTCCAGGAAGCCACCCTCAATTACTTCAAAGGTGATGCCTACAGTCGTCGCCATAGATCAAATGTCAGCTATTTGTAAAGCAACTACGATAAATCCAAATATTGGCTTACCAAATTTAGTGCCGCCCTCGAGTTTCTCAAAAAAGCATTCCTCGTTGTGTGCGTCAACTGTAACAATGAACCCCTCGCCCGCACGACACAACAGCAGCACCACCATTGCGCATAGCGACAACCTCACTCTAGAGTTCATACTCAATCGCAAAATATGCTGTTACTTGTAGGCTTTCAAATGTGTACTCCAATTTCAGCATACAAATTGGAGCTAATTTAATTTTCTGCAACTACGGCGGCCACGTAGTATAATTCACTTCGCTTCGTTGCCGAAATCCGGCTGTGCGCATTGAGGCTCTAAAGCACAGGGCCACTCGTATGAGTTTATTAAATTATTAAAAAAACTAAATCTTTGTACTTATTTGCAATATTTTTTAAACATTTAAATTTATACACTCAAACTCTCTAATTAAATAATATATATGAATTTGATGTACTATAAAAGATTCAATCTTAATTGTACAAAATCATAAATAAATTACAAAAATTACAAAATTACAAATCTACAGCATGGTGACAATTAAGATTTTACAATGTATTCATGGTGTTCTAGAAACAACCCACTTACAACAAGCCATACGCCTTCTCGCCTCCTTACGAGCCATTGTTCCACAACTGCTGCATCAGCTCCTTTTACTGAAATAAAAGAAAAAAATGAAATTTAATTACACAACACAAAACATTTTTTGATTGTGAATGATATTATAAAACTATTCATTTTTCGAACTGTCATTTTAGTTCGGCTCAAAAATATTGCTGGAAATTGCAAGAAGCCGCATACTAGGTTGATAACATTGCTGACTATACTCATTATATGCCCCTGCTAACTATACTCGACATCATCATGGACATCATAAATGAAAATAGAACAAATAATGCGGCCATAATTCTGCAGTACGTTTTCCAGAACAGTTAGGTATATAACTCCATGTTTCGACCGCCCCCACCGCCCAGCCCCTGTGCCATTTCTGACACCAGCAGCACCAACAATTTATTATTGAAGTGTTATTATTTTAAGCATATTCTAGAAAATCACATTTCACATAAATTCAAGTACAAATTTATTGAAAACTTTGTTACAAATTTAATAATATTTGAATTTAATTATTTTATATAATATTTCATATATGTAAGTATTTCATTTATACATACATATTTCATAAAAGATTAAAAGGTGGTTCGTGTACCGGTTCGCGGTTCGCGTCCTGAGTCCAAGATTGGGTGTACGGGCTGTACTAAGATGGCGCGGGGTGAATTGAGCTGTACTAAGATGGCGCGGGGTGAATTGTACTAAGATGGGGTCAAACTTAGAATTTTTCGGCACAAATTAGAAATAAAGGTAGTTTTGTTGGAAGAAAATTATTTATTTATTTTATTATAATAACCCTATACAATAATAATGCCCTGAATGCCACCAAAATGGAAATATTCGGCTATAAATTCGGCATCGGCTTCCGTTTGGGTAGTACCTATTCACAATAAGCAGAACTCGAAAACAAAATTGATAAAGGAGCACAAAGCGCAACAGGAAACAGCAAAATCCCCGCTAGAAAAGCACAAATAGGTGTGTGTCTTTGAGTCTTTGAAGGTGGTGACAGAGAGCTTACGTTCCACTCTGCTGCGATGAAAATTCTACACGCGAGACATTTTGGTATTTCAGCATCGCAGTCGGCTGTTTATGGAAGTCCGTATTCCAGCAGCCACAAGCCCCTATCACGGCATTCCTCCACTTGGCAGTCGTTTACGTTCATTCATCTTTGCTGGACCAAAATATAAAAATATAGATACAATAGAAAAAACTTGGCGAACTGAGCTGCTGTCGATAGCTCTGATTGTGATACCATGATTTCGCTCAATGCTTAATGTGTGTGCGCGTGTGTGAGTAGGGCACAATATGCTAAAATGTATGCAATGCTTGGAGAGCACCTCCACAATTAAATCAAAGCAGCATTGAATTGTACAGCTATTTCTCGTGCTTTTGGAGTGCTCCCTCCGTAGGTGTGTGCTGCTCCTTGCAGTAAAACGCCGTTGTGGGGTGTACGAATCGGTGGTTCACGGACCCGCCGCAGTACAGTGATTTTCGGTGTCAGTGTCGCCGCCGTCGTCGTGTTTGTGTTCGAGCGTGAGAGTGTGTTTAGGGCTTTGGTGACAGTGACCAAGCCACCACTTCGCAGGAAAACAGATACAAACAAAATTGATTTCAATTGCAAGAAATAAAATTCAACACGCTGCGCGACGAATTCGCTTCCATGCGCTGCTTTTTCCAAAGCAACGCCATTTCCATGGCGGCCAAGCTCGCAACGGAGTGAGCTGCAATCTGTAATCCCTCAATCCCTCACGAGCAACGAAAATAAATCAATCGAGAAATGAACCAGCAGCGAAGAAAAGTGAAAAGTTAGTGAAAAATGCGCACACTTACACACGAGACACTGTGACAAGCACATGCTTGTGTGTGTGTTGTGTGACAGCTCCCGAAAGTAGGTTACAAGCACTCGTGCTAAAAAAGCGTTGAGAAGTAGCGGAACACGGCGTGAATTCGAGAGTGACACTTTGAAATTAATGGCGAGGCTGCGGTGCCCGTTGATTGCGCGACAAACGCAATAAAAAGAGGAAAAGCATACTACATATACATGCATACACATACAATCAAAATAAACGGCAGAGTGAAAAGATTGTGTGGAAAGTAGCCTTCGAAGTGAACATTTAATTGTTGAATACTGTCGGCGCACTGAGTAATTTGTATTGGAACGCCTATGGTCGACATGTGGCGGGAAGCTGCCGGGAATTTGCTAATGCCGCATTACCTGCTCGGTTACATAGTAATAAGACGGTAGACACAGTTAAATTTGAGGTAAGTTTGTTACTTTGTGTATTTTATTCTACAAACTTTGTTTTTGTTAAATACAAGCGGCCGGAACGGGCTGCCGGAGATGGATACCGGGGATTTCAGGGACAGCTGCACACATACATACTTGTGTGTCCGCCTGTCAAGCTCTAAATGTCAAGTCCGTGCTCAAATTCTGCCGTGAGTAGAGCAGCAAATTTCAATTTTAGAATTCGCTTGGAAACCACTGCCTCATCTCGTAGTCGCATGCACGCCAGTCCGCCGGCCTTAAGACGCACTCACAGCCAACACTTCAGAGCTGCAGGCACATGCCTTCGCGCCGCCAGCCACAATTCAGCTTGACTGACTTGCCCTACTTCGGAGTGCGCCAAAAATGGCAGCGTCTCACCGCACACAGCTGCCACAAACCACATACACGGCTATTGTTAGCCGATCCTTTGTCTTTTTATTTGCTTCTTATCCTTTGGGCTTCGCTCCTTTATTTTGCTTTGTAAGCAAATAAAATGCGAATAAAATAAAATTAAATGCAAATTTCAAAGAGTCGAGGTAGAGACATTTTTGGAATTTATGAATGCCATTATATAGGCACACACACATGCCCTCACATGCGTAGCGCTTGCTATCAGCCGTTGTCGAACGGCGTGCCAGCAACACACACGGCTACGCGCCTCCACTTTGAAATGGGAAATTTTGAACTTCGAACGGATTAAGCAGGCATTTTCATTTATTTTCGATGTTCTCTATTCGCGCCATCTCCTAGTTGGCGGCACAACAAAGTCACAATGTGGGTTCTACTCCGCGTCTCACATTTCCCCGCTCCTACAAGCTCAAACAGATTACACCTTTTATCGTTTTCAGTTGGTGATTACCACCGGCTTTTACGTTTATGTGTATGTGCAGGTATGTCTGCATTAGTGTTGGCAACATGTGTGTGTGTGCCGTCGTATGTGTATGTCGTATGTGTGTTTGTCTTCTAAGCCGTTTGGGACATGCACTAGTGCCGTTGCTGCGCTAGCGATAAGGACCTCGAGTAATAAATTTTTATATTGCCGCATATCCCTTCCATGAGCATACATTGTAAGCATGCATGTGCATACGTGTGTGTGTGTGTGAGAGAAAACGTGTGTTTGAGCTTGTGGGTATGCGAAATCAAGCTTAAAAGCTGGTAACGGTAATAGTAACGGTAATGGCGACGTTGTTGTTGGTGGCAAGGTAATGCTCGCCGAATGCGACCGGCTAATCTAACGGAAGCACATTACGGCTGCCTTCCGGTGGCTCCAATAGCAACAATTTAAGATGGCGGTTCTCAACTGAAATGTGGGTTTTATCATGTGCATGTGTGTGCGCTAAATTATGCTCAAACTTTTGTTAATAAAATTAAATTTATTAATTTTCCCACAAACGTCGTAAAGAGTAATCGAGTAATCTTTATAAATTGCCTTTCATGCAAACATACATATGTACATTCATACATGCATACACCCAACTAAAATGTGCGCCTAGCCATCGATTTCGATACGAAAAGACGTTTTCTCGATATCTTCATCGGTTCGAACATTTGAACAATTTACAATTTGCAATAAAATTTGTAATATTCCGAAAACCAATTTTATTGTGACAGGCAATTTGTTATATTTCAGTATAAAAGTCTTCAGTATTTCAAAGTAAATATGTAGTATGAAATCGACCCATCATATACATAAAAGGCAAGCGTCACCCTCCGTGCCCCATATCTACTGTAATTGCTCGAAATATTTTTATTTCAAACTTTTAAAATTTTCAAACTTCAAAAATAAAGTGACAAATTATCAAGAAAACGAAAAAAGTGTTTCGAAAAAATGCCTCCAAAAAGATATAGTGGAGAGGAAGCTGTAGCTGTAGGCTTCAGGAAGTAGGGAAAAGGCGCAGGGCAGAGAGGCAGAGAAGGGCTACGCAGAGAAAATAGAAATAATATAATTAGAGTAGAAAATAATATATATAAAAAAAAATCTTCTTGCTGGTGACTGTCATCGCTATTTGAATTGTCGCCAAAAAGTAGGTACGCTATAAATAGTACTACGCTATCCTTTAACGCAAAACGTAAGCCGGAAAACGGAAAAATCGAAATTTTTGCCGCAAATCCCTTAAAATTTCTGAATTTTTCTGCTCTACGCGACGGCCAAAGGGTTAAGCAATGCAGCGAAACGCATTCCGGGCAATTTGCATGCCATTTCAGGCATTTTGGACGCAAAAACTGCTTTTCACGCATGCGATATATTTATCCCATGCGATTCCGTCCGTTACGTTTTCATGGCGAAATCCGAAAATTCCGAAATCGCATGCGATTTTTGCCAATTTTGTATGCAAAAATTTTTCCGTTATAATTTTGTGATTTTTCGCGTTTTTCGTTACGTCATTTCATCTGCATTACGTAGTTACAGATCAGACGGGCAAGGAAAATAGAATTAATAGCCAAATAGAAAATAATTAATGTGGAAAATTGTAAATATTTCTTTTTTTACATCTTTTAATTAATTAATATGCGGACTTTAATGAAATGCCCTAATGAATTGTGCCAGAAAATAGAATTGATAAAATTTATAACTTTGTAATATTCCGAAAACTAAAATTTTGGTTGTTTTATATTGTTCCAAAGAAAAGTATTCTAATCGTGATGTTTGAAGTCTTGGGCTCAAACTACCGTGTTATAAAAATTATATCGCATAAAAAACCCAATTTATTTCCTCATTAGAAACTCACACACTTTTTTGTGTGGAGTGTTGTTTTGCGTGGAATGTAAAGAAGTTGTGTGTGGCTGCTTCGCTGTCTACAAGTCCTTGCGACTCGATTGCCATAAACACAGCAGCCACAACGAGCAGCGAGACAGTGACAGGAGCGAAGACACCCTTTGCTTGAATATCGAGGATATGTTGCCGTGGCTGTTGCATGTTAAGTGGCTGCGATTGCTGCACGATTGTTCTGACATATAAGCTGTCAAATCTAATTCGAGCGACTGCAGCGCCACACGGCGACAGCAGGCGGCGAAATGGCACGAAATTACGGCATATGCTGCTCCTGGCCAGGATCGGAGATGGGCATGAATGGGACCGTGAGTGTGAGTTCGATGTGCGGCGCATAATAATGTAAATTCCCAGCGCCCGTCGCTCGCTCGTTCTCGAACTGTCAAAAATAGCAAAAATCCGCTAGCAAATTATGGCAGAAGAAAACTTTTTCCAGCTCACATTAAATTTGAATGAAAAAAGTAATGGAAATTGAAATTGAAAGAATGGCAGATGGAAAGGAACGCAAAATGGCACGTGTAAATGCGCTGGTAATCCCGTTTCATGATGCGATGCTTTAGAAAGAAAAGGCGCGCGAAATATCATTTGAAAATTCTTTTGACAGTTTCAAAGGCAAACTGTTATTTATGGCAGACAGTGCGACTGATGCGTAATGCCTAAAACATTTAGAGCCATCCATAGGAACAGAGGAATAAGTCTATTTTGGACTCTCGAATAACCTTAAAATTCGGTTTGGAGCAAAAAGAAAAATCCAACCCCAAAAATTGCAAGATCAAAAATTCCTAAATCTGAACAAGAAACCAGCTTTTTGACTAATCTAAAACAGTATGAAGTAACGAATCGTTTATAATTTGAATGAATTTCTAAAGTTAGGGTTTGAAGGAACATTAATTTTTTTAGCAACCCAGATAATAGGCGCGAGTATGATAACAGCAAACAGATTCTTAGCAGCCGTTCTAAACTTGACATTTAATAAGCATAGAAATTAATTTTTCAGAAATCCATAAACCCTTCCAACAAGTTGAAAATCTAATTTTTGGAATATTTCTTGAAAAATAAAATACTTCCAACATGCCACCATCAGGTTCTTTTTTAACAACGTGACTGTGTATCACATCATTAAACTAATTCTCTAACTATACCCTCGACCCCATTTTTGATGGAAAATGATTGGCCAGGTGTGGTCAGTATCGGTAGAAGAACTCCCTTCTTGTAGTAATCGTCGGAAGTTCTTCACTTCGGTGGTGGTTATCAAATTTGCACTCAATTATAAATGCCTAATTATATGCGTTGCTGCATTTAAGCGCCTAGCTTATGCTGAACCACAATGCATAATTCGGCATCGCATGGCAATTAGGCTGCGTAGCGCTCATCCACTTCGTTAAGGCGCCCATTTAACGGTTATTAGCGCTTTCATACTCTTTCGTCTGATTGAGGAGCGAGAATTAGGCCAAGTAATTTTATTTGAACTTCAGACAAGGCCGCCAGTCGCCATTCGGCATTCACCGTCGTGGGTTGGTAGACATACAAAACACTTTTTTTGTGAAATTATAAATTTTTTATGTAACGGTCATGCTGGCGAAAAGTCGTGCTCTCCCCTCTTTTCACAAGCCGCGCTAAACCTTTCTGAGATATGCGCTCGAAATCTGTTTTGTTACGTTGTTTGACTTGCCTCAGGGAAATCTACTTTAAATACCTTTTTAGAGCTGCGCGGCCGTAGCTTTATCCCGGCGCGACCAGACCGCCACGACCGCAGCACGGCACAAAAGAACAGGTAAAGGAAGCAGCTTTTAATTAAAAGTGCGCGGAGTGGGCAAGAGGGAGCGTACAAAGTAGCCAAAAGTGGCAGAGCAACAGGACACTTTGCTTAAGTTACAAGGAAAATTCGCACTCCCTCCCACACTTCTTGTTGAATTCTTGTCCTGCCTTCCTAAGCAATAAAATTGCTGTCATCACAAGAAATGCGAAAACGGGAGAAAACCAAAATGCTAGCGAAAATATTCGACATTGACATGTGCGAAAGAAAACAGTGGATACTCACCTCACCTCAAATTGACTCGATACGAATCGACTCAAATCCACTGCGCGCCTCGGGGAACGAAGCGTGAAGTGATTACTTTCTAATTTGTTAACGCCGAATGAAATTGCAAATTGATTTCTACATAATCAGAGTAGCGCAACAGCAACAAAAACCAAATCTTCAGGAGATATACAACAACAACAACAACAAAAGCAACATCAACATTAATTACAAGGGAAAGCCTTTCGAAATGGCTAACGTTTACTTTCACTTGTGGTGACTGTAGTAAATTATATTGTTGTTGTTGTTGTTTGTATTGTTGTTGTAATAGCGCCAGAAGTCCATTCAAAGATGAATTAAACATTAATCAATATGCTTCGCTTAGTTCATTTACAAAAGAACAAGGTGTAACATGAAATTAATGATTATTCGTGATATTCAGAAGGGAGGGAATGTGTGTGACATGTTGATAAGGAATACCTGACAGTTGATCTGGTTCAACGATTGCATCTCTTTCCCTTAAATTGTGTTTAGCATAGCTGATTTAACTGGAGCTACGTAGTAGACATGTTCCGAACATTGGTCCACTGGCGTGGGGTGGGGGTAACCGGTTTAAGTGTTGAGCAAACAGTTTGAAAAAATCACTTCAAAGTAATGTAAATAAACGTTCCTTAACGAAAACAGGAAACTTCACTCTGGTGTCACTTGTTCTGAATTGCGCAGTTATATTTGAATATATATATTCCTGGTCACTAATATACGTATTAAAAGTCATAGTCGTATGTATGTGTAAGTGTAATAATAATTTTCTAATGATCGCAAGGTCCCTAGTCCGAAGCCCTTAACAAGTCATTTGCATTGACACGACGTTCCTTATTTTTCTTCTTTTTCTTCCTTTTCTCTCTCTCTCTCTCTCTCTCTCTCTCTCTCTCTGCTATCCAACTCAAATCAATAATACATTTTTATGATTTCCTTATTTTATGGTCGTTTCCTTTATGATCTTTGCCGAAAAAAAATATTTAAATTTGTTTTTTCCTGTCTAGGGAGCCTAAATAAATATAATTGATTTACCTTAAATATAACAAATATGTACTAAAGAGGATACGAAAAATACATAAGCAGCCAAATATTGCACCCCACCCATGCGCAAATTCCCCTAGGAGGCAGCATTCGAGAAATATGTAGGTATTTTTTGTAGGTAAATTTGTGTGGTTATTCAAAGAAAAAATTTTCTATCGACAAAAAAACATAACAAAACAAAAACAAATACGAAGAGGAATAATGAAGACTACAAAAACAAGAACAACAATACCAACAACAACAAAGAGAACAAAAGCCGCCAGAAAGATAATAATATCAGCAACTTAAACTTCTTGGCAGTGGAAACAAAATATCTGTAATTTGGCTCCACCCCCCTGCGGCCCATGGCCGTATGGCCGTGCCGACGCAACTTTGCCGATTATTAACGCCATAAAGCCAAATGGCAGGCAGTTTCTTGCGTGCGACTGCAGATAATTGGAGCAGCGAATACTTCAATGAGCGCAGCTTATAAATAAAAGCCGGCGACGATGGCTTTACATCACACCTTCAGCTCCAAGCGCACAATACCTCCTGCCAGCAGCAACAGCAAGCACATCAGAGCACTCCGCCCCTCCACGCCGCTCCCAAGCATGCGATAAGATAAGCGCACGAATTTGTGTTTAACTTTCGCCTGGAATAGCTCGCGCGCTGGAAATTGATGAAAATATACTCAACCAATTCGGGGCTTCCGCTCCAAGCATTGTGCGGGGCGTCTGAGCCATGCACCGTCGATGGGTGGTGTGTATGCATTGCGATTCCGCTTCAAGGATGTGGGTAAGGGTAATACTGCCTATACTTTGCCTACTTTTAGGCTCGCAGCCGCTGCCGGCGCTGCTCCACTTTCGCTTCGTTGGCACCTGGCCGTGCCTCAAATTTGTTTTTAATCGTATTTCAAATAATTACTTAAGCACATTATAAACTTGCGGGCTGTCGGGTGATGAACAGGAACTGGCTGCGATTTATCTTCGTGCCGGTGAAATAATTCGCAGTGAAAGTAGTAAATTAAAGGTAAGAAATTGCAAGAAATTCAGTGCTGATTAGTGTCAGGATAAGCCTTAACTCAGCTAATGAAATTCAAGTGAAAAGCGTAGACAAGGCGGGAAAGTGACGATAACCAACTGAAAGATGATTGAAATTTCTCGGAAATTAAATTCCTTAAATTTGTTTTTTATAGAACATTCCTGAACACGGCCCACTGCGAATATACTATGTACATATATGTAATCTATATCATTCACTATTGTAATATGCTATGCAAATAGCCACAACAAGCCTTAAAATATGCTCGCAAAAATGTTTGGCAAAAGAACAACATAAACCAATCTGATTAAAATAATCAGCTTCTTCCTGCCATTAACAACGCAGACGTGGATAGAAGAAGGGCAGAAAGTATCACAAGAATAAGAGCTTGTGCAAATGTACTCTTTTGACTGTGTGTGTTTCTGTTTGTTCATGTGTGTACAAACACTCAACATAGTTATTCCATTAAATATGCCTTCCTCCATTGCTCTTGCGGTTCATGTGTGGTACTTTTCGGCGTGATCCTGTGCCTTGCGCCTTTGGTACCTTCGCAGGCGACTGGGGCTGCTTACCACTTTGATTCCGTTGATTTTATCTGCAGTCTGCAGTGCTGGCATTCTTTGGGCTGGCGCTCGTCGTTAAGTCACGCGATAACTTTTCATTAGGCACACTCAAACAAGAGCAACAAATACATGTAAAACCTCTTTGCATTTACTATCCAGGAAACAAGAAGGTATAAGAAGAGAGTCAGAACGAGTGAAGCACTGATAGCGAGAGTGAACGATGAAGCGTGGGTTGAATTTGGGAGCTAATGGTGGCAGCTCTGGAACAAAAGAGTATTGAATGCAAAATATATGGAAAATTTTGTTCAGTAATTTTTTCGTAGATCAAATAAATTTTTGTTTTTGAATAATTGTAACGAATTTGACGAAAAGCTATTTCTTTTCAATTTAATAATTTACGGCAATATTTAAAATGTAAAGAAAAATAGTAGTTTTCGAATTTTTTTCAAAAAATCTACTTTTAGAACAATTTTTTTCGGACCAATTACATATGCAGTAATTGTTTGAAAAATTCAAAGAAAAAACACTGATGAGAGGTCAATGATGATCAAAATTTCAACAGCACCCGCAACAAAAACAACGACTACGGATGCAATAACCTGACTCGATACACTCGATATCCTGCGCGGCTTTGCCTGCGCGAAGTGATTCGCTAATGAAACGCAAGCGCGTATAGAAAAATGCTATTAGAAGCTTACGCGTGGCGGTGGGCGGCAGTTGTGAAGGGGGCGTATACAAAGCAGTCGGTGCGGTAGGCGGTAAGTAGCAGCTTACGAAAATTGCTGCTAATAATTGACGCAGTCAGAAACAGACAACGCCCCTCCGCCCACCCATTGGCACACGTGCGGAAGATAGCAGCCAAGTGAGTCACTAGTGAGGAGCCGTATCAGCGCATTGGAGGGACTAAATTTTGATAGAGCTGCGAGCGCCAAGATTCAATTATGCAACATAAATTCCCGCTCAAGTGATGTCATTATCGATAAGCCGCAACGCCGCTGTCGCAGTTGTCCTTGTTGGTTGGTCGTGGGTGTCGCTGATGGCCAAACTGACTGGAGGCCAAGCCAGCGAGGAGAATCGTCAATGTCATTCATTCACGGAAATTATCGTAATTATAAATTGGCTCCATGAATGCGGTTGTGTGTGTGTGAGTGCGAGTGTGCGTGCGTGTGTCAATGACAGAGACAGCGGCAAATAAGGAAAACCATTGATGGCAGCAGCGTCGAGCAAATCTAATGAAATCCATTAGAAAATCATAGCAAATGAGATTGAAACTGAAAGAAGCCGCGCGGGCGAGCGCCGGCGGCAATGAGTTGAGCAAACATTTGTGTCATTTTTCTCTCATGTTTTTTGGTGGTGGTGGCGGCGGGAGTGGAAGGATCTTTCTTTTTGGCCCCACTTGACTGCTTCATTTAATAATGTTAATGACCCAACATTAATGTTGATGAAATTTTCAATTTTCTCCTAATTACAAATATTTTGCTAGCGGATGGGGGAAGGGCAGTGCCGATGGGAGGGCAAAGGCAATTACTTATGTTGGCTCAGCTATGGCAGGGTGCGCTGTCACTAACAAGTTTCAATATTAATGCGGAAAAAGTCAGTTGAGTCACGCAGCCGCGGGGGTAATGGACTGGAGGGGCATCATAGTGGGCAGAAAAGATAACTAAATTGACACATAAATTGATCATCTTAATCTATGTATACGAATGCAAATTTACAGATGAAATTAAATTTGTATTTTTTAGTGCGGGCCCTATTTAAAAGCACCCAACCGCCAATTGAAAAATACATATTTTTGAAATTTTTATGTGCATATCAAACGGAAATAACAGAAAATAGTTAAACGGCGCGCACAAGTGCTCGAAATTACGCATACGCCCCGCAGCGCCCGCAATCAATGACGATTTTATGAGATTCAAATCAAGTTGCAATATAAAATTCATCATGGTGCGCATAAACAACACGTAGACATATAAGGCCTGCTCTGCCTGCGAACAACATCAACATTAACACCACTACCACTAGCATCACCCTCTATACAAATACAGTGAGGCGGGAAGATAGTGCGCCTTGATTAAAAAATAAAGTGGCAGAAATCGTATTCTCAATTTTCACCAATATACCAATATTCTTTCAATATACCACCGAATGAAGAGCATGAGGCTGCAGTGCCAACTGACAATTGCCACCGCCCACCCGCCGCACATGCCGCTCTGATGTATGCGCACTTACATACCCAGCCAGCACTTGCAGTTGTTGTTGCTCATGCGAGCGAGCGGGTGAGCGGTTGAGGCGAGTGGGCAAGTGGGCAAGTGCGTCCACTTGGTATGCAGGCTGTGTACTTGGCTTGGCCTCCACACGAGTAGCAGCCAGCGTCGCACACACCACTTACATACATCATCTGCTCGTAAGCCGAGCGCGCACGTGATGAACTTAAAATGCCCCAAAATCGTAGCGCCGTTTGCGGCCGCACAGCAGCATATGCCATAACATGGGCCAACTGCGTCCCTCGAAGTGCAACCCCTGTGAACGCCCCTAGTATAATTTGTTATCTAAATTCAGGTTGGATTCAGGCCGCTGTGGTAAAAAATGTTTAACTGATTAGATTTCAAGCAGGCCCAAGTTTGACTGTGCGAGTGAGAGTGCAAGTGTGAGTGCGAGTGCGAGTGCGAGTGCGAGTAAGAGTGTGTGTCTCAACGAACAAACTTGAGTGGACTATGTAGTTGGTAGAGTGTGTGTGTGGCGGAGCGTAAGTGTGAGCCGCAAACATGTTCATTGGCGTACCAAACCGGGAGTAGGGAGGATGAGGGGGCGACGGTTCTTGTCAGCGATTAAATATACGCATTTAACAAGTGAATAGAACAAGTTAACAAGTGAAACTGTACTAAATAGTTTCAAATTTTCGCAAAAGTGCAAATCACAATAGTCGACATAATTATGTTTACTCTTCTGAGATGTTACAAGAGGCATGCAGATATTAACAACAAATCCTTCAAAGTCTTTTGTAAGTAATGAGTGTCTTATCTTTTTCCATTAAATGCCGAAATTCTATTGAGAAACCCGCTTCCATATAAGAGTGAAATTTTCTGCTTGCGCCACTGTACTTCTCCGGCCTTCGAGCATTGTTGTTGACTCGAACGGGTTTGATTGGGGTTTATTGAAGTTCCCCGGGGGATGGTTCGGTTGTGCAGTTTGCATATGCTTGCCTGGTGGGCAGGCTCTGCTGATTTGTTCGCCTGCTACGATTTCTAAGCTTTGCCGTTTTAAACTTTCCTTTTGCAACTGCTCATTTCAAAGTCTTTCCTTTGTCCTTTCCTTTTCTTTGTACTCTTTTTTCATTTATATGCGCTTATCTTGGCAACATACGTTTCCTGGCGTTTCGTGTTAACTTTTGCATTTTCCCCTGCTCTGCTACTCGGCTCCTTTTTGGACGCCTTCGTTTATTTGCGCACGTAGCACGTATTCCGGCAGATAACATATGCGAATCGTGCGCTGAGCAGGAACGTGTTTATATACATATATTTATGTGATTCCGTGTGTGTGGGGCTGGCTAGATCTAGATGAAGATACAGATATTTATCTTTCGACAGTTTCCCACTGTTTCCGCTTTCAGCTGAAATATCCCTTTTACAGCTTTCAGTATATTTTACGTGGCATTTCTCAGGTTTCAAATGGCAAAGGGAAGGACATGCCGTGCTTTTAGCAATTCAAAGTGGCATAAGAATGTTTAGTCAAATTTGTCGCATGTTCACACCCTATCGAAGGAAGGCATTTCTCGCTCTCAATTGACAAAGCGCACGAAGTAGAAGACGGCATTGGAAACTTTCGCTAAATGAAAAGTTGAAATATATGCAGATATATTTGAAAATGCGCAAGGCAGAGGCATATCGAGGTGGGGAGGCTATGACTGATCCTGGACAAAGGTCTGGATACGCTGCTGGCATTTTGTAAAAAAGTTGTCTCATAGTGAGGAAGAAAAAAGCCCCACTTGCAGTGGTCAGTTGCACTGCCGTCTGGCTGTTCCCGAACATCCTGCTACGTTCTTGCATCTCTGTGGCTGTCAGTTTGCGTATATGCGATGCCATGCATTCACTTTCCTGTGTCACATTTTACATTTCACATTGCATATTGAATATTTAATGCCTGCGCATTTGTTAGATTCTAGCTTCTGCGGCTAACAGGAAGCTAGCAAGTCAGCGAGGATGTCCTTGCAGTACGCAGGTTGGCTTATACTGCTTGCATTGGGAGCTTGTCACCCCATTTGTTATGTGCTTACATTCATACATGTGCATATCTGAAATATGTCAGTGTGGTGCTTGTGAATATTGCATGTTGCGCAGACTTTTCGTCCCACTATGCTCACTTGCCGACAGTTTCGATCGGTGCTTTGCATTCACTGTCACTGCTGGGATATTCTTGATATTCCCAGCAGAAAATTCAAGAAAATTTCGACGGAAATAGTTTGGTTTGATTGCTTTATTTCAATTTAAAGTGACCCAAAAGGATCAGGTACATTTTCCAATTTTTAATACTTTTCAAAAGTACAGATTTTCAGAGGAAATGGGGTTAATGTGAATGTAATTTCTCCAGGATAAGAATGGAAATGTAAACACTGGATTATAACTCAATATTTTAATATATCTTTAATGTGGCTATAATAATACTATAGTATGTATCATATATACACTCACAAAGACTAAATTTCTCATGAACTAGTACGATTGATTTTTTTCCATTTAAAAATTTTCTAGGATTAGAAAAATTTAGAACTTAGGTCCTTTCATTTTAAATCCTATTAATTCGAGACCTTTCTGTAATATTTATTAACTAACTTTATTGGTCAATATTGGCTTTCTTTATTGAGCTGCAGTTAGAATGATTTCCTTCGAAAGCATTTTTCCTTTGTAATTTTTTATTTTGTAATCATCTAAGATACAGAGGAGGGTCAATTCCCAAATATTGTCACTTATTTGTTGAATTCCGTCTGTCCTTTGCTTAAAGTGGCCTTGATGCTTTGCCATTTCACCTTGGGCTTTTTGCGCACTGGCTCTTGTATGTGTATGTGTGTGTGTGTATGTGTATCTGCTGGCATAGCCCGCCAAACTGAGAAGTACGCCAGACGCACAGCAGAGGTTAATTACTTTTAGTGCTTGCCCATTCTACACACATTAGTGTCGCTCATACGCTCCGCTGTCCATTACGAGCATCGTTTGAGTCCCGCATGAAATTGAATTTTGCTTTTAAATTGCACACTCGCAGAGTTGCAAGTCTTGGGTGAAAAAATGCACACCTGCCTGCATGACTTGCAAGGCGCGGCGAGCATGTCCAGATAATTTTGCGTTCATATTTCATTTGTATACGCCTTAAAAGATTCACTCAGTTCTTTTGGAACGTGGTCTGTGCCTCGAGATACTTCTGCTCGCTTACCTCTGGCACAAAATTAAAATGTGTGTCCATAAAACGTGGCATAATTCCCTTATTCCACTTGATGAATATGGCAAGTCACCTTTCTACCCCCCTCAGCTGCGTCTAGTTATAGTGGTTGTATCGCGGCTTCTTGTGGTTTATTGCTGGCTGTGCGGCATGTCACGGAAGCTACAGAACGTCTTGCATGGCAATTAACGTTGATAGCTGCCAGCAGATTAGTGGCCAAGAAGAAGAATTGCCAACTCGTTGAAACTCACCATGATTAAGGAGGCCAATTTGAGAAGAATTTTACGATATGCTCTAAGTTTTTAAAATTCCGCGCGGAAGCGGATAAAATCCACCTTCAAGGCTCTAGGCAGCATGGAATTTCCTCCAATCGCTGTCCATAAACTAATTTAGTGTTTGTGCAATTAAACAAATTTTTAAGATTGGGTCATATTGACTTTCAGTAACTTTCTGATTGAAAGGACTAAAAATGTATTGAAATGTACTAAAGGATTTCCTCTCTTTTATTTCAGTTTCCGAGTGACCTTGCAGCTGGAGCGCAGGACCACAACTTAATGGCATTGCCTTACCGAACGCTTTCAAAGGCCAAAAAAGAAAGCAGAGACGAAGAAAATGCCCAATGAAAGCGCAGTGAAAAGCAGGAGCAGCGCAGCTCTATCGCGTTAAACGCGCGAACTCATTAAAGAGACCTGCACTTGCCGTTCCTCATTTGAATCAGGCATATCAAGAGTAGAGGTCGCAGCAAAAAGCAGCCTGTCATTAGACGCCTTCCGCACCGCGACACCTCTCTGCACTGCGTTCTGTGCTGTTAGAGCATGAACAAGAAGCCGCCTCTGCCGCTGTCGGCTTTTATTGGCGTGCAACCAGGTGCGGGGTGCAGCAGTGGTAGCGGCAGCAGCGGCAGTGGCAGCACCGGCGCTTCGATGTGTTTCCCCACGCCCAGCAAAAACGAGAAGCAGCGCGACCAGCATGCCGGCGGTCTCTGCGGCTGTCAGAAGGCGCCCAAATCTCATTTCATATCCGCGACAGGTAAGCGTGTTGCATGCAGCACAACGGTAGCATTTTCATATTTGCGTTGCTTTGCTTACAGGCGTCCTGCTGCTGGTGCTGCTCTACACAGCCATGGGTTCTATCATTTTTGTGACGCTCGAGGGTGAACTGGAGGATACCAGCTCATTGGAGACGGCAGTGGCAGCTTCCAAGCCGTACCCGCGTACCGAACTCGCCAATGCCGAGATCAGATCCAGGTATAATATTCTCAATGCAATCTCAAATTGAAAGGTGTCAAAAAGAAATGAGAATTGACGCCCAAAAATGTTACAAGTTTTTCATCTGAAAAATTTTCATCATCTTTACTGTTATTGATTATTTCAGAATATACAATATGAACTTATAAATGACTATATTTTGAAATTATTGTTTATTTTTCTAATTTCGGAACCAAATAAACCCCTTTTCTTTTCGGAACTTATTTAAGTTGAATGAGATATTTGCTCATTTTTTGGACAGCTGTGTTTTTTTATGTTGGAGTTTTGTATTTTGTAGTAATATGGATTTTTCGTTCGGTTTTATTTTCCATTATTTTAGGGGACATTATATTTTTGGAAACTACGTGGTTATGAAACTTTTCCTTAGATCCCATCTATATCTTTTGATTCTTTCTGATTTTGATTTATATTTTTTTGTGTTCTTCTATGATGAAATAAATTATTATTTATTGGCCTTCTAACAGACATAAAATACGGGTTTCCCAAACTAACGATAAATGTCCTGCACATGGCAAGTTCCTCTAATAGCAACACTTTCTATCAAAACGTTTGCAATTTATAAAATTATTGGATACTACTGGAATGCTTTGCTATGATTTTATTGTTCATACGCCGTGTGAGCTATCCGAAGCTCACGCAAAGTCGGAGAACAGCAGTGGTACTTAATTGCTAGGCACGTTACCTGAAGTGCCAATTCAAACAACATAATAACAGCAATAATAACAACAACAATAATAAGAGCTATAATAACAGCGGCAATAATAACAACAGGGAGAGGGGTAGGCAGAGCAGCAGGGACAAATGCACGCACAGCAGCGGCAAAATCCCAAATTAAATAATTACGTAAATTAATTTCAATAAAGGCAAGCGCAGCTAGCAAATTAATCCCTTAGCAATTTTCACTTCACCTACAAAGCTGGGCTGTCCCGGCACTTCGAGCTGTTGGGGCTGTCTGGGCTGGCGCCAAGTCGCCTTCTGAGTGTGAATTTTCCTTCGAGGTGGCCACTACATAAATCGACCGAGCAAAGAGTAGAGCTGTATATTGGGCCAAGGAGAAGCAGCGTAGTAGATACTATGTACATGCGTATGTACATAGGTATATAAACAAAGCATGTGTGTGTGTATGGTGCGTGTGTAGTAAGAATCAACCGCAGACGCCGCACTCAAACGAGTAAAGGAGTGATTCGAAATGATTAAAGTGTCTCTGTTGAATATGAAAGCAGCCAAGCGAGCGCAGAAGAAAGCGAGGAGCGATTCCGTCCCTGCATCTAGGCACTGCTGAGCAGCAACGACATGCTTCCAGCTGCTGCTGCTGTCCGTGCGGTGTATTCGTATGCCATGCGTATGCTCCATTGTGCCGCATGCTGACAGTAGATAAACACAAACAAATACAGCTACAAACGTACACACACGCATACGCATCAGCAATGCCAGCAATTGGGATACAAGAACAGAAAATGTTGCTTTTGTTATTGTGTAAATAAGAAAAGCCGTTGCGAAGTTTACGAGTACTTAATGAAGCTGCGTGAGAATACTCCCAAGCAGGCCAGGCAGGTTGTGTGGCAGGGCGTAACCCACTTGGCCTGAGTGCTTTCGCGGTGTTCAGAAGTTGAGGAGCATAATGAAAATATAGTTTTTTCTACTCCCGTGGAGACATTCAATATCAGGATGAACTATAAATTTTCCGTAAACAACTTTTGATAAACAGCAGCTCAAATTCGGAAAAGACTAACGGAATCGGTTGGTTTAATGAAATATTTAATTTTTTTTTAAATTTTGGTTTTCATTGCAAAATTGCATTTTGATAAAGAAGAAGCAGTCAGTCCGACAACAGTCACGGCTAACAGAGGGTCATTCTAAACATTCTTTGCCATTTATTGTCAGCTCTCTGCAATCGATCTGTTGTGTCAGTGAGCTGTGAATGAAAAAGTTCATTGGGTTGCATACACATGCAAGCATGCGATTAGAGCAGCAACAACTCGAAAAAAACGACAGCAATTGCCAACGACACGAAAAATGACTTGAGAATAATTCGAGCAAGAATTTGAATAATTTTTTGCCATTCGAAATAAATGAATGCGTGTTGTTGTTGCTAGCACCGCTTTTCCTACTACTGCTGCTGCCAGTTGATGGCACTGTGTGGCTTTGCTGGTTTTGCTCCGCTTTCTTGTTTATTTGCAAATTGTAAATTTGCATACAATTCCCTCTTATTCTGCTGGCGCTTCTTCTGCTTTTTTTGACAAGTGCATTTTTGATAGTACGTAAGGAGATTGCTGCTTACAGCTAGCAACAGCTTTGGCAATTGCAATTGCAATTGCAAATGTCATTTTCATTTGGAATGCATACTTTTGCTCGCTGCTGCTGCTGCTCTTCTTCTTGTTTTCACATGCATCCACTCCAAACTGCTTCCAACTGCATGCGAATGCCGAAGGTTATGTGCCTTCCTCAGGGGACTTAAGCAGTGCACTGTCACATCCATAAGCCATCCCTTCCAGTGCGAGGGTGCACCGCAATGCCTTGCTTGCTTGGCAGAGTTACCGGGACGGTTGCAGAGGAGGAGTGCGGCATTTGTTTAGTGAAAACTTGATTTGTCCCGTTATTCGGAATGGCTGCACGCCTTGAATTTCAATTTTTTTTGTGCATTTCGCAGGAAATGGCTGCCAGAAAATTCATCACTATCCAGAGTAGTGGCAACAGCAGCAGTAACTACATCCCAAATAGTGCTGCCGCATTTTGGTTTTCTGACCTTACTCCGGGAAAATATTAAGCCAAGTAAAAGCAATGGTTAAATGGAAAAAAATGAATAAACAGGAAAAAGAATCAATTTGGGAAGATAAAAAAATTAAAAATTATGCAATTTAGCAAACAGCAAATACTGGCTCTTGGCAGTAGGTGCTCAAGAAAATAAGATCTACTTTTGCTAAAAGCAATTTTCTAAAAAGCTTTTTTTTTATATTTAAAAAGCCTTCTTTTAAAAAAGAAAACACTCAACTATGTCTAATATAAACAAGTAAGGAAGTATCAGTCGGGTTTCGCCGACAGAGTAATACCCTACACTAAGTAACCGAATAGGGCGATAATCCACTGAAAGAAATGAAATTGTGGGTGCATGTAATTTACAACCTACATAGTAGGCGGACCACGCCTCTTTTTGGATAGTAAAAAGGTATTCTTACCAGGAATGAATTAACCAAATCTGGATGCTCTGGTGTATATATTATGGAAGTTAGGAAGATTTTCCGTTTATCGCCTATATAGTGGGTGGATTACGCCCATTTTCTTGTATGGCATCTAAGACCTATATATCAACCTGGGAACCGAATTTAATTCATTTATATTCGCAACTAGTCAATTGGGAGCCATTTAACGGGAAATTTTTTCCGCCTATATAGTGGGCGGACCACGCCCATTTTTTCGTATGACATAGATAACCGACCCCTTAACTTGAATACTAAGTATTATTCTTTTCAATGAGTAATTAGACAAATTACAGCAATTTGATCGTAAAATCCCGAGGTAGTGGGACTTATAGACCCATTATGGGCGTGTCCTTCGACCGATTTGGCTAATCCTAGAACTTAAACTAAGTTAAGGTTCACTCTAACTGTGTACCAAATTTGGTCTAAATCGGACAACTCCTTCTTTCTCTCCTGTGTAAACGGACGGAAAGACAGACACGGAAAGTGATTCTGATCATTTCTATATACTTATGTCTATACCTAGGACGGCTCCTTTAATGCGTTACAATTTTCGCACAAAGTTATTATACACTATTACTATAGGTGTAGGGTATAAAAATGTTATTATTTACTTTTTTATTATAATAACCTACTTTTTTAACTTTTTATAAATTTACGTAGACAATTCACAATACAAAAAATTTTGAATTTTTAAGCGAAAAAGAATTTCAGAATTACAGAAAATTCGTTGGGAAAACCGAGACACATAAATCCATTAGGGAAATTTTTAAGCAAATTTGGTTCTATACTGAATAAAGCGGGCAACAAAAGTATTTACAAGTTTAAAGGTGGCAACGCTGAGTAACTCAGCAATTTATATATCGTGTTCGTTGCTGCTGCGGGTGGCCATTTCTTTTAATTTGATGGCGTTTTCAATTGCTCTGCTTCGCATTTACATTCGGTTGTTGCTGTATTCCCCTCTTTTGCTTACTTGCAGAACGGTCGATCGCCTGTGGTCGATTACGGAGGATCTCAACATTCTGTACAAGGAAAATTGGACACGTCTGGCTGCGCAGGAAGTGCAACACTTTCAGGTGAGTGTCGCAAAATCGAATTGCAATTTGAATAGGAGTTCGTGGGAGCGCGCGATTTCCATTTGCAAAGAGGGAATTGCTTCTGCACGTTCCCACCTTATATCCGTTTTGTGAAATGTCATTGTGTGTTTTTAGCTTTAGCTGTATTTCTATTTATATTTGCGGTTTATTTTGCAGGACACACTGCTGCGTGCCGTCCGTCAGTCGAAGATTTATCAGCCCGGCGTGCAGATGAATATGCCCACGCACAAATGGACCTATGCCTCGGCATTTCTTTACTCATTGACACTGATTACGACAATAGGTGAGTGTGACGTGACAGCCCATGCGTTGTGGGTGAGTGAGTGTGTGTGTGTGTGAAGGTGTAGTGCGTGCGTGTCAGTGGGCTGTAAACAGTTTGATTTAGGGTTAAACCCATTTGAATGATTCATGACTTGTTGTATGAAAAAACTTCAGAGGTGATTTTAGAACATCGAATGACTCGATAAATTACAAGAGTGTGCGTGCGTGTGTGTGCATGGCAAATGATTTAGAACTGCCAATTCGAGTTTTACCCTTTTTGTCAAATATATGTACAATGGTGAACTAAATGATAACAATTAATAGTGAAATATTTCTGAGAAAGTCTAAAAGTCGATAACAATGTAAATCAGTTAAGTTTTATAATTGTGTCCGAGTTCTGCAACTTTCTGAAGTAACAGATAGATTAATTTTTATTTTCGTTGCACTTTATAGAATAGAATAGAGAAATTCTGTTCTATCAAATATTAAATAATAAGAGTAAATAAAAAGATTAAATTTGAAGAAATGCAGTATGTATAACCATATTCCTATACATATATATTTATGAAAGATTTTTTTTACGGCTAGAGAGTTGATTGAAATTTCACCAAGTTAAGCAGAATTATTTTATTATTATTATTGACTATTATTATTATTAGGGCTGAAATATTCTGCAATAATTTCGCTGAATCCTGAAGAGTTAGTTTTTGATAGCTCACGAACTCGCTCCACAAGCAGCGAAGCAATCGATGTGCCATTACTTAAGTTTTATGAAAGCCACGAAAATTGACAGGGAGACACTTTTTGATGGCAAGCATGAAGTGATGTAGTATATTAACAATTTTAACACCCATAGGATTGGTTTTCGCCATGCCTTGTAAGCAATTTAACAGTTCCATTACGGAGTGCTTCAGTGGGTGAAGAAACGATACAATGAAAAATCTGTTCCAGCTGCGGTATCCGCCCTCTTCGTCGACTCTCAATTAAGATTAGTTTTACCAAAAGCTTACTTTTACCAATAGCTTGCTTAAATTTCAAATACCAGCTAAATCCCATGTAATAACTTGCTCCCACACATGCACATACACGCACACGCAGAAAATCGCTCATACGCCAATTAATAACGCTCATACGCCGTGCACACGCCAAACCACACACACGCCTACACAAATCCAGACCTGGACACATATCAAAAAGGTTCACTTACGTTAAGTCTTCCCCATATTGCTGCCGTCTTTTGTACCATACAAAAAACAGCAGCAACAACAATCTACGAATTTGAACATGTCGAAGCGTAAAAGTCTGCAATACAATTCTTCTTTTTATGTTTTTCTGCTTAAAATTCCGGTTTTCTGTTTCTGTCTTCTCAATAAGTCTTCGCAAATAAGAAAAAGAACACAGAATTTCATTATGTAACAAAAAGTAGTAGCAGGACCGATTTGCTTTCTTAGCAAAAAAAAATACAAAATACTTTGGATTGCTTATGAAGCTACGACTTACGGCCAATGAGGCGCAGAGAACGCTCAAACGACACACTGACTCGCTGACTCACCGACTGTACGACCGAGTGACTGACAACATGTGACCGATCTAATGATGTTCAATAAATCCCCGCAACCCTCAAGTGTGTGCAATGGCAACAACATCGACACACTGCCAAGCAATCGCAAGCAATTCCGGCCGTGTATGAACTCCCGCGTCCCAAACAAGCACTTTTCGTGTTTTTTCTGCTCACTCAGTTTGCCAAATTGATAAAACGAAAATATATGCGAGTACAACCAACCAACGAACCAACCAACAACGCAGCGGAGGCGGACAAAGTGGCGAAATAGCCAACAGCAAGAGAAGCGAACAATGAAATAAAAAATTAAATTTTTTTGGCATTCACTTTTTTTGGTCTGTGGCGCTGTGGCAGACAGTGGACATGCTGTTCTTTTGCATGGAAGCAGCAGAAGTAGGAGGGACGCTTGTGAGTGAGCTACTTAAGCTCGACAGCAGGGCTGCGAATTGACATCGCCTCGTGTTACTTTTGAATCGAACCATCACTAATATTAAAAGAATCGAACCGAAGCTGAATGGAAACATTTTAAAATATTGGGGTGAACCGATTCATTTACAGAGAATATTTTCATTTATCGAGCCAAAGCATGAATCGAAGCGTTTTCTATATTTCAACCGAAACGATTCCTGTAAAGACTTCCTGAACCAAGAACTAAAATTGTGAAAAGTAATTTAGTCGAACGAAAAATGATTTTAACCCAAACTGGTTCATGTTGGAAGCGAATCCGTTTACAGAACTGAAAGAGCCATTCAGAGAAGTCTTGTACCTACGAATCGAATCTTCCCAAATTTTTTTTTGATTTGCAGCCCTGTTATCTGCACTCTGTGGGAGCGGATTACCGAGATGTTGAAACGAGCGAATACGGAAACAGGAAACAGACGGCAAAAAGTACATAAACATATTGTGCTTCCACAAAACGTTCATAAATTATACTCACTATAATTATATATGTATATACAGATATAAATATACATACATATATGTACATATGTATGTATATCAATGTGCTTGTGTGTATTTTTTTGGTGTAGCTGTATCTGCCGAAATTGTATCTCTATCTGAATCTGCATGCGTAACAAATGAATAATGCCATTGAAAGGCGATTAACTTTGACTTTGGGGCTCTAAAACTTTTGCACACATGCACATATGCTGTTGTGTGCGTGTGCGCGTGTGTGTGGTGCTGATTGTGCTTGTGCAGAGGCGGCAAATAAATTATTTTCACATCAACGTTCAAATCTGTCTGAGGTTGACAGGCACAGCTGCTGTCGCTGCCGCTGCTGCCGCCAGAGTTTCTGTCGCTCGATTCAATCAATTACTAAATAATTCTATAGGAGCTGCCACCAACGCCAACGCCAGCGAATCATTTTCATTTTTTCCACTAAAAATACACACACAGACAATAGCAACAAGCGATGGCAACGGCAATGAAAGAGGACAGAAAGGCCGCTTAAAGACAGCTGAAGTAAATTGAGGCATCAAACAAAGGAGAAGCCTTAAACGTCCAGACGAAACGGAGTGAGTCGAGTCTTGTCAACCGTGGTCGCTACGCGGCGCAGATAAGAGCAGCAAGGAGCGATTAAGTTGCAGGCTAATGTACGAATTTCTTTGTGCGAGAGTGGGTTTCGCCTGCTTAGATATTGTAAGTGTATGCGAGCGGCTATAATGGCTCCGTCGACTCCATATTTCGGGGGGAGTCACTTAATACGCTTTTAAGGAGTTTTGCACGGTTATTAGAATTGTTTCAAGCGTGCTTAAGTTCGCAATTGGGCGACTTTGTGAGCGAGACAAGGCCTGCTCGCTTTTACAGGGCCATGCCGAAAACTTCTGAGGCACATAAAATCGAGGCTATAAAAGCTAAACGGTTATGAGTTGGACAAGGCACATGTTTTTATTTGTTTGTTAATATTTCTGTTCAAAGTTTTATATGATGAATATTTTATGTGTTGTTTGCCATTTTCAAGATAATAAGTTCTTCTGCGAATGGTTTCCTTCTACGCTTGCTACCAGTTAATAAACAACTTGTATTTATTTTTGGTCAGGTTTTTTGAATATGGTCCTTTAGAATCTAGGTCAAAGATATTTTATTTGATTAAGGGCTGATGAATTTCTGGGCCAGTAAGCACAACCTCCTAAAAACAACCCGTTTTTGGCCACAGAAAGTTTCTTCTTTGATTGTGTGGAAAATAAATCGGAAATAGGTAATAGGGACTGAAGTTAAGAAAAGGAGTAGTTTCTTTATTGCATTTATTCATGTTTATTTAATGCAACATTTTTTGAAATAGTTTGGTTAGTTTTCGCGCAGATTGGTTTATTTTCGTTTGCCGTTTCCGTGAAATATGAAGACGTCTTAAAGCAAATCTTAAAGTTGATTTGAATTTGCTGCAATCCTTTCGTGCATTGTCCTTTCGACGCAGAGCTCTTCCCACTGTTATTTCTCCCAAGTGCATTTTCATTGTGCACTTCCAACGAAAGCCACAATAAGTATAACAAGTTTATATAAATATCTCAACAGCAGCAGCAGCAACAAGCACTTACACGTGCAGAAGAACGCCAGTGATGCTCCAAAAATGTTGGCCCTCTGTCCCACTACTGCCATCTTCAGTGCGTATGCATACTTGACATGCTTCAGAGCACACCCGCACACTCGCACACTGACTAATATGTGTGTTTACCAGAATGCCACTCTGTGGTCGTGCGGACGTGTGCAGCAACTGCAAATTTGTTATAAATTCAAATTACAAACGTCTTTGCTAATGACAAGGAATCCTTCCAAATGGTACGTTATGTCCTGTGCGCGTGTGAGTCTGCATCTGCCTTGTGTTTAATCTTTGGCATAATGTTGGCATATGTGTATGTTGCTAACTAGCAGTAACAAGGATGTGGGCGCTCTTCATTTTCGCACATACACACAAAGGAAAAGTTTATAAAATTGGCCAGAAATTGCTCAAAATTGGTTGATGCATATTTAAGCAACGCAATCCATCCGAACCACAAATTCCATATTCACAATCAACACGACGAGCTCTGTGGCATGCAAAAATGAACCCAACTCTTTTAGAGCATTTGAATAAATCATGGGTGTTTCTTTTGAGAAGAGGTCATTTGTTCCAGTGTTGCATGATGAAGCTGTTTCGGGCTTAGCATCATAGCATTTTAGGTGATATAAGAAACTTTGCAAATTGATCATCGCATTTCTGTGAGTGTCTGCTGTTGGGCGAGGCATTTACGCCTGAGCAGGCATTTCCAGAGTGCGGCATGCTTGGCCACAATCCAAATGAACATGGCACTGAACAAATTAACCCGTACGCCTGGGCTAGCTGCGTACATCTCTGTGTATGATATGCAGAATTGTAGAATTTTAGTACACTGAGAGGCTATATAAAATTATTAACTATCGAAATTTCTCAATTACCTATATACATATTATTGTAATGGTGTTTTATTAGCTTCTTCTAATATTGTTCCATCATTTGTTAACAGGCTTTTGCGGCACGTATAACTAAATATAAATAGTACCGATTTCTGACTGCCAAAATTGCTCGGTTACTGATTTTCTTGAAAATTTTCTTTCTTGTTCTTTTCCAAAAATTTATTTATTTATCTAAAAATGAGGAGTAGTATATACCAAAATTTTTGCATTTATAGAAAACCTAATTTCGCTTCTAAATTTTTCTGCGTGTGTGTATGTGCATATATGCTTACATTATCCAGCCACAGCAGCTGCTAAATGTATTCAGCAGTTGCCAATTATTGTCGCATTACATGAAAAGCGACTTGGTCACTTCAACAGCGGCTCGAAACTCGAAGCATTCAAATTGCCCAGCTTAATAAATACTAATGCATTTATGCATGTGTACATATGAGTATGTGTGTGTGTCAGTGTAGTGCATTTAGTAGTAGTAGCGCGCCCTTAAGTGCACGTTATTCAAGGCGCCTACAACAACAAATGCTAATGAGAACGTTCCAAATATTTCGCAAATTTTTGGAATTGCAGAAGTGCTCAATATGAAAAAAAAATACTTATGGCTGAAACTCATTACGAGAACTATTTCAGAAAAATATTTTCACACGCTCTTTGCCAAATTGCATTCATAAACAAACGATGACAGAGCTTAGCAGCTGGAATGGTGCCTTGACTCTGCAGCCCTATTTGCCACGCACACAGACGTCTTTTTAGCGTGGTCAATTTGGAAAAAGCCAAGTTAAGAAAAATATTATTTAAATTTTTGCAATATTTCAAAATGTTGTCTGCTTTCGACATTTAACCGCTGCCCTCTTGGTCAGTCTAATGCCTTCATAGACCTGCTTGATGATTTGTTGATCCCCCCACGCCACGCCAACAGCCAACAGACGAACATTGACCTGTTTGCAGCATTAAGTTTTGCCAGCCCAAGCCTACTTTTGGCAGGCGAGCAGAATTTTTATTTATGGCCTTAAATTGCTGCCATAATTCCAAGTGGAATTTTGCAAATTTGCGCTAATTTAATTTGAGACATTCCTGCTCGGCGCTCGCCTTTGCACGCGGGAGCAATTTGCTGATTGTTGTCGGCCATCGGCCATCGGTCGCACACAATATGCTGCCTACTTTGCGGCGTTGTGGCGCAAAGGACATTAATAACGTCTGGCCGGGCTCGCAGGCCTTCCTGCCGTGCTGCCTTCTCGCCAAGGCGTCGTTTCGTTTTCTTTATTGAACTACTTTGCCGCAAATTGGCCCCATTGTGCCAATAGTCAAATGAGCTCAGTGACCGGAGCAATAATGTTTGTTGCTTCAGCTGTTGCCATTGCTGCTTCTATTGCAGCCGTTCATATCATATATCGGCTGCAGCTGTGACAAGCAGCACGTCCTTTGATACTTTTCACACGGTAGCACAAAATAGCTGTAGGGCTGACTAGCCTTTCCGCATACAACAGCAACAACAGTCGCTGCTGTTGCCGCACATTCGTTCGTGTAAATGTTGCGCAATGGCCAACTGTCATCATAAATACTGGTCTACGCGCTCGGCATGTGTCGCCGACGCATCGTTACTCAACCTTATGAGCAATATATTCATACATATATGCTGATCCCACTACATAAACCCAACTATCTCAATGGCCAGGGCAGAATTTAGAGCGATTGCATGCACGATAACCGTAGGAATGTATCCGTTGCTTATTGACTCATAATCATTACCAATATGAAAGTGTGTTCCAGCCATGTTCCATGTTTGGGGGCTATTCCAATTTAGAACATGCTGAAATCGAATAGGATCGAAAGTAATTTTTAGTTATAAATATTCTTTGTCAGAATATTTTGCGTATGCTCGTGGTCCAGTCAGCATTTCTTTCTGGGTTTATATGATGTTGGTCGATATGTTCGCTGGGAACATGCCAATTACTTGCTCCATTGTCCGCTGGCTTTTCTGCAATTGCCTGTTGATCTTAAAATTTTACCGGCCTTTTGTGAGTATAAAACCTTCTCGTACCTTCGTCGCCATCGTCGCCTTCACGTACACGCTACCATCATCGCCAATAATTATGCATCCGAAATATGTGAAGCTGTGATGTCGAGGGACCGCTGTTGGTGTTTCCATTGTTGTTGTTGGCTTCACAGTGTGCGCCATATTTGTGCTTTCTCCTTCTCTTCCGTTTACCGGCGCAAGATTTGCTTTGTCCGTGAGCTTGATGGTTCATCTGCTCGTCCAACTGGCTGTCGCTACATTCGAATATGTGCTTGTCTGTCCTTCTGCCTGACTGGTGGCTTTTGTGCTTGGCAATCAATTGATTGTGATATTTTGATGCTGTTGGCTGATGTTGTTGTCTGTTGCATGTGAAGCCTGTTGTTGTTGCTGCGACTGCTGCTGCTTTTGATGATGAATATGCCGTTTTTGGCCATCGCATTTTCTTTTTGGTGATTTCCATATTACATGCTTCAAATTTTCCAGACAAAAAAGATCCTCCGAAAAATCGTCCTTTGAAAATTTTACAAAAAAATAAAGATTTACAAAGTATTTCGAAAATATCGGTAATGAAAAAATTACGATAAATATCGATAAGTCAAATCGTTGCCAAATCTTAAGGGAACCGATATGCACAGTTGATATGTCATGGGAAAGAGTGAAGAGGTCTACCTCACAGAAATCTCACAGACGTTCAGTTGTTTTGGCGGAGATACCTATGTGCGCTGGAAGTGTCAGATTAAGCCGTGCAATATGATATTCCATATGATTTACTCCTCTCCTAATTGGCATGCTTGCAACACATGGTGCCAATTTTTAATAATGACATCTCTTCACATAAAAATGCTGCTAACGTTGTTGTTGTTTGTCTTTTTGCTTTTATTGATTGCTATTCGCTGTTTGCATTTGTTGTTGCTGTTATTCCTTTTATTATGTGATTATTACTTTGATTTTTGTTGTTGTGCCACATTTGACGCCTGCCTGCGCTCTTTAATATGCATTACATGCATGCTTGTGTATGTGTGTTGTTGTTGCTGTAATTTTGTGAGCAAATGTTGCCATTTCTTTTCCGCCGCTGCTCTATTGTAAACGGGCTCTGGCATTTTTACAGCTGCGATAACATATTTTATGGCAAATTGTTTTTATAATTAATATTTTTCGCTCGATTTGCCTAGTACTTTGTTTTTTGCTATTTTTGCGCTGTTTAAATTGCGTAGCAATAAAATTTTTATGCGCGGGCACATTTTTTCCCCGAATGTGCATGTAGTCGTTAAGTGGGCGGCCAGGATAGGCCAGAATGGGACCATCAGCTATGAAGGCTAAAGTGCGTTTGTGCAAAAAATAAAGAAATAATTTATGCACATTTGGAAATTAATTAAAAGTAACATTAACATTTTTTGATGGCGACACATTATAATGATGCACATTAGCGAGCCAAGTGGGAGTGGGAATGTCTTCCTTGGCACAGCCTCATAGTTGAGAAGTTTGTTGAAATTCTGTTTCCTCCTCTAGTTCAGTTTCTCAACGAAAGACTTTAGCATTTGAAGAATACACAAGTTTAAGCAAGTAAACGTTTTGATATTTGAACATTTCCAAAAGCTTACTCGGAACGCCTTTCGGTGCTCATGTGGCGCCTTAAGCTATCAAAGCATGGCTCTGATCTGTTCTTATGAGAAACTTTGCATTATCGCAGCGCTCGACCTTTCGCACGCATTCTAATGGCGAATACATTCTTGTATGTGGATTCATTTAAATTTTCTGTAGTAGTGAGCATATTATCCGACCTGGCTGTAATACTACTAGATTTTTGGAAAGTGCTTGAGGGCTTTTAACTTTTGGTCGTCTTGAAATTCGGAGTGAAAACCAAAAATCGACTTTCCTTGCAATTTCGATTGCATAAATATTTGTATTGTGACTATATTGCCAGAACGTCGCGATTCTCTTGATGGTTTCTATTGCATGTTCGCTCACTGCAGGAACAGTAATAGACAAAAATATGATGGGTATAAGGTCCATTAAAATGTAGATAAGAGAAGTGTTTATTTCAAAATGGCCACTTTATAAATGGCAACCAAGGTAGGTAAGTTTTATCATTTTTAGGAAATCTTGCTTGTGCAAGATTTCAGGTGTCTATTTTGTCTATTTCAGCTGCGGTCCTATGCTCTTGCTCCGCATTGCTGAGAATAATGAGCTACATCCTGTTTCGTTTCATTTCATTCCATGTCATAATGAAATTTTACTCCATTAAAGGGATTTTGATTTGGGTTTTATTAATTTTGTAATTTCCTTTCGCAACACGAAAAGTTTTTCATTTCAGTTTTGCCACAACTATTTACACTTCTCCTTTGCTTGTATGCAAACTGGGTGCGATGTAAGTGTGCTTTGTGTGTGGGCACTGGCGGCCATGTGTGATTGGGATGTATGAGTGTGTGTGCATGTGTAATGAACTCTGTGTGTGTGATGGAGTGTGGCCCTTTGAAACCGTTTGCTATTGCCATGCACGCACACATGCATATACTCACACACAATCGTAGATTTTACTCAATTATAAAAACTTTCGGCATTAAAACTTTATTCCAACATGGAAAGAAAAAGCAAAAAAATGGACGGGCTGCGTCGTTAAACTTTTTGTGGCCGACGAGCAGTAAAAAAAGCGGATAACTGTAAAAAGCGTTTAACTGCGCTGTGAGCTGGGAGCAGGCGGCGAGAGTCGTTGTCCTTTCCGCCATTTATGTGTTTCCTCTCGTTTTATTGCCGTCCCGTATGTAAATGCGAAAGTGTGCGAATGTCTCTACACATGTGTGTGATATGTGCGTGAGTGTGTGTCTGTGTGGGTATGAACCGCACAAATTACTTGCCCCAAATTTAGCCGCAAATCAGCAGCCATTGTGCAAGAGCGCCCGCCATCGACAGTGCTGCCGGCAGCTGTCGGAGGCGGCCGCAGTCCCCTGCTCTAATACTCCAACAATTAACACCCTTCCCAGGCGATCGTCGGTCAACGCTGAGTGGTCGTATCGGGACTGTAATGGCGGCTGGGTATCTGTGTGCATGTGAACACCGCATATTAAAGAAGTGACACTGTCCGCCAGCGGTGACATAAAATCGCTTTGTGACTGTCTGTCCGTCTGTCCGTCTGTTTGCCGGTCGGTACGTCTTGCGGTCTGCTTTTGCGTCTGCTCTGTATGCCTGTTTGTTTGTTGTTATTACCGCAGAGCAAAAACAGGCGTCACACAGTGGGAGACTTTATACAAAAGATGCACAAAATATTGGATCAAATTTCGACACAGAACATACATTTAGTATTAAAGTTTCAATATATCGTCCGATAACAGTGAAATACCACCAAAATATATTCTAAGTTTTTTTTGGTTCCAATCTACTACTGACACATAAATATATTCGCAATCTGTTTGTGAAGTGGAAAACTCTGGAGAGTGGTAGAGAACTGAGTTGGTCTATTTTAAGCTGACTTGAGTTGCTGTAGAAAATGACCAGCCTTGCCTCCATTCATCAGGCAGTCCTGTCGAATACCTTTGTCGCTTATACCCATAACAGTGAAATGCTTAGTGCAGAAACTTCTTCAGAGTAGGTATTAAGCTGGAAACCCACAGAAAAATAGAATGCAAGCACCGATCTTGACCAATTGTGATGCTTTAATTTGAAAAACATTTTCTTTCGAATTTAAATAGGTTATTTATTTGGTTAAAGAAATAAACAAATAGTCTGTAGGCATTTTTATAAATAATTTATAATGCTTTTCATACTTTCAAAGTACATATATCGAAATATGCCTCAATTTACACGCATCCCCCTTTTTTGTTTTACGTTTTTCCGATATTTACCACTGTGCAGGTTGAACGGGTTTCTGTTTGCGCTTAGAGAGGTCATTCTCCAGGGGCCCGTAATACGCCTTTCATTAGCGCAAATGTGGTCCGTTTATGTTTGTGTGTATGCGACCGTACTACTAAATGTGCATGTGCGTGTGTGTGTTGAGTAACGTGCTTTACACGACCTGTCTAGATTTGTGGGCTCCTATTTACGAAGAGCGACCGCTTTTCCTTTGCATAAAATTAGGCGTCGTGCCTGCCGCACGCACCGCAAGCGGCTCAAGTGCTTTGGTATGCGGCACTTCATGTCGCTTGCTGAGTGCCTCTGCATGGGCTCTTAAGCGCCGCGCTGTAGTTCATATGGAAATACACTACTTCCCGGCCGTAACAGGCCAAAGCACTTACATTTCATTACAATAAACCACTTTGTCTTGCTCTTTCCTCTTTCAGGCTACGGCGGCATATCGCCGCGGACGCAGTGGGGCCGCATTGCGGCACTGATCTACGCGCTCTTCGGCATACCCATCGTGCTGCTGTACCTCTCGGCCATGGGGGAGGGCCTGTCGGCGGGCATGCGCTGTATCTTCCGCAAGGCGCGCTCCAAGAGCAGCGTGCGTAATGGAAATGGTGGCAGCGGTGGTGGCGGTGGCGTAAGCGGCAACGGTGGCAAGCTGCCACCCAACGAAGGCAAAGGCTCGATCAGCGGCGGCAAGCACTACGCTCATCACCACGGGAACAGCAAGCTACACACGCTGCCGCCGCACCACTACGGCCTGCCGAAGACCTACCAGGCGACGGGCGCGTCGTCCAGCGTGCCCATTTCCATCTGCGTCATGGTGCTCGTCTGCTACGTGACCTCTGGCGCCATACTCTTCCACAAGATGCAGAACTGGAGCGTGCTAGAGTCGCTGTACTTCTGCTTCACCTCGCTGGGCACCATCGGCTTCGGCGAGCTGGCACCCACCGGCAACCTGACGCTGTACCTCGCCTCCGCCTACATACTGGTGGGCATGGCTGTGGTAGCCATGTGCTTCAGCCTCATACAGACGGAGATCGTGCTATGGCTGCGCAAGTTCAGCGTGCAGGACCACGTGATGCCGCAGACGGAGGACGTGCCACTCGTATCGGTCGCCGTGACACCCAAGTCCTCCTGACAACGACCGACCGCCGACCTGCTCGCAGGTGCTGGCGGCGGTGGAGGCATGGGCGTTGCCGGGGGCAACAATATCGGCCACCACCAGACCATGTTCTTCGGGCCGGCGCACGGGCTCTCGCAGTACAGCTCGCTGCCGCGCCGCGCCGCGGCGCACTCAGCTTTTCAGCGCAACACGCCCATACGCCGCTCGACGGGCATACCCGAACACCACATCGAGTACTTCGTGCCGCGCAGCATCAGCGAGTTCAATCTCTCCGGCGTCGGGGATCTGGCATTGCCGCCACAGCGCCGCTACTCGCCCACCACCATGCAAAATGCCGGTGGCGTCGTCGGTCTAGGACTGCCGCATGGCCTGCAGTTGGGCCCACCGCAGGCGCTGATATGCTCGCCACCGCCACCACCGCCGCCCCAACTGCAGATCGTCATGAAACCACGGGAGAAAATGGTCACTTTCGAAGATGAGTCCAAAGGTCTGGCAACGGTGACCCCCACAGCAGGTGTTGGCGTCGGCATTGGCACGGCGACGCACTGTCCACACGGCGTGCCCACGACACCGCGAAAAAATACGGGCATATTAGGCGGCGGAGCGGCCGGCGCCGATGTCTTCATGTGACGCGAGTCACTCGGCTGACCGCTGAGCAGTTTGTTGAGCGAAACGGCTAGTGAGAGCGTGTACGCAGTGGAGAACGACGCGATTGGCGGCGTGAGTGGGGAGCACGGTTCACTCGAGGACAGTCTGGAGGATTTGAAGACGAAGTCGATGCCGGGCGATGTGATTCGCGTGTAACTGCTTGAGCGACAAGTGTGTGAGGCAAAGCTGGAGACAAGTAGGAGACGGAGCAAAAGAGAGAGCCAAAGAGAACTTTAGAATTTTTATACTTACATCGCTAGAGAAATAATTGTAAGTAGGTTAAGTCAGTGGACAGTCAAATCACTTACGAGCGGCTTTAATCTAGTGTGTGGGCACTCCCGGACTCTACGCGAACTCGACTTACATTTAGCATTAAGAGCAGTTCTAGCTATAAGTTGAAGTGTATGTAGACCTAAATTTAATCAAATTTCCAGGTTAGCTTCTTAGCTAAATGTGATTGAATCTGTTAGAGTTGTGGGGCGCGCAATTCTTCATGTTATGCTTGTGGCTATACTTTTGTAAATAATTGTTAAATCGGGCTGCTTGCAGTTGGTGGCATAGTGTATTATAAGTTGAATGGGAAGAATAGTTAAGCTTGATGCTATGCAATAACCTTCAAATACAAAAGTCAGAATTGAATGACTTGCACTAAAATATTTTTTGCCGTGAAAAATATCTTCTGAGCTCCGTTCGGACACGGCTTTAGAATAAATTTGTAGGTGCCGTTAACTTGTACTAAATTAAGGGTTTTAAAAGATTGGTTTTAGGCACTTAGTGCTGGATGGGTTATTTAACTAATGAAAAATGGACCCATACTAAATTTGCAAAACACGAGTATAAAAAATATTTAGGTATCGCTTTCAATTTTTTTTTAATGAACTTTGTATTTGAAAATTCTTGCATCGTTTCGTCAAGTTCTTCGTAATCATCAGGCTTTGAATTAAAGTTGGAAAATAGTTGTGGAGAACTTGCACCAGTGAAGTATGATGCCGGCTGCAAATCACGCTCAAATATATATCAGCTACTAGCGGGAAATTCAATTTCATCAGCACCCCGTCGCGGTGTGCGTTATATACTTACATATGTACGACTTCTTAATGAGGCCTTTGAGAAACTTTAAAAACTGATTAAAATTCGCCGCACTCGCTTTCGCTTCGCCACTCCTTGTCTGTGCCTGCAAAACGCTCGAAGAGCGGGGAGGGCTTGCCACGCGGCACATAAAGCCATAAACATTTCTGCCACACATGCTGGAGGAAACACAACCGCAAATTATGAATCGCGATGTTGCTGCTGCCATTGAAGCCATTGCCGCTAAAGTGTTCCAATTTGTATGGCAACGAGTCTGCCTTTGTCGCTTGCGCCTTCAAATAAAGTCGCTTTGAAATATCAAAAAGCAGCAGCAGCAAAGAAAAGGAAGCATGCGCAAGTCAGATGGATGCAGTGAGAGATGTGGCGGGAAGCACGGCGGAGGCGCCAGGAGTAGCTGCAGCTTCTTCAGCAGCTCGACATTGCTTGCAATTTGCAGCGAGTTAGCAAAACTTTAAATTTATGTTTCTGGTGCAGAAATTGCGGCGGAGCGCATCTTTGGTGCTGCGGCCTCAGCCGAGAAAGGCATAAATTACTGTGGATGTGGCACATGTCGCAATGCCACACCAGCGGAAAATGTTCGTACTTTTGGCGCACGCATGCATCCACGGCAATTAAAGGCGGCGCTTCCATTCAAATCCCACGCTTGTCGTTTTGCACGATTAGCTTGAGCGTAAGCAGCGCCGTCGGAGTCTGCCTGGCTGCGCATCCATCCGCCCATTCAGCGCTTTCATTTAATAAGTGGGTTAAGCATAATTCGCATGCTCCTAAGTTACTCAAGTGGATTGTGTAAGTAAGGCAAACTGTATATACGAGTAAAGTGAAACTAGTGAAATGTAACGAATCGAGTAAATTTAGCAAATCACAAAGGAAAAAGGTTGGTAGTGTCTGTGCAAATCAAAGCTGTAAGAAAAAAGATGTACAAATTATTTTCCGATTTCCCGAAACAAGCAAAAAAACGAAATAATATTTCGTTGTTATTAAGGCAGATAACGATTATAAAAAGTTTTAAAGAAAACGCGAAAAGCCCTTTTCGACATCGTAAAAACGAGAATGCAAACTATGGAATTTAATTCAGTATCTAAATCGAATTATATTCAATTTTCGAAGAGAAAATAGTGAGTAACTCTTATCTTTTGTTCTGGTTGCTGGACTTAAGGTTCCCTTCAATCCCATAACTATTGCATTTGCACAAGACTACTAACATTTTTCGCTGTGTGCACTATTGTCTACTATAAGAAAGAGCGTCCCCCATTCGGTGACAACAAAATCATATGCCAAAATGTTTTTTCTTTTGAATAAATGCAATGCAAATTAAGCAAAACTTTATGAAATATCAAAAATTAGCATTTAAGCAGATGGAAAGAGTTATACGCCTAGAAAATTTAAGCATAGCTCAAGTAACTGCAAGTTAAATATTAGCAAGAGAAAGCACACTAAAAATTCGATACGAATACCACAAAAAACTTGCTAGTTTAAGTTGAGTTAATTTAGTTGAATTTTTTGATTAATAAAAAAAGATAAAAGAAACTTAAAGTCATGTTCCATAACAAAGCCAATTTTCCTACCCAAAATGAAACAAGAATGAAAATAGCAAATCACGTTGTGCGGTGGAGTGGAGGAGGGAGTGAAGGTTGATAATGGGACGCAGGCCACAAACTTCAAAGTAAAAGTTTACGAACTTGAAATGGCAAACGCAAACATTTCCAATTTTTGAACTTTCATTGTTCATAATTTGTGTGTTTCGGCTCATGGCCAGCTGGCCAGGCTGTTCAGGCCGGCGGACCCCCTGCCGCTCTCTCTCTCTCTCTCTGACACTGGCGCGTAAGTCGTTAACATTATGCAGACAAGTACAGCGCAAACGAGCGACCAATGAAACACCATGAGAACACCCCATATTGAAATCTACTTATACGACTCTTTGTAAAATTGTACATTAAATATAAGCTTGAGGCCAAGCCAACTTGAAAGGCATGAAATTGAATTGGCAACGATATTCAGCAAAATGATTCATGCATTTAAAAGATGTCAATAAAAACAAAAGAAATTTTCAATTCAAAAATTTAAGAGCTGTGCATTTTAATGGGATTGCGTGGTTTGGATCGTATGGTATGGTATGGTATGAAAGGACGACGGCTACGTTTGGATTCAAACGAAAGATCTCTCAATGAAAAGCTCGATCTGCGTCCTTGAGATGCCGTCAGGACTATTCAAAACTGCGTTGATCTTAGTAGAATTGTACTTCGGAATTTATCAGCTATTTGAAATTTAAGATATGATAACTCCGCTTAAGTACGAAAAGGAATAGCGAAAAAATTTTACGATTTCGAACCAAAATTTAGATTCTGATGGAAACCATGCATATTTCCGCGCTTAATATTTTGCTTGTTATTATATCTATCTTTACAGACGTTATTCTTTGAGTGTGCGAAAGTTCTAATTGCACTCATTATTTCTGATAATAACATAAATCTAATTGTGCTGCGATATGCAAAAATTAGGGCAACCCACACGCACAAATAAACCCACACATATAAATAAACGTAGCGTATTACGTTAAACGCGCTTAGTTAAGTCATTAAATTCTCACATAACAACTTGACGCAAAACATAAATACTGACTGAGGGTCTATGCCCACATCCGCATTCACGCACTCACACACACACACACACACACACACACACACACACTTGACATAATTTCATTACGTCTGCTCATGTATTTTATTAACACGCTTCAGCATTGCCTCCCTTCTCATCCTTTCATTTACACACATTACGGCATACATTACGCCATGCATTACGCATGCATGTGGTACGATACGGTAGCATTAGGCTGGAAGGGGGCGTTGTGATCTTGAGGCAAGCACGACCGCAGGGGCCTAAAATGGACAGACACTTACAAGTATGCCGAGTTCCCCGGGGCAGAAACGCCACAAATAATTCAATTTGGCGCCAACTCGTCTCGAAGGTGAGCTGAGTCCATGCGGCTTGAAGGCAGCGACGACCAACAGTCCGGCGAGCAGTAAGATGGATGGCCAAATGTACCACTTGATGGAGAGGCGCACATATCAATGGATGTTCGGCAATTTGGCATGTAATTTCTTCACTTTCAGCAGCC
Source organism: Neria commutata (assembly GCA_963457695.1). Taxonomy (NCBI): domain Eukaryota; kingdom Metazoa; phylum Arthropoda; class Insecta; order Diptera; family Micropezidae; genus Neria; species Neria commutata. The sequence continues at coordinate 275,816 of OY735249.1, forward strand.
AGAAAAATATTAAAAGGCTCCTTCAGCGGCGCACGTGAGAAATGAGAGGACATCTTCACGTGCCACTGCACTTCATTTCCAAATCGCAGGCTTTAACACTTAAAGCAGCGCAAATATATTACTTTTTGCGGCAATGATGCTGGTTGCCTGTTGTGACGCACCGACATCGGTTGGTGGCCGTAATCAATCCTACAAAAGTTCGTAGGCAGCACACAGCAGACAAGGCTCACAATCTCGTAATCAGTTCTATGTGCGGCATGTGGCATGTGGCGTGTTGCATAAATTTGAGCCTAATACAAAGTGCAGGCAAAAAATAGAATTTGTCATTAAAAAAGGAAAAAGTAAACAACAACCACACACTTTAGCATGCACAACAAAAAAATATTGGCTACATCTGAAATTGAAACCGACCTCGCCAAAAAGATGAATTCTATCTGGATTTTAATTTTTTTCTTGAATAAAGTATTAGTATTATTAGCGGAAGAATTCAATTTTCTGATATGCTTAACTATAAGCACGAATAATTCCTGATTTAAACATGTTCTTCCTTTATAAGAAATAGAAAATTAATTTCAGAACAAAAATAAAATTAATTGTTCTACAAAACTTGGCAAACTTTGGATTGGATTCTACAGTGGCAGTGGGATTCTTTTCGGGATTCTCATTGCTTCGGCAGCTGAGGCAACAGAGGAACCAATCGCTATCAACAGCATTTGAAGCCAATCATAATCGTATGGAATTTTGTTGCGATTTCAGTGTGTGTATGCTTATGACTAGGGTTTCTTTGAGTGTGACTGCTCCATCGTTATGTTCTATTTTCGCTCCTTATGCTATTTCTTCTTGCTCAAATGTCAAGTGAAATTCTTCAGCACTAAACAAACACGGAATTTGATGCCTTTGCGTTTCCATTGCAAGCATGTGTTCTTTGCGGTGACAAGGCTGGGTGTACCAGGCGTATGAGTGTTCTGGGCGTGCATGCGGGCCCTTCCTCGGCGCTTGTTTGCGTTGCGAGCGATTTCGCTGGCTGTCAAATATTTGAAAAATGTGTAGGAGCGGGTGGAGGCGCATGCAGGGTTGCTGTGCCAGAAGATGAGGCTGAAGAAAATAGTAAAATTGAAAAGTTTGCATTATGTCGGCTGAGTGCGGTGCTTGTCGCTGCGCTGTGAGTGCTAAAACAGCGAGGAGAGTAATGATGACAGCCGATCTGCTTGCACAAAGGCATGTGTATGAGTGCTTGTGTGTGTGTGTATTTGTGTGGCATAAACAAGGCAGATTTATGGAAATCTTAATTTGCTTTGCACGCGCTGCGTTCAGGCACACAGTCTACTTTGCCTTATACGTTTTGGCCTTCCCAGCGAATGTGAGGAGGAAAGGAGGCGGTGTGCTGTGTACCACCCCTTGACGCATCTTTCTGATTTAAGTGCGTACATATTTGCAACTTTGCAGTTGAGTGTGGAGCTGCTGCCGCGCAATTTCTAAAGTCTTCTCTATTTTATGTCAAAAGCAAATTCGCCTAAATTTGGTGTGACTTGCACCAAGGTTATACTCACACATACATACGCATAGATGTCTAGAACTATAGACCAACTTGCATAACTGCTCCACCACTGAGTTTACGCCCAACCACTTTTGTAACAATCCTGAGCATATTTATTTATTGGAAGAGGTTCATAGAAATTAGGCGAGTAACTAAACATTTTCCACATGTTTTCTTAGTGCCTAATTTTTTCTTTTGATCCAGAATAATTTTCTTCTTGCTCCCTTTAAAAAAAAAATTTTAATTAAACCCCCTCCAGCAGTAATTTTATTGATAAATATTCACGACAATAATATACTTTTAGTTAAGTATTCCTTCTGTAAGTAATAAAGTATAATAAAATAAAATAAATCACTGACACTCGTTGCGACATATTGTTCCAGTAGATGCGAAAGGGTTAAGTTTCAAGTTTCTTGGCTGTCACACCCCGCTGATGGCGCATTCGCGCTTTAACATTTTGGTGTAAGAGATTGATATTAAGGCACGGGTTCCGGCTAGTATTTCCCACACTGACACACACCAACACACAAAAGTACACAGCGACGAACATGCCCGGAACTTTGCTCATTTTGGTAGGCAGCTGCAAGCCGCTTGCTTAGCGCAATCAAGGCCAGGCACAAATACGGCTTCGTACTGAGCCGCTCCTCTCCGAACCGCGCTGCCATAAAATATCGGCTCCGATTCGAGCAACATGCCACTATAAAACTTTTTGCTGCCATTGTTCCTGAGAAATGAAGTGTAAGTGGAGCTGAATCTGCTGTTGTTTTTGTTGCTGGCCTGTTCTTGCTCTCTTCCTCCTACACGTGCTGCGCTTTTTATGCTGCTATGCCTGATTCTAAGGTCGTCAGTTGTGGTGGCGGGTATGTGCAGAAGTTTCTCCTGGAGACGGAAGTGGAGAAGGACGTGGCAGTGGCATTGCTGGTGTCGCTTTGTTGTTGGCGTTGGCGTTTTGTCTGACAACTTGTGCGACATATTGTTGCTGTAGTAGTCGCCATTGTCAATTTGTATTCTGCCACATAAATGCCGCCGACGATTGAGAATGTTGTTTTGTGCACTTGCGGCAAATTGTTGCAGCTTTTGTTGGGCACATAACGTCAAGGTGAGCGGAAGTGGGCAAGGCATGGCGGGGAATGAGAACAGCAGTCATGGAGATTACCGAGCACTAAATCGGCAAATGGTAGGAGGACTTAAACACGCGCAATTACAAAACTTGGCAGAAACTTTCCAAATTCCTAATTAAGGCCAAAAGAAAAGCACACAAAGCGTAGAGATTCCGCATAAGTGAAAAACGTTTTCCGAATATCTTTTTAAATTATTTAATTTACAAGCAATTTTGCTTGAAATAAAAAAATATGGCTCCTTAGTTAGCTGAAAAATGAAAGCGAACAATTTAAAGCATTTCTTGGATTCAGGACGATGATCCTTCATTTAAGATACACTAACAGCTAACAGACGTTTTAAGATGATGCAGTGATAATTGTGGCAACCAATTATAGAATTTTTTATTCACAAAAAAATAATCAGTTGATAGAAAATGTTAACTGCCAGTTTTATGACACTCTCCCTCTTAATCTGAAGGGATTTTAGAGAAATAATTCAGTTTGAGTAAAATATATTAAATATAAATATATAATTCGTCATCAATACCAGAAATCGGAACTGGAAGCGTGTCCTGCCTCATGTCTGTTCACTGTAACATGCAGCAGCACCCTGAAATTCAATTTCGCATACAGCTTGTCTACTTATTTCGCAATGTGTCATATGGAACACGGGTGCACTGGGAAAAATGCGAAACCAGCAAAAATAAAAAAATTTAAATGAAAATTGAAAATGCCGAATTTGTATGCGCACACGCCCCGTTTGTCCCACCCACAGGATATTCTACATGTCCCACGATAATTGTGGGAAACTTCAACTCCGCCATACGCAGACGGCTCAGTCTGTTTGGCAGCTAATAAGGGAATAAATGCAAATGTGCCCCACTTTTGTTTGTCTTTGTTGTTGTTGTTCTTCGGCATGTAGAATGTAGAAAAGTGTACAAATATAGGGAAAATCATGCATAATTCATGTAGAAGCCGGGAATACAAGAAGAAAAATAAATCTAATAAGTGAAATATTGCGAATGCACGCAACAGTAAGAGAAAGAGGAACAGCAATAACAGCAACAACAAGTAGCAGCCGCAGCCGCCGCGCGGAGGAGGCGCAGGGCAGGGAACGCGTAAAATATTCAAACATCATTTTTTATTAGAAGCTACAGAAACGAGAGCTTCCCTTGAGCTGGGTTTGCGGTGCGGCGGGTTGGAGTGTGTGAAGCGTAGGGTTGCGCCTTCGGAGCAGCACTAAAATCCGAAATTGAATTTATTAGCGCACGAATGTGAAATAAACAGAGAGTGAACGAATGTGGAAAGCTCAAGCGCGCAACAAATCGAAAGCGAAATTGAATTGTTGCTATTGAAAATGTGAACGGAAATGGAAATGAAAATAGAAGGAGAAATGCTGCGGAATGGCGCGGATCATAAAAGCGTATTTACCCCATACACACATACGCACAGCAATGTACACATGTAGCGGTAAACAAGCGCGGTAATTTCATATGCTGTGTGGCTTAGAGTTAGTGGCAATGCGCTGATATCCAAGCTGGCAAATTGACTCTTTTTAGAACTATCTGCTTGAAGATTTTAATGGTTACCCTGAGTGAATCGAAAGAAATGTTAGAAACAATTCGAACTGGAAGTCGTAGTTAATTAGCCAGGCAAATTGAATCCAAATTGAAAGCACTCTGGACTCAACATCACTAAATGGCACACATTTTCTTGTTCGGATCGTTTTTCTTTTCAGTTGCATTTCAACTTATCAACAATAAATTTAGCTATCGATTGTTTTTATGTTCTGTGCAATAATAATGTTTTTAATTTTTTTGGCGGAGATGAAAAATTATTCAATTTGTGATGAGCTCTTTTATTCCATGGCATAAAAATTTTTAATTGTCATTTGAAAGAGAAGCTTCGTTTAGTTTATGTTTATTAAAGTTTAAATGCTGTCGTAAGCTGTAATTAAGCAGGAGGAACTAAAGTGGAGCGTTCTTTTCTTTCATACTAGTCTTTATTGAAACAACAAACTCTTTTGTGATTAAGACTATAACTATATAGTCTTCAAAATTGTTAACAGTTATCGAAATGTAAAAATTATTGCTTGCTAGGTTGTGTAGCATTGCGGGCAATCTGTGCGCTGTGTTTGCGGCATGTGCAAAAGTTTAGATTGGCATTTCGAGCGGAAAACGTAGCGTGCAATATGATAAACTACATGCAAGTGAATGCACATACTCACAAACACAAAGGCGCATAAAGGACTTGCAACAATAAGTGTGGAGACCTGCAATATTTTGCGGCACATACAAAAGCACCTGTGGCAACAGCGTTCAAAAGTAGGCACGTGATTGCACTTGTCTTTGGGCTTATATGTACATGCATGAGATGTTTATTTGTGTACGTGTAGAAATACTTGTTGCCGCTGAAAATGCAAAAAATATAAAGCATCCAAAAAATATTTGTTTATAAAATATTCATGGGTGTCCGTCCACTATTTTAGTGCAGTTGAAGCCTCTTTTACGAGAAAGCACTCAATAATTATAAAAGTTTTTTAAGCTTGCAATTTCAGTTTTTTTTTTACGAATGGCTTTAATGGAAATAGAGGCGCCGCTTTCAGCTAGCTTGCCACATGATGACACACGCAGCTGCTCATAAGCCTCCCACTCTTGTTGTTGTTTTGTATCGCAGTTTTCGCTATTATTTATTTTGTTGCCTTCAGTGTTTTTAATTGTGCAGGCGTTAAATTACGACCGGAAGTAAGCAGAAATAGCGGAAATAAAGCGTTGGCGTGTGAGAAAGGACCAACAGTAGTCGCACAATCGTACAAAAAACACACACACATCCGCGCAGTGCCGGCTTTATCTACGAGCAAGCATGGGTCTGAACACGGGGCCGTCCAAACAGAAAAGTTCAATAGAGAGAACGCAAAAAGCTAAATTTAAAATAAGATATTACCGTAATTTTCTTGAATTTATGATTGCCAACGAACACTTTTTATAATTTAGCATTTTTTTTTTTAAATTAAGTCTCACCTTAAATGAAGTTATGCAAAAATTAAGCAGATATCAACTCGATTTGGCCACGAGGCCTTCCAATTCCCAAGGACGGCACTGGTTATGACCCTCACATACACATGCACCACACGCACACACACAGAACAAAAAATGAGTGGGGAAAAAACTGCTACGCCAGAATTTTTGAACTTAATGCGTTTTTATTGCCGGCGCGCGCACTCGTGCTTACTTTACCCCGCCATTTATTGTTGGGCGCTGCGGAGCCGCAGAGCTGTTGAGCTGGCGCTGCGTTGCTTTCGTTGCCCCTGGAAATACTTTGTAGCCAAGCGTATATTGAGCGAAGCTTGCATTTTTTGCCTGCGCTTTGTTGTTGCTTCTTCCGGAGGTGCCCCTCTCTGTGTTGTTGCTGTGACCTTTGTTGTTTTGCTGTTTGCTTAGCAATTTATAAAAAGCAAACAAATAAATATGGCTGCTGCCGATAAGAGTGGCAGCGGCAAGTGGCAGGCAGGAAGCAGTAAGCTGAACTGGTGTGGCGCATACCTGCGGAGCCCTTTTAATCTCGAGCAATGTACTGGCGTAAACGTAATTCCAGCAGCGGGGACTTGCTGCTCCACCGCCTCATCCTTCCAGCTCCCCAGCGGGGAAGTTGTACAAATGAGCTAAGCTCACTTATGGGCGAGGGCCAGCGCCCTTTAGTGAGCAACTTGAGCGTAGCACGCATGCATGCAGGGCTAAGAGAGAGCCCCGCGCCTCCGTTCAGCCGCCTATACCGCGCCATATTTTTTCGCATTGCTCGCCTTTTAACTTGTGTGGCGGCGGCAGCGGCAAGCGGCAATGTGTGGCCATTTTTGATTTGCCCCTTGTTTTTTGTTGTTGTTGCTGCTAGCATACGAAAGACGAGGAAGTTGAGAACAATTTTGTTTATTTGTTTTGATTGCAAATCCTTTTATGCGCCACATCAGCACAAGTGAGACTTCGGCGCTTGCCACATGCACCACCTTCCTAGCCACACACCGCCCACTCTCGATGGCAAAAAATCATAGCCTGCAGCGATTCTCTCTCTTTGACAGCTTTCCTCGTTTTGTTGTTGTTGCTGGCCGTAATCGGATTCATTGTAAAATTCATTGTTGCAACAACAGCACGTGACATGCCGCGTTGGCATTCAGCACTCCCAGAATGTGGCAGGAATTAACATAATAAAAACAAACAGTGTAATTTAATCAAAACTTGCAACTTTCGTGGATTTTTATCATCGCTGCGCTTGCAATTCACTGAGTTTTTGATAAGTTAAGAAAAGCAGACAGTGAAAAGCTGGGAGACCCACTATCAAAGTGCAATAAAAAATGAGGTGAGCGGACAGTTTGTCAAATTCTTATCGTGATTCTTATAGTAGGCTTCTCCGAAATTTGAAGAGGAAAACATATAGCATAATAATAAGTAACAAAATTAACCACAACAATATTTATAGAAAAACAGCATCGAATGAAAAAAAGCTTTAGGTGAAAAGACTATAATTCTATTTTTATACCCTACACCTATGGTAATAGGGTATAATAACTTTGTGCGAAAATTGTAACGCATTAAAGGAGCCGTCCTAGGTATAGACATAAGTATATAGAAATGATTAGAATCACTTTCTGTGTTGATTTCCGGTTGTCCGTCTGTCCGTCTGTCCGTCTGTCTGTCTGTCTGGCTGTCCGTTGGCGCAGGAGAGAAAGAAGGAGTTGCCCGATTTGGACAAATTTGGCACACAGTCGCAGTGAACCTTCCACTACTTCAAGTTCCGAGATTAGGCAAATCGGTCAAAGGACACGCCCACAATGGGCCTGTAAGTCCCACTACCTCGGGTTTTTTTCCATTAAGTTGCTATAAATTGCCTAATTACTCATTCAAAAGAATAATACTTGGTATTTAAGGTGAGGTGTGGACCCTCTGTAAAATTCCAAAAAATGGGCGTGGTCCGCCCACTGTATAGGCGGGAACAATTTTCCCGTAAAATGGCTCTCAATTGACTACTTATGCATTTAAACGAATGAAATTTGGTTCCTAGGTTAAGATATAGATCCTACATGACATGTAAGAAAATGGGCGTGGTCCGCCCACTATATAGGCGGTAAGCTTAAAATCCTCATAACTTCTGTAATATACACATCAGAGCATCCATATTTGGTCATTTCATTGCAGGGGAGAATATCTTTATATTCTCCAAAAATGGGCGTGATCCGCCCACAATGGGGGTGGTAAATTTAATATACCGATCATTTCTTTTGTACACCTGTCAGAACATCAATATTTGGTATATATAAACTTATTAGGAATATCTTGTAGTTTGTCAATAATGGGCGTGGTCCGCCCATTCAGTTACTTGGTGTAGGGTATTACTCTGTCGGTGAAACCCGACTGATGCTTCCTTACTTGTTGAATATGCAAATGAAATTTTATTCCATTGCATTTAAAGCAAATATAAATAATTATAAGAAATTCAGAAAAAGCTATCATCGAATACTGTAAATTGCATTGGGATTGAAAACTGACTTTTTTAATGCAATGCAATTAGAAAGTTGTCAATATTAACTGCAAGTGGAGTACCTGCTGCACGCCATCGCCAATTCCTCAATACACCGTCGAAAAATTTAAAGCAATTTACATGCCTGTGTAACAACAACAACAACAGCAATAAAAGCCGTTTCTACGCTGCGTATGACTGACATGTCAGATTGAGGCCGCTGCTGCGCGCGTACGAAGGACATAACTGCTGCATGCCTTGTTGCCCCACGCTGCTCCGCGCTGCCCCTCTCCTGCCGAATGCATTATTGAATTGCTGCGTGCTTGCTCTTGTGGTATACGCACATGCAAGCCGCGCGCAACCGATCCATACAATTTTAATCCAGTTTCGATGAAAACATTTCTCCCTTCTCCTGACCTTTCGAGCAAGGCACGGACAACGCATGCAACGGCGAATAATCGAAGGATCGAAAGTAATCATCAATATGGCTGCTTGGCCAATGGCTACATATGCCACACACACATGCACACACAACGAAGAGGGAAGCAAGCATTCAAGGGAGCAACAACACGCTTCGCTACTGCTCCTGCCTGGCATCCTCGTCTGTCTCATTCTCTGCTTTAGCTTTTGCTTCTGTCGTTGCAAGCTGCATGCGGCGAGCTGCCGGTGGCATGTGATAACGTCATCTGAGCAGGAAACGTATCATCGTCAAGTGAGCAACTTCAGCTCCTCCACAGCGTCATGATGCCTATGCTGGCGTCTGTGTGTCTCATAGGAGCCAAAGCCGTAAGGGCTGGGCAATTCTGAATCGGAAATTTTCAAAACGTTCGAGAACGAAAAAGGTTCGGTATGGTTTAGAATAGGACTTAATTTCTTAAAGATATCAATACTATTTTCTTTTAAAACTTTCCGAACGCAAAATCAAAGGCCGTGTTTACGCAGTTATCGGAAAGTCCGGAATTTTGGATTTCGGAATTTGGAATTACATTTCGTTAAAAATTGTAGCGTTCAGTGCATGAAAAATACATCAGATTAAAAATAAAATCAATTCTTAAATGCCAGGCTCTATCCGCAAAATTCTGAATTTTTTTATGTCAGGAAATTTATGGAATTTGAAGCCCTTGTCGTGTCGGGTGTCTATATATTCTTGCAATTTACTTTATTGCACTTCGCCCTGCGCCCTTGCGACTGCTGCTTGTAGTATATGCGGTTGTTGTTTTTGTTGTCATGAACTGATGCAACGCATCCGCATCGATGTGACGACCTTTAATAGACAAAACAAATAGCAAATGCAAATTAATTTCCCCAATCCCCCCTTCTTCATTCCCTCCTTCCCAACATATTTTATCGACAGTTTCCTTAAGGAAATAAAAATTCACAGGCAGCAAGCAGAGTAACGTTGCCACATACCGCTGCACTGCTGCTGGCAGTTGAGGAGCTTCATTAGAAGGCGTCAGCAGCAGCGATGGCAAAATGGAGCAGCAAGAGCAGCAGCGGAAGCCGCTCCGATTTGGAGCTGCAACTATTTTTGCTTTGCCTCAAACGAAGCTGCCACACTTAAGCGCCACTGGAGAGCGCTGCTAGTGAATGCCATTCGAGGTGAGTGTGTGTGTGTGTGTGTACACTGGCCCTGCTGGGCAGGATTTATTGCGTTATTATGGTAAAACACGCCGTTGGAGTCGATAAAACTTATTCCTGACTTCTGCCCTTCTGCTCTTCTCGAGAGTGGTAGGCAGAGGAGAGGAGAACTGACAGTGTGCTAAAGGTAGCTGTGCATGCGTGCTGCTGCGAGGGCAGCGGAGTCCGAGTCACTGAGGTCACGTCAGCTTCACTGCCTGCTGCCGGGCAAGCTGTTCCGCTGCTGGAGCCATTTTCTCCGTTCACATGCGTTTTCGAATTCTTAAAATAACTGCGAATAATGCGCTCCGGCATGCACGCTTAGCAATTCATCCGGAACGCCGCCACTCGACGTTTGCTTGACTGCTTGCATACAGCGAATGCGCAATCGAACAGAAGATGTGTGCTTGGATGCGGCAATTTAAATTGAGAATTTGTGAAGCACTGCGTGGGATTTGGAATGCGAGGTTCTTTTAAGAAGGAATATTTCCCAAAGTTGTAAAAAGTAAATATGAAAAGACAGTCTAACCTAACTACTAAATTTCCTGTTTAATTTCCCTAAATGTGCCAGTTCCTCCAGCTTTATGTGCATAGACAGGCTGCAGTCTTTTGTGGACGCGCTCTAGTTTTCCTCATAAAACTGGGCCGTAGTTTTAAAACTCTGCGGATATATTTTCCAACAAATTCCGCTCCGTCTTAACTTGCGGAAAGGTGAGAATTTCACACACAAACAAACCTACTTAAAAGGACAGTTGCGGTCGCTGCTGCACTTGGCTGCTTGTAAATTCCAGCAGTTTTGCTGGCAATTGTGGCACCCAATGGAGGCGCATAAGCAAAAAGACCGGCGGCCTTGTGTGTTTGCAAAGTGTCGGGTGCAAACTTTGCTCGTAAAATAGTTCTCCTGCTTGCAATAGCAGCAAGCTGCCACTGTCAACTGCAACGCAGAAACACACAGACACTCGCATAGGCACACCTGCACATATGAGCAGCTTAAACTCAAACAAAATCCCTGGCTTTTGAGCAGATTTACAATTGCTGTGGCAACCAGAGGAATCTTTATTAACTCACAACACCTTTCCAATGTTGCAGGTTATGTAAATTGGTATGTGTGCGAGTGCGCACACATTCCTACCACAAACGCTCCCACTCATCTATTGGAATTTGCTGGCAACAACAAGGAGTAAGGATCGCTCTTTCCATTTCGCCCGCGGCGGATGCAGTCCTTGCTTTAAAGTGTTGCGACGCCAGGAAGTCAAGTGGCAAACCGATTGGTTACCGGCATTTGATGCACCAGAGTGCATCCGTTGTCCGCCTGTGGCTACGTCGAGAGGCAATACTACATTTTCATAGTACGCCAAGTGCATTTGGTGGGAAGAGGGAGACAGGAAGGCGGCGATTGGCCTTCATAGTTCCCCTCTCACGACGCTGTAAGACGGCGGCTATTGTAAGGAAAGTAAGCAGACAAGAGGAAAGGAAATAAAATTGAACAGAGGCAAAAGTTATCTTGCGGTGGACATGACTTGAGTGCAAGAGCAGCCAGGCGCAATGCAGGAGCGGCAACAGCGGTAAAGCCCGCTGCAACAGCAGGTAAGCTCCTTATTATAGTACGCTATTTCAAAAGCTTGTATTTGTATAGTCGTGTTCTAATACACAGCACCGTTCTCATTAATACATATTGACGGAGATGTTCAAGAACGTTCAAGTAAAAAAAAAATTTTATATTAGAAGACTAAAAATCCGCCTAAGTCGAGTAAGCCTCTACTAGCTGGGAGCATATTATTACTTCAAGGTTTAAAACTAGAAAGTGATATGCTTCCGCCGAAAGACGGTATTTTTCCAAGAGTAATCTTTGTCTTGATAACACATTAAAATTTACAAAGAGAGTTGAAATTCGGTTTTTCTTCTCTTTTTGACGGAGATAAACTAAAAAGAAATTGAAGTTCCTTTTCCTTGTGCCGTAAAATTTTGTTCTTTACTTGACCTCCGAAATCTCCTGTTGAAGTAATGACATATCATTGCTGAACATTCTGTGTATAAAAAATACAACGATCTTTTAAATTGTAGTATGTTTAAACTCGCGAGGAAGGTTGGTATGGGTAGAAGCGTACATGTGAATATACAGTACTTGTGTGTGTGAGAGACTGGTTGTAAGTGATTGAAGTTGGCGAAGCGACAAATGGCAGCCGGTGGCAACTTTCCAAGCACGACCGACGCTGGGACAGTGCAACCGACGTGACCGTTTATCGTATCTTGCTGCACTTTTTGGGTCTCCAATTGATTTGCTCTTATATTCGTAACACATGGAAGTAGTTCTAGAGCAGAGCATGGTAGCCTCAATGAAAGTGGGAATAGCCTGAGCTACAAGTTGCATCATTTTATTTGCGAGTTTGGCTGCAAATATAATTTTTTAAATTTCTCCAAGATGACTTGAAGTTGTGGAGCCAGATCCTCCCCCTTCCCACTCCTAGAGGACGTCGACTGTGCGCAGCGCTGCTCCGTGGAATTTCATACATGCCGAAGTAAGCAGGTAAGTGGCGGGTTCAGTTCTGCCAACACGTACACAGGCAATACGTGTATTATTGTAGCTGCCTTTCCCTCGCACCACCCGCTGTCGCGCCATTTCATCAATTTCCTCTTCTGCCATTCTTTTTAATGTTTCAGTTGGCTTTTGGTGCTCTCATCATTTTTTATGGCGCACAATTTAACATTTAAGCTGCGAATGCACTGCGAATATGTTGCGAATGTGTTCCTTACACGTGGAGAAACGCCCTCCCGACATTCACCTTGACGAGTATTATTGCTCTTCCTTTTATTTGCTGCTTGGCATCAGGTGTCCTTTTACGGGCTCCCAAGTATCGCGCGTATTTATGACTTTTTCACGCGGCATTTGCGAACCCTTCTTTTGAGTGTGCTTCAGCAATTATTCTTCAGCGTACTGTACGAGTACTCTCCCCTACTACTGCTAAGACAGTTCCAATTCGTTTTGTGCATGTTTTTCCTGCTCGCGTTAATTTTCAATTATGTCTGCTCGCGTAAATGGCGTGGCGTGGCGTGCGTGCGAGGGTAATGACTTCGAATTAGTGTGAAGATGGCAGAAGTCACGGTAACTGGTTATTCGATAAATCCGGGTTTACTTCGATTTGTCGTGCAAACTTGTGAGCAAACATTTTGGCTTACACTATACTTATTTTTTTAAAAATTATTTAGAAAATCACCGAGGAAATGTTAGGAACGCCTGTCCGACTTTCTATGGTGGCTACTGATTTCAAAAATACTTCCTTAGCTATTGGCTTAACAAGTTTATGTAATATTTTGAATTTTTTCGTAAAATTTTCGAACCAATTGATTTTAAGTTTTTTGTACAAACTCGATATTCGCGTCACTCGACAACACTACCACCGAGAAGTGTGAGGTGTATGCTTTGTTGTGTTTTCGTTACGTGCTCTCGAAAAGGTTCCTTTGGCAATAAAAGGTGTTAAATTTATTGGTTTTTCATTTTGTATCTTTCTTTGCTTGCTTTCGACTTTGAAAGAGTGTATGACACTGAACACTCATATACTCGCACACACACGCACGCACATTTATGTGCAGTCAACGCTGCTGTTTCGCATACCTAACACGCCTGATTACCGAACTATGCATGTGTTAGTGCATATGTATTGGTGCCGCTAAATTTCTGTCACTTTCGCACGCACGCAAAAAAACAACAACAACTTGAAACACGCATGCAAAATGAGTAATTTATGTTTTCCTTAGCGTGGCTTTCTTGCTTCTGCATCAAGTATTGAAAGGGTTTATGTGTGTGCGTGTGTGTGTTTTTACGTTTACGCTGATGTTGATGGTGACGTTAACGATTGTGGTTACGTTTCTTTTAGCGTTACCGTTAGCAACACTTTGCTTACAGCATCCGCAAAAGCAGAAGAACTGCAAATCACTTGGCGTATCCTTGTTCCATATATGTATGTGTGTGTGAGAGAATCCGCTTGGGTGCTTTACATGTGAGTATGTTAGGAGTGTCTGCTCCTGGAAGTGCCGAATGCGCTTTAATTATTAACGGCGCCGCTTACATTTCAATTCGTAACACGGCTTCAGGGCGTATTTTCCAACTTCCCACAGAGTTCCCCCTTCACTACTGCTGCATCACAATTCTCATTAACCCGACTTCAAGATTATCATAGATAAGTTGATCAGAAAGACAATTCATATCGATTTTATCCATACTTAAAATTAAAAAAATAATTAGCTTAATCTGGTTTATAAACTTAAATTTTTGGAAAAATAACTTTAAGCTTTGATTTATAAGCGTAAAGTTGAAATGGCACTGGAAGAATTGAAGAGAGCAATCCCACATAACTTAAACTTTTCCCTTTTACAAACAGCGAACTGTAGTAGTGAAGAAAATGGGACAGGAAATCGAACTTCAAAAGCGTGCTGCCGCATCCTGTCTTGTCTAGCTTCAATCAGACACCGGTAAACTACGAGACAGTCCGCCAGGCAAGCCACATCAGCTGCACGGTTCAAAGTTGTATCAAATTGCCACAGCACTGGTGAGAGTGAAAGGCAACCAGTGTTGCCATGCTTGGCCTCGAAACTTTACATATGCGCACTTTTGCTGCAATCGCGCACGCTAATTGGAAAACTCGAATCGAATTTATTGGCTTTGAGAATTCGCGAAGGACTTTCTGCCACAACTGACAAAGGCAGCAGCGCTTAAGTTTTGGCAAGTATTCTAATACGCCGGATGAGCAGAGGACGGAAGAGCCCCCGCGCGCTTGGCAGCAACATTGCTCCTACAATTACAACAATTGCGATTGGAGAAATTCACCTGTGAAGTTCTGGTGGAAAGTGGAAAGAAACTCGGCTAAGAGCAATTACATGTGCAAATTTAAAAATCTTTTAAAAATCGATCTGCAAAGCGATAATCATAATTAATAATCCAAATACTAATCAGCATTAACTTGGCTGTGGCTCCGGCAATTTTTATAGAAATCGTATATGTAGTTGCAATTGTAGATTTTGGCTCAATATGTAAACTGCAAGGATATTCCAAAAACTTTATTTCGTTTTAGTTCTGCGGTTTTATTACTTCCGACTCGCTCTTTGACTGATTGCACATCTTCTTTTCAAAGCTCTCCTTGGGCAGCTCAGGACATCAATTAAATTAAAGTGATTCCATTTTATGTTGTAAAATCAAAGTCCTTGGATTTTCAATCTGATTATTTGCTGTCACTGTCGCGTCTGCTGCTATTCCGGCGTTACTGTTGCTGTTATGGCTCGCTGCTGCTCCTGCTTGCAGCTTCGCTGTAGCACCAGGAATTGAATTATTTCCGCGGTGCGCGGTACTCCAGGCAACTTTCCTTCCTTCTTGTCATACTAATAAATTCCATCGGGCCATAATCTTCACATTCAAATGATTTTTAATAAGTCAACATGATTTTGCGTTTTTGTGGACACATTTTTTTGGGCTCGCCGCGTAGCGGAAAATGAGCGGCCAGGAAAAATGGAGGCGCGCCATTTGCAGCCATTCAACAACCGTGCTCGCATCTGCAATATTCATAATCTATGTGGAGTATCCCTGGGGAGGCAGTCAATTTAGCTGGCCTGCTGCTTCCACTGCTTCTTCTGCTACTGGTCGTAGTTTGGTTGGCTGCTATGCTTGCTGCTGTTGTTGTTGTTGTTGTTTTTGTTGTGATATTAACATTCCATAGTTTGCGATAAAATCTGAACGCAGCGCAGCAATGCGAAATGTGCTTCAGCGCAATGTTAGCCCAGAACCGTTGTAACTGCCTGCTCTTAGCTGGCAGGCAGGGTCGGCAGAGGCGCGACACAGACTGGCTGTGGCTCTTGGCCACTTGGTTCGTTCCAAGCGCCAAGGAGCTGCCAGCGGCACTCCCCAAGATATTCACTCGCAAATGACCGCATTTATTGGATCGTAAATTCCTTTATTATCAGTTTAAAGTTAATTTAGTTGCCGCTGCTTTTCAGAGCGCCCCCGTTTCGCTGATATTGCTGTTTCCAGCAGGTTCCTATGGCAACCAACTGTTGTTGCGTCGCAGTGTGCGTGTCCGCCGAAGGGCATAGTTGGGTGAAGGCATCAAAAGTGCACCCAAGCATATTATACAAAAAGAGGTCTGGCCAAAAAATAGCGAAGAAAATCAGAATGGCGGAGCCAACAGCAGAAGCGATAATCTCTGGGTTTACAAAAGAGGAATTGGAGGTGTTATCGTAAGCGAATCCTGGCAAAAATCTTCAGTATAGTACTAGATTCGAAACCAAATCTGAGGAAAAAAATGTACTGTTAATTTGGTCAAAATAGTGGGAGTAAAACATTTATCGTCAGTCCCTGAAGGTGAGTTGGATTTTCCATCGCAACAGATATTATAAAACTCAAGCTCCCAATTCTATAAAATCGAAATCTGCATCGAACAATGAGCAATATTTGCTCCAGATACCGTGTGGGCTAGTGAAACCATTGGGCTGCGCTTTGTGCGCCCTTGGACCAAGTGCTCTGCCCACGTCCTACAAATGTCGCTGCTCGTGGCGATAGATGCTACGGAGGGGACACAAGCGCGCATGCAGGAACCGCCGACATGAAATTGCATTTCGATGCACTTAGAGTGGGCAATAAATCTGAATTAGCGTGCAGCCAACTTGATTTCGATAGCGGGAAAGGAGCACGCAACCATTCCCGAAAATGTTAGTAGTAATAGCATAACGTAACGCATTAATGCGACTCACGTTGCAACAACAAAGCAGCATGTCGGCGTTGGAATGATTAATTTGTGCGGAGGCTCTTTCTTAGTGCTGCTGCTTGGAAAGTAAGTAAGTACGCTCGAGCACTTCATCAATTGTTTGGCTGTAAATGGTTGCGTTTATGGGGGAGAGGCGCTGCCGCAACATGCAAATACTTGCTAGCAACAACACAAACACACTCGGAGCTGAGCTGGAGCCGGGCATGCAGCCGGAATGCAGCAATTTTTCATATCTCCAAAATGCGACCAAAAGAAAAAACACCGAGAAACACATAAAAAAATTGCTGGAATTCGCAACCGACGTTACTGCTGCTGCTACCGGTGCAGTTGTCGCTCCCCGGCAGCGCCAGTGGCAATGGCAGTGATGGCGGCTGCCGAGTTGCTGCCGCACGCGTGACAACTTCTAAATGCGATTTATGGGTCCCTTCTGCAGCAGCCACCAACGTCAGCGTCGCTCCACGCCTTGGCTCAAAACAAATACCGAATTCGTGGTGTCGAGAAAAACGGCAAAATTTTCGTTGCACTAGCAACAGAAGTTGAAGAAGCAGAGTGCCAGGGCGAAATGCATTAACTGCACCGCCACAAACACACGAAGCCAAGCGCAAGCATCCCTCTAGGAAATGGGGGAAAGTCCTTTTTAGGAAGCTGTATGGAATGTTGTTGAAAACTGAAGCAGTGCAACAAAGTTAAAAAAAAACTCATTCGCTATGACAATTAAAAAGTTTCAAGCTCGAAGAAATAACAAAAATTAAATTCCTTCCTTGCTTCCTCTTCTCAAATTATATTTTTTATAAATAACTGCCATATTAGGTGTTCTCTATGTTGGGAAAATAACCATTAATTTTATCGTGTATTAAATTTAAATATTGAGGTGTGGGAAGAGCAATAGCTCCACGCTCTCCAGAAGGAACTAAGCAGCTGCCTGATAGCCATGAGCCAATTCCTAGAGGGCTGCACAGATGTACACAGCAATTCTGGCCACCAACCGCTGACAGGAGCACACTTGCATTTGTGTTTGAAAGGGTGTCTATTTCTGTGTATATGTGTGTGTGGCTGTGTGCACTTTGGCTTTAAAAGTACATCAAACAAATTTTATGCAGACGAAATATGCGAACGGTAAATGCACATCCAGCCATGGACTGAATTCGCAACTTAGTCCAAGGGGAAGATTGCTATAAGAGATTTCGCATGTAAACAACATGTAAAATTTATCAGAAAATTTTATACCGGAGGGACAGATTTGTTTATGTTTTTATATGAATTCTTATATGCTCGTATGTAAATTTTAAAACATTTATACAATTAATGAGAGACATGAGCTACAATCATTATTTAAGGGGGTATCTTGAACTAATGCTTAAAATTTCATGTCTCAATTGGCTGTCGAATTTGTCCGCGGGAAATTGTGCTCTTTGTATGTATTGTGCCGAAGATCTGCGTATGCAAATATCGACAGTATCTACCTGAACGCGTTTGAAATGAATATTTTCATAAGAAACACTTAAAAATAGGATTTATCGAAATACTCATAAGAAAGATAATGCATTTTCGGCATTTTTTTTGATTCCGTAAATGTATCATTTGTGTGGCGATTGTGTGAGAAGTTCTTAGTCCTTGATGCGTAAAGTCACCCAGTCGATTCATAAGTCGCAGACTCTTGCGTCAATTATTTTTTTCAAATATATTATTATTTTTAAGCTTTGTAAGTTTTAAAAATATTTTTTAATATAATCATGGTTATTATAGATAATTTCAGGTATTTTAATTTTGGTAAAATATCCAGAATTCTCGCGAAAGTTTTGCATAAGTTTGCCGGGGAGAACCTGGTGCCCCAAATGCTGCTCCTTTACTTTCTACCAGGAAGCCGGCAGACATATGGATCTATAAAGACACTCATACAAATGGAAAAGCAGCTGAGCAGAATGTATTGACTTCCACCATACCACTGCCACTGGTGCAACCGCATAACTACACATAAAAACAACAACAACAATTCTGACGCTGCCCTGGCATTTACCAGTATCATCATCATCGCTACTGTCGGCAGCATTTGCGCAAATTTTTCAGTTGCTATTTGCTCGCTAATGTTTGCCAACTATTTCGCTGCTAAAAGGGAAGTGGCGCAGAAGCTGTAGCAAAAAAGCAGTTGGAAATGGCAGCAGCACTAACAGCAACAGCCCCACAGACCGACCGACTGACAGCAATGCAAGTGCCAAGCAACATTAACGCCGCCATCAGGCATCACCAGGGCAACAAACGCGATGCAAAACAAAAACAGCCAGCAACAGCAACAATTGCAGCTGCAATTGTCAAGACTCATATTTGTATTTGAATAATGCGGCTAAAGCAGCTCACTGAAATACACTGAAAAAACGCAGCGCCGCCCCCACAAGCTAAGCCGAGTTGGGGCAGTCGGCAGCGGCGAATCCGTGTCAAGGTCTGTTTATGGTAATGCGGCGGCCACGTGACTGCATGCGTTTTTGTTCGAAGGATATTTTCGGCGGATTAGCTGAGAGATGTCTTAGCCGCCATTTGTTTTTTGTCGACTAACCAATTCTTTGCTTCAGCTATAGCTAGGTCAAAGTGTTTATAATAGTCTACATATGTTTTTCTGAGCTAAAATACTTTCTAACAACTACAAGTTCATCAAACTGCTTTTAATGCATTCATCTCGACATAGAAAAGTTTCCCTCGGCTTAGAGGATCTAAACGTGTAACTAATCGAGAGATTCCTCTAAGTACATAAACACTCAAAAGACGTGCATTAGCAATGTAAATAATGGAAACAGTCAGTTGAAAAAAGTTACATTTCTTTCGAATATTTATGCCATTTAATGCTTTACAAAGTTGTGAAGTCTGAATGCATAATCGGTGAGAAAAAGTTATCAGATGCAAATGCATCAGTGCAAAATAATGCATTGAGAAGCACATTTTGAGCAATAGATTGCTATCTTAAACAAATTTCACATATCGAAAATCGGCCCCTAACATAATTTATCAGATACGTCTTGGGATTCTGCTTTTTAATTAGCCTAGCCACACTAGGGACTTTGAGAAAATATTGCTGGAACAGCTAGGGTTGTTTCTTTCATGTTATGTTTCTCGTTAGTAGCTTTTCAGTTCCCCAGTGCAGACAAAAACGTATATTTCATTATATATTTGGTATAGAAAAAATATCCACTCTCACATAGATTTAAAAATGCATCCACCAGTATCTTTTTGAGAATTTAGTGGCATTTTTCAAACAATTCCATGCCAATCCAAAAACAAACCTGTACAAAATTTCGCTCACAAATAAGTACTCAGCTGAAGGTAAAATTTTATGTAAATATTTTTCTTGGCACTTTGCTAAATGTTTGACTTCAACTCCAAACTGGGTGAAAGTTTCTAAAAGTTAACCCTACTTTTATCGGCGTGGAAAGTTTTTCTGCGCAGCGTATGCAAAACGTCTGCTAATCGCAGGGAAAAACTGTTAAGGAGGGACGCGCCAGTGCGTCTCTGCGACAGAAACATGCGACGCCCGTTTGGGAAGAGGCAGTAGTGCAATCGTGCAGCCAGTCAAGGTGCATCAAAATGGGCTGTCAGCGCAACACGTGTCAGCGACAAAAATTCTACGTAGAACAGAGCGGCACTAGCCAATTACACCCTGCCTGCCTGCCTGTCATCCCCACCAGCTGAAGTATCTGATACATATATCACTGTCCGCCAGTTGCCTCCGCCTTTTGCTTCTTGACCCAGAGTCAAATTGTAATGCAGTTGTCGGTTTTTCGGACGTGCCTCGAAAAATGATCCAAGCCGAAACTGGTGGCAGCTCACTTGCTTCTTGTCACATCACACGTAGACATGAGGTAGACCAGGCAGGCACCGTATGTGCCAAATTGAGGCTGCCGGAACACAATCAGCGACAATGTTAACTCGAACTGAATTCTTTCCGCCTGAATATTTCCTCTGGCACCTTGTTGCATTTTTCAGTTTTTAGTCTTTGGTGGAGGGATCAAACGCCCTAGCTTAGCGTGGAACCAGGGACTGAAGCAGCTGCGATATGGCCATATAAGTAGGTAACGTTAGAAAAACGCACACATATGTATGAATGATATACATACATACTTACATGTGCACATAATCGTTTTCGCTTAAATAATGCTTCCAAAAAAGATCAAAGTGTCAAACGGGCATAGAAAAGTCTAAGAAATTTGTTAAGTTGGAACTTCCAACTGATGCTTCCGTGTCCATTCCTGCCATTGTACATATCTTTAGACAAACCTTAATGCTAAATATTGAAGCCCATGTTGAACTCATTTGGAGCTTCACATATCTAGAGAGCAGCATTGTCAGGATACAATTTTACCCGGTTCCTTACATTATGTCCTGCGCTTTGCTTTGGGGATGTCAAAAATATGTGAGGATTTATATAAAAATATTACGATGCGCAAATATTTTTTGTACCTGGCTACCTTGGCATAAGTAGAGGAGTAGTCTTTGGATTGAAATTTATTTCAGCGTGTCAGGAGCACTGCGGATGTGCATCGTCAGTGCAGCGTCAGTGCCTGAAAATGATTTAGTGAAATTAAAAATGGAAGCTTTTGCGGTTCGTGCCGTGCCGCACTCAGCTTAAATGGCGAGCTGCAGCTGGAAATGACAACTTCAAAATCGTTCAAAGTACGCTCGAAGCGTGCGCCTTGCCTCATTTCCTGCAGCGGCGGCAGCAGAAATGCAAATGCGACGTGCAGCAAGGACTAATGAACAGCGCAGCAACAGGCCACATGCGACTTTTGCGGGCGCGGCATCTGCGAGGGGTGCTGGCGGCGATGACGTGATGCTGCCATGGTCTGTGCTGATGAGTTTGTGTGGCAAGGATGCGCTATAACTTTTGGTTGACGCGCAGTAAAGAGCAAAGCCTGAGTTCTCGCCGCACAAACAGAGCAGCAGCACATCGATGCCGAGAACAGGGTTGCCACCTGCATTCGCATGCCAATCGTGCCGCGAATTGCTGCGCCATGTCTATTGCTGCTGTCGGCACGACAGCCATTGCTGCTGCTGCCCCTCAGTGACCTTCCCCTCGAGGAAGGCTACGGCCGCGCGGAACGTGACTTCTCAAAATCAGCCAAGTTTTTGAAAACAGTTCCGCTTGACATTTCCGTTCGCAGTCGCGCTACAAGCGACTCTTTCGATTTTGTCGTTCATTGTTGCTGCCGTTACTATTTCATGCTGTTTTTTTGTGTAGGTGTGTGCGCGCGTATTTTGCGCATTCGCAATGAATACAAATGGTGAAATTATTAAAAACGCAAGCACAGTCAACCCAGACCGCCGCAGCACACCCTCAGAGCTCTGCCACACCACAGCGCTACCAGCAGCAATCACAACAACACCACGAGTAAGGACGAAAAATCCCGCGAGCGGGAAATTAGTTTACTGACAATTGTTATTTCTGATTGTGAGTTGATTCGCTTCTGACGCTCAAAGGTCAACAACGAGAGGCAACACCCACAGCAATACAGCCATAGAGTCACGCTCGCAGCGACAAATTCAATTGACATTGTCATGGCTGTGTGCGAGCGTGCGTGTATGTATGTATGTATGTGCATGTGTGTGTGTATGTGTCAGGTTGCAACTGTCAGCTGAATTTAATCTCTGAAGCGAAAAAGCGAACCAAAAGGGCAAATAACTAGTAAACTGGCGAATTGTAGACCCCGAGGCGCTGCCACCGCAAATGATCACTTTCTCCGTAATGTCTCGTTTTTTTGTGTTCTTTTATGATGTCGAATTGTTGATAATTTATTGTGATTTGCTGTGAGCTCTAACAATTGACATTATATTGCAGCTCTGAAAGGTGCTTGCTCTGCTTGCTTGTCGCCATATACCCTTTCGCCTCCCCCTGTCAGAAGAATTGCTTAGATAGCGGTTATTTCGGTCTTAATTTTTTTGCTTTTCAACAGAAGTTTTTTATGCATTTAACTTTATTTGTCCTATAAGCAACAAATTTCTGGAAGCCGTGAATTGTTTAGTCTTTAAGTGCAGCTGAGATAATTGGGCTGGGTTAATTTTTTTAATAAGCTGAAAAGTTTTAAAACTTGCATACAAGCTATTAACGCGACGCGTCGTAGCATGACTGTCGACATCGAAGACATATGAGCAACAACAACAGGAACACCAACAACATGGCCATCATGTAGCATCACTGTCACGCATGACAACTGCACAGCGACATTTAAAGAAATTAATAAAAAAGAAAACAATTTTAATGAATAATTTCATTTTAATTAAAATGGAAAATTTGTAGGAAAGAGTAAGGCGAGCCATCTGCAGATAAGCGTGGCAAATTCCAGCTGGAATAGCGGAAGTGGAAGCGGCTTCAAGAGGAGCAACAGCGGCAATCAACTTGCGTCGCTTATCGCCCGCTGGCAGGCGACTGGGAGCAGCTGGCAACCCGCTGAGCGGGAATTTGCGCTCTACGAAAGTGTGTGAATGACCTGCTGCTTGGCGAGCTCCTAAGCCAACGCTGCTGCCAGGACAAATGCCGCATTGTCATGGCTGCGGCGCAGCATTTTTAATTCGCACAATTATCACATTTCATTTGTCTGCTGCGATTTGTTGCCGGAAACCCCACCCGAACCGTTGCCATTGTATATTTCCCTTGGGCTGGGACAACTATTCATGCGGAGCTACTGAATTTTGTGCACTTTGCCAAAGTCACGATTTGTGCATACCATAATTTTTTCACCCCATTCTGAATACAGCGCTTGGTTCTTACTCTTTGACGTGATTGGACTCGCTTTCCATTTTAGATTAGTGCCGGCGAGAAGGATGCTTGGGGTTTAATTTTAAATTCCCTACGCTTCTTGCTTCCCTATTGATCTGTTAGCGTCAGCGGTTCGGCGGATTCGTTAGTGCATGTTTGACTTCCAAATACATACTCACCTATTCCCTCTACATTCTTATGTCCATCACAAACACAATCAAATGCATGTGTGTACTACCAAATAAAAACCCACTGAGCTATTCATGTGCATTCTGCTGTTTATTCAAACAACGGCTTCTCCTCATCCTCCTCGACAGACTCTTCCGATGAAGCAGGCGCATCATTATTAGCCGGATATTGATATTCGCAAATCTCCGCGTAGAACGCCAGCTTCATTTGCAAAATAGTGTCAATGAAGAGCCTCTGAAAGGTGAGGGAGCGGAGCGCGCGGCTGCCAAGCGCGTAGAACATCGTCTTGTAGCCCTCGAACGAATAGGTCACCATGACGGGAAAATCCCTTGGCATGATTTTCGATACGTGGATGACGAAGTGGACTTTAGCCACCGCCAACGGGTTCGGGCACATGGGCGTGGGCTTGGAGAAGCACGCGTCGACAAAGTAGCGATGGCCCTTCCGCGGTAATTCCTCAACGGTATCCTGTGGCACGAGGACGACTTTCGTGGCTGGGGTCAGGCGCCACTGGGCAACGAAGTCTCGTAGCTGGTTGAGCACCTCGAGTAGGGTGAAGTCCTCAATTGTCACCCATTGGAGGTACTCTTCCTGCGTGTTCGTGTTATCGGAAGAAGTCGACTTGCTCGATGAGTTTCGACCGGTAGAGTTCGTTAAAGTGGTATAGGATACATTAGCTTCGGTGTTAGGAAAATCGATTATGGGTCGTTTGTAGAGAAACACGCGCTCCGGATCTGAGTCGATGAGCTTACTGGCCACACAAAGCACATTGTCCACAACGCCTTTGGCAACGCAATTCACATCCAATGTGCTACAGGATGACGCAGGACAGGTTTCAGATAAGAGATCCATGAAGAACGCAGGATCGCAATTTTGTAAGTTTTTTTTATTATAATTAAAATGGCATCAAAAACTTCCAACAAAAAATTAAATTTGAAAATATTTCTATTTACACTTTGAGCAGAGTGTGTTTCACTATGGCCTTGAGTATGCCCTGTCTTGACTAACTTTCTTCAAGGTGTCTGCGATTCACACACACGCACTAACACAGTGACACTGCAAAATGGCTACCACAGTCTACTAGTTCTTCCACAAGCAAAGTGAAATCCACAATGATCATTGTTGACGCCATTTGCTCATTTGCAGCATGTGCAAAGGTGAATGTACAGGGATAAAGGCAGACAAAAACAACAACAGCTACATCAAGAGCAACAAAGGCCAACAAAACAATGGAATAGCAGCACATGCACAGCAAAAGCTACAATTATTCCGAAGAAAGCACAACAACGTATTGTATCCGTAATTGTGAAAGCAATAATTTGGAGACATAGCAACGAACTGTGGCAGGCGGCGGCTGGGGATGGATTTCTTCGACCGAGTAGCGACCAAGTTGGTTTTGCAGGTTGAAGACATCGATTTTGAATATTTGTCCCAGCTCGAAACGTACAAAATACTCTCAGAACCCTATTTCAGCTAATGAAAACGCTATGAAAATATCCGTTATTTCTTATTATACATCGCCTTGAAACTACAGATTTAATTTTCCTATTGTTCATATGGTTTCGAAACCACTATTTTTATACCCTACACCTATGGTAATAGGGTATAATAACTTTGTGCGAAAATTGTAACGCATTAAAGGAGCGTTCCTAGGTATAGACATAAGTAGGGGAGAGGGGGGTACCTTCGTCGTTGGGGCACATTCGTCAAGGGCGATTTCGGTATGAAGGAGTCATCGGACATAACTGTTTATTAGTAAAAACTAACCCATAACTAGCATAAATATCCCTCACAAAGTTTGCCACCTCTATCTGAACAGTTGATAAAGTTACATTTGATTTTGTGTTTTCGCGCTTCGTTGCCGAATATTCAGGTCGGTAACGTAAAAAGTTTGTGCTGTATTTATACCATTATTTCGAACAAAATTGTATTAGTATTACTTTTATACTAATTATTTTGTAAATAAAAGTGTATTAAGTGAAAATGAAGCACTGAAATTAGAAGTAAAAAAATAAAAAGGAAAAAAAGTGACACCAGGGTGGACTCGTCTTTTTTTCATGGAGCACATTCGTCAATATAACTTCACAGGTACTAAAAATCGAAATCGAGTTGAAGCTTCCAAGACCCTCGAACCTGGCTTAAACCTCCCGTAACCACACAAAATTAATATTAGGGTCGATCTCAGCACTTTAAACATTATATATAACAAATAATTTATAAACAAATTTTACAATAACTACTTTTTTTTGAAGCTCTTAAACATCCTTTTTTTAATTTTTTTAATGCAAAATATAATAAAAACGTGTTATGTAACCAAAAACATGTCTTATCTAGTCTAAACAAGATTTTGTATCACCTTATGGTACTTTAAAGTGTGAATGCCGAAAGTGCCCCGCCAAATGCCGAAGCTACCCTGGCATGGGGGCACATTCAGCAAAATGACTTTTTTTACTAATCATGAAAAAAATAATACAAACGGAACTTTTTAAAGAAATTTTAGTATAACATTTTATTGTTAAATAATGAGGTATTGTAACAGTCTAATTGGTTTTTAAATATATTGATTACCTTCTGAAATATAGGCCTTCAAAAAAAAGAGACGAAGGTACCCCCCTCTCCCCTATATAGAAATGATCAGAAACACTTTCTCTTTTGATTTCCGGTTGTCCGTCTGTCTGTCTGTCTGTCTGTCTTGCCGTCCGTTTACACAGGAGAGAAAGAAGGACCAAATTTGGTACACAGTTAGAGTTAACCTTAACTTAGTTTAAGTTCTGAGATAAGCCAAATCGGTCAAAGGACACGCCCATAATGGGCCTGTAAGTCCCACTACCTCGGTTTTTTGCGTTCAAATTGCTGTAATTTGTCTAATTACTCATTGAAAAGAATAAAACTTGGTATTCAAGTTAAAGAGTCGGTCACCTATGTCATACGAAAAAATGGGCGTGGTCCACCCACTATATAAGCGATAAACGGAAAATTTTCCTAACTTCCTTAATATATACACCAGAGCATCCAGATTCGGTTACTTCACTCCTGGTAAGAATACCTTTTTATTATCCAAAAATGGGCGTGGTCCGCCCTCTATGTAGGTTGTAAATTACATGCACCCACAATTTCATTCCTTTCAGTGGATTATCGCCTTATTCGGTTCCTTGGTGTAGGGTATTACTCTGTCGGTGAAACCCGACTGATGCTTCCTTACTTGTTATATGAATTTTTACTGCAAATATAATGGAAAATTGGAACGAGGAATCAGTCTTACCGTAAAAATATGAATTTAAAATATAAAAAGTCCACTTTTTTGCGGTATAAGATCCATCGGCTTAATATACCTTTAAATTGAACATACCCACGCAAAGTCGTACTTAAGTTAGGCGTTTGTAAAAATTTCTTTTGCCATTTCACCTTTTTTATTGATGAAAAATACTATAATATCTCCGGTTCCAACATATTTTTCATATTTTTTATTTAAATACTTTTGCTGGTTCCCTTTAACAAATCGAATAGAGGTTAAAGTGCTCTAGTTTAGATTTTAGTGCCTCTCAAATTACACCTATGTATATAAAATTTAAAAAAAAATATTTTTAAGTTCAAAATCCAGAGTACCCAGGCGACGGGCCCAACTACATGCAAATGGTAATGAAGGGGGGAACAACGACGAAATAGACGCACGCAATCAAGCAAATTGTAAAGTTTTGATAAAAGGCACGAAGAACAGCTTTGGCAGCGGCAGTGCCCACTAAATGGAGTCGCTGCCACATGCTGTACGCCATTAGGCAAAGAATAGGTTCGTGTAGAAGTTATAGGGGTGTGTGTGAGTGGGCGTGAGCGTGGGCGTGGCGAGTGCGAAGTAACCGAAAAAGTGGCGTCGCTGATTAAATTCAACAAGAAACAAGATTAACTGCGCTCCGGCTGCGGATCCGGCGGCGGCATGTGGCAGCTGGGCAGGGTCGAGAAGGTGATTACACTGGGGAATGTTGTAATTTTGGTCAGTAGCAGCTCGACTTCAGCTACAACAGCAGCTTGACTACAACAACATGTGCATCATGTGCGTCTCATTTTGCACATTATCGGGCTTAATGTGCCGCATGCCACAAGCAGCAAGTAGCACGTCGCAGCCGCCTGTGACAGGGCGGCAGGGTGGCCGGCGCTACAAAGTGGAGGGCGCCGTGTGGAGCGTGCGGGCTGCTTTTAATTTTTGGTAAAAGCTTTGCTTTTTTCAATTACAACAACTGCTAAATCTTTGTAATGGCCTTAAGGGACCTTCTCGGTGCGTTCACACTTGAGACGCACGTACACAATCACATCTGAACGCAGGTGTGAGCGTATGGGTGTGTGTGTGCCGGTGGCTGCCAGCGCAGGAGGCAAGTCCTGTAGCAAATTGCTTGTTTCGTTGTTAGAATTTAATTAACGTTTTGCCACATCGCGAGTGCGTGTGTGTGTATGTGTGAGTTTGTGTGTATTTTTGCGACTGAAGTTGCTGCTGTTCTTGCAGCACTGTCAACTGTTTCGGTTCCACTACAGTTGAGTTCTGTTTTGTTATATTGGAGCAATACCCAAAAAAAAGAAAAGTTCATAAAAAAGCAAAGCAGGAAGGGGAATTCGGCCAAGGCAGTCAAATCTCCTGGGTTTCCAAAAGTTTCCTTCAATAAGGGAAACTCCAAACTCTCAAAATTACGAAATTCAAACAAAGTGAAATGCTTATATAAATTTTTCGCTGATTTCTCATAGATTTAACAAGCTTTAAATAAAATAATATAAGCCTATACGCTCGATCGCTATCTGAAGTTTATCTGACTACTGTAAGATCGGGTCTTAGACAAAACTCAAAGTAATTTTTTTTTTTATTATTCATGGGGGTACTAAATACTTTATAAGGAAACATCTGCATATGTATATATTTTTTTCGTAAAAATTTTTTTGTTTTTGAGCACGTCTACCAACTGTTTGCTGTGGTGTTGGAACAGGTAAGCGCCGTTTATTGCATGAACATGTTTCGAAACGTGTGTCAGGCGCGAGATTAAATGCTGCCATCGTCATCAACGTCCCCTGCCAACACCACGCAATGCGCTTGTCAGCAGCATAAACACCAGCCAGATGACGACACCAGCAGCGGCACCTGCCCCAGCCTGCTTTAGGGATGGGCATTATTTGCCGACATATCGATATTCATATACCAAACTGTAAACTCTCTTTGAACCATTAGAATAAATTTGCTGGTAATTGCAAATTAGAACAAACCTCTCAATTTTATTTAGCTTACGATATATGTGAAATATATGTGCGTATGTGATATACATATATACGCCTCACAAAATTAAAATATTTATGGCTTTATGTCTATATTTAATAGTGACTGCTGTTGGTTTTCTTTATTTCGCCGTTTTTCGTGGCCACTGGAAGTTGGCCGAAAGTGAACGATCAAACGACCATTTTTAAGAGCATGACAGCTCCAAAATAAAATAATTCTATATTTTCACACTGGAATTAGTCAAAATATATTACTATGACCCAAGGCACATTAACAAGGTATGCCAACTAGGGAGAGCCGTAAAATTTGGAGTGCGAGATATGTCAAAATCGCAGTTGCTTGTATTTAGGAGCAAATGTTTGGTTGCAATGATTAGTGTTTGTTCCCAAAGTAAAAAAGTATGAAAATGTTCTTTTATCAAAACTGCATACGCATATAAAAAGTTTTATAATTAGAAGCAAATGCTTGCTTAGCAGTATATATTATTAATTTCATAGCAATTAAGATGATATTCTATTAATTTTAAGGGTGATTCATAAATTATTTGCCAATTCAAAAATAAAAATTGCATGTAAATGTGTATAAAAAAGAGTTTTTGGCAAGTAGGCAGAGAACGTATGCACATTTATTTTGTATTTATTAATTATATTACACTTCAAATGTGTTTATTTATATGCTATCCCAAAATGTACAAAAAAAGGGTCGTCGTACCAAAAATATCAACATTGATATTCGGCACATTTTTAACGGAAAAATGCAACCGTTCAACAATTGGATAGCGTAGAGAGCCGGCTCTCCCTAGTTGGCATACCTTGTTAATGTGCCTTGACTACAACCTACCTCAAATAATATGCAAATAAGCAAATGTACACATTATACATACATATATCGTCCATCCCTAGCTTTAGAGCTCTGCGCTCGCACTGGTCCAGCAACGCAGGCTGGTGTTGGTAAATATTGTTTAAAAATGTCTTAAATTAATTTAACAAGAGCTCACGGCGCCCACGGCAGCTTACACGCGCTGACAACAGACTTTGGAATGTGTCCTTGCCACGCGGCATGGCGCTCCACCGACAGTGAGTGCGAGCGAGACCGGCGACGAGCCTGTTGTAGCTTGAAATATACACCATTTTGGCATCATTAATTCCCGTGAAAATCATTGGCGCTCTTGAAAGGCATTAATCGCATTTGCTAAATTTGCAAATTATTCAAAATACATATTCGACAAAACACAGACACGAACCGGAAGGGAGTGTCTGGCAGAATCAGTGCACTGCTGAATCACACTACGTAGAAAATTTAATTATTTCCTATTTGAGGCTACAAAGTGTCCACTTAAATTCCTGTGGGCTAAATTTATGAGCAACAATAATTAAGTTACCCACTATATATCTGAATATGAAGATCGGTATATGGGCAGCAAACAGCTCCAAAATTTTAACCTCGTACAATTGTAGCCACCATTCCGATACTTTCGAATTGGCGCAGTCGTTTCAGGACATGACTTGGTCACTTGTTCTTCCTCATCTGCGCACATTTTGTTGTGCTATTTGTGGCCTCCTCTTTTTGGGGGTGAGAGCAAACGAGCGGAAGTGATTTATTTCCACCACAAAATTAAACAACGCAGCAGCAGCACTAATAATAATTTTATTAAAATACACACATACAAAACATGTTGGCGCAGATGAGTGTGGCCGCTTACGGACAGTGGACACGCACTCAAATTTGGCACAGCCTCAGGTGCAAAGGCACGCTGTGGAATAGCGCAAAACTGTTTGGGGCGTAGGGTGTGGCTGTGACAGGACATGCAAATTTAAATTGTATTTCCGGTGACACAAAAAGCGGGTTCTACTGCTCCGCTTCATGTGCATGTGCGCGGAAGTAGTGGACATGGTAAAATGCAGCTGGGGCACCTGCTTTTTGACTACACAAAAGGTCCTGTAAAAAATGCAGCGAGTCAACATTGTTCGAAATAATTTGCTAGAGTAGGGCGTAAATTCCGCTGCGCGACCTCGCCAGTTGGACATTTGATATATGGACAAAGTCTGCTCGGAAAAAGTTATGAACTGACCTCATTAATAAGTAAAAGTGCGAAAGTGTTTTTGGATTAATATGATGTGCTCTAATATTGCTAGTTTTTCCATAGCTCTGAGGGGTTTATGTATAACAATTATGAAATTGAAATTTAGTACTGTAAAAATGTGGCAACAAACCTTGATTCCGATAGCAAAAGTTGACACAACATATAATATTTTCTGGAAGAGGACGTAGATTTCTTAAAGGAATTTTAATATGGTGCAAACATATGCTATATGGACAGCTACGCACATACTTAATCAAATATTCCAGCCGAGTTATTCTGTTCTACCCTAGTTTCATCCATGCCAAAGGCACACTTCGAGCAGTCGACAACACTCAACTGTGCTACTTTGTCTAAATGCTTCTTCCTATCTCTCCTCCGTAAAGTACTTTTGTTAGCTGCAACACTTACAGCACTTCACCATGCCATCAGCTCCATCCAGCCAGATGCACATCACGCTGTCATCCTGCTGCAGACGCGCTGGAATTACAATTGGGTCGAGTCGTACTAATATTTATGCGCAGGTGTAAATGTGAATTTAACTGACAGCTGCTGCTCATTACTGTACAAACACCCCAACTCACTTCGCACTCCTTGCCATCATCATTGCCATCATTCAACCGTTTCACTCAAAATTGCTCGGCGCTGCTTTTGATTTGCCTTCACCTCAATTATTCCATTATTTCGCAATGAAATGGAAAAGTTTATTAATTAACAAATTTGTACGAATTTTAAGCTTTTAATTGTCCTTCCCCCATTTATCGTTCCAACGCTCTACCATTGCTTTTGTTTGCACCATCATGAAAAGCATGCAAATAATTGCTGAAGTGCAGTCAAGCAAAAGCGCAGCAGGCCCCTTCTCCCCCACCCGGACATCTCTCTCTTGAAGAAAATTCGATGCTCAGTTTTGTTCTTTTTAAACCCGTGATTACGGTAAATGACTCAGAAAAGCTTAGTTAAACTTCCGGCATAGTGATTTTTGTTTAAATTAAATGCAAAGCAAATATATATACATATATATTTATATACATATGAAATATCTTTTATACACATTAGAAATAATAATATGTATATATCTCGAAATTATATAGGCGCTTATTAAAAAAAAGCAATAACAAGATTTTTTAAGGTAAAATAGTTTAATACTGATTGTAATGAAAGGGTTAACAAAACTCCAGTGAGTCATTTTGCGCCACAATCCGCTCGCAGTGCAAACGCTGCCATTGCCACAATGTCCAACACCTCCTCCAGCTGCACTGCTTCTCACTCGCTCGCTCGCTCTTTGTTTTGTCTTGTAGCAATTTTTATTTATTTACTATTAAGCTGCTTCCTGTGTTGTTTTTTTGCACGCACGCAGCTGCAGGAGGAGTAGTAAAACAGGCAGCCTTATCCT
This sequence comes from Neria commutata, assembly GCA_963457695.1. Classification (NCBI taxonomy): domain Eukaryota; kingdom Metazoa; phylum Arthropoda; class Insecta; order Diptera; family Micropezidae; genus Neria; species Neria commutata. The sequence goes on from OY735249.1 coordinate 307,982, forward strand.
TCGTCCTTTCCGCGCGCGCTCTGCCGTTTCTTCTATGGCTGCTAGCATTTTTGCCATTTCTTTGCAAACTTTTGCTTCTTTCCTACTTTCTTGTCATTTTGTACTTTCCGTTTTTCTACTGTAGTTTTTCTTCTTGTTGTTCTTTGTTGCTTGCTTTCGTGCAAATGTCTCAAATCAAGCGGCAAGCAACTTCAGGATGCCTGCTGCTGACGCTTTTTCTGATACTACGTCTTTTTCTTATATTTTTGTTTAGTTTGCCATCTGTCGAACTCCTTTCGCAGGCGCTTCCCCGCTTCCCGCTTTCAATTTTCCGTTTTCTGATGATGTTTACTGTTAATCCCGCCGTTGCTACGGGTACTGTCAGCTGACACTGCTCCTTTTCTTTGCGCTCCCAGTGCCCCTTGTTCTGTGCATCCTGCCACAGCAGTTGCCTTCATCATCGCTGCCACTGCTGCCTTTCGCTTCATTTCCGGCGCCGACAACTCCTGACAATTAAGTTAAGCTTCAGGAATGCTGCTGATTTTTAGCACTCCCCCTGCTGGCTCCCTCTACTCTCTGCTATAACTTGCCTTGCAACATTTGTTGCCACAGGCGCTAGCACTTTGATTGCTACGTCGTCCTCGTCTACGCCTTTTGCTCCTTTCGCTTCTTTAATTTCTCTTTTTATTTTCTTATCATTTTTGCTTAGTTCTGCGCTACTCCCGCACCCCCGGCCAATTGCCATCCGTCGCCTTTTCAGTTTTGATACTGTCGTCTCTTAAATGCCGACAAAATTAAATAAAATTAATTACCACACATGCACATACACAGGCGCTTGCACACTCTCATAGATGCAGCTAGGAAAATATCTTGAGGAAATGAAATATGTTCGCTCCGTGTTTTCTGCAGTTTTTTAAAATTTGTCATAAGCGAAACTCTTCAGAGAATAAAATAGTTTATTTGCATTTGAAAAAATCACTGTTAAAGAATATATTTTTAAATATACTATGTAATATTTGTAAGAAAAAATTTTTAGGAACAAATTTCCATTTTTATATTATACAAGTATATTATAATACAATAACATATTATTCGGCAGATTAGATGTTAGAAAGAATAGTTATTTATTCGGACTGACTTTTCAAAGAGAAATGACAATACCTAGTTCTCTATTTCTTTTTCTGAAACAAAGCAATTTTAAATTCAAATTCTTTGTTGTTGTACACTTAAAATTGCTATTCATATTGAAGAAACCGTAACTCTGTTTAAGAGACGCTAGAATTGAATGTAGTATAAAGAGAATAAAAATTTCCCATGCACACGAAGTTTGGTTAATTTATAGAAAAAATTACCAATATTCCATAAAAAATATATCTGCTCACTCACGTGATTAGTAAGAATATGCACTGCTATTATTTTTCGCAGTAGACTACATACATATTTATACTATAGATAGGTATGTGGATGCATGTGAGTCACACACAAACATAGACAAGCCCCTGCTGTGAGTGTGTGTATCGATGCTTTCTTATTTGCACTCGTGTTGCAACAACAGCGAAAAAATTTCGCAATTAAATGAAATGAAAGAAAAATGATTAAAATGTTAGTAAAAAGAGTGTGCGTGCTTCGACAAGTCGGGTTCCATTAATTTCCGGGGTCGCGAGGCCGAAACAGGCTGCACAGCGTGAACTCTCGAACCCGTGACCTGCCGAAGAGGTTGACACACAGCGTGTCTATGGCTGTGCGAGGGTGAGTCAAAGCATGAGCAAAAAGGTCGAAATTGTTGTCAAAGCAGTTGACTTGGAAATTTGTTAATTTTTTCGTTCATTAAAGAAATTCGCAGCCGAGCAAAAAGGAAAGAGTAGCGAAAAGCTAAGACAGAAACAAAAGTAAAACGCTTCGAAAGTAATAAACTTGAAATTCTTTTTCCCTTAATTTCTTCGTAAACTCGCGCTGGAGATGGAGCATGTGGGAGACGACGGAATGGGTTTCACGGAAAATACCGCGCCCGACGGCATGTCAACAAATCGCAGGGTATTTATGTTGAGCGGTGTAAGCCTGGCTTAATTTGAAGCTTGTGAAGAAAAATGTGTGGAAGTTGTAATTAAATGTGAGTCAAATTCAAAAAATTGGGAAGCTAGATTGACTGAAGAAATTTTATATAGTAAAAAGTATTTATTCCAATGCTTATATACACATGCTTATATTTTAGTATTTAGAAAGAAGTTTGGACAAAAACTGGACTCTTGAAGCTACAAAATCAATTTCGTGATAATTAAGCTGCTGGTTAAATGGTCTTATTGATATGTTAATGTCGACATTGTACGATTTAAAGATCTAAAACTGCATTCAAGGATATTTTCACACAAACAGAGAATCATGGTTATACTTTTAAGGATAAGCAACTTCATATGCACCAAATAATTGCCTGTGCAGATTACCAAACTCGCTTTCCACAAAATGATTAGGAAATATATGACTTGTATATACGACTGGGAGACCTCGACACTGAAATTTAAGGCATTCTTTTACTGACCATATTCCAAACAAGCATTTTCTCAGCATTGGCCACCGCAAATTTCCATAGTTTGTGGGTAATGTGAGGCACACGAGTACTGTGAAGCTGCAGCTTTGCTCCGCCAGAGGACCCTTCCTTCACTTCTCAGACATACACAAACCAATCCTCCCCTCAGCAAGAGCAAAAAAGGAAAAGTAAATTGCCTCATAAAAAATATGTTTATGATGCATTGTAAATGTGCTTGCGCTATTTTGGCTGTTGCGTTATGGGCGCAGATGGACGGCTGGACGGCTGGAGGGATGGGGGAATGGACCGGGCACATGCACAGCCGCACTGCGCTCAAAAAACAAAACGCACGCAATTACAAAAGAAGTGGCCATAACGGAGCGCCCAAATATGGCGGCACGGATGCGGCGTACAGCTGCGTAGATTTTACGGTCTAGAGACATAAAATTAAAAATGCTGTTTTGGCGAAATTAATTACTCCGAAGCGCCGACGAGCAGAGCTCTGAGGAGAAGGAGCGAGACAGATTTATGCCACTGGCTTTATGCATCCCTCCTCGGTATTGAGAAGGAACCAGCGGCAGCAAGTTTTCAATAAATGTCGTTTAGTTTTATGACACGCGAAATTTCGTATTCCTCAGTTTCGAAATGGAGCCCACTTCATGGCTGCACACCGTGCAACCGCAGCATACGTCGCGTTGACATGGCTGCAAGTGCCAACAACAACAACTACAGCCGCATCCGCTGCATCAGCATGAACACAGCATCGCGATAGCACAACAAGGCGAGCGCTGAAATTTGATTAAGGCAAGCCTGGAAGTGCTTCGGCTGTTTGGCGCAGGCGCTCAATTGAGGCAGCTTCCACTGGCGCAGTTGTAGACTGGAAGCGGGAAAGTGTTGACATTCGAGTTGTGTTGAGCTTGTGTGTGTGTGTGTGTGTTTCCAAGCGTGGAACCTATTGTCATTAGACAGCTGTCAGTTTGCATGTTCATTGCTGACAGTTGTTGGAAAGCATATGAGTGCACGCAAGCGGAAGTGCTGAAACGTAAGCTTCATAGCAGTGTTGCTTCTCATAAAAGCTCACCATTTTGCTTTCTTCATGGTATGTGCGCATAGTAAAGGGTGAACGCGCCTTTTATACACTCCAAAAAATTATGAAAACAGTTGTTGAAGGCTGGCATATAAAAATGAAAAGAAATATAATTTTTTAAGGAACTTTTATGTAAAATATTTTTAGACTGGGATAGACAGGTATAAAGGGTTAAGAAATCGCAAAAATACCAAAAGTTTGAGACGAAATTTGGAAATTATAGTTTTATACGTTCGATGGTTAAAATTATAAATGAAAACTTTTCGCAGTTAGTCGGTAAAAATTCGCAGAACAATTTTTGTAGGCATTACAAATGTTATTGAGGTATAAATTCAAGAAAAAAATTGTTGAATATCCCAGGATTAAAAATTTGAACAAAATATCTTTTTATTTCAAACTTTTATTTGATTTTTCCACTTTCCCTAATTTGAATAAAATGCAAGTTTCAAGTTAATACTTCGAATTTTTATTTTAAGTATAGAGTTCTAAAAACTAAATATACAACTTTATTTTAATATGTATGTGTATGCATGCATGCGTATATATGTATGTATATGCCTGTATATATCGTATAGATAAGCATATGTACTAAACTTTCTTTCTTTTTTCATAATATGCAATGAAATTTTGTTGAACAAAATTATAAAGAAACACGCGTTGAGTGCATTGAATCAACCATAGAACACATAGAAATGACTAAGATGAGGGCTTGTTACTGATATCATAGTGGAGGTGCTGGTAAAAGTGACAGGGTTCGAATGAGAAGTACAATGAAGGAAGTATTTGTGTTAGCTTAAAACTTAGTTAGGTCTATTTGTAAATGGGAGGGTTTCTGGTAATGTTACTAGTGTAAGTTACCAGTTAGTTGCTTTAAAATTCTTAAGTTGTAGCTATTATCATGATACTTTGTCGCTGTACTATAAAAGCCTTTCGTAGACATTATGTGCACTTTTGGTTTCTTCATATACAACATGTACGTACGTATGTAAGTAAGTGTAGGTATAAAACTGAAAAATGTGCTTACCCATACTAGTATCACTATTTCTAACAGCAACTTTATAATTTTACCTTTCTTGTTTACAGCTTCAGTTAATTTTTTATTGTTGAGAGCTATAACTATTTCTTTTTTATGCAACTGAAAAAGAAGGTATATAAAAGAAAATGCAGTGAGTACTATGAAGAACCACTTTTTTTTTACAAACAATCGAATATTTATGAATTCTTTGCAATTTGGCAATTATAATGTTTCAAGAATGTTACAAAATCGTTACAATGAAATTAACTGTAATTTATGCTTATGGCAAAAACTTGCTTATAAGAAAGTGAAGAGAATAATAAATTAAAAGTTAACAAATATTTGGGATTCTTAAACGTTCCCATGTCTGATGTACAACCGACAAGATGGTCTTTCGTAAGAGCTGCACGTTTCCACTCTGAAATTTAGGAGCTATTTTGAAGTTCCAGTTACTCATAACATAAAATTTGAAAACGAAATGTCAAGTGACAACTGTCCCTATCGAAAGTTCTATCATTTTGATGAAACGCACCTTTAACTTAAAAATTAAAAATCGACTTCGGAACTTAAGCCATAAATCTATACATACATATGTATAAGAAAAGGGATAATGTAAACTAGGCTTTATCTTTGGCACACATAAATTAATTAATATTGCACAGGAAAATCAAATTGGAATGAGTCAAATCAATTGCACACCGTAAACTAACAGTAATTTGCTCTTTGAGAGGCTGCTTTACCGCTAAGTATATAAGTACAGTCATTTAAAAAGATGTACGCCGTATGTGGAAGTAAGCTTTTGCCTTAAATTAAAATTAATCAACAATTTTAGCTTGGATCTAGCATTTGGAAATGTTTCCACTTCGGTAAGATCGACGCTAAGGTTGGAACGTAATGCTTTGCTTTTGCTACGGCGTTTATAATTAGTATATGTATGTATGTGTGTTTTGTGTGTATGTAGTTGCGTGTATCTCATATGTCGCATATGCAGTTGTATTTGGATTAGTGCGTTTAGTAGTAGCTCTAGCAGTAGCAGTAGTAGTGAAAGTATTTGCAGTTGCAATAGCATTAATATTGTATCTACCAGCAAGTGTTACGAGTAGTGATATAATTTTTAACTTCTATACTAAAAATAATCTACGATACTTCGCCAGCTGTTGCGGTGCTTCAAGTGCAGCTCTGTGCAGGGTTCGACTTGTAACGGTATTGTCTGTACGTACTACTGGCTCAAAGGGAAATCCGTGTCCCTACTGTGGCTCAACCGGGTCCGGTCGATCTTAGAGCAGCTGCGCTATGACCGGCTCTATCAAGCACATGTGCTCGGCGCCGCGCACCGGCAGCCGGTTTAAGCAGAAGTGGCGTATCATGTCGGGCACGGTGTCGAAGGGCCGACTAAATTGACCGAGTATGTATTGTCCAGTTTCATTGCGTTGTATGCGCATGTGCATGAAGCCTTTGGCGCCCCTGCAAGGTCATAAGAAAGAGAGAGAAAAGTTAACTTTGAATAAAAGAAGTTCAAAGCAACCACAAGTTTCCACTCACTTCAAAGAGAGCGAATAATCCTGCTTGGTGGACTCACAGTTACGCACCAGGAAACTGCCTTCGCTCAAGGGGCGCAAAGTCGTCTCGGCTTCGATGCGCGTGATGGCGCCGTGATACCAGCTGTGTTAAATGAAAAAGAGTTAACAATTTTTCTTTGTATCAACATGTCGTCGTCATCGTTTTACCCTTGCCGCTCTAGCGGTATGGAGACTTCGATCATGTCCACGGCTGTGGCATGACCTTGCGCGAGATTCAAATTGAGTTCCTTATTGCTGGACGGATCGCGCACATCCAAACTGCCAAATTGTTTAGCGGGTCGCGGTTCGTTGAGATTCAAAGTGAGATTCTGACGGAATATGGCGCCATCTGCGGTGGAAGAAAGTTTAAAAACATAGCAGTTGATTATAATACAGTTGCCGTTCTGTGTAATAAATTTGATAAAAACGTCGGAGACAATTTGGCGCCCTTAATGGTTGCTTGTGTGTGTAATATATGTATTTTATATCAAATATGACCGATGATAGTTTTCAATAATTTATATAAGTAGTTTAAGGAGATTAATGATCCTATGGAAAAGCTCATGAATGTATGTTCAAATTGTTGCTAATATATTGTAATTTTATTAGCTTGTTTTCCTTTTGAAGTTAAATCGAAAATTGCCGAAATTAATTCATTGGTCAATATTTGTCTCAAACCACAAGCACATACATATATGTATATAATGCTATACACAGTAAATTGTAAATTTGTTCACTCTTATCCGTTAAAATAATTCACGGAGTGCGCTACGTCTCTCTGTCCAACTTCAAGGCCACATCGTAGCCACTTCGATTTATCATTTATGATGCGAGCTCAGCTCCCCCTCTTCTATTATGTGGAATTGATGCTACGAAGAGTATGTGCAAGAAGAGCTGCCATTGGAAAACCATTCCAACAGAGCTGCCCGCGTGGAACCCTTGATGACTGATGATGTGGTAGACATTATGTCGAAAGTAGAAGTAGGAGGCTGCTATTATGCTGTTCAGCATCGCATTACAAGGACTCTAATGGCGGCATATGTGAATATGTTGTAGCAGCCCCTGTCCTGACCAAGGTCTGCTCCTCACAGCAGCGGCATTAAGCCGCACTGACGCGCATTGTTTGCGGTTGCATGTTGCATGTCGGCGCAGCTGATTTTACATCGATTTGGCTTGTTGCGGCAAATTAATGCGTCGGAGGACATCGCCGCCTCAAACTGATGCATGTCTGACAATGCGCGCCTGTGGTTTCCATGCTTGTAGCACTCTGTATTAGTGTTCTTTTTCGTCCGGCCCGGTACTCACCCAACTTAGCGATGGCTTTGTTGTCGTCGCGCATGGAGTGGCTGGAAGATGCCTGCGATATGCCGCTGGACTCGGTGCTGTGCACCATTAGATTATTGATTTCTGCTTGATTGGCACGCAGGCGTCTGCGCAGTTTCGGCATGTCGAAGGGCAAATCGCCGAGATCCACCGAGGTTGCGCTTCCCGAAGTACAAGCGTCCTACGAAAGAAGAAAATTGAATCATCTAGCTAAAGGTTCTGCAAAGCTTCGTGGGGATGGACGGTAAATTTATGTGTATCGGTCTATATCAAAGTTTTGAGTACATTTTTTCCTGCTCGATAACTGCTCTGGAAATTTTTTATACTATTTTCAAAATTGTTTTGGCCCGATTTCCGACTCAGATAAATTTGTATGCTTTACATTGAAACTGACATAGATATGTTCGGCAGATAGCTCTGTTGATTTTATTAAATTTTTTCAAAATGGTTGCTAATGATTTAAAAATTTAAAATACTATACGAGTTTATGTTTATTCGGCAGCTTGAATGTTAGAAAGAATAGTTTTTATTCGGACTGACTTGCCAAAGAGAAATGACAATACTTAGTTGTCTATTTCTGTTCTGAAACAAAGCTTTGTTTTGTCATTTCTCTTTGGCAAGTCAGTCCGAATAAAAACTATTCAATTTAAAATACTATTAAAAAACTGAGGATTTTGTGAAAAGGATTTTCGGTACAAAAAATATTTTCGGAATCGATTGTTTGAAGCATAATTTTTGAAATTTGGTGGTTGATTTTGATATAAATATATCAGAAAGCGATCCCTACCGGCAACTCAACTAACTTTTAGTGCACTATAAGCTAACTACTTCACAACCATAGCTCTTCGACTACTTTCAGTGGAAATGACTGACCTTTTTAACATTCGATGACTTTTCAACTAACTTAAAGTCGGTTACTTTGAAGTTAGCTAAAAGTTAGTTATTAAGAAGTTAGCTAAAAGTTAGCTTATTTTTTAGCTATAGCTAACTAATTTCATATGAAGCTATTCAACTAAACTATTAGTTGATAAGCTAATAATACGCTTTATTAAAATATGGTGTAAAATCGTTGCCTGTTTAACATAATATATCATCATATTTCCATATATATTTCACGATAAATCTTTTCATTTCTTTCTGAGCCGATTTTTGACAATTATATAAAACAAAACAGAAAGAAAACAAACGGCCTGCTTTGATTTTTCAATTTCAATTTCACAATGCACATAAATAAATTCAAAAAATTCAAAAAAAGCAAATAGCAAAAAAGAAGAAAGCAAACAGCTCGCTTTGATTTTGGGGCAGTTCTGCACTACATTGTAGTTAGCTTATAGTTAGGTCATAAAAGTTAGCTATAAGTGTGCTATTTTCGTAGTCGACTACTGAATTGCTTAGAGGGATGTTATAAACGGGAAATACAAGACTATCGTCTGTACTTGTTCCGCACTCACCTGTTGAAGCGTTTTTCGTCGCCGCAACTTGGGCATGTCGAAAGGCAGATCCCGCAGGTCCTGCGGCAGTCCGACGCTGCTGCTCATACCACCCACGGCACTCATGCCACTGTCAGTGGCCTTGTCCGTTGGCGGAAAGTTGAGCTTGGGCAGCGTGAACTTCTGCAGGCCACTTGCCGGCTTGCCATCTTCGCGCGAGTGCAACGATATGCCGCTGTCGGAGCCCAAAATCTCGTCCGCCAGATGGAGCAGCGTCTTGTTCTGCGGTGGCGCACGGCGCTTCTTCAAAGCTTCGATCTGCAGTTGAGGCGTGGATCGCGGCTGTTCTGCGGCATTCTGTGTATGTCCGAGTTGCTGCTGCTGCGCTGCGGTCGACTGTTGTTGTTGTTCTTCGGGCGACGCATTTTGCGTCTTATTCTGCTCCGACAATTCCGAGGCGGGCTCTTGCGAAGACTTGTCCGAGATGGGACTTAGGATATGCAGTTTGGAATGGATGACGACGGGCGCCCTGAGCGGGAAAGCGACGCTCGAGCTGCCCGACTCAGAGCTATGCGAACTCAGGGAGGTTGAGTGCCTGGACTCTGAGCTGGACGTGCTGCGATTGCCCTCGCTGGTGCTCGAGCGCAGCGATTCCATGCTGCCACCACTACTCGATGTGGCGATGCTCTCGGTCGAAGAGTAGTTGTGCTGTCTGCGACCGCCATTGCCGACATGGTGGTGGTGGGCGGCGTGGCTCTTGCGCAGCTCCAGCACTCGCCCAGACTCGAGCACGAACGAGCGCGGTCTGTCACGAGTCCTGGAGCCACCCGCCGTAGTGGCGTGATGCGTGTGATGTATGTGGCGTGCATCCGCGGAGGAGGGTGGATTTACATAGGCGCTGTCCGTGAGGCTGTTCTCGTTGCTGGTGCCCAGCGAGGAGCCCTGCTGCTGCAGCTGCTGCCGGAGCGCGGACTGTATTGGCAGACGTAGGTCACGTAGACGCGGATGGGCCGGATTCGAGGAGGGCAGATTCGGTGCGCTTTTGATGCTGTTCATGAAGAAGCGGTGATCGTGCTTCCCTGGGAACTTGATGGGCAGGGGCGCCGTCGACGGTGGCGAGGGCGTGTAGCCGCGCAACGGCAGCTGCGACGTGGACGTTGAGCTGTTGTTCTGCTGATCGACACTCGGCTCGCGGATATGCACATTCCCCAATTCGGCTGACAGAGCGGATACGTTGCTCTCGAGGGCCTCTGCGCTGGTACGCGTGGGCAGCGGCACGTTGCCGCCGACGGTGAGTGGCGAGCCGCTGCTGCTGGCATTGCCTCCCGAGTTGCTGGCCTGCTCCTGTATAGCCTGATTCTTGGAGTTCTTCAGACGCTTGCCCTCCAAGCGACTCTTGCTGTGGCTCGTCACTTTCGAGGAGCGTGCCTCCGATTTCAGCGGCACATTGTTGCCGTTATTCAGCTGCAGTAGCACACAGTGGTTCGTGATGCGATCCACCTCATCCAGATCGTCGTCCGACTTGGCGATCTTACAGTCGAAGGCCGTTTCGTAGATTTGGCGCGTGCGGCCGGACATTTCGTCGTCTTCGTCGATGTCAGCGCTGCCGGCGAGTGCGTCGTTAGATTGAGCAAGGCTGCTGGCGGTGTCCAGCAGACTGCGAGATGTGGCTGAAGTCAGTTGCTTGGCGTCGGGCGAGCTGCAGTCGGCGCACTCGTGTATGCCATGTGGATGTACGTAGAAAACGCTGCGCGGACGAAAGTACTCGTCTAGGTCATCGCCGATGGTGCTTGGTGCAACACAGGCGCAGACTGCTGGACCCAGCAGCCTGCGTGGCGGCATCGACAGTGACTGAAACTCGGCGGCGGCGGCGCACTTCAGAGTGTCCTCGTTGACAGTGTGGTTGGAATCGGCGGCGGCGCCTGCACTCAGCGGTTGGATGTTGCAGGTCTTGCGCACCAGTGCCAAGGCCTTGGCATGCCACTCTCGCCGCTTCAGGCACTCGCTGCAGTCGGACTCCTCCGAGGTTGAAGTGGAGGGCGACTCGCAGCGGATGATGTGCACACCCTCCTCGGTGAAGGAATAGCGTTTGAGATCGGACTCCCTGGCGGCAAGTACCGTCGAACTGGTGCTCTCCTCGAATTCGTCCGCCTCCTCGGCTGCTTCGGTTGCTGCGCGTTCCTGGTACTCCCCGCGTTCGGGTGCGTCGAGACTGGTGCTCTTGCGGTAGGCACCGGTAGCGCTGATGGGCGGCTGTGTGAGTTGCGGTGGTTCGGAGACTGTGGACTGGCGACTCTTGTTCTTGGCTTCTTTGTCTGCGGCACTGGTCGGATCCTTGGGCTTCAGTAAGTCGGAATAGTAGTAGGGCGAAGGGTTGCGTTTGCTGTTTTCCGCGTTGGAGGCGACTGTCAGTTTGCGCGGGCTGCGATGCAACTGCGGCGGCAATGGACGCACCAAATCATCCGAGATGCTGTCCGGCGAGTTGAGTTCGGGCACCTTCAAGGACTGATCGTCCTCATCATCGGACGACTTGGGTGCAGATGAGTCTGTGGCATGATAAAGCAGAAGAAGAAGATAAAGTGATAAAATGGAAACTTATAATAAGTTCTCTAATTGAAGCGCCGCTGGCGAAGCACTCGCTAAGCAGGCCATTACCGCCAAATGCAATTAAGGCAGGGACTCTGTCGCTTTCTGCCTGAGACAGCGGCAGCAAATTTCCATTTCACACTTCATGGCACAGCAAGACTCGTTGCTTCGCGCAAGCAAGGCGTGAAAGGCGGCAGAAATAATTAGATTGCGTACTTTTCCGCAGCGCACCGAGGCGAAAAGTGCAGCGAAAGTGTTGATGGCCGACTTGGTTGCACGGCGAACTTCATTTTGCGAAGTTAATTTGTAGATTGCAGCACTTGAAACTTTGTTAGCGTCGACGTATTGGAGTGGACGGACAGCTGGGAACCTTAAGGGCAATGGCAGCAGGAGCAGAAAATACTTTAATGGCGCAGGTATTGGAAGACTCAGGATATCCGGCCCTAAATATTATAAGTTTGATATCTTCCGATTTTCAGATTTTTGAAATTTTACAAAAATTTTTAATTTAAGTTTCTTTGATGGAAATTTTGTGATTTCCTAAAATATGATGTCCTGGCTTATTGTTGATGCAGTTTGAAGTGCCAAAACTTTTGGTAAAAAAGAATTCGAAGTCCGCGGACTTTGTGTTTTCTCAATGCGGCAGGCTACAAGTGCTTATGACTACTTGCCAGAGCCACATTTGGCGGGTTCCGGGGTTGGTTCGAGTCCAGCCCATCAATTACTGTGCCAATGAGGCAGCTGGTTTTTCTGGCGTCGCGGCACGCATTAGCATTTCGAGTGCGGCACTTACCTGAGCTGTAATTGCTGCGTTTATCCCTGCTGCTGCCGTGCTGGCTTCTTTGTTGCTGGCCGGGCTGCGGCTTGTCCTGTTGCTGCGGCTGCGATGGCTGCTGTAAGTGCGGCTGCTTTTTATGTGCGCCCCGGCGCTTGGCCTTCTTGTGGTAGACCTTTTTATGGCGCTTCGAGTCCTTGGGGTCCGAATAGCCCTCGATGAGCTTGACGCACGCTTGTTTAATGGTATTGGGCAGCGGCGGATGCGGCACCCGCTGCGGCAGCTGCTGGCCGCACTGATTGTGCGCTCGCAGTTGTATTGAGTGCGTCTGCAGCGGCAGTTGGTGCGGCAGGTGCTGCTGATTCGTGGGCAGCGTGTGGTTGGGAGCGTGCGTTAGCGGCAGCAGGTGCAAAGAGGCATGACTCGTGGGGAGCGTGGACAGCAACGCTGGTGGCGGAGGCGGCGCTGCTGCAGCACCCTGTTGCTGTTGTTGTGCCTCAGCTAAGGCAGCCTGCGGCATAGACAAATGAAAAATATTTACAAAACCTCACACAAATTTCGTCGGCTCTTAAATTTAAGTGGGCCGGAGTTTAATTGAAATTCAAAATTCCGTTACTCAATTAAAGCGCGGTAACCAAGCAGTTATTTCGGCTGTGCCGAATTGCTCGCGGGCACTGGCAGAGAGAATGACAAGAACGTGTCCTCCAAGCCCATGCCATGTCACAACAGTCCATCCTGCTCACTGTCGGTGGTTGGCAGCCCCTTGTCGAGCATTGCCATGGGCGACGCGTTAATGTCGCATTTTCTGCGCTCGAGGCGGTTGTGCGCCACCAAAAAAGCGTCTTGCATATGCAAGTGCCTTTTATATACGCCTCCTTCTTATGGCGGACGAATTTTTGTGACGTCTGCTTTAACCCTCAATTCAATATCTGACAACATATACAAAATTGTGAGATAGAAATCTTTAAATTCATCACGAATTAAATACGGGAACATTTTCTTTATGCAAATTTTTTGTTTGATCTGGAAATATTTTTGTCAGTTTTTATACCCCTTCAGCTCTTATAACAACGTTTATTAAATTTGTACATGTAAGAATATTGAAATTATATAAACCGGGAAAAATCATGTTTTTATAAAAGAAACGTTTGCATTTATCGAACTAAACGATGTCGCCACACATCACTCTCAACAGCAATTAAGTTTCTCCACCTCACCACTTGAAGGTTAAGCTTTTTAATGTGTACCTGCGAGCGAGGCGGCCGCACTTAAACATTTACGGTAATTAAAATTACGCCCGAGCCAAGTTTGGCATAATTAAATGAAATCGAAAAGTTGTGAGCTGCTTTCGTAATAAACGGATTCCATTGCCACGGGCGAAAGAAGCGCATTTACATATGTAGGTCTATCTGTGAACCTTGTAAGAAGCGGGTAAGTGACGGAAGAAGTAGGAAAATGTCTAATGAGATCAGCTGCATGCGGCAGTTGTGGCATGTATTGGTATTAAGCGGCAAATAAACAAGTTTATGTAGCATTGAAATCTCATTTACTAATTTTGTAAATGCAGCCGCTATGTACCCCCTCCCCCATTACCCACGCAGGGCTTTATGATACAGTCAGACGCTTTTGAGCCTTTTACGCGCGCATCAGAATCAAAAAGCGCATCATCATAAATACATCTGACAAAAGTCTCGGCAGCCAGCAACGCGTGGGGGAGGGGGTGGGGGGAGACAGCTTGCTTTATCAACATGAGCGGCAACAACAACAAGCACTCATAGTCACAGGCGACAGCATAAATAACGCACACAAACAAAAACTTAGCCAAATGCTTGCCAAAGTAACCAGCAACAGCAAACAACAAGCCGGGAAACCAACAACAAACAGAAGCCTACAGCCGCAGAACTCCAGCACACTCCATCCAGCTGCCGCATGCCACATGCCGCTTGGCATTGAAGTCAGTGGCAGACCAGCCGTAGCTTCATAATTTATGGCATTTCTTCGGTTGGGGGCAGCCCCTCGCTGGCGGCATTTGTGGGGAGCTGAAGCTCACGTACGCATGTGCACACAGGAAGCCCTTGGCAGCGGCAATACCACCGCTAAAAACGTGGCAACATTTTGCATCGTCGCCAGCAGCAACTGCCTACAAATGGGTTTGGATTTTGTAAATGGTGACAATGAGTCGATCATTGGTGGGGCGGGTGCAGACGCACACAGAGAGACAGACATCATCTCCACATGCATGCATGCTCATATGCAAGCGCATGTGTATACGCGCATCTGTAGGCGCAGTCACCAGCAAGCTGATGCCATGATATGTTGCTTCCTCATCCTGCTGCAAATTTCCAACCCTACGCTACGATGAGGCACATTGCAGTAGCAGTGGCAAGCAGCTACGGCAGAGACTAATTTTTCAGCTTCTATTCAAAGGGAGTTGAGTTTGATATTAAATATATATAGTGCGAATACTTTAATTTTAATCAGTGACTAAAGGGATAGCAAACTTTTTGCTCGTTATCGAATTTGCTTAAACTAAAGCTTCAGAAGAATAATTCTTCTATACTTCGCTTTTTAATCTTGGAGGAAAATATAAATTTCATTAGAAATTCCTAGATTTTTTAAATAATTCGAATTTGAATAATACTTTCAGACATATTTCAATTTTGGTATCTAGTTTTCCGTTCGAAATATAAATTTACGAATTTCAGTTTCGATTCCAATGTTGATTTAACCAATGGACAAGGTGCTCTGCGATACTTGGCAGACAACATTGGAGCAAATTTTTGTGAATAAAGAGCTTTTTTGGCCTGCAATTTTAACCAATTGTCCCAAGAAATAGGCGACTCTCAATAGTTTCTAAAAATAAATAGTATTCCACACAAAAATTGCAGTGACTATTTTACTACTAGACATACCCACACATGCATACACTCAAACCCACTTTTATAAGTCCACTTATTTCATGCTGCCATTAAAATTACTCGCCGAGAGCGGTATTTTCGAAGGAGGGAATGCGAGGATATGCCCACAATAATTTATGAATGCTTCGTATTACACAAAAGAGACACTCATAACATTTCATTATTAATATAAGAGCATATCACGCACACATGGGGAGACAAGCGAATGTGTGTGTGTGTAGGTAGGTGAGTGAGTGAATATGAGTGCCATTGTCAGTGCCTGACAAATGATATGAAATTAATATGCGTAGACAATGTAACAAGGATAACATTACAAACTGCCTCATCATCGTCATGCTCGTCGTTATACTCGTCAACAGCGGCGGCAGCAACAAGCACAACAACATTGTATGGCATTAGCAATAAGCAGCCAACAACAACAGCTAAAATTTATATCGACACAGTCATCATTATTGCCAGCCACATATACATAGGTAATGGCAATGGGAAGAGCTCACATATTTACACATACACATACAGCAGCGAAAGTGATGCTTCTCCATACACATACACACAGGCTGTTTGTCAGTGTATCGTATTACAGCAGCGTGCTTGTAGGCGCGTTGCCTTTTTGGAGAGGATGCCACTTAATTACAGCCATCAATTAGAATCACCGGTTTACATGTGTAAATGATTCCAAACACAGCGTTACTTGGAGCTGTTAGACAACAGCTGGGCGTGGCTCTTGAAGTGCTGTCTAAATGGTGATGACATTTATTAGGTTGAAACTAAGCGCTCCTCTAGTTGGCTTGGAGCATAATCAATCGAGTTTACAATCGACCCTCGAATCGTCTATTCGTCAGTGCTTCTTGCCTTCGTACAGCCATCCTGTTGGTCACTCAAAGGAGCGTCCATCTATTCGCTTGACAAGCTGCTGAAAGGTACGCTTAATTGCATCACGTAAATCACGTTGAACGGTAGAAAGGACGTAAGTGATTACTATATTCATACCAATGCACTGCAATAAAACGTTATAGAGGCAACGCTCTGCACTTTTCAGCTTGACAGCAGCATCCTCTTGCACTTCTCTGACTCCTGCTTCCTATTTATTATTTGAAAAGCTTAAGTACCCTGCTTTTTTCGGCAGAATGACTGCATACACTTTACATAATCCGCAAGCAAATATAAAACGTGAAAACGATTGCTGAAGAAAATAGAGGCGAAATACTTTCTCAGTCAGCTCCTGGTGGCTTTCACGCCAAGAGCCAATCAGAGCAGCCACTCACAAGGGCGGCAATTTCGTTGAAGAGCATAATCCCATCAGCAGTTGCGTTGATAGAAGGCAAGGCACCGCGTAACAGGTACACACACATACACACACAAAAATAAGCATGCAAAAAAGCTTATATCGAAGAACAGAACAGTAGCACGTCCTTATCACACACACACATGCACAAAGCCGCAGGCAGGCAACGCTACAGGCACACAAATAAAAGGCAGCCATGGAGATCGTAAACCTTTTGCCAATAAAAAATTTATTTCTGTTAATCAGTGTCGAATCAGCAGCCTGATTTCACTTTTCAATTTCGAAAATGAAATTGCATGGACTTCAAAACGCACAGGAAGCATGCAGAAGGCAGCTACGTACTAGTGTTGCAAATTGTTCGAAAAATTTGAGAAATCGAAGTCGCGAAAATTCTATTTAAAATCAAACATGGAAAATTTGAAGAAAGACGAAAAGTGCAACTTTCATTTCACTATAAAAAAATGGTTTCTCAATAAAAATTTTTATATTATTTTTCTCCTGGAAATAAAAAAATTTTTCTTTCTACGAAAGAAAGCACAACATTTACATTTATAGAAATTTGCACAAAAATCGTTTCTCCGAACAAACCGATACGTGCGCATCAATTGCAGACCCACCGCGGAAGTGCGTCGCGGCGTATACGCAACATTTGCTCTCCTGCCTGTCTTTAATGGCTTTCCGCTGACGTTTCGCTCGCTGTCAGTGCCATGCGAAATTAATAAAGCGGAAAACCGCCGACATTCACGTCGTCAACGTCGCTGCCGCCACTGTTTTATGTGCAGTCGGCAATTGTTGTGCCCGCTGCTGCTGGCGTGGCGGCTGCCTTTTATGGCGCCCCATGGAGCCTCCATTGTAGCGCGCTGAAATGTTGCGTAAACGTGCATACGCCCTCGACTCGTCTGTGTACACTAACAATGGCAGCATATAAAATTACATAAAATAATAAACCAACAGCGCGAAAAGGCGGAATGGCAAGTGGCAGCCATTGGCGTAGCTACCTACACTCGGAAAAATTTAAATTCACATTAGCTGTGAAGAGCGTGAAGCTTTGATTCGGCTCATTTTGTGGATGTGGTTAGATTTTTGCCTCTTAAAAACAATTTAGATATTTTTCCTTCTTTTATTGTCATATTTATTTTACCTCCTCCCCTCTACTTTTGTCTATGTGCCGCATTTTAATAAAAAAATATTGTTCCACTTCTACGAAGTCGCGTCTGCCCAGAACCATTCCTGATAACCTTTCTTCCTTCAAGCGAAAGTAATAAAAATATTTGCGCTCCCCTTCGCCAGTAACGAATTTAATATGTATATCGCTATTATGCTTGAGGGCATCACATACACAAGCACACGTGCCATAGATACATAGAAACACACACACGAACACAGACAACAACACTTCGATATGAAAAAAAAACAAAGCGTTTACAGAAAATTATGACTTTGTGCCGTCTATTGAAAATCGTTGTTGCTACTTTGTTGTTGTTGTTGTGTGTGGCTCAGCTGTGCTGGCAGCGCAGCGATTTTTGTTCGCAGTGAAATCACACGCAGGGAAATGACTCTCTAAAGCAAAAGTCAATCTGAGATTATGAAAAGTTATAAAAGAGGAGAGACAATAAGTATGAAATGAGAATTGGGCATATAAGGAATGAGGGAAATCCGCTGCAGAGTTGCAATATTTTAAAAAAGGTTTTCAAGTTGAAACCTTCAACTATCTCTGCTATTAAAGTGTAGTAGAACTTCGTTATTCGAAAATTTTTCTGTTCAGGGGCCTTACTCTGTATTTCGTTTCGAAAGTCAAATTGTTCGGAAACGGAAAATCGGAACTCTGTAATCCGAAAGTAGGAAATAAATTTTCAAGTTTCGGAATGTATTATTAGAAATTTAGAAAGTCGAAAATTCTGTACTCTGTATTCTGAATTTAACTGAAAATCCCTTCGAATTTCGGAATTTTTTTTCGTTAGGTATATTGAGGGTGAAAAACAAATTAAAACTATTGCAATGTGTGTTTTTTGATATAAATACGAGAAAAATGATAATTTTTATTATTATCAATGTAATATACTGCATTCTAATGCAATTTCAGAGATACTTCAAACAAGATACTTCGCCTCCCTTTTCTCAATTTTACAATTAATTTAGCGTTGCTGGGAATTTATTCGCTACTGAAATGCAAAAATGTTTTGAATATGTAGTTTTTTACAATTTCCATTTTGTGAAAACAATGTTGAGCATCAAGTGCGTTCCCAAACTAAAAAGTGGTGCCAACCCAATTTATGCAATGCATCGCAGTAGCACTCAGAAAACAAATCAGTAGAGCATTGGGCACTGCTTTGCATAAGTACGTTTAGGAATACAGCCCTTCTTACTAGTTTGATTAGAGTTTAACTGCCTGTAATAACGACCACAAAATGAACTGCGAGGTAAATACTATTCATTATTAACTCTTTTTTGTTGGATATTATGCAATTGGAAACAGTCTTTCAAATCGTTCATGAACGAAAAAATTGAAGCTCTTAAAAATTGCGAAGAAAAAGCAAATGTTAAAACTGATATCCTCCTTGTGCAAGAAATTTCAAAGTAGTGTCAAGTTTTATTAAGGAATGGAGTTTTCAAATCGGCGTGGATGTTTTGTTTAGAACACACATGAAGGCATCTTTCGTCAGGTGATAATTTTTCACACAATGAATAAAAAGGAATTTTAATATTATTTGCACTTAAACCTCTCATCGCTCTAAGCCATTATATTAAATTTATACCTTAGAATCTTTGCTCAAGTTACTCGTCATATTTTTTTTCCCAACTTATATTTCTTTGCACAAATAAAATTTCTTCTTTTCAATCTTATTTTCAACAGAAAATACAAATTTTTCGTTCGTTTCTAAAAAAAAGTACATTGGAGTTCTCAGACGAAAATTCCAATAGGAAAAACTTTTATTTTCCATTTTTTGACATTTCTAAAAATAAATACAAATTCCGAAAGTAAGAAATTTTACTTGGCAGCATTTTTGTTCGTTTCTAATATTTTAGAGAGTACCAATTCAAATTCGAGTAGGAAAGCAATTCCGAAGGAACTTAACTTTCGAAACGAAATACAGAGTAAGGCCCCAGAATATTCCAAGGTTTCAATGCTTAAGGTTATTTTATATAGACTCAAAAATAAATAGATACAATCCCTTCAAGGATTATTGTACAATACCGTAATTTTTTAAAGCTATGAGCATACTTACAAATTCCGCTTGTGGACTGGCTGCTGCCCAATTTTCTAGATTTGTTGGTATAGCATCCGCTAGACATGGATCAAAACTGGACGGCCGTTTCTTGACAAAGTCAACCGGCAGGCTATAATCATCACAGATGGCGATCTGGAAGGTAATAATAAAAAAAATTGTTTAGTAAATTTACATTTATACAAACAAAATGGAACGTTTAAAAAATGTGGTCGATTATACGATATTAAAGCCAGAAAGAGAGGGAAAGAGAAAGAAGGGACGCTATCAAAGTTTCGAACTAAGAACGGCGCAAAATATTTGAAGTGAAATCCTTTCGCTTTTGTTGTGGCAAAAACAAAAAGAAAGCAAGAGTCACAATATCCATTGGGCTGTTTCTCAGCCCATTTTCTCTTTGTTGTTGTTATTGTGTGTTGCTTTTGTGGTAGCAAAGAAATTTTCATTTTCTAAAAAGCATTTTGCCCATTATTCCAGATCGTCGTGGAGTGAAGTGTTGAAACTTTCCTAAGGACCGGTGGGAGAGGGGATTTTAATGGCGCAGGCGTCTTATATATTGAGTAATTGTGCAGGAATGGAACGGATTGCGGGGTATGAAAATAGCTGTAGAATACATCATTGAATTTTGCAGGTTTTTTCCAAAAGTCCAATAGTTTTTAAATCCAAGCGTTAAGTGGAATTGGAGGAGCAGTTAAAGCTGGTACCGACAGCTATTGGATTTGCAAAAGCGAATTCGAGAAAAATGAAACGAACCAGATCAAAATTGTAATTTTAAGTCTGAAAAAAATGATATTTGCATACTTAAAATTGATTAAAGTTGAAATATGAAGCTACGGAATCGGAATTTAAAATAAGATGTACTGTCCAAAATACAAACACTTCCTTTTAATCTCGATCGTGCAAGAATTAAATTTGTGTGCGGGTTGAGTGCGGGTTGACACTTTATTTTATTTTGGGTAAACAAATTTGACATTTTGGCATCACTTTCGGCATATCAAATTGCATGAGCATGGCTTAATTATGTCGCTTGCCTAATTAGGCTCAGCACACTTCGAGTGTCCTTTTGTGCATACACACACTCACAGTTACAAGCACACGTACATGTGCCTCACTCACACACTCGAACTGAGAACCAAAGTAAACAAAGTAAACCAAACTGCCTCAGCTGCCGAAAAGCTGCAGATTCGAAAGGATGTCAAAGTTGTTGTTGTCGTTGCTGTCACTGCCATCACTGATATTTTTATGTCTCTATTAATGTGCCTTTGTGTTCGTGTGAGTGTGTGAGTGGAAGTGTGCTACTTGAGAAGCTGCTCGCCGAAAAAGAGTCATTCTCATTTACGAGTATGCTTTATGCCTTTGACTTGCCACATAAACCCAGACCCAAGCAGGTGCGCCGACACATGCGTAAGAGCCACAGGCAGATCAACTCAAACCTACAAAAATAACCAACACTTGTCGCCGTAGCCTTGGTAGATTTTTTTTGGTAGCCCACGTCAAACTGGCAACTGGCAAACTGTATCTCTGGCATAAAATAACGTTACATTCTCTCTAAGTGAGGAGTACGGAAAATCGAGAAAGAAATTATTCATGTATTTACATAACTTAAGAGATTCTTAGAATATTGTGTAGAATATTATATTACATTGACATTTTCCATCACTACTACACACATGAACACAACTCGAATCTGTATATCTGTGTATGTGGCAACTTTCTGTCCGCAAGATATGCCAAAGTGTTGCGCTGTGTTGTGGCATTATTCACAGGTAACATATGGCAAATGCAATACAACAAAAACGGAAACAAGTGTCTTGCAGCCCCCGGCGCCTCGGCAGCTTATTTTTAACACAAAGACTTCAAGCTGAAGGTCGCACATTATGAAAATGGCAACACTGTAAATCTTCACGCGGAGGGCAGCTACCACGCGCGCCCATTTACGGCACGGAAAACACGACAGCTCAAATGTCAAGGCTATTCCC
Organism: Neria commutata; assembly: GCA_963457695.1. Lineage (NCBI taxonomy): Eukaryota > Metazoa > Arthropoda > Insecta > Diptera > Micropezidae > Neria > Neria commutata. The sequence continues at coordinate 329,666 of OY735249.1, forward strand.
GCACAGCAAAAGAACGCAGTTCACACCAGCAGCAAGTCACCTCAAAATACATTTGCAGCCGATACAGCTCACGGCAGTCGCGGCAGCACCACTCCAGCTCCGTGTTGCGTTGCAGTTCTCTGGCAACAGACGGCGGCAGCTCCACGCAGCGCCCGTGATAGAACCAGGCGCACGGTCCCGAGCACTGCACGTAAATGTCACCGGCGGCAAAATCAATCCAACAGCGGCGGCAGAACATTTCGCTTCACTTTTTATCCAACTGCACAAGCAACTCTAATAAAAAGAAAATAGCTGTAACTCCAACTCCAGGCGTGACGCTGTTGCTGACATATGCGCGGGAGAACCACAACTAAACCGCTCCCAAAACTGACCAAGCGCTGCAGCGTCGCACTCCAAACACCAAAGCCCAAGTAAAAGCAGCCAATGACACTGGCCAACAATGATTTAGCGTCCAGAGCACCTCAAGTCGTTGCCAATTTACGCATTTTATAGAAAACTAGCTGATCCACCCGGCTTCACCCGAGTGCCACATCATACGGGGAATCTGTGTATGTAGATTACCTATTCACGAAAACCTATTCTTCCTGTACATAATTTTCATATTATCAAAAAAATTCCTACCATAATTCAAATACATTTAAAAACAAATCTTGGAATAAAATAATTATTTTAGGCAGAACAACGTTTGCCGGGACTGCTAGTACATATATAAAACCCAAATTATGTAAAAATGTTTACGTGAATGCATGACTAAATACTAACAGAATAAAAAATTTTAATGTTGTATGACATGTAGTTTTAAAGGTATACCAAATCAAATATTTAAGTTGTATGAGGGGTGCCACGCCTCGTGTCCAATGCTCATCCCATTTTCCGAGTTGAAGGATACGGACATGTAGTAAGTTCGTAACGTGTTTCATTTATGTGTGCTGTATAGTTCTAAAGTTATACCCAAATGTATAGTTGATTGAAAAGTGCCACGCCCATAAAATTTTACCCGTGGGACGAAGCATCTAAGAGGGGCCTGCATACGGAATTTCAATGCTGCGTGACTTGTAGTTTTAAAGATATGCCAAATCAAATATTTAAGTTGTATAGGGAGTGCCACTCCCCCTTGTCCCACGCCCCTAAATTTTTTTAAGCAAGAGGGCACGACTAAATACTAACAGAATACAAAATTTTAACGTTGTATGACATGTGGTTTTAAAGATATACCAAATCAAATATTTAAGTTGTATGGGAGGTGCCACGCCCTCTTGATGAATCGAAAAATTTTATATACAGTCGCCTTCCTTTGGTCTTCAACAATATTGGTATAAAGTTTGGCTGAAATCGGTCAACGCGTGTAGCTTTGTATAGCCGGACAGACAGACAGACAGACAGACAGACAGACAAACAGACAAACAGACAAACAAACATTCATTTTTATATATTAGATTAAACATTCTGCAGTCCTTCAGAGAAATAAAGCTAATTTTGTAAGTGCCTGAGATTTTCTGAAATATAAAGAAAATAATCTGAAATCGGCGTCATCGAGTTATGTAAAAACAGCAGCGAAAAAATTCGTTTTTGTTGGCCAGTGTAACGAAAGCAAGCAAACATTAGATAAATCCTTGCATCCCTCGAGAGTCATTAAAAATTACATAAAAGACGCGCATTCCATATTTTAGGGCTTTTGGCCTGCCGCGGGCATTCGCAAACAGGTTTGCGCTTTCGTAAGGCTTTTATACTCGAAATTATTGCTTTGCATAATACTCGCTTTCAAGTCCTCGCCTGCGCCACCTCACACATACATAAAAGCAACACCATGTGGCACAAGCTGCTGCTCATCTTCTTTCTTCCGCTCCCTGCCGCTTTGGTAGCTTATAAATTTTTGAGCAACTATGAGCGCACTGCATTTGCGGCTGTGGTTGCCTCGCACTCACCCGATTGCGGCGCGCTTGGGGTTTGGCGCTTGGCCAAAGTGCACTGGCAGCATTGACCAAGATGCCACCACACACAAAAACACACACAAACACACACACACAAAACACACAGAGCCGTTGCCAGTTGTTGCATGATAAGCGTCCATTGGAAGCGCATAGAAATGTTCAAAAGGCGGCGACTCGGCATTCATTGCCGTTTGACACACTTCTTCAGGCATTGGCAGGCGACTGGCAGCAACATTGGTCCCAGCAGCGCCACAGAAAGAGACGCAGCTGCGGAGGCAGCAGCAATCAACAGCCAAAGCCGCAGCAGCACTGAAAACTTCATTTAAAATTAATGAAAAATCTTGAAGCACGCTTTCCCACTCTTGCTGCCTTTCTCGAAGCACATACAGAGCAGGCGCCTTAGATTTCAGTTCGGATTGCGCGCTGAAGGCCGCTGGGGAAAATCACAGTGCATAATGTGCTACAGTGCCTGGGATTGTGCGAAGATTTGCGCATCTTTCGAAGATCAAAACAAAAATCAAAGCGAAAAGAGAAGCAAGATTGCTCGAGGACACTTGAAACTTGGAAAAGTTCTTCGCAGCAGTTTGGTAGTTGGGAATTAAGTGTGCGAGAAATTTCTGTAAGAGACTGGCATGTATACATGAGGATAAGTGCTAAGTTCCAATAAACATTTGCTAATGTGCTTGGCAATGCTGGAATCGAAAAAACTTCAAAATATTCGCGTAGTAAAAATCGTTAATGCAGTAGAGGGCGAAAGAGTTGCCAGAAAGGAGGCACCACAAAGCGAATTTTGGCCCTGTGCCAAACCGCCGTTTCGCTAGTTGGCTGCGCCTGTTTATGACGGCAACTGAATATCAAAGCAGCACTGCAGCGTGGGAGTAGACTATCGCTGGCTGCCAAAAATGTTCCCTATTTCGCATGCCAAAAAGGGTATGGAAGAATGTGTGTGCGTATGTGCGGAATAAAGAGCTGACGGAGTATGTTGGCTGGCTGCACTTGATAAACGATTTAAAACTCACAAAATAGGGTCGAAATGTGGAATATCAATAAAAAAAAAAGAGATTCGCTAGACTAAACTCAGTGGAAGCACCAACTTTTGTCATTCTTTATTGGTTCATTATACAAAATAGATTTAGTTGAATGCCCTCTATTTACGGCCTCATTAGCTCTAATAACGTAGAAATTAGCAATTAGTGCTGTGGTTGCCACTAATCACCAATAGAGGGCAGCACAATATACAAAATGGCGAAAGCTGTCAGTATTCCCAGCTCGAGAGTAGAAAGGAGCAGCATATTGAGGTTGCCGACCACTCCGACCATTTCGAAGTCAATTCATTAGAAATACCCTGTCTTTTGCTGGTTTGCGGAATTTACTCAGGGGATCTCACTACGCCTCTGTCGTCCATATCGTTTTCATTCACCACAAGCTGTCTTCTCTAATTCCTTGGCAATATTATGCTCATATACAACACACACATTATACACATACACAGCTCCCTTTCTATGTTGGTATGATGATTCTAATAAAATTAAGAAAGTCGTTAATATAAAAAGTTTTGCCTATTTATTATATGTACATATGTTATCTGCCGCTACTGGCCACTTCCAGTGGCGAACGCGTATGCGGTAGCACCGTAAAAGGCGTGGTCAACAGAAACTTATGCTAAGCTTCGTCATGTGTGTTCAACTTACACACTCTTACGCTCAACTTCTTCGTGAATTAGCAGCTCACAAAATGACTTCCGTTTCTCCCACTACCTAAGGGCTCCTTAACTTCCGGTTCAATGTGCCGAACTCTGGGTCCAGTGTATTTTTGTGCGAAAACGTGTAATTTTTGTACAAAACATTAGCTTTATCACTTTAAAAGTACAAATTGCTGCGGTGGCTAAAAGGGATACGAAATTTGGCTTGAAGGTGTCAGGGAAAAGAGAAGGGAGTAGCGTTTCCTTGTGCAGTGCGTGACCATTGTGAGTAAAGCAATGGTTATGTTGCAGGAACAACAACTTAATGCCATTTAATCGCATGCGATATTGGTTAAGGTAAACTTGAGAAGATTACAACAACAACAATAACAGAAAACGGGGGGAATAGTTAAACCCAGCAGGAAAAATCAGACTAAATGCACTGAGAGAAAGTTTACCAACAGGGAAAAGTAAACTGAACTTTTCACAAAAACGCCTGGCCATGTTTTTTTCCTACTGGAACTCAACAAAGCAACAACAAAAGAAGAAAAAGCAAAGGAGCAGTCTTGCTCCACCAAAGGAAAGTGGTGGGTTCTGCTGCTTTGGAGTTCTTAAACTTAATTGAAGTTTTTAGCAAAAGCAGTGCCACATTTTCTGGGCGTATCGGGAGCGGGGAAGTGAGTGACAATACAGCACAGATACAGGTGCGGGCTTGTGACGGGAAGTGTATGCGGGTGAGGGGTGCCCGACCCGACCCGACTGTTGCGTGCTCGGCTGCCATGTCGACGTGCTGCCACTCGCTCCATTTGCTTTGCTGCTTTAAGTGATTTCTGCCTTTTATTTGTTTTTCATTGCGGGGCGTCGTGTCGAGCGGTGGAAAGGGGGAGAAAATTGCTGCTGGTACAAAAGTGAAATAAGTTGTTTAAAATTGATTTTTATTATGTGCTTAAGCAACACTCTCATTGAGGGGGCGGTGGATTGCTACAGATGATGTTGATGATGACGATGATGGGATACAGCTAAATCCATACACATGTGAGCTGGCAGAGAGGGGAAGTAGGGTTGCATCGCAATTTCTTTGTCTGACTGTAATTGCTGATTTTATCGAGAAGAAAAAATACTAATGAAAGGCAAAACATTTGGCTGGGCTTGCTCTTAAATTAGTTCCGGACTCTACTTTTCACCGATTTTAATGCATTTCCTGCATTTTTCCGCGTCAATGCCAACTTTTAATAGGACTGTAATTTTGCATCCAACAAAAGCGAAATTATAAGGGGTCAATGAGAGCTCCAGGTGCTTCCCTAAAAACGTTGATGGCTAATCAAAATTTTAAAATCTTTTAAGAATTAATGAATTTTAAAAATAGATTTTTCAAAGATTTGAATTACAGGACTTTTGGATTTTATCTTAGTTTGAAAGGGGCATGGTTGATGTTTCCATTTTTGCATTTATCTTGTTTCACAGATGAACTCTATTCCGCCGCTGCCGACAGGACTTTCATGCATTTTATGGGCTGAGAAGCAGATGTGCCGTTTGTGGCATTGCATTTTTAATTAAACACTGCCGTCGAGTGAGAAGCGGTGGTGCATTTACGTTGTCGCTGGCAAATGATAGAGGCCTCGTCAATTTGTTGTTGTTGTTTTTGACCATACAAAAACAATAATGACATCTGTATGTCCTTTTGTTTGCTTCACTCATGCGAGCGAAGGGACGCTGATCTGCTCGTTTAATGCACGTAATTACTATCAAGGGCCAAAGTTGAAGTTTCCGGGGGGGATTCAAAGAAAACATTGTCATAGAAAACAAAAAATTATTACCGGCAACTGTGTTATTGCAGAGCGCCGCAAAGGGTCTCTTAAAGCAGAGTTTTATCACTTTTTTGCTGCCACAGCCACTCACGCCATGCCCTCACAAAACAACAACAACAAATTGCCAGTCTGCCGTGCGTTCACATGCCAAAAGCGCCATGAAATCGCTCGTTTCATTAATTTCACTTTATTTTGGCGATTTTGCTTTTCTTACGAAGTTTCACACCGGAAATGAGTAATCGCCATTATGGCCACCACAAAACCGCAAGTCAATTACTTGTCGTCTATAGGGGCGTGAGTGTGTGTACATGCACGCAGGCTTAGGCGTATGTGGGTGTGGCTGCTTACTGGCTCGAGACATTGCTTACCTACGCACATGCGTTTCCGCTTCCGACCGGCCACAAAATCAGCCCACCAGGTCTCAGCTCAAGAGCGGAAGTGGATTGTAATTACTTTGACATTGCCATTGCTATTTCTGCCATGTGTGCATTAGGGTTAAGCCAGAGGTCAAAAGTGCCAAGGCGGCTGGAAGTGCTTTCAAGCCGTGTGGCGTACAGGAAGTCAATCAATCAGTCTGTCTGTCTGTCAAACCAAAGTTAATAATTTGCTTCAGAGTACACAGTAGCATTAGAAGTGACGATGTGAGCGAAAGGATGCAGCTCAATGTTTCAATTATGCTGGGAGAAATTTGTGAGAATTAATTGGAATTTAATGAAAATTTGAACGCTCAAAATGCATAGGAAGAAAGAGAGAGAGGTATATGCGAAGAAATAAATCGATAGAATCTGTAAACTTTCTATGAAAGGATTCTCACTAAAATTTTCCTTCGATTTAGGCTTTAGGTTCAGAAATTAATTTGTTAGGTTAGAATTGATTTGTGCTAAAAATCTTCTTTTAAATGTAAATATATAGTAATTAGCATCTCAGCATATTTCAGTCTCTTATTTAAATGGATAACAAAATATATAATGTTTCATTGAATATTGATTTGAGGCACTTCACCAGACTTACAAACACACATACATACAAACAAATGCAATGCTTGTAATTGCATTGTTGCGTACAGCTTTATGCGCCGTGAAGTATGCAAATGTGAGCATTGTTTACAGCTGATTTACACAATTAAGCAATTACAGCGTTTGTTGCACAATATGACGCAGTGATTTGACGGGAATATATGGTTTAATTTCAGGCACATACACACACACACACACATACACATACTTAAGTGAAGGCCAAATTCGAATTACACTTCCACTTCAACAAGCCGTCAAAGTTAATTTAAATTTTAAATCAGTTACAGCCGCACGTCGACAAATACAGTCGAAAAAACACATACACACACACAGCTAACAGCTAAATATGGTCGATGATAACAACAACAAAACCGGGTTCTTGTAAATCGATTTGAAAACACTTGCCTCACTATTCAGTACTGAATCCAATTTTACAACCCCTTTGCCACATGCCACATTCCGCATGCCTCCGCACGGAACAATTAAAGCCGGGGTTCAGTTAAATCAATGCGCAGACCATATGTCAATATTTATGCAGCATATTCCACACTCGAGAATAATTCCAGTATTTGCGAATCGAAATTTTTGAAATACCATAGAAGAAATTAAATTTTCATAGCGATTTTCCTTTGAAGGCTTACGGAGAAGGACGAAGGGCTGAATAACGAAGAATGCATGGATGGATGGATGGATGGCCATGGATTTTAATAAAGTTGTATGCTTAGCGTGAGCAAACATTAAAATGAAGTGATGCGCAAGAATATGGAATCGGTTATAGCAACCCCGAAGCGCGCACGGAGACGGCAGGTGCATTGCTCTGCCGCCGCTGGAGTGGAGATTTATGCGCATAAGCATGTAAATCATTTCGAAAGGTAAACACTTTGTAACGAGCTGGAAACTTTCGAGTGGTCTGCTCGTTATGCGAACAAGAAGCAGAAGGAATCTGCGCAAATAAATGAAATCAGAACCCGCAGCTGGGACGGGTTGGGAGCGTATTCAAATTCAATGCTTGTTTCTAGCTCGAAATTATGTTTGCTCACAATAAATTAAAGCTGAAATATTACACTTAAAATAAAAATAGAATTTCAGTGATGCCACCGGAAGGGAGTTTGTAATCGTCTTCTCTGAGTTGAGAAGGAACTCTAATATGACATTCAATGAAGCTTCCATGCTTTTTTTAAGAAAAATATAAAATCGGAAATTAAACTCTCTTTAATTTCAATATCTGTCAAGGATTGAAGTAAAGGCTTCCTTCAAATTTCTTTTGGGAACTGAATAAACATTGAATTCAGAATAAGAATGGGTATTCCATTGAAGAGTTGTTATTTTGAACAAAAAAATTTATGCATTCCTTTTAAATCTAGCTGCTGGTAAATCTGACCCACCTGAAAGCCCTTCTGGTTCGGCCTATGCAATCCACGCCCGGCTATATTCCCGATATCAATATCAGTGTCGCATTCAAATCTCCAAACACCACTTCAGCATTTTTGTAAATATTTGTGTCGCTTTTTTATTTGAGCAGAGGGGTGAGGAAAAGACAAAACAATGACAATTGTTTGTCTGCGTATCGCTGGCAATTGATTTTGACTTTATGCTAAAGGGTTGCTGGCATTTGTTGTTGCTGTTTTTATGGCTGTTGTTGTCGCTTTGGTTTCGGTTGCTGGTATTACGGTATTACGGCTGCGGCTGTCTGCGACCGCCAAACCTTTCCAATGCCAAGCCATAACCTTAATTGCAACGCAAACACGTTACGCAGTAAAAACCAACCTCAAAGACCGAAACCAAAACCAACGCCAAAGCCAAATCGAAACCGAAATCAACCCCCAAAAGCGCCAACAAAAACAACAACAACAACAACAGCAACAGCAAATGCTACAAACGCAAAAACGCCAAACAACATTTTGCATAACTTTTCACAGCAGGCTAAGAAGAGGGAGTTGTATAAGGAAGCATGCAACCAAGCACAGATACTCACCAACACACACACATGCAAGCAGACATGCACTTATACCGCAGCAGGCAGCAAAGCGCCAACACATTTTATTTTTAGGCATTTGCATCGAGCTGTGTGTCCATGTGTGAGGGTGCGTGTATATGTGTGTGTGTGTGCGTGCGGCGTTAGACATAAAGCACAGCAGAACCTGCTCAACTCCACAGCACACACAAAGGAAAAACGAAAATATTTAATTAAAATTGATGTCGAACAATGCCGGAGAATAGCCAAGCGCGTCTGCAATAGATGAATGCGCCCCCACCCTCGGAAGTACATCATTGCGCTCGTCGCTATGACATCAGCCGGCAATATTTGTCCATCTGTGTTTCAGGCCGCGCTTTCGAGTGGCTTCTGGGGGCGCATGTTACAGTTATCTTCCTGAAGTGGCCGATTGCGCCTGCAATGGCGAAACATGCTCATTATAGCTGCCTGCTGCCTGCTACCCTGTCCATTCATTAATAGCAAAACATTGCGCCTATAAAAATTATATTCTGAACTTGTGAAATAATTGAAGGGCTTTTATATCTTAAGTTAAAGTCTGTGTCGAGCATTTTACTATTTTTCTGATCATGTGATTTCTCTACCTTCTAGTCAAGTCATCTCGACAAATGTAAAGATATGCATTTTTTTAATCAACTGCAGTTCTTTTGTTTTTCCTTCTATTTTGTCTTCTTCGACTTTTTTGCCTGTTCTCACTCTTCTTTCGGTTCTGTCTGTTTAGTCTTTTTCATCTGATCTGCCTGTTCTGTCGATTTAAATCCTTCTCTCTTAAAGTCAGCACTTTGTCTGCAGTTATACACATTTGATAGGCTTTTGAGTTTACACTTCACTGCTAGACAGATGGAAACATATGTCCCCGTCTGTTAACTGCTTCCTTCCTCAAGTTCTCTCTGCATTGCTGCATTATTCGCATGAGCATTAGCGAGCGTTTCATCATTTTTCAAATTTATATGCACGCGCACAGATGGCACTTGTCTAAGTGCAGCATGAATCTCTCACAGCGTTTATGAGCAGCCGTCAGCAGAGAGTCAGAACCACTGAGATTCTCCACCCAGAAAGATGTACGGACGGTTGACAGCTGCTCTACACCCTCATCTTTGTTGCAGCTAAGGGAAGCACATAGAATTTGCCTTATGAGCATGTCGATATACACCACCACCATCAACGCATTCAAGGCCGAGATGATTCCCGTCCCCCGTACACCCACCCAGAATTCCAGAAATATGCAGAGAAGAGCAATTTCAAAAATTGCCAAAACCCATTAAAATTCGCCGGAAAAAGCGTTTCAAGATATCTGGAGATGGGAAAGGGGGTGCTGCAAGGGAGCATATGAAATCTTATTAAAATATAATAAATTTCATAAATTTGCGCCTGGTAATTTGCGGAGAAGCGAACAGACATGTCGCTCACTGCATTATGGGGAGAGGGGGAGAATGGGACTTGTATAAGGGCGAAAATGGATATTATTTTTATGAACGTCGGTAAAAGATTTAAAAACCAACATTTCGATTTTTAAATTTCGGAAATATTTACAAATGCTACTTGCAAGGAATATCTAAAATTAGACAGAGTCAGTAATTAAATGTTTCAATCGAGAGATTGGTGAAAGAGATTCAGGAGTAAGTATAAAAGATTCCTGAGGGACTATTACGAATTAAAGAGGGAGAATTAAAGGGATAACTTTGCCAGGTAGAGAACAGCGCTATCGATGTATTTCTGAAAATATTCATGAGCATTTTCAAAATATGAAAATGCGGCAGGACCCACCCAGTTTCCGGTGGAGGATGAGCCCTTGGTTCTCTTCAATTCCGTACATGAAGATAAAATGTCAAAGAATGAATTGCTGGCATTGAAAATATTAAATGCTTGAAAACGCATAAGCCACGGAATGGCAACAACAACAAAATAGAGTAATTGCCCCGTATCTTTTTTTACTTCACCCTTGATGAAGCTGCAAATGCAAGTGCCAAAATGCTTCGACAACATGCAACAGCCGTAAAATCTGCACTTTAGCTGATTGTGAAAGGGAAGAATACGCAGCAGCCGCCGGGAGGAGCAAGTGCTCATGTGTTAAGAATTGCTGCAAACAAAAGTGCGGAGATGTCGTCATTTGGTTGAATTTTATGACGCGTCGCTTTGCTCTCGCTAATCCCGATGGGTATAAAAAGAAATATGCTCGAAATATTCTTGATGACTGGCTGGTGGCTGCCTTCAGCTGGAAGACAAACAGACAAATCTCACAGCGGCGCATGAACTGTGCGGCGAGTTCATTGCGCTGTGGGCAGAAGCGGTTTGGAGGGTGACCGCCAAGTAAACGGAAATAGACTCTGAAGTGTGGCGCTCATTAAGACCAAATCAGCTTAGCTCAAGGCAAACATACGCCCTTGCACACATTCATACACTTTTGTGGAATCGTAATTCGAGCAGGGATTTGCTGGCAAGTATTTTTGGCAAGGCAAACTGTAGAAATAAATAATAGGAAATGGCTTAATATGCAGACACAATCTCAAAGAGCAAAGGATGCTCTACAGGCGCATCATAATACCTGAACAAACACACACACACACGAACATGAGCAATGTTAAATGTCAGCGCGACGACGCGTCGGACCGGCTTGTGTCAAGGATTACCAATTAGTTGCAGGGGGCTACCATGCAGCGGGTACGCACTTGTGTGCCATTTTGTTGTTGTTGCCATGAAGGGCTTAAATATGCATACAAAAAAGTGAAATGCTTTTAGACGCTGCCGTGTACGGACATTTACCCATTCATATCGCTGCAAATGCTCCCTTGATATCAATTCAAACAACAAGCACTCACGCACACATGCTCTGACTCACACACACATTGATGTGGCGTTTTTATCGCTGGTCATTCCTCGCCATAAAATTCATATTCATGCGCGTCGACCACATTTGCATTTGTGGCCGGGCAGGTCCGCCGACTGTTCGATGCTAGCAACAATCAGGCCCAACGTCTGCAATTCAAATGCGAAGCCAACTTCACCAAGCGCTTTCCATTTTGTATTGATAAGCGGAAATTAAGTGTCATAAATTTAAAATGACCGTGAGCAATTGCAAAAAAATGCATTAAAAAATGAGTGAGTTTTAATTTGAAGCTGAAGTAGACCAAGGAATGGGCAGAACTGTTAAAGATATAAGGTATAAGATATATAATACAGGTTTATAAAAAAGAGCGATATTTTCTTTCTGAGAAAAACAACACTGGAAAATCGAATATATATTCCGTTAAAATTTTAACTATTTCCGAGAGTTTCAAAGAGTGTTTAATTAGAAAAATCCTTTGAAATAAGCTTCCTTATGCTTTTTAAATCTATTTTATATATGTTCCATGGCAAAATCAGCAAAATTAGTGAGCATTAAAAGGAAACAAGCTTTACTATTTATTGCGGCGTAAGTGGGTTGCCAACATGCCATTATGGTAGAGCAGAATTTCCATTCCAGCAAAGCCCTTTAATGCAATCACACGGCGCACATACAAATCGGCGGTGTCTCTTCCACTTGCCGCCGTGGTCCTCTGGCCACTCTCCATTTCCTAGTCCACACTTGCCGATGCGTGCAGCTGCTGCTGCCAGGACGACACTCGAGGGGATCAATAAACTTACACTTCCGAGACATATTCGTGTAATCTTAGCGCAATTTCCATAATGCGACTGCAATCGTCGGCGGCCAATATGAAAATTTGATTTCTAGCTTTCTCGCCTCTTCGCTCCTTCACCGCTCTGCGGGTTCAGCTCACATGTGCCACGCATAAATCAGATTTATTTTTCGATTTCGATTTTGGTTTTTATGTTTCGCTCGTTTCCTTACATGCATTTCAATGACTGTCTGTATGTGTGTGTGTGTGTGCGTTCATGTTTCGACTGCGGTGCTTTCGAGCCACCGGAAGCGTGTGTAAACCGCAGCAAGGCGACCGCAAACGCAATTTGTTGCTGTCAGGCTTGCCACTGTTGTTGCCACTTTGGTGCACGAGACGAGTACACGAATTGCTCGTGCATATTTTATGAGCGTGTGTGCGTGCATGCGTGTATTCGAGTATGGGCATGTTGGAGTGTGCGTGAGTGTGGTAAATGGTAAAACTACTTTTTTTGATGCATTACCATTTGCTGCCTGTCTGCTTCGGCAAGCAACAACAACAAATTAACAACAACCACCTCAAGAATAACAAAAACCTCATAAGCATTATTAGTTACAAACTTCTACTTTATCCGCTTCACATGCCTAAAAGTAGGCAGCAGCTTGTGTAAATTGCTTATTTATGAGTACATGTGCATTTGTGTGTATGCGTGTGTGTGGACTTGTGGCCAAAATGTCAGTAGCAAACAGAGCGTTATAGCTAACTAAATGCGTAACGAGGCGAAAGTGCGATTTGTTGTTGTGGTCTGTTCCGTCAGCGACTGCAACAATTGGATTTACGAGCTGAACGGGAGGGCTTTCACTTGAAGCAGAAAAGTGGATTGTGGCAAATAGTGCCAATATGTAACAACAACCTCACCACAGAAGCACTCAAGGAAGGAAAGAAGAAAGGCTGCCTTTGCCAGCATACAAGAAGAGTGAGGGGGCGACACATTTGCAAGCGTGTTACCAACAAAAATTCGAGCTACAACGGATTTGCATGCATATTAAAGACACTGAACCAATTTAAATAGTTGCAAAGCTAAAGGGAATTTATGTGTATGTAAATTGAAAATTCCGAAGGCGTCTTGGTTTGTGGCAGGAAAGCAACAAATCACCGCTGCAACTGTCAATAGAAAGAAATGCACGCGCGTGAGATGTTACGTACCGCCATGCACAACGAAACCGTCAACAGCAATGGCGCCTTCCTGTGGAGCAACCCCTCAGACCCCCTCTCGCTTCTAAAGCTTGCTTCTAAAAGCATGTCGCCATTGGCATATGAGAAAAATACATCTATAAATATTCCGTACGCGCTTAAATTTGCTACCGTTAACTTTAGAGACAGCGAAATAAATGTACTAAGCTCTTTCCCACTCTCGCTTTTTAACCATAGAAAATATCCGCTACCGTAGACGTCTTCAGATAAGTCCCTCGAAGTTTTTTAATTACCTCTGGATTTCTCAGTTGTGGCTGAACATAAAAGCTTTCTTGAATTAACCCCATTCTTTTAGTCGATGGCTAACATTTTGGATTGGCTAACAAGCCAAATACCGATTGTGCTTAATCAGCCTCGTTCAAGGCTTCCTCATCATACCTTGGCGCACTGAAGCTTCCACCACTGCCTTTTGGGAACACGCTTTGCAACAATGCAACTATTGCAAAATGCAGAAATTCTATTTCGATTTAGTGCCACAATCCGTCGTGGCGCCCACTGCAGCCAATAGTACCACCAGCGCCACTCGTCCATTTGTAAGAGCGGCAGCGAAGTCTACACTATGCTGCCATGTCGCAGCTCGCCTTTTAGCTCAGGTATTTCCGCGTAAACGTGCTCGTTTGCAGTTCGAAGCGGCTAAATGGATTTCGCCGCTCGGCGCTAATTGGACTTGAATTGGCAAGTGCCTTTGCAGCATTTTTACAGCTTACGGCTTTGTCATTTTGCCATTCGCTGTGTTTGTGTTGAGCACATGTGTGTGTGGGGGTGTAACGCGTGAAGGTGTGAAGTGTTTAGTTTGTTTTTGGGGTTGCGCACAAATAATTGATTTATGGGCGTGTATTTTCGCCTCCTTAGTTGTAGCCAATAATTAAAAGCCCGGCAGTATTGCCAGCTTCATCAATTACGAGCGTTGTCAATGCCAGACTCGAAATAAACGCGAACATAGCGATAGTTATTCGGCCGCTTGCACTTCCGGTCACGTATGGAAGTGACAGCAAAGGGGCGGCTCGCAAAATTGAACCTAAACTTTTGGGTTTAGCGGAAGGCAGCAAGAGAGAGAGAGGGGTATATATAAGTAATAAGTTCATGTTTTCCTTTTTTCCAACAAAACTTTTATTAGAGTATTAACACACTGATTGGGTATTATGTTGAGCTGGGTGGGGGACTTGCTACTATTAGGCTTTTCTGAATTATATAATTAATTGAGGGTTATTTAGACTTAGCGCTTCGAAAACAAAGGTTTTTTAAAGCCTTTTCAAAAGCGCTCATTGCTCAATAAATAAGTACTAAATTGGGCAGTGCTTAATCGGGGCATACTCTTGGCTACAAAAGTTGGTAAATTTTTAAGATTTTTTTTATCGAAATGCCAGCGTTTGCTTATTTTCTAGCAAATCCAAAAATCTGTATACATATAATTGCGAAAAATACAACTCTGTTTTGCTTACAATACAAAATTTCTGGAATACAATTTTTCGCCTTTCACAATTTAAGAACACTTAACTTAGTATAATTTGGGAGGACACGTTTTTACACGCCTTTTCTGTGTAAACTCTGCATTTCTTTACTTTTCTTGCTTTGCCAAAAGGGTTGCCCCCTCCAACTGTTGTCAGCACTCGCCTCTGCTATCTGACGCAAAATCAACGAAGCGAGAATGTGCCCAAAACGTTTTTGGAATTTTAAATGAAAAATTAAATAAAAATTACAGCAGAGATCATTCATATTGCTTTTGGGAAGATGGCGATGCTGTTCGAGCAATAATGGCTTCCGCTTTGCAAATGCGAATTGTTGCGGTGCCATTTTCATGCAGCTTTCGAATCCGCAGCGAATTCAAATGGCTTTTGTAAATTTGCTGGTAACGGGGAAAAGCGGGTCTTCAGAAAAATGTCGTCATCGACTGGCGTTTCCAAAAAGGGGCTATATCTAGCAGGAGTTTACGCTGCAACCAGCCCGTTTCAAATAGTGTCCAGATTCGGAATGGTTGTGAAACCAAAGGCGAGAACTAAGCCTACAGTTTGTCACTTCCGCCACACTTTTCTTCTACACTTGCTGCCAAAAAAGCAGCAGAGCAGTGACAGGAAACATTCTTTTTATTAAATATGCACCCCTTTTGCTTGTAACCGATTGTGTAGACTTTACTTTCACGCCACTACTCCCACCAGCAACACCACATCCAACACAACTTTCCTCCTCCTTCCTTGAGAAACTCCCAACTTGTATACACCTTCACTCTGTATGTTTAACACGTCTTGTTGCATATGTATCTACTTGTATGTATGTGTGTTGATGTACACTTGATGCCAAGTTTATCATAATTTTTGGTGTACTGATGTTAACAAATTTGCTCTGCATATCAAAGTAATTCGCCTTTGTTGCTCAGTGTCCCTGGGGACCCGACCGAGTGCCTGTATCCTTCGCACAAACTAACTTCTCTGCCACAGTGTGAAGCTACAGCGGCCTTCCTTGGTTGTTGTAAATAAGCAGAGCATCATCCCCCTCCCCCTCCTCATCGCTGTCCCCTACCATTTTCGCTTACTTTTTTAATATGCTCTCATATGAGAGTCTGGAAAAATGCAATTTTGCACATAAATTGATGAAATTTGCGCGCCGCTGGAATAATTAAGCAGTCAAGCTTAGCAAGCTCTGTGGGCGCCACGCCAACTGCCGCCGGAAGCCAACAAGCTACCATGTGGGCTGCCATTATAAGCAGCACGGTGCATGTGGCGCGTATTAACATGCCACTGCAGGCGCCTCCACAGCTGCATATAATTTTCTACTTGCATTTTATTCTCCCTTTTTAAGACATAAAATGAAAAAGATGAAGAAAACGCAAAAAAGTAAGTAATAGCATAATTTCAGTCAGCTTTTTTTTAGCGCCATGCAGAACAGGCGTGGCTTCGAGTGCGCGCTCCTTTGCTTGCAAGTTTCAACAGGAAACGGAAGTATTTAGCTTAAAAGCGCGCCCTTCTTCGTCCCTTCCCTGCCCTACTTGCATTCCACTTATTGCTCATGTGAAGCTGAAATTGCATGGTACAGCAGTTAAGGACACGTGCTCCTAGCGACGTTGCGACTTGCAGCAGCTGCCGTCAACGGCAACGTCACAGGCATTGCCACCTTTAACTGTTGTTGTTGACTGTAAGCGGCAGATTATGGGCGCCGCCAGTTTATCTGGTGCGCACACTGCCGCATTTGTTCCAAAATAAGGGACTTGCCCGGCGGCCTCAGGCGCTTTTTCAAAACATCATTAATCATTAGCGAAATGTCATTACGTGGCTCTGCCGCTTTCGTCTTTTTAGGTAAAAATGTCACCCTCCGGCTACAGCTCTGCCAACCTTTCCGCCCCTTCCGTTGCTGTCATCTTGCGCCACATTCTAAGCGGATTTTATGCCGTTTCGTTCGGTGTCGCCTTTTCGACAGTCATTATTGATGTACAGAAGACGTGAATTTGGTGTCTGTGCGAGTTGAAATGACGGCACACCTTTGCACTTTCTCGCCCACCCTACATCTCCACCCTCTATCCGCACAACTCGTGAAACCGCTTCCCTTTTGGCCACACTCCCGACACTTTCAGTGTCATCTTAAACGATTTTTTATATAATTTTTTTTAAGTATACAATTGCTGCAAAAAGGTTACATGATAAATTGCATGAAATCACTGAGGAGCACTGTCACTTCAACACCAGTCAGTCAGAGGGAGAAGAGGCGATAGCAAAAGGCCTTATCATTTATTATTCATGCAATTTAATATTTACTGAGAAGTTAATGTCATCTAAAGTCTGACGTCCCTTTTTGGTACCCTCCCTTTACACTTGACGCATGACGAAAAAAGCAAGAGAAATGGAATGGAACTCAGCTAGTCCTACGCCTCGGTTACTTGGACTGCAGCGCCAACTATATAGTTTTTATTCAACTTTTTGAGGAGATGAGTTCTAAGAGTTCCAAGAATATGCTTTATGATTCAAAGCGTTTGTCTTCAACCAACTACTTCAGAGCTTTATTTCAAATTATAAAGGTACAACTCTCCCTCGAACAAACATACCCTCTACGCTTCCTGTACCCCCCACACAAATTTTTTATAAAGAAATTGCCGCTTAAGTAATTTGTTCTGCTTGACGAGTAAATCGAAAAAGCACACATAATTGCGCACAATTTCAACGCCAAAAAATAAGCTTCAGATTGATGTGCTGCAATTTTTAACAATTTTAAGATAATTTTTTGAGAGGCGCCATTTTTTGCTACTGCCTTTTGAGACTTACTAAAGGTCCTTACTATCTCAAATTTCTAATTTATTCCTAATTTCTTGTGCATGCCTTTTGTATAAAAATAAAGTACATGGCAGAGTAGAAGGATCATTTCTAATTTATTCAAAATTTATGTAATTTTATTTTGAAGAATAATGGAACGACTTTGGAAGTGGTGGTACCCAAAATTGAACCCCTTCAAGCAGCAAACAAACTTCTGATATTGCGGAGTTAAATTTATTACTCGTACTATGCACTACTTTAGGAAAAGAACGCCAGAGATCAATATCAGCATTCAGTTTATTATAAAAGCGCCTGCAAAAATTGCAGGTGCTCTGGAAACTGGTCAAAAAATAATAGCAACAAAGTGTCAATAAATTAATTAATACAAATGCCATAATTTAGGGGTAAACGACATTCCCAAATTCAATGCAAATATTTGAAATATGGAGTAATCCCAACTGAAATAAAATATTTACCAACGCGGTGAACCAATTAGCAAAGGTAGGAATCTGTTGGCATTTATTAAAACGCATTTACCATAGAGCGGACACGCACGCGATCCCACTCCAATCAATCGAACTGCGTAGTCCACCCAAAGGACATACCCAGCAAGGAGCAGATGGCAACGCAACCCAACTTGGAGCTTGTGTGTCAGCTAAACTAATTGTACACGCCGAAGAGCAGGTGGAACTCCGGCATTAATGCCGACAGCAGAGACGACGACCACGACGGTTTGACTCAGCCGTCGGGAAACCCCTAGAGTGGGCGGCAGCGGGTGCCGCAGGCTGCAGCTACCCCTGCCACACAAGCGGCAACGATGAGTCATGAAGGTCATGACGAAAGCAACACATACACGCGCGCCATGTTCGAAACGCCACCACTACAGCGACAACGAAGAGCGCCGAGAGAAGGTGCGCCAACTTGAGCGGTCTCGCCGCTGGAGCAGGGAAATTCAGAAGAAAACAAATCCCTACGAGCGCGCTGCCACAGCCAGTGCGGCGCGCTGACGAGCCGCTCCAGCACTCGTAGCAGACAGTATGGCATTTGCCTGCCGGAGCACATAAACACGGAGCAGCGTGAGCGCGGAAGCGCAAGAGAGCGCGCGTGAGCTTCGTGGCGAGCAACAAAATTCGTAGGAAAAATCAATTTTGCAATGTTCTCAGGTAGCAAAGAAAATGCAAAATTTGCGTACTAATTTGTTAGCAATTATTGACTTGGCTAATAGCAATTCATTTATTTGAAGAGCAAAATAAAGCTATATTAAATGGTAACACCCTATAAATTATTCGTATTAATTATAGTTGAGAATCATTTCCGGCAACATTTATTGAACTCAATTAGAGCCTCTTCTTCAAGCTGCCAATGTGTGATTCAACTAATTATGTTTTTTATTACTACTATTTTTGGTTGGACAACAACTTGAAGAAACGGCAGCCGTTTGAAGTTTAAAAAAATTAATTTAAAAAATTTCCACAAAATCAAAAAACAAGAAAATATTCAAAGATTCGTTTCCTCCTACCTTCTGGAAATGTGTTCCAAAAAATAGTCTTCAAATAACAGCAAATATGCAGAGTGTGCGTTCACATTAATTTGGAGTCAACTGTCATGCGAATTTCCTTGAATTACAATTTGGAGGGATTTGTTTGGCGTTGAAAACTGTAAATGATTTTCTCTGCAAGCTGATATGTCAGGTAATGTTTATACATTTCCACGCACGATTTATATACTACTTATGGCAAAAGTAATTTTCTCAATTTTCCGACAGCTTAATTTTTTTACAAACTTGGCTGCGCAAATAAATCAAGTGTTACGCTGTCAAGCGAAGTTTTTATCTTCACAAGAGTATTTATATTTGTGTGTTTTGCTATTTTCCACAAGAAGTGTTTTCCGACTTTCCGAGTTTTATCAGTTTATTTCACTTCAAAGTCTGCTGCTGAACTGCGGCAATTCGTTGCGGGAAGTTGTTTTATTTCCACCCTTGTTCTAGGCAGATTTTCGGGAACGCGAGTGGCGAGAGCAATTTCCCAGAGCTCGAGCTTTGAGTTGAGCAATATTTCCCTATGTGAGCAATAAGGGATGGAATCTGAATTCTCACGTGAAAATTGCGAAAATAAAGAAAACAACGCAAATTATATCACAGCAGTAGTAAAACAGGAGTACAACCAGTGAAAACGGTTAGTACTGGCAACAAGGGCTTTTATAAGTGATTGGTAATTTATAAATTTGTTCAGGAAAGTGGCTAAAAAGGCCGCGCATACACGGTGGCCTTCTAATTTTTAAAATTTTATAAACAGAATTTACTTACTAAATCGCCGTTTGATTCAATACTTGTCGTATGTCGACTTTTTCACTTTTTGCAGTTTTAAGTTTAAAGTAGGTACTCCCATTTTTTTTTGGCACGGTAGATTTGTCTGAAAATCGAGTATTTGGTAGAGTGAAACCTTGTTATTAATACTGTTTATTCCAAAAGATCGACTTTTCGATATTTAGGAAGATATAGCCAAATGCCATCCTTAACTCAAAATGTGAAAAAATCGACATACGACAAGTATTGAATCAAGCGGCGAAATGTCAATGCAGATTTGCTATAGGTTTTTTATTTCTTCAAAATGTTGTTGCGAAAAAGGATTTCGCATAAAATTATTTATTTTGAAGAGTTGAGTAGTAAAAAGTTTTAATAAGTTTCCCACAACAAATGTTTTTCAATAAAACTTTTGTTTTGCAGAAAAATATTGTTTGGAAATAATTTCCTTTCGTTTGTACTATTTTTTCTTAATGAGTAGAGCAAAAAAAATGCTACATTTTTTTATAAAAATTTTTCACTTGCATGTTTACCAAATATAAGTTAAGCTTAATACCAACGCTTTTCCCTTGAACAAACAAAAGCTTATGACGGGGCATTGCCAACATTTAAAGTAGGAAGGATATTTTTAAAAGTTACTCTCTGGCACTCCAAATACTCAAAGTTCAGTAGACATGAAGTCAGGAAGAGGCAACTCTATTCCTGCTTTCTTGTCTGCTCATTATGCGTTATTATTTTATTTGTTAAGCAGGCAGGTCTTCAGAGGAAACGTCAAATTGGCTATAATTTTGGTGTCGCTTGAATACCCTCACTGCCAGCAGAATATGTACATGTTCGTGCCCCTTAAACTTACGTGGAATGCGGAATGATGCGTGAATTTTGGTGGCAAGATGAGTTCAACACTTGACGATGCTGTCAGTAGGTAGAGGAAATGAAAACTACAGTAGTACATATATCAAGAATTCTGTCTACTTCGCATTTTTCCTACGATCTGAAATGGAGAGTGGCCAACTTCAAGCTTTTTGATCATCTTTCAGTAACTTGAGGATTTTCCGATTTCTTGAATTTCAACTTAGGAAAAGCTAAATTATGGACATAATTTCTCAGAACCTCACCGGCTTTCTGAGGAGCACATGCTCCCTTTAATAGTCAATAGTTTTGCCATCGGGCACAAACTTATGTGTAACTTTTGCTTATGTATGCACGAGATAAATACAAAAAAATTACGTTTTCTCATTTAAACCAAACTTTGGTCACGTCCTTTCTATACACAAAATGTAGGCGCATTGTCAAAAAACTATATAACTTCCATCAAGCAAACATATTGTGTTTCCACCTTTTGCGGTCACTGCTGACCACAGACTAGCATATCCTCATCAGTGATGTCATACGTCTATATCCCAGTGTTAAGTTATTAAAATACCTAGCGATAACAGCAGTGTGCGTCGAGAAAAACTGATTACGGTAAACGCGGCGAATGTTACTCCCGCCAAGAAAGGGACGAAGAAAGTGTGACATTACACATACGGTTCGCTGACGGTTGATGCACATACGATCTTTTATGGGAAGAGCCATAAAAGATTGGAGTGACAGCAAGCGACAACGAAGAGCAGATGCCCCCTGACCTGTCAGCAACCTCCCGCTGAGGAAGAGTCGAGTGAGCATGTGAATAGATTATCGGTATCACAGATGCACTCTTATCTGTTAGCAACCTCCCGCTTAGAAAGGGTCGGTTGAGCGCGTTGTACGACGCTAAATATAGTTATCGCTTGGTATTTTGTAGATAGCACTTAAGATATATGTACTGGAGCCGTATGGCACCATGTACTTAGGTAGGCTAAGATTTTGATATAAATAAACGCTTCAGGCAACTGAAGAACCACTCGTGAAAAGAACGTCTTTTAACATGGTGACCCCTAGTTTTTAAAGCACGCAACGAAATTGTCAGTGTTGAAGTGTTGATGTGTAAAACGCGCGACGAAATTCATTTAGTGTTGTGATTTTAAGTGCGCGGCCAGCTTATTTTTAACTGGCTTTCGGCAGTAACAATTCGTTTTTTGGTGTTTAGTGAAAATATTGCGAAAAAGCAATATTAATAAACATCCTTAAAAAAAACATTAAGAATTGGTGAAACTGCATTTTAGTGAAAGTGAAAGTTTTAATTAAATTATGGAGGACACACTCAACTATCAACAGGAACTGGCAGAATCGATACGGACAGGCTACCAGAAAGCAGTGGCCTGTACCGATGAGGAGAAGCTGGACGATCTGGAACAAATGAAGTCTGCTATTGAATACCAGTGGAAAGTGTTCCAGGCCAACCACGCCATGCTGCTACCACTTTCTTCATCCGTAAAAAAGGAACAGGAAATGGTGCAGGAAATGGTCTTCGCGGCAACAACAAAATTAAATAAAGTTATTCTGCGAGCCAAGGAAGCAGGTAAGTATAAAAAATTTTTTATTGTACCAAGGGTTAAATATGATAGAATGGCCCACCACTTGTATAATTTTAAATGGGCTTTACAACAATTTAAGACTGGTGTAATCGATTATTCCGAATTACGGGAGATGGCGATAAAGTCGGAAAATGCTTATTTGGAGTACTTGGATGTAGTAGTGGAGGACGATCTAACGAGTCAGTTTAGGTTCTTTTGGGAAGAATTCGGAAGCATTCCTAGGGACCTGATAAATCAGCAGATATGGATTAACTGCCATAAAGTTCCTAAATCGAATGATGTGAAGGTTTTGGAACAAGAGCAAGTGATTGTAGAAAGCACTGCACGGGCGACAGATAGCAGTGTTAGGAAAATCACAACTGTAGACACATTTAAATTCCAAACAAAAAGTAAGGAAGGATGTGTGTTGAATTGTGTTACTGACCATTTTTTGGGTTATTGTAGCAAATTCAAGGCTCTCAATGGAAATGAGAGATTCTCGCTGGTAAAAGCAAAGAACATATGCTTGAAATGTTTAAATAACGGGCATAGGGCTTTTACCTGCAAAAGTGAAGGATGCAAAACATGCAATGGTGCGCATCATACATTATTGCATGGGGATGGTATGTGGGAAAGTGTCATAATTAAAGACACCAAAAAAACCCAGCCAGTCCTTTTGTCAGCAGAGTGGGAGATAAGTTTTACCCAAACACTGGCGTTGCAAAAGGAATCGCTAAGGCGAAATTTTGAATTCAAAGAAATTCAGGCCAGAGAACGGCATGCAAAAGAAGAGAAAGAGGGTGAGAAGCAAGCTAACCAAACTGTTAGAGATGAGGACAGGGAATTTATGGTTAAGCTTCCATTAAAATCACCAGTATCAGGGTTAGGGGAATCTGCAGTAGTAACCAAAAAGCGGGTCCCTGTTTTAGAGAAGAAACTTCAGGAAAACAAGGGGCTCTTTGGGAATCACCTGGAGCAGATTAAACCGAAACTTAATCCTGTTGTAACAAAAAATATTTCTTTACAGAATCAGTGGAGAAGGAAGATAAAATGGGACACTGAAGTGCCAAGAAACGTGATTCTAGATTGGTGCAGTATTAGAAGCGAATTGCCATACCTTCATGAAGTAAATATTCCGAAGAACTTGGTATCCAGCAATGCAACGAAGGTAGAGTGGCATGGATTTTGCAAGGCCTCCACGAAAGCATATGGAGGTATAATATGCGTAAAATCAGTCAATGGATTGGAAGAAGCCACTGCCAAATCAAGAGTGGCACCGATCAAATTAATAAACTTACTAATGCCATTGTCTGAAAACCCCAATTATTATAGGGTTTTACTACCGGGGCATTTTCAAGTTGAGAAACCGCTATCCACGCTTGTCAATACTGGTGATAACCAAGGTTATCACGGGCTGCGGGGCCACTGCAAGGCAGTGGAGGAAAAGGGGAAAGAATTCTGGAAGCGGTGGTCGTCCGGGTGTTTATCAAAACTGAAGAAATGGTATGAAGGAAAAAGTCGGTCCGCCAATAAAAAACCAGATGGATTGGTTCTCTTAAAAGAGGATAACGGTATCCCAATGAACTGGAGATATGGCCGGGTGATCAAACCTATTATGGGCGTCGATGGCCTGTGTAGACTGATCAAAGTCAGGACCAGCACTGTAGTGTTCCAAAGATGGATACACAGTGTTTGTCTATTTCCTATCGGAGAAGAACCGATAGGAGAAAAGAGCGAACTGAAAACTGCCAGAAAGAAAGAAACCAAATTAAGAAAGTCAAGCAGAATAAAATATATAAATTGTCTGTTCACATGGTTTTCTCTGCTATGCATACTATCACCCAGGTATGGGCAAATTAGAATTTATTGTTTTAAGGAAAAGGCAGGGATTTTCGTCGAACGCCAAGGCATCGTGGGACTGAGCCCAACATCATGGAAGACAACAGCACATCTGGCAGACTATGGAGCACATAAAGACAAGCTACAAACGCTATTGGACGCCTTGGAGAATCGAAGAAAACTAGTCCCTAAAAACCAATACCTCGAGCAGACAAACCAGCGGCTTCATTTTAAGTTGACCGGCACCAGACGAAACCAAGAGGCAACCATCTTAAGCATGCTGAAGAATGGTAGAGCAAGTCGCAGCTGTCCACTAGCATTCATGCGGATGATATGGCATTCGATGTTCGCACTGATGGATGAAGAGCCTGATGATTCCCAAGTTCAAAAAATCCAAAACGAACGGGAAAACGAAGAATATCTCCTGGAGCTAGCACGAAACCAATCATCAATTCACTACATGACGATGGACGTGTTATGGAAGCCAAATGATGTTATCTGTAGCAACTTTTCCGCAATCAAAAAGGCAATATCTCAATTAATTCATGCCACGAACAATGACCTGGCTGAAGATGTACTCCTCAATATAAGTACAGCAGTGACGAAATCGCTTAGAGCTGTTAAACAAATGCAGCGAGCTTTCGTCGAACTCATACGGAATCCAAAGGGCAAATTTATAGAAAGATTGCTGCCTTTGGACCGTTTCCAAGAAGAGATATACCACTACCGAAGGAGAAAAAAGATGCTACTCTGTCCGCAGCTGGATCCACTTTACAATTTTAATGCAGTACCAATATGCGAAGTTCAGCTGCTATTAAAAATTCGAACGTTGCCACGGATCTGTGAAATCAATATGATGCCGTTACGAAGTTTCTAATACCAGCTACATACAGCAAACTCTTGGATGACCGCCGTGACCGAAGAAACACCAGTTGAATTGATCTGTAGCAATGACCACTCCACAATAACGCTACGGGATCAAGGTGTAGTGCAGCTAAACCCAGGATGTCACATACAAGAACTGGAAGTCAGCTTATGGGCGTATGACGAATTCACATCCAATATTAGCTACATGATTCCAGTGATGAACATCAGCAACCATCTACCAACCCTTAAGCATTTGGAAATAAGGGGTGAGTTAGAAACGTTCAAGATATCGAAGATACCCGCGCCAAAGGCAATACTTGGTTTCCCCATCGATTTTGATTCACATGACGCCTTTCATTATGGCATGAGCATCACCAACTTCATTCTGCTGTTAATCGCTGGTGTCGCGATATTTTACATCCTTAAGAAGATCTGCGGTACCACAACTCGAGGCCTAATTCCAGTCGGCGAACTCGCATTCGGGCGCTAATCCTTGGCACGTATGTTGACAAAAGTATAGGGTAGCATTATAAATTTTACGTTAAAAAAATATTTACATACAATTGAAGATAAGCCCATATTAGAAATAATTACATACACACATAATGAAAAAGGCAGTCGGTTCAGTTTTTGTTCTATTGAAAGGATACATCCTTTCAACGCGGGCAGTATGTTAAGTTATTAAAATACCTAGCGATAACAGCAGTGTGCGTCGAGAAAAACTGATTACGGTAAACGCGGCGAATGTTACTCCCGCCAAGAAAGGGACGAAGAAAGTGTGACATTACACATACGGTTCGCTGACGGTTGATGCACATACGATCTTTTATGGGAAGAGCCATAAAAGATTGGAGTGACAGCAAGCGACAACGAAGAGCAGATGCCCCCTGACCTGTCAGCAACCTCCCGCTGAGGAAGAGTCGAGTGAGCATGTGAATAGATTATCGGTATCACAGATGCACTCTTATCTGTTAGCAACCTCCCGCTTAGAAAGGGTCGGTTGAGCGCGTTGTACGACGCTAAATATAGTTATCGCTTGGTATTTTGTAGATAGCACTTAAGATATATGTACTGGAGCCGTATGGCACCATGTACTTAGGTAGGCTAAGATTTTGATATAAATAAACGCTTCAGGCAACTGAAGAACCACTCGTGAAAAGAACGTCTTTTAACACCCAGTGACCGCTGAAAAAGTGAGCTAGAGCCACCAACCACAGACGGAAATTGCCAACGAATTCAAACAGCTGCAAACTGCAATGGCCGCCACTGGCACTCCGCGCTGTGATGTGATTTGTGGGTGCCATGAACTGATGTTGGCCGCTGGCCATCGGTGGCTGTTCGCTCTTGGCACATTCAGTTGACAACGTGCACGTGTGCTGGCCGGTGTTGCCACAGTGCTTTGCAATTAAGCTGCATGTCCTTGCAGATGAGTGACACGCTGTAAGTGATTGCATTGCATTGAAGTGGAGTGGAATGGAATGGAGTGCTCTTGCCAAGGGAAGAGTTGAAAGTATGCCAATCGTATTTCAATTATTTTCTCTGCTAATAAACATTCCGCCGCTCCGCCGCTCCACTACAGCTCCTGCTTCTGCTCCAGCTGCTGCAAATGAACGATGCTGCGAGGTGCAGCTGGAGCTGGAGCTTACCTCGCGTGAATTGTGCGCTTTATTAATTGCGGAGCAAGTTGCTCCGGCTCTTGCAGCTACAGCAGCTGTCAGTCCGTGCTGCCCATATAAATCACTCGACTTTTTGTTTACCATACAAATGTGTATAGTGCGTATGTGTGTGTGTGTTCCTGCTGCAGCATGCGTGTCTTCCGGCATTAAATCTAGCGTAATTCTGGTACAATTTGTTTTCTTTTTTGTTGCCTTTCAACAAGTCTTCAAGCGCTGCCAACTAAATTTTTTTGCTGCACGAAGATGTTATAATTATTGCGCCAAAATTTATGTGCCCCAGTGGCTCAGTGCGTCCAGACTCCGGAGTGGGGCGTAGCTGCTGCAGTTAATATTTATAGCAATTTAATCTACTCACTTTTATACACACACACACAAGCTCATATGGCACACAGTTAGCATGTGGGTGTGAATGGTCGCTGACCCTTTGTAGTTGGTGTGTTCATTAAATATCCGCACGGAATTGCTTGATCATACACAAATACACTGACAACAGTTTTTGTGTATAAACCGAATCAACCACCCCGTGACACCTTCGCATACAAACAAAATACAACGGCGTTGTATTCAAGGGAGTCCCATGTTTAAACCGGCATTCTCTTCAACAAAACGTTACAAAGTTGTTGGCTGTTTCTCAAAGGACTTTTGAAAAAACACTAAAGCCCAACTTTAGCATAAAATACAAATAAATATTTTCATTTAAAACTTTTTTATTTTACATTTCCTGCGCTGCCTTTTAATACCCTCAATTTTCTCTAATCCTTTAATGCACACAGCGCCCGCCCTTTCCACCAGCCATGCGAAAATCAACCTAAGCTTTTGAGCGAAAGGCAACTTTTTCCAAATTAATTCATGAAAAAATCATAAGCCAAAGCGGCAAAAGTTATATGCTTTCCAAGACAGAGATACGGAGAAGTGCTGCCAATCGACTTGACTCCACTCGATTTGTGCGAATTGAATTTGCAAATGCAGGACGCAATGAAGCATAAATTCAAATTGGAAAAAAGAAGGCTCTTTTGCATGCGGGCATATTCGATATGCTGGCAGCCAACACTAACATTGGCAGGGCAATGAAGGAGGGATTTAAAAAGGCAATGAAATTCAAGAGAAAGTTTCTAATGCGCGCAAAAAGAAGAAGAAGATGCTGAAACTTACAGATCAAACAGTAATTTGGCGTAACGGTAAAGGATGCATTCAATAGTATTCCGATTGAATAACTAAACAAGTTAAATCAGTCATGAGAAGGGATTTTTCTAAGCCGGTCGCATTTAATTTTCCAATAAAAATTCAGCTTCCAAACAATTCTAAAACTTGCTTGAGAAATTAAATCGTCTGTTTCTGTCATTATCTAATTACTGTCATGATGACTGACAGCAATCTCCAAGATTTTTCCTATCAACTACACAGTGTAACCTTCTCTGTACAGAAAAGCCTGAGAAAGCAAACAGTCTCTTTTCAAAGTCTTTTTCAAGAACGCTTATCACTCATTCGACGCACTTCATCAATAAATCTTGCCAGCCATTGTGCAATTCAGCTGCCATTCATGGCTTACGCGCTGTTGTCGCTCTTATCAGCGCATCTGTCTTTGTCGAGCGTTCCCACAACCCGCGGGACACTGTGCCATAGCAATGAGCTTCTCTTCTTGAATTAGAATGGAAAGACGACAGTTAATTCCTCTCGAAATTATTTCACATTTGCAACCCTCAAAGCTGAATATCAGGCCTCTACCAGCACGAAACAGCTGAAAATTAAGACATTAAATGGAAATGGGAAACACGACAGACTTATACATTTGTATAAGTAATTGAAAACAAAACGGATACATTTAAAATTGCGTGGATTCTTATGAATCGTTTAGGATTAACATATTCGTTACAACGGTTGAGTTTTGAAAGTGTTGTTGGGATACCATTTGAGATTATGGTCCATGGTAAGGCTGGGTTAGCGACTAGTTCGTTGAAAAAGTCTGCCATCGTACTGAGGTACGATGTTCCATATCTGCCTGGGGCTGGGCATGGGCGTAGAAAATGAGGAATTGCTCTCTTTTGTTTCTTATTAAGACATCTTTTATATAAATCGTATTATTATGGCCTGTAAGTCACAGTCAAACCATTCAAATGAGATATTTGTTATTCGGATCAGCTCCTAAACGTAGCTCGTGTTGATAAAGTTTCGAATTGTGCTGTTATTGTAAAGTCAGATTTAATTATCGAAACCTCTTATACTCTAACCATTTTATCTTGTTGCAAAGTGTCTTTAAGTAAACAATTTTGAATTTACTATTAGAATGAAACCTTACCGAAACATCTTCAGCTTACAACATGAAGTCATCAGTCAGCTGCCAAATCTGCCTTCAAAACAGACGCACAACTGTAATCCAAAAGCAACAACAATTCCTACTGTCGGATTGCCCTGTTCAATGCCAATCCACAGCGTAACGCAGACATTGCATGCAACCCGGATGCAGCGCATCTCTGCATATTTGGAAATCTCGATAGCGAAGCGAAAATACACAAAGATTCGCATAAATTATGAGCTCTTTTTCGGTGCTTCAAATGCACATAACGGTAGGTTAGTTATTAGACGGTAATGAAACATAATGAAGCGCTATTAGGCGCACTTTTTGCCACACTTTGTTGCACGCAGCCAACGATCTTCGAACTATTCAGCGGAAAAGTGGAAAAGTGGCGAACAATGCAGCCAAATGAGCTTGATGCAGTTGCGAAGGAAGGCAGCGAGCGTAAACTATTTTCAAATTTCAATACCGAAATTATTCTTAAAAGAATTGCAAGCAGTTAATTGGATGTGGCACCAGCAACAGTTAAGGTCGTGCCACTTAAGGAAAATAGAGACATCTGTCTGCCTACCAAGCCGGAAGTTTTTGCATATTCTTGGCATTTACAAAGTATGATCATAATACACAAATTGGCAATATTGAAATTTGGCATGAAACCATTCATGACAGAGCTCATTAATTTCAGCCACACTTTGCTTCTTGCGAAATAGCACAATTAATTTATTTAAAGCAGCCAAAACCGAACCCAAATTTCATAATTCAACATATTTGAGTCAATTTAAAATAGCTGCTAGTATCGAGAAACGGTAAACAGAAAAGAATAAACTCACAGAGCGAACTTTTTTGAAAAATATATGTTGAAATCATCTTAAACTCAAGGGTATAATATCCATCAAAAGGTTCAATGCTTGCTCTATATTTGTCTTTTGTTTATATTCGGCATTGTGCATTGCCTTGCTTACGTTACGTTACCTTACTTTGTACTTGTTACATAGCCGTATGCACTACAGGGGATACCGACTAATGAATGGTGATTAAACACTAAGAAGTTGCGCTTACTTTCCCAGCTGCTTTTAACATATGTATCTACTGCCATTTTCTATATATGTAGATATATGATATTTTTTAACATTTCATAACAGATTGATTTTTGAGAAGGATATACTGAGTCAAGTATTTGAGATTTCTGATACAAAGCGATGACCAAAACTTTCTGTACTGTCTTAGAACTATCAACTATTTAGAGCTATACTTGGTATAAAGAAAATAAATTTCTGCATTAGATATATATTTTTCTGTTTTAACATTATATTTTGTGTTCTTTATACAGATGCTACGTTTTCCTATGAAAAATAACAATTCAAGTGGTAATCAATATCGACAAGGCATAATTTTTCACTAATAAGTAGCAGTAACTCTATGAAGCTTGGTTACGATAGACTCTTTTGATTTTTCGGTGCTGCTAGATACTAATCAATTCCAAGACAATTAAATACAGTTAATCCGCTTTGAACGTGAGATTGCAAGTTTTAAATAAATGAAATTCCTAGGATTTTCCCAAATATCTAAAAATAACCAAATGCTCAATGAGCGGGCAATATCCGCATTTCGAAAAATCGCAAAAAAGGCGGTATTTTTTGTTAGCCTTTGTTTTGATCATCTTCATTCTGGTGTTATGTTGGTTGTTTGTTCTGAGACGGAATTTGTGAACTGTAGCGCTGCGCCATCTCTAGAAATAGTTCGCTGAGGGAGTCGGTCGCAGCACTTGAAGTAAGTAGTACAAATATGTGTACGCATCTGAATGGATGAGCATATCTATCTACATATGTGTATCTTAATGTGTAGCAACGTATCCGCGAGATGTACCTCATTAATTATGAACATCAGAAAGTAATTGTTGTTGGTGGAGTCGCTGCTGCTAATCTCTTTAATAATTACAAATAATTGTGCTGGTTGTACAGTTGCTGTGGTTGTTGTGGTTGTTGTAGTGTTGGCTATGCTGATTGTTGTTGTTGGTGGCATTTCATGCCATAAGTAATCAACGCTTAGCAATGATTAACCGCGTTAAACTGTTCACAACAAATTTCAGAGATGACGCGGCGAGCAGTTTTTCGGGTAGTTCTTGTTGTTGCTGCGGTTGCTGCGATAATGCTGCTGTTGCTGCTGCGTTATCGTTTAACTGTCAAACTTTTAATTAATCTTATTAAATTGTTGGCTGCTTTGTTGAAGTAGTAAAAGTAACCATCAAAACTGACCAAACAATTCTTTTTTATTTGATTAATTATGATATTTCATAGCGTTTTTGCAGTCCCACGCAATCCTTCCCAGAACAATATAAATATATTTGAAAGAAATCAAAAAGTGAATAAAATGGAATTTAATATTTTTTCTTTCTCCGTCTAAGCATTAATATCGATATTATTATTACGTAAAATGTTTTATTATAATAAAATTCTCAGCATGTGATAAATCGCTTTGAAGAGTAAACTTTTAAATGCTAAGGAAATAAATTTGAAAGTGGGGGAATTGGTTATTATGTATGAAGTGCTAATATTCTTTAGTATATCTCAAGATAAATTTATGACATTGTTTATTTTTTTTCTTGTTGGTAAAACCAACAAATTATATGAAATCATTGGATTAATATTTGAATTGTGCATAGTCTCAAGCTCAAAAAATTATCATGCTTGGACAAACAGCGTCCTGAGTGCCTTTAGATATTTTAAGCACTAACTATGAGGATGAAGAATAGCTTGTAAATACCTGATAGAACGATTATACAATTCACCACTTTCTTAGTACTTGTATGAACAATGCCATATGCAAAACTCTGTCAATCGTATGATCCATCCTTATATAATAATCGTAGATAATTTGGCGCTCACCCAGCATCAGTTTGTAATGACGACAACAGCTCAATTAGCAAAGTATCTATTAGCCAGCGAACGCACTAAAAGCTAGAAGCAGCAACAACAAAAACCATAACAAAACGTGTAGTTGAAGTGAATATCTGACGGCGCTGCTGCTTTTTTGCCGCCTGAATCTCATTGTGTGCAAGATGAGCTTCGATTTTTGAGCATCTTTTCAAGCGCTGGGATTCTCAGTTGTGGCTATAAAATCGGCGCACACAGCTCCACTGGCAACAGTTCAATCGAAGTAACGCTAGCAATCAGAACGAAACGGAGTGCGTCCAGAAATGAAACTGGTCTGTGGATTCAAGTGCGCTGCAAGAGTGGATTACTAACGCTACTTCCACTCCGTCTCTTCCACAGCAATTATTCACATTGATCGGCCCGCTGCTGCTCGGCTTTGCGGCAGCAGGCAAACTATCGTCGCAATATCTGCCGCCGAGCTACGCAGGCTCCTCCGGCGGCCATGGCGGTCTGCTGCAGGGTCCCGAGGCGTTTGCACAGCGACCCTCCAATCAGTATCTGGCGCCGCAAGCCAGCAACCTGCATTACCATGGCGTGAGCGGCGCCGGACACAGCCCGAGAACGAGCTTCGCCGGTGCCTTCAGTGGAGCTGGAGCAGGTGCTTTCAGTGGAGCTGGAGCACCTGGCGCGCCGGGGGGTTCAACAGCACGCTACGCACACAACAATGCAGCTGCACAGATTCCCATACTGCGCAACGACTACACCAACGATGGCAGCGGTAACTACAGATTCGGGTGAGTTGGGCGGGGTGTTGGGCAGCCGGATGGATCGGTAGCCTTAGTTGGGCTTCTATGCAAGTTGAAGGGTAACAAACTGAAATATGTTCATGCCTGCAGCTACGAAACCGGAAATGGCATACGGCATGATGAGACCGGCGAGTTGGAGGGTGGCTGGCCTCACGGCTCCCAGAGTGTAGCGGGCTCTTATTCCTACACGGGCGATGATGGACACGTTTATACTGTTAACTATAAGGCCGATAGCAATGGTTTCCACGCCGAAGGCGACCATTTGCCCACACCCCCACCAATACCGCCAGAAATTCAGCAGTAAGTATTAGCAACATTTACATACTTGCAGAAAGTAGAACCCTTAATGTCTGTGCTTGAAGGTCACTGGCGCTACATCAGAGCAGTGGCTCAACTGGCGGCGCTTATGGTGGCTCTCCTGGTGGAGGGGATGGCGCTTATCGTGGTGGTGCTGGTGCTGGTGCTTACGGAAGAGCGGGTGGCTCTCATGGTGGAGCGCCTGGCGCACATGGTGGAGTGGGCAGTCATGGAGCTGTTGGGTTCGGCGGTGGTCATCACGCCGCTGCGAGCGCTCACGCACCAACAACAAGCTATCTACCGCCACAACAACAGGGTTACCAATACGGACGACGACACTGATGCCCTCCACCCAACCACCTCTCTGAAATGGTTAATGACAGAGCTTCGATGTTCATTGGAAGTTCACAATGTCTCGAAATGTAAATGCAATAAAATTTAAATATTTTCAAAAAGTAGAAACACAGCATTTTTCTCCTCTTTTCGAGTGGAAGGGGGATAGACACGCCCACTGCCGTTTATTTGAAAAGTTTTTAAGCCCAAACTGCTCATTAAAATTCACCAGCGTCTCTTAAGCGACTTAACGCATCCACTCGGGTTGGTCGGCGGCACATAATGAAAAACTTTCGACAGCTTCATCATGCAGCGAAATGACAAAACAACAACAACAACAGCAGCAAGAAAGCACACGCATTTGCGTTATACTCGTATGCTGTAAAAGCTGAATGCAGCAGAAACTTTGTTTATGCCAACATCGCTTAAGCCGCAATGATTGTATTTGGCTGAAAAGGGTTTTGAACCCAAAAGTTCGACGGCGAATGAGGACAAAATAAGCCCGAAGATGCTGCTGATATCGGCAATTAAAGCACTCGAAGTGGAAATAAAAGGCACAATGTAATTCTGAAAGAGAAATGTACTACAGAAAATAAAATTCAAAAATTTTGAAACAATTTGCGACAGAATATTTTGTTCTAATCAGCTTTAATAACTTCCAAAAATGTCTGAAACCTTTTCAAGCGACTGTTTGAATGAATCTCAAAGTCAATGACTTCAGCTCCTTGAAATCAAATTTGCTGAAATGCGAACAGGCGTTTTTTTATTTACATACCACGTAACAACGGTTAATGTATTTAAAAGTGTCAGTCTTTCTCTCAAGCCCGTCATTTCCGTGCATTTCATTATTCTGGTTTTACCATTTTTCATTTCTGGCAGCAAGAAAGAGCCACTCTTTGCGCTTTCTTGTGCCAGCAGTACACGGCTAGAAAAATTTGCATATGCTTGCTCAAAGAAAATCCGCTAAAATTTATGACCTGCCGCAGTTGAGGACCGCAGATTGCGTGCTAAAGGACCTGCACGTTTCGACTGGGAAGTGGTCGCCTCAATAATGGCAACACTCTACGCAAAGCCAAGCATGAAGTAAAATATAATGATTAAAATTATGGTTCAACGGAGCAGTTTAATTTATGTGAGCAGTGGAGAATCCCTTCCAATACACAATTTTAATTAATATTTGCAACAGCGAAAGGGTTTTTTTTTATGCAAAAAAATGTGCATATCAAGAGTAAAATTGTGTTCCTATCTTAAGAAAATGATAAATTTTATGGGAAATTAAGAAGGACCCAAGCCAAAATGGGCGAATAGAAGGAAAAGGCAAAAGGAGCGCCGAATGCTGTGGACACGCGCGAACGAAAATGCACAAATGGCGCAAATTGGCGAAAACCTCCAAGCCTTCAAGCGCGAAGTGGCAGAGGCACTGGTCTTAAAAATGTCTTCTAGCTCTTTTATGCTATGCTACAAAAAATGAAGGCATTGTTTTTATGAGCGTACGAGCGAAAGCGCGGGCATTCGGTAGTGCTGTTGATTTTACGACAAAATAAAGACAACGATTACTTGAAGAAGATCCGAAATTGATATATCGAAAAATGTTACATATTACAATTGGACAAGTCGAATAAAAGAACCCTTTCGGTAGGCAAATAAACCTAAAATTCAGAGAAATTAGTGATATTTTCGAATTGATTGATCTGACTAAGAGCGCTCGAATAAACAGAAATATACACTTTAATAAACTGAAATTTTAAAATTTAACAACTGAAGTGCGATAAGTTTTGAATTAAGTTTAATAAAAAAATGTTTTTAGAGAAATATTAGGAAGATATAGTTTAGAAACCAAAAATCGCCAATCCAAAGAAATAATTGTATTCTATACATAAAACAAAAATAAATTTTTTTTAAGAGGCAAGAGCCAAGAAAAATCCGATTTTTTGAATAACTCGAAGCTGAACTTTATAGCACTGGCATATGACAAAGGAAAAGCGAAAAAGGAGCGCTGCCAGCGACAAAGGAAATTGCCTGAACAGAAACAGCAGGCGATTTCCTCAAGTCACAACAATTTTCTCGGCAGAAAAGAGGATGCGAAATGCTCACAGAGCAAGAGTGGAGGAGGGTTCTGTATGCAAATGGCTGTAGTTTCCTTAAAGACAGGACATTGCCACAAGCTGCAGCGTGGTGACAGCAGTGGCAGCAAATGATTGAGCTTATTGGAATGCAAAAAAGGCAGGAAATGTGCAGAAATTTCTAAAAGAAAATGCGGTACTAAACTGCTGACAGACGTAAGCACATTTACCGAATGCACTTTGCCGCTGTTGTTGTTGCTGCTGCTGCAGAACGCCTTTGATGAAGGTAAAGCTGATGGTAAAGCAATGCAAGGATGGCGTACTCGCATAAATGTTTTTTCGAAATTGAGTTTGCGGCCTTAAGGAATGCGATTTTAGCAAATGCTTTTAGTCACAGTCGGTGTAAATCTAATAAGGAACCGGGGAACAACTACAGAAGGACTTCGTATAAAATAAATTGCTGCTGATATTTATTGCAAAAGTAGGAATTGCAAAGCGTAGTTGACTTTTATGTGAATGCATATGTTATAAGCATATACTTATAAAGGATATAGCGCTATATGAAAAGCAGCAAAAAGCTCGTGCGTGTTTGGCGCTCATCGATATTGCGTGCGTGTATAAAGCTAAGAGTATAAAGTTATTTACTATACAGGGTACATGTGATATACCAAAGATCTTTGGTGCTACTTTGACAAGAGTTTTGCAA
Source organism: Neria commutata (assembly GCA_963457695.1). Classification (NCBI taxonomy): domain Eukaryota; kingdom Metazoa; phylum Arthropoda; class Insecta; order Diptera; family Micropezidae; genus Neria; species Neria commutata. Next base: position 365,673 of record OY735249.1, read on the forward strand.
GCGGATATGAATTAAAAGAAAAAAGAAATAATAACGCAAAAGGCTCAGAGAAAGCACTTTAAAAAATGTATTATAATTTTTTGCATAAAAGTAAAAGCTTAAAAAATAGTTTCCTTAGCAACCCTGTTGCCGGTGAAAGTGGCTGGAAGCGCCTGTTTGCATGCTACGGCAATACAACAAACTAGCATATTTATTAGCACGCCTTGCCCGCATTTAAGTTTCAATTCAACTACGCCGTTTGTGTCTTATGTGGTAGTTCCACACGCACACATGCAACACATGCAACACATGCGCGCACACACACGCACACACACGCCAGCATGCGTTAATAGTTGCTCTCGCCGCAAAAATGGCACGCAAAAGTTTGCCGTAGAAACGGAAAATGCAAAAAACACACACACAAACAACAAATTCCAATAAACTAATTTGCACACGAATGGGCGTCATCCCGAACTCGTCCGCTCCGCACGTATTAACTCCCTTCTGCTCACACACAGCTGGGACTGTCATGCACAGCGAGTTCAGAGATCAGTGGCGCATTCAAAAGAATAAAATTGAAATCCACTTTGCACGCACTCCCCGCGAAAGCAGCTCCTCCTGGGGATATCAACTTGCCTGGATGCGTGGCTGTGAGCATGTATGACCGCACGCCAGCAGCTGCTCGGTGCCTCTCCAGTACCAGGAGAACTCAAGCTATTCAAGTATGGGAAGAGCTCAAGCTCAAGGCTTCCAGATTTTGTTTTTTTTTTCGCGCAGCTTACATTAAATAAATCAAAGCGATGAATTACGAATTGCGCTATCGAATGTTGTCCGGACCCGCTGCTGCTGATATTCCATCACATGAAGTATAAATCCCACGAACAAAGCAGCGGATTACTTGCACTCTATAATATCAAAAAGGATCTGAACAGAACTGCGTAATAGGAAAAATGTATAGAATTCACAAAAAGCTAAAACGACAGGGTTGCATTTGGTAAAAGTAAGGTAAGGATTTGCTTTATAGGAATAACTTTACGCTATCAAAAATAAAGACATCATCGTCAGAGGGAAAACCGGAAAAAAATTCTGACTGATTCCTTTGGCGGAGAGGATATTAAGCGATATTTCCAAGTAATGGGTGCTTTTAGTCTATATAAATCCGGCGTGCAGTGAGTATAGAAAATTAAGATTGAAAAAAAAACTTTCAAAAAAGGAACGTTTCGTTATGAAAAGAATTTTCTTTTAAGGTTCTTCTTCGAAGAGCTCTTTCAAACAATGGTATATATACACAGGGCCCCAAAAATTTCCAATCCACCCCTTGCTCCAACCGTGCCTGACATAAGGCCGACACGCCGACACCATAAAGCAACAGTGCTGCCAACACATAAATTTAAATGTGCAAAATAATATCAGCATACGCGCCGTCCCATTCTCAGACCAATCCAACAATCCACCACTCAACCCCAACTCCACACTCCCAACGGAACGAGGCACTTCTTTTACATTGGAGAGCTTCAAATGTGCATAAATTTGTTTCCATGTATGAATATTTTTATCGTTCTTTATTTTTTGTTGCTGTGAAATTTAAGACAGCCAAGGCAATAAAATTACAGCAGCAACATATTTTCAAGTTGTTAACAGGGCGCAAGCAAGCAAGCTAAGGGATTTATGTGAGTGCAGATTTAATTCAATGGAACACAGACTGTGCTTGAAGAATAATGTCCTGTCGAATTGCCGCTGCGATTAATGAAGCTTTATTGCATTGGAAGAAGAGTCGATCTTCCTAAGCGAAATTGGCGACAATTGCTTTGCGCCACTTTGCCGTGAGTTCCTTTATGGCACATTATGTCTCTAATCCTTTTGCACACACATCACACAATGAGAAGACGAGCAATTGGCTAATAGGCACTTATGCCCTAAACCCTCTCCGACCTTGCCACATGTTCAACACTGCAAATGTGCCACTCATTTTTCACGCCACGGCAATTTCGTCTCAAAAAGAGGGAATGGTGGGGCGTTTAGCATTAAAGATGCCAATGTAAATGTTTAGCGCAACAACCCTTAACCCTCGCAGACCACAAAAGAACTTTAACATAAAAGGAAGTTGCGTTTTGTGGCATATCCGTTGTCGAGCTCATAAGCAACGCAATTTTCATTATTAAAGGACATTATTCAAGCGTCTGTGAAAAGTGCGTCCAAAAGGTTCATGCGCAGAAATGTCGATAACGTCGGCAGTTTCCGTTTCCGCTTTGTATGCCAAGCTGCATTGTAGTATGCTCTTCCGCCACTGCGGGTCAATAACATGAAAGGCGACTAAATACCTTGCGTCGTAGAAGGCGACATCAGAAGAAACTCCAAAATATTAATGAAGACTGTGTATGAAAGCACACATTGAACAAAGCCTGTAACTGTAAAGCCCCCACCCCACGCCATACTGGACTTGAAAAGGCAAGTCGTTGCTTGCTTCGAAACGTAGCTACGCAAAAATGTCATTACCAAAGGCGACGGCCAACTGATTTAAATCCTGCTTAATACCCACAAAGGACACGAGCCACAAACGCGCCAAGTGAAAGTCACGGTCAGCAAAAGCTATTTCCATAAATGAACCTCCCTCCAGTTGCTGCTTTTCCGCCCGATTTTTCTGTTTACGTTTTCAATTTTACACATTTACTGGCTTTTTCGCAAGTAATACTTGTGAAATTCTCTTTCCATTTTCTGAAAATTTTTTGCTTTTATGCGAATATCGCAAAAAACACACTCACAAAAAGGGCGATCTCAAAAGAAAGCACTCGAACATGCGAAAATGTAATAAGGCTCCGTCGAGCTTCCTTTATTCCGCTTCCTTCCGCATATTTTGGGATTCGCTTTATTTATGCGCTTAACACCGTGCTTTAATATTACTGCCAGCGAATCGGTGGGAGGGCGGCAGAGCGTTATGAAACATAAATTGGATTTCTGAAGTGATTTGTGAGGGTTTGCAAAATTGTATGATTGTTTTGGCAAAGGTAATTTGTTTATATTTAACTTGATCAATTTAAAAAGAAAATGAGTTTAAACATATTTCTGCACAATTTTTTGAAAAAGGTCAACTGTCTAGCTTGATAGAAAATTCCAAGCGTAATGGCTAAAGTCAGAGCAGGCCAATTAGCCAGAAATTTGGAATAAAATATCAATATATGTGTGCTAATTTGGTTTTCCTCAGTGAAGCTTACTTCAAGAACTTTATAAAAAATATACAATTTTTATAATTTTTTTTTCAGGAAAGTATTCCAGTTTTAGAGTTGCCTGCGCTGAAGAACAATGCACTACTAAAGAGAGAGCAAACCCAATTTATTTGATATGAGTTACTTAATTAAAACATTGAAAATATCAAATAAGCTCATCCGGTCTGAAACACTTTCACTTTCCTGCAGTTCATGTAAAGTCCGCTCCTTCGCCCTGCGTGTGGCACTCGTGTGAAGCTGAACATGAGATGTTGCCAAATAATGCCGACAACTTGAAACGTTGATTACATAAATTGTGCCGCTTTGCATGAGGGCAATAAATGAAACGTGGTTGCGGAGCATTACGGTGTGAGAAACATGGTGGCAAATTGCCGGGAAGATGTTGCGCAGATTAAGATGTTAAGCATAATAATGGTGCTGTATTGAAAGTGAGTGTCAGAGTGGGAGCTGCGTCGGGGTGGGGCATGTGGAAGCACGTCTTCATTGTGCAGCCGTAACAAATCATAAAGTTTTCAGGGAGCGAATAAAAGTCTAGCAAAAACTTCTACAAGTGTGTGAGAGCGGCGCAGCTGCAAGACTTTTTAAGGCAAAAAGTTTCGGTAGTTCTTAAAGTAACCGGCAAATTTAAAATGCACGTGGAAAAGGAAGAACATTTCAAAAATGCACATGTCAGTATAAACCACCCAAAGAAATGGAGAGCGCTCCACAAAAATCAAACATCACTTTACGCAGTCGAATTGGAGGAGACAACTCAAGTGGCATGCCACGCCTGCCCGCCGCCGCAGCCACACAAATGCACTTAAGCAATATTAGCAAAAAGGATGTGCTTACACACACACATACTGCTCCTGTCTGGAGAACTTGAATAAACCATAAATTTAAGAGAGAGACAGACCAAGCAACCAACAGGCCGACAGATGGACAGACAGTTCCACCAGCACGCGAAAAATTAAGCAGCGCTGCTGCGGAACGACGTGTTACAAGCGGCAACTTTGGAACTGATAATCCGATGAGGGAATACCACGCGTCGGTCTGGCGGGTTGGCGGGTGGCTGTGGATTCCACGCCAGGACACAAGCCAAATAAGTAAACAATATCAGAAGCAGCTACTTCTCCGCTCACCTGAGGCTAATTGAAGGCGACAGCAAAAATGGAGTGCCTGAAAGCCAGTCAGACACACAAAAGCGCGGGCAGGAGCGGGGATCCAGAAAAGCCTGTGCTATTTTATTCCTATTTGCTGCTAAAAATGCTCCATTTCATACGCCAACATGCAATCCACCCTAAGTTATGTGCCTCCAAAATGACGCTGCAACTTGAGATCGAGGCGCACATCAGCTTGTGACGGCGACGATGATGATGCTGATGGACCGACTCAGAAGTGAAACATGACAGGCGCGGTGCACCACAAATTACCTGCCTGGAAGCCAGTTCCTGGTTGCCACAATTTCGACTTCTAACACTTAAAATTTATGGTTTTTTTTGCCTTCAAACTTTAATAGCCAAACTTCATGTAACCTGTTCAAAACCGCTCAAATTCGAATCCCTAACTTGAATTCCGATTCGGTCATTTCCATACGAAACAGGGTTAGAAGTTTATAAATTATGAGAGCACGAAAATGGATATATGTATGTACATTCAAATAGCTAAAAAGCTCATCAAATAAACATCTGAAACATATGGCAATCATAAACACGCTAGGTTGCCACAAGCGCCTGGGCAAGTTCGCGCCATCGAGCGGTGATAAATGGCTTCGGTGTCACTCTCAGTGTAATGGAGTTTGAAAAGCGAACGACATGCCTTGAATTTTGAAAACGTAGTCTTCGTGGAGCCTCTACAGGTAGCAAGGTGCAAAATGGAATAACATGGCAAGGAAGTTTCGCAAAGAGATTACCTCAAGAGGTTATGCATCGTTGAGGATGGGACGCCATTTGCGGCAAGCGATGGCACCAAAAGTGTAAAACATGACACGTACACGTTGCTTGATTGTGTGTGGCGCTGTGTCAGATCCGCTGCAGGTCCACTGATATTTATTGACTGTGAGAGGTGCGATTGTATGGCAACCATCAAAGTCGATACATGTTATTCCGCAAACAGGCTCAAATTGCTCTTTTCAATTGCATGCACAAAATGGCGCTTGGTTTCTTTGTATTTCGGAAAATCTTTGTTGTAATCGATTATGCTAAGCACATTGGATTGTAGTGCCCATAAGTGGTGCGACAGGTTGCCAAGTGATGTTGGCAACAACCAAATTGGTCGTGATGGCAATAGCTCTAAGTTGGGGCTGCAACTGGGCGCGGATGCCATGCCATTGATTCTGCCCAACAATTGATAATACATCCCAGTCAACATATTGCATTGTCTTCATTCAATGGTGTATAGCAGCCTGCCACCCTGATGCGGCTCATCGAAATTGGTGGCAATTAGCGAGGGCTGCAATACAAAATGCTAATTTATGCGCATTTATTTGGCGCGCAAGTAGACAGCAACAAAGTGGAGCGGCAACACATGGTTGCCAGCAGCGGATTATCTTGTAAAGGTAGTCAATGTGGGCAGCAGCAAATCACAATTATATTAAGCACGAAATTGGATGTACTGTAGAGCAGCTGTGGCCACGTTTCAGCTCTTGGTGCTTAGGACAAGAGGTGCAGGGAGTAGCTGCATCAGAAAATTAGAAAATAATAAATAAATAAATCGAAGCTGTAGTTAACTCTCGATGATGCTCGAAAATTATACAGGAGCAGTCCCCCAGAAATCTGCTGAGCAACTTCTCCGTAATCTTAATTAATGTTATTTAAAGAAGTTTTAGCATATGCCTTCATTCATGTTTCAACCCACAAGATAAATCAGAAATTATTATAAATTATTATTATTATTTTCAAAAAACTGACTTCTATCTAAGCTTATAGTAAAGAATATAAAATAGTATGTATCAGAAATATTCCGTAAAAAAATCCGAGTACAAAATATATAAGGTTTATGTACCCATAAAAATGCTGCTTCACTCGGTCCATTTTTTTCTTTTTTCCCCCAACATAGAAAAATGTCTCTTTTTGGCCTAGTGCAATTGCACAGAATTGTCATTATATAGGTAAATCGTTTTTACATTAAAATTTTTTATTAGTTAGTCACAATTTTTCTTGTACATATTTTTTTTACTCAATAAATTTACTATGGCGGGTTAAAACTGATATTCACTCAAGACCAGCAGCAATCAGCGAACAAAAGAACCACCGTAAATAAATATAAATAAAGTACTAATCGGAAAGTACTAATGGAAAGGAAGATTTCGAATTTCTTACCACCCAGCGGTAATTTTTGGAACTCGCTTCCTTTTCGCATTTAGTCCAACTCTATTATTATTTTATTAGCGCCCTCTTATGTGAAAATTAATAAGCTGCCAGAAAGCTCACAGCCAAACGAAAGCTTGCTCAAAAGCTTGCCAACAGGAAATTAAAAAAAACCGTTCGTGTTGCTGTGCTAATTTAGAAAAGTCACTTAAATTAATTGGCGGAGGGGTATCTAATTGGTTGCATGCAACAACAAAACTTCCGCTTACAGTTGACACCGATTCTTAAGAGAGTGGGAGGAGCGAGGGCACTTACCTGCTTCTGCAGCGTGTCTGTGAGTTCCTCGGTGCATTCCTTACGCTCGAATCGCTCGAATTTGAAGCTGTTGGAGCGATAAAGCTCATTGTCCTCGCGTCGGCGATTGCGGCACAAGCGGCGCGTTATGATGTTGCCACCGCCGCCGCCGCTGCTGCTGAGGCGAGGACTGCGCAGCGCCAAAACCAGTGATGCGGAAAAAATGCAAGGAAAACAAAACAATGGAAAAGAAAGAAAAGCAAACCGTGAGCATGTGGCATGAATTATTTATGAATTGCGATTGCTTAATCTCGACAGTGTGGGCCGGATGTAAAAGCCGGATGTGTGACAGTTGGGAAAGCAGTGCCCGGGCGCCGCTTCGCTGATGGCCGGATTTCGTGTAACTTAAGCAAAATTAAATATGGCGGCTTTCAATTTAAAGTGATTTCTATGCACACACACGACTGCCTCTTCGCCTTTGCGAGGAGTAGGTGTCGCGCTGGCCAACCGCTGCGCTTGTGGCAACTGCTCCTTTTTGCAGGAGTTGTTTCAAATGCGCCTCAAAAGCACAGCGTGCAATGCGTATGAAATTGTCTGTGTGATTGTGTGCGTGTGTGAGTGTTAGCAACTGTTCGTATGTGGAGAGGAAGAAAAGCAAGTGGTGGCGTATGATAGCCGAGTGTTAGCGTTGGCAAAAAACCCTATATGAAAAACAAAGATATTTGATTCAAAGATATGAGCCCGGGTATCAGAGTAGAGAAATACTGCCCCTGAGCTTCAAAAAACTTTTGGTACCGGAGCACTTTCTAAAAGTTTTGGTCTCTTTCCATGCATAAGATGGAGAATCGGTCCCTATCAGAGTCGAATCCTGTTTCTCTACATTGTTGTATACATTTTCAATAAGTACCTACATACATACATCTATGTATGTATGAAAAACTTGTAAATAGGCGAAATTTCACAAATTCGGAGCCTATTCCAAAGAATGTGCCCCTGGCCAGTGCAGCAGCAGTCATTTTTCCTACAAGGACATGCCTACCGCTATGTGTGTGCCTGTTGCTGTGCAAGTGCTTTGTGCCACTTCCGCAGATCATGTTGGAAACCGCTACCAACTGCCAAGCGTCCCCGCGTGCTCGTTTGTGTGAATGCGTGTGTGTGTGTGTGAGCTTCATTAGAGCGCATACAAAGTTTGCATATGAATGCGTTTTTTCCGTTACTATTTTGTTTTTATTCAAAAAAGTACTTTTCATATTCTGTGTGGGCTTTTGTTTCTGCGCTCTTCCCGAAAGTGGGACAAACACACTGGATAAAAGGCAGTCAGCGGGGCAGCAGCGAGTGAGGCTGGCAGGCGTTCGAGTGAATTGCTGCGGCATGTTCGGTGCATTCAGTAAAAGTGTGCACTTTAAAGGAAAATGTGTGTGAAAGGGGTTGCCAGGTCAAACCAAAATTAAGTTAATCGAGGCAGGTACATTTTAAAAAATAGTCAATTAAAATATTTACCACCATTAAGTGATGTTTTTAGATTATTGCTCGATAATTGCTTCAATGTGGCAACTCTGTTTGTGCAATTATTACAATTTTCTGCCATTTTTTACATGTTAATTTTTAATGCTTTGATTTGGTAACTCTACGTGCGTATTTGCAATAATTTACGCCATTTCTGACTTTCAGTTGATTATTACATCAACCTGGCAACTCTTCTGTTCTATCTTAAAATATTCGCAGAAAGTGAAAATGTTACACTTCGGCATACACTTGAGCCTATTTGGGCCACGCCGAAAGATTCGTTCACTTTCGCAGGCAGCCAGCCTCAGCCACAGCCTCATGGCGTTCCGGCTCGCAACTATATCCCTGCTGCCATTGTGCCGGACAACAATGAGAAGTACCCACTCTTCGCCAGGCAGCTTCTTGCGAGCCATTTAACAACAAAGCCAGCAATCGACGCTGCCAGAAGTCGAGCAGGACGAGGCGAATGCAAAAGTCTTGCCACAGAGTCTCTTCACAAGACTTGCACACAAAAGAACAGACAGGCGCACGGTGGCGCAGTGGAAAGGCGTAAGAGAGCATCAGCGGCAATTGGCAATGTTGCCACAGAAGTTGCCACCCGGCAGGCAAATAGTTCAGAGCCACTCAAGCACAACAACAATAACAGCAGCGAAAGTAAAAGTGTAGAGGAAAATATTATACACAGCGCATTCTTCGATGGCTGACTCGACACTCACCCGCACGGCTTGCAATGCGTCATGTGCAGGTCCCAGTTCAAGTGGAAGTTGAACATGCGTAGTTTGGCGACGGCACGCTGTCGGAGGGATATGTCGGCTGGAGCGGCGGCCATCGCCGCTGCCGTAGACACAGTCTGTGGCGGCCCTTGTGTGCCGGCGGCAACAGCTGACGACAGTTCTCTACTGCTCGTCGGGTGGGGATTCGGATACATCATAACGGTGCCACTGGGAGCTGAGCTGGCCATCACCATCATGCGACTGGAGGAGTGTGACTGACGACTGTGGCGATGATTGCTGTTGCGGCCGGAGGACTCCTTGATGGTGTAAAAGCCGCCCGATGAACTGTGATCGAGAAGAGAGAGTACACTAAATTTGTAGACAAAAAATTAGACAAAAATTTTAGATAATTCATGACAATAATAAGTACACCCATGAAAATTCTTTAATCATAATCTTTGACTCAACTATATAAACTAATGAAAATCAACTGAGATTGAGTAAGCCTTTCTAAGGTCGGAGAAAATTATATATGTCTGTATACAAAAATATATAATTCGAATTTTTACACTTAATGATATATTCTTTAAAAAACTTAGCTCTTCTTCAATCGGTGATAGTACAAATTGTGAGAAAATTTACATAAATAACATTAGTATAAGCCTAAGTCGCTATAATTCAAATTCCAAAAACGATGTATTCAATTTAGTATATAACATATATACTACTATATATATCTACTTAAATTCTCGATTATTCTTGGGCTCCACCAGCCAGCCTACGTGCATAGATATCGATTCATCTCAGAAATGAGTGGTATTATTCACTTCAGCAGCTCTCGAATTTCAAATGGCTCAAGGGCAGCTTTACTCAATGCTCCGTAAATGCATGACAGGATTAAAAATAGTGCCAAAGTAAAGTGCTTCTTAGGCATCTACCGCAGGCCTAAGCCACAGCACTTTGTGGCCCGAACTTCTCACTCTAATAAGCTCAACTGTTGTGCCGGCAGAGTTGGCAACATTAACACCTGCTCGCTTATGCAAATTAGCAACTTCAGAAGTTCACATACTGGCTCTGCCCATCCCAAGCCAGTGTGCCACCCGCACACATTCCTCAACACGCCATAACGAGCTTCCATCCAGCCTTTCCGAGTAGTTATAATTATTTATTAGCCTGCTGCATGTGGCGAACTGTATCCGCCAACGAACCGCATGGCGTGCGTGGTTGCTGCAGTGGGGGTGGGTATAATTATAACAGGGAAACGTTAACGTGTGTATAAAACTGTTCCCGAATCCTTAAATCAAATTTCAATATGAAATTTATATTATTTCACGCTCACATGTAACCACACCAATTTTTCCCAGTTCCTAACAAAAAATATAAAACAAGCTTAAAGCCCAGCAACGCCTCAAGTCCCCATTTGCGGCACGAAAGCGCTGCTCCACCTTAAAAGGCACAACAGGAAGTGACAGGATGTTTACAGAACCTTGGCAGCAGCTTCATGGGCCGCACATAAAATTGCACGCACACACGCTTAGCGACCGAGGAGACCAAGTGGCGCGCTCTGTGGTTGTTGGTTTGTTGTCATAAATAGCAACAACAACAACAACGCATTAAACAATAACAGCACATTCATGACTGCAGGCTCAATTCATAACATGCGCGTACTTCCGCTTCCTATGTCTCGTTGATGCCGCCAGTGTTGCCACTTTACGCTAAAAGTGCTAATATTAACATGTGGACTATTCAAGATTTTATTGCATACGTTTTGGAAATTCGCTTTAGTGTGGCCTTAAAGATCACATGCATTGGTTATATTTTCTAAGCTGGCAACAATGGCGGCAACTTGCAATAAAACACAATGACTGCTTTTATGTGGTTCCGGAGGCATTTTACTGTTCCTGTTTACAGAGTTTGAACGCTTCTTCTAACGGCATAAAACAGTGGTGAATTTAGCCTCAGATTGCTTCACGAGCTTTACGCCTGGTACACGCATAGACAAACATCCAATGCCTGGACGCTGAAAATGTGCTTAACATGCCCACGTTCTGAAAATTTCCCCCATCCCCCACTCTCCTGAATGTAGTCACATACGAAATTAGCTAATTACAGTTGTCCTGTTTTTTGCCGCGAGCTGAATAAGCACGGCGAAGCGACTCGTCTAAGTGAGAAATTTAGGTCAGTTGCCACATCAAAAGTTTTTTTAAGCGGTATATCCTTTTGTGGCTTGAATATAAAATTTGTAAAGAAACACTTTATCAAAATGAAGAACCTTCTGCAAAAGGAAACTGCAACTTAAATTTCAAAATTTAAGTTATCGTCTAATATTTACATATGTATATCAACTAAAATATTATCAAAATTTCGAAAATTGTGCTTGAGCTCCAACATGATTGTAGCAGCCCTTCTTACCACTTGCATCTCCTCACTTTTGCCTTCTGGCAAAAAAGAAGCAAATTGCGGCATTCCCGCACGAATTCGTTCTAGCGAATTTAACGCAAATGGGATAACTCTTATCGCAAGCGCTTTTAAATGACCTTAATTATGCTCACTGTCAAGTAGAGATCAGGAGCACACGTGCCCGGGAGACGCACGACTAATTACTGGCATCATTTCCAGTATTAATTTGCATTCAAAATCCGTCAAAGGTTTTTTCCTCCGCTCAACAGATACAATCCATGTCTGTGATGAAATGCTTTTCATACCCAACAGCCGCTGCGCGCACCCTGCTCAATGTTTACCAACCCCACCCCCTCCAAAAGCATCAATCACATTTTAGCAGCGTGGTAATTAATGCGCTTGTTGTGATAAATTGTGAGTAGAGCCCGACCGAACGCTCGGTCTCGGTCTCGGTTACCGAACAGTTCGGCCAAAAGGTTCGGGTTCGGTCTCGGTTCGGTCTCGGCTACAAAAGGCCGAGTATTTAGCCGAACAGTTGAGGAACAAATTGTATAGTTTTAAACAAAATTTAAATTTTTTAATAATACTTTTTATTGATTTTTCATACATCAGATGCTTAATGTAGGTATTTATACCTCAAAAGAATTGGTTTTTATAATAAAATGTATTTTTTCCTAAAAATGTATAAATTTTTGCATTAAAATTCTTCTTCTTTTTTTTTATGTATTCGAAAGGTTCGGTCTCGGTCTCGGCCGAACATTAAAAAAAGGCTGAACGCTCGGTCTCGGCCAAAATTTCGGGTTCGGTCGGGCTCTAATTGTGAGTCACTGATACTAAAGCGCCAATCAGTCACCGCGTATCGTATTTAATCGTATCGTAAATGTCTGAGAGAGACCTGTTTCTATGAGAATTTCTGCGTTACGACCCGAATAAATACGTCATGAGCGAACGCATGTATAGAGCTCGGGTAAAACAGGTTTTGTTTGCGATACGATTAAATACGATACGCGGTGACTGATTGACGCTTAAATACTAAGGGCGCATTGAAGAAGGGGCGTAATCGCCGAAAATTCGGAATTTTCAGAAATATTTCATAGGTAGACTCTCCCCTTCTAACATTTCTTTCGCTATACGCTTATGAGTATTTAAATACGTTCTGGTACTCACGACATGTTATCTCCGCCGCCGCCCACGCAGCTGGTAACGCCGCCGCCAGAGCGACGTGCGCGGCTTTTTCGGCGCCGGCGTCTGCGGCGCTCGGAGGATGCGGTGCTCTGGTGCAGCACAAGCTGACTCAGTGACTTTTGAGGCATATGCGCCGAGGCTGAGGTTGACGTGGATGGCGCGCCTGCCGCAAGCTGGCCGCCACTGGAGGCCAGACGCCTTCCCGTGGCCGTGCTCGAGGGCATGTTGTTGGCCACGGCGACCACAATCTGGCCATCGCCGAAGCCGCCAGCCGAGCTCACTGTGTCCGTGGATTGAATTGTGGCGTTGTGAGCCGCAGTGGCAGCCGACTTTGAGTTGCGCCCACCGAAGCTGTGATTCACCTTACGCCACATCCGTTCCATGGCGACGTGCGTGCAGACTTGTTGGGTCGGGGGATTCTACGAATTTTACTAGCTAATTTGGTAAGCGCGCGCAGGAAGAACCGTGGTTGCGGAGAAGCGCTGCGTTCGGAAGCTGACTCATTTGAATATACAGGAACTATGCATGTTGTTGTTGTGTGTGGCCACACCAGGAAGCATGTATCTTAAGTTTAAAGTTGATGCGACAGGATAACACACAGACACACACCATCGTGCCGATGCATGTGCAAGTGGATTTAGGTATTTATGTAGTTGTATTTGTATTTGTATAGGTATAATCCTTGCACTCCTGCTACTCCTGGATACGTTCAGCGAACTCTCAGCCCTTTGTTGCGCAGTTCTGGGTTAGTTAAGCATACCAGCGAGCAGGAGAATACTTGCTGCTGGATTAGTGCTTCTGTCGAGTGGGACTCCGACAGTGGTGTAGTGCCTACCAAACGTAGCGCACTCAGACAAGTGATTTATGATTATGATGGTTGTTTATTTGCTCGTCGTTCGTTGTGCGGGTGTGCATCGAATTGAATACACCGGAAGCGCGCCTACCGTGGCGGATGTTGACATGCCCTCAACTGAACTCAGCGCGGCGACTAAGACAACGACGACGGCGTGCAGGTTTCCATGGAGCAAGCGCCGAAATAAATTTCACACCATTAACTCACACAGACACATAAACAAAGAAGGAAGCCCGTGTTGGTATGTTTGTATGTGGCCGCCGCCAGCAGCGTCAACAGCGTCACCGCCCGTTGGCGCTGTCTGCGCTATGCATATGCACCCTCCCTGCCGCTGGCTGGTGGCAGCGCAGTTCGAAGACGCGGCGCCGGAAGGCGGTCACTTTTGAAGTTTGTTGCTTGCCGAAATGCTTGAGTCATCCAGTCAGTCTTTCCTATGGGAGCACCACCCTACCATCGAGACGGTATGTAGGTATATAGTGACGGGTAGCGCGGCGTGTGGGGCGCAAAAGCGCTAGCTTGATAAAAAGCGTACGCTTTTCGAGGCGAAGACGAGGCAGCAGCAGGACGAATAGGCGCCTTCCTGCTACGTTCTACGCTGTGTATACAACAATTGGTCCAAAGGAATTTTAGCGAACACCATCGCAACAATGTACGCCCCCTCACCCTAAAGTGTACACACACGAGCACTGCTGTGGAAATTTTGAGTTTTCCACAGGCGTTTCACTGCAATCGTCCACTTTTCACAGGCGAATTGGAAAATCTTAGCTTTTCTCACGAGTTTTAGCCAGTTTTTTCCATTAAATTTTTGTTATATTTACACGTTTTTTAACAGCTTCAGCACTTCGCAAATACAAAAACGGGCGTACGCGCACATTACTCCGGCTTTCGGTGAATCCTACTGTTCTCCAGGAATTTTCGAAAATGTTCGCTTATTATTTCCTTCAAAAACTTTCAAAGCTCTTATCCCCACTCTCCCGTTGAGCAGCCATTCCGAAAGCTATTCCGCGCTCTCTCGCATCAGCTGTCAACGGCACTAAGGCAACAATTACACGATTTCCGGTTCGAAAGGCGCAGGAAATGTACACATGCTTTGAGCGCCAAAGAGAGCGCCTTGCATCAGCAAGGACAAGATTGTCCTTATACCGAAGGAGAGCGTGAAACAACGAAGTGCAATGCGACATCTGCGCACAGCCATCCGTAACAGCTGTGCAGCTGTGCATGAAGTGAATTCGAATTTGTATGGTGGAGCTTTCGCTGGCTTGGAAGCTTGATTTGGCCAAGTTGCAAGTTGGTTGTGTACTTGACTAATCGAACATGGAAAGAAATTTACGCTTTCTTTACCATAAACTCCATCAACACCTTGCAGCCTTGCAGTGCCAACATGCAATTTTAATGGAATTCTCATCGATTAAATTCGAAATAATTTTTTGTTAAAACAACGGTTAAATTTTTACCAAATTAATACTCGTGAGCGTCGGTTCGCTAAGAGATTCGCACGAGATTTTTAGAGAAAATCTTGAATACATATGTAAGTATGACTTAAGCAACAACTTATTTCTTAATTCAATAACGATTCTCTCTTAATCACCACTTATCATGAGCTGTGAATTTTTTGGAGTCTTGAGATAACGATCAGTTGGTCATGAGGATATGCTTGCATCCTACAGCTCTTCGACATCGTTTAAAGTTACCCTTGCAAACTTTTTATCATATTTACAATAAAAGAGTATGTACTTGCCTTGTAATCTAATGATAGAAAATACATGAAATGCTTCCATAGAGTGAGGATATGTTTATATTACCTGGCGCTGAAATCTCTCTAGTAGACCATTCCGAATTGTTTAGTTTAAATAATGCTTTTTTATTGGAATTCATGTCTCGATATACACATAAATATAAATTATAATAGCAAAAGTTGGAATGGGGTTTATTTACAACAGTTTGACTTCGCAAAAAATATTAAATTAAATTACAATAAAACAATTTCGTTGATATATGAATGAAAGTTCGTTCGATGCCAATAATGGAAAACGTTCCAAAAGTTTAAAATTTTAACAAGATCCTAAATATAATCGCATGCGATGTGTTATGGTTCCCCAAGTGCAAGAGCAACTGCAAAAGCGGGCCATAGCAAGTACAATTTAAAAGACTACGATATGACTCCGGAGTACCCAGTAAGAGGGAATAGTCGAAATAAATAAGATTTAATAAGGTTTCGTTAAATTAGGACTAACAGCGATCTAAGCTCATTGCAAAGTGTTTAAGCATTTGCATCTAATCGTAAAGTTGCGTGCCTCAGAGCAGCATTTCGTAGAGTTGCCATGCAGTTAGAGCTAGGCATAATTTGGTGTGATGTCGCCATACTTTCCCTACGCCCACTCCTAAGCATTCTGCTGTATAAGGCTCTCCCATTGCGCTATGAGACGATGCGAAGACGGCGCTACTTCCGGGTCCAAGTCGCACAGTTGCGCCAGCGACATGGCCGGGCGCATGCCACTGCCACGACTTGCATAGAATTTATTCTGGAAATCGGGACTGGGCGTAGCTCTGCAATGACATTAATACTGAGTTAGATGTATATGTGTATATCGAATAAACTAGAGCCTCAATAACCAGCTGTCGATTTCATGCGAAAGCCGGGTTGACTCAGCTTAAGCCACTCTTCAAAGCAGTTCAATTCAACTTAATTCGGTTTACCCACAAATTTTACTAATGCCGGATTTCAGTCGAAACGGTGCTTCATCGCTGACCCAAAAATTAGCCCCTCACCTTGGTGAAATACTGCTGTTGGATTGTGTTAGATCACATAATTCGCTTATGGATTTTGCTGTGCGTAATTGTCCAGGCCCGTAGCAATGCTCAACCTCGGAGTCGTCATCGTCGTCGGTTTCCACGTTCCTGCAAAGTAAAAAGAGACGAGTTTATAAATGAGCTTGGGAGCACGTCAACGTTCGCCACTTACTCATTGTCAATGGAGTCCAGCAGATCCGGAGTTGATAGTCGTATCTTGCGTATTTTTTTCAGCTCACTCTCGCGAGACTTGATGTCCTTGAGTTCGCGCTGAATCTTCAGCTCCACGGGCACATAGCCAGGGCGTATAGGACGGCCCTCTGCGTCGCGTTCGATTATGGCCGGCATCACGGTCACAGACGCTGGATTGCGTGCTGTGAAGTCTGGCAGCAATGTTCCGTTCAGCGCAGGTGTGAGCGGCGTGTTGGGCGGTGTATCCAGCACTGGCGAGTTGCCATTCATCAAGGCAGCGGCAGTTTTGCCATTCAACATGATTTTATTGGCGGCTGCGTTGTTGTTCATCTGCATTTTTCCACGCGAGGCTATGAAGCGCTGCATGACGCCCTTATGGGCAGGGTTGTAGGCAAACTGGCGAGGCTTGGAGACGGCAAGATGTGGCGTGGACACGGTGCGAACCATCAGCTTCTGCTGTGGCGGCTCCGGCGTCATATTGTAACAGTTAGGTCCGATGTAACGCTGCTCCTTAGCACCATTCGCCTTCAGACCTTCGATGTTGTTGTTGTTATTTGTATTAACGGAAGTACCATCGACTGGACTGGAGGAGGCAGAGATGCCAGAATCATCTGAATGCTGCTCGTCGAGGCTCTCCTTGCTGTTGACACTCGATGCCAGCGAGGATGTGTTGTCATCGAGCACCACAAGCGATGTGACCATTGCGACGGCGCTTGGCGGCGGCACTGGGCTGATGGAGAGGCTGTTGCTGCTGTCATTGCCGTTGTCATTGTCGTCGTGGTGGTCAATGTTGCCATTCTCGTGGTGGTCTTCAGGAGCGTCGAATTCGTCGAGGGAAGTCGGCGCGACTGTGGACGTCAACTGGCGATGGTATTCCTGTTCACGTCGCTTCACTTCCTTTATTTCCTCCTGAATGCGTGTCAGGGGGTCGACTTTCTGTTGGTAAGTAAACAAAATTAAATGTCGCACATGTAATACGATACTTAAATGGAAGGCATTAAAGTGCAACCCGAAACCGGCAGCAGTGCACTAATTGCTAACCAAATTGATGTGAGTGGTTGAAGGCAGATGGCTAAATGTTAACCTTTTATTTTTGTAGCAAAAAACTAAAACAAATTTCCATTTAATTTAACTTTTAAGCTACAGATCGGATAAGTACATGGGTACTTAAAAGCGCAGCTTGGTTGTTAAATGTGAAAAGAATGTAAAGTGCAAGAGCTCCATGCTAAAGGGCGACCTCAACTTCGAGCAATAGTCGCTTTAAGTTAGGTGTTATAAAAAGCTAGCTTCGGAGAAACTCTCCAGACTCACTAGACTCTCAATTACAGCTTTAGGTTCAAAACGAAAGATTACTTAGTACAAGAGTACGACAGATCAGAGGATCGACTCGAGCTTCGACTACATAAAACTAGCTCAAAAGCTTTTCAGCGCTTAAGCCCAAATCCAGAGCCGGGAAATTAGAACCACAGCCGAAGTTAAACTCCCACTAGGCAAAACTCACTATTCAAGAGCCCATTTCACTGTTTCGCATTGAATGCTATAATTTATTATCCGCGCAGGAAAGTAAAAGCAGAAGTGGCAGTTTTCCTTGCCAAAATTACACTCCAAACGAAAAGAAACAACAACAAAATCATGCAATAATAATAACAGCCCACTAACTCGTTTGCACAACACAGCAAAATTCAAATTAGCTAAAATATAACCTGCCTACCTTTCCAACCGTTCCAAAGACAGCTGTGATGCACAACCGAGGAGCAGGACGTGTAATCATAGCGAGCTACACCAACAACTACAACAACGAAATACTCGTACCTGCCTAAGCAACTCAAAGTCAAGACGACAGTTGTGCGAGGTCAACGCGATCATTTTTGGCAGCCTCAACTTACCACCCGCTCCCAGCGCAAACTCCATGTGCACTTTTAACAATCGCGTTGGGAGAGTGAGGTGAGCAGTAGCGGGAGCGGGAGCGAAAAAAGTTGAACGTGCGCAGCTGCGAACCCGTTTTGTAACTTGAAGAAGCCAGCCAGACTGCAAATGAAACTTGGCATTGCCGCTTCCAAAAACCTTAAACGCTGCAGCTTCTTCTTATTGCTTCCAGGCAAGTCTGCACACAGGAGTGGACTTTTGATTGCGAACTTTGTTATGAGAAAATTAACGCTCGTGCCCATGCGAAACAGACCAATTTGTGCATTAAAGTTTATGTTAGAAAGAAATTTGTTTATTTTATAAACAATTAGTTTTTATATAAAACGATAATAAAAAGATTTATCAAATTGGACTTTACTTTTTGAAGTAGCCAAATATGCACTAGGAAATTTTTTTAATTTTTAAATCTTTCATATACTTGCTAGCGTAAGATAGTGGGCTGTAGACTTTTTATTGGAACCATTGCATTATATCCACCTGATTTGTAGAAAAGCCTTTTCCTCCCTACTCCCGGCTACAGTCCTGGTCCCGAGCTCGCAAGCTCGTTTCGTGTGGCATAATTAGTTGATTTTCCTGCTTACAAACATGCCACAGACATCAGTCAAACAAAAGTTTAATTTGTTCCTTCACAGGCGAGGGGTCAGAAAAGTCGTGCGAAGCAACAACAACAAGCCAGCGAAAATGCAGAGACCCAAGACCTCAGGCAAAGTTACAGTCACAGCCGCAGGAAGACGAAGTCCATGTCAGATACAGCGACTTGTTGGGTGCCAAAAGACGCAGGCCCATGTGCAAAAAATCGAAATGCTGTTGCCGGCATTTACAACCCGCCGCACAGTGGCGCTTCCTCATAAAAGCAATGGCCAAAAATATAAAACCTTATTAAATCTTTGAGGAATTTTATAATCGTGGAAGTGTTGTGAATCGTTAAAAGTGTTGCTTTTAAAAAATTGCTTAAACTTATAATTGAAGATTAACGACCTTCCAATTTCGCATTTTTGGTCACGCTCGCGCCACTGTGCGCAGCGGCCAAGCCGTACCGTACCGCACGTGCCGTGTCCAAAAGTCACTCTCTCACTGGCGGCGAGGCGGCGCAAATTGCTGCACAACGAGAACGCGCACATGACAGCATCGTGCGGTGTAGTAAAGAGGGAGGGGAGCAGGCGCACATGCGCTGTCGATGCTTGCGGCTCGCTGTAAAGCCACAACAACAACAATAACATCACAACATGCCGAGCGTGCATAATGCGCAGCTGTTGCCGCCATGAGTGGCTGTTGTTTCCAATTTAAGCGCGGCGAGCGCAGTCAGCATGGCACATTCACTTGGGCCGACCTGCCCGCTTTAATGCTTTCATGCCTCGGGTAAGTCTGCTCTCTGGCGGATAAGCGCTTGGGTAAATTTAGAACAGACATGGCAGAGGGAGCAGTCACTCAGTCAGCATAGAGGAGGGCGACTCAGAGCGGCAGCTTTTTGTTGCAGTTCTTCCGGGGCACACTCAGACTCAGCTGCATTTTCCGCAAGGTGAGTTAAATACAATCGCATAAAGAAAGGTGCCATCAGTAGCAGTTCCAGTCGGCCGACCAGCCGACGGACAGAACAAAACAAAACAAAGGGTCACAACGTTGAAAGTGCCACCACGAACGAAGAAATTCCGATACTAAGCATCCGCCAGGCATAATTTACATGCATAGGTATGCATATATGTATATGTATTACATATGTATATGTAACTATCCCTTGTAGTAATTCAATCCTTAATTAAACGTTGAGTACTTTTCGGAGTAACCTTTTCTTTACAGTACCTCTTTTTGAAATGTGGGTAAAAAAGTTAAACTATTAACAAGTATTCCAATGTAGGCCGAAAACAAACGAAGAAAGTGGATATGGATCGGTCATATTATCTGCCAAGGCCTCAATACCATCTGCAGGCAAGCACTTTCATGGAACGCACAGTGCAACCGAAATAAGGAAAAGTAAGCTCGAGTATGAAATCCAATCTATTAGAAAACAATTTAAGGAATGAAAATCATACTCCATGCAAACGCTTTGCGGAGGCCCCATTTTCCGCAGCGACGAAAAGTCTTGAGAAAAAGTAAAATAATAAGATGTTTTTTCAAAAGCAATCAATATTATCGGAAGGGTTCTTGGAAGTGTTAACGCTTGGAATTTCCAACTAGAGATGGCGCGCTCGTAACAGCGGGCCGTACGCCAGGTCGTAACCCGTTTACAGGGTGCTCTGACCAATTCAGTAAGTGAGTAATGTCGAGAGGGTTCTCGGAACTTAATAACAAATTTAGGTCGTATAATTTATTTTGAAAATGACCCAAATGTTCCTTGTCCTAAATTCCATTCGAGTAGTAAGTCATAGTACTCATAATAACCATATGTAATTTCGTTTAGTCATACAGAATATACATATATGTATGATTGTGTGAATATGGACGCGTTGGTAATCATCGCCTCTGCGCCTAATGGCGACTTATGGGTTTGTTTGTGAGATCCAAATTTAATTGAAAATGTGACAAGATTGATTAGCTATGCGCGGCACCATTCAAAGTGTTGCGCTTTGATGCGAATGTATACAAATTCCAAATCACAACAAAAAACAGCAAAACAAACCAAAACATAAGTACCTACTATACAAAATCATTTGTATTACATAACTTTTTGTGCATTTTGCTGCTCTGGCGGCATACGCAATTTGAGGCATTTCTCGAATATCATCTGCCACCGCGTCACCGCGTCAGCGTGGCATACCAGCACGACCACGACCGTGCACAATGGGTTCAGCAATCAATGGAGCTGTTGTCTCCGGCCCGTCACTACTTGCAATTAGCAATTGAGGCACGCACTTTCTGCGGTTTTTCGTTGTTTGTTTTCGGTTGTTATTGTAATTTGGTACGCTTTACGATAGCACTATTATGTCATTTCTGTGGCACTGGATACGCTGCTCCAACGCCTGTTTTTCCGATGAGCTGCGAGCATTTGTCGATTCGCCTCGAGTGTGCATAATCCGATTAACTGCAAGTCTCAATTTACTCCAACACTCGATTCCGCTTTGGATTGCGGAATAGACGTGCATGCTGGTAAAGCACGTCACAGTAGCTTATGCGCTTCATAACGAAAGTTGGCAACATAATGCGAACGCAGCCGCAAAGGCAGCAGCTGGAACGTGGGTTCTAGTTTAGCGTAACTACCACAAAGAGCTGCTCCCAAAGCGAATAGCGCTGAATTATTGGGCCATCATCTCGAGCCACGCTGCTCTCTCATTTGCTTAATTCCATACGTTTTCTCCACTTGCTCCAGCGTTCTTTGTGGCAGGTGACGCCGCTTTCAAATGCTCCACATACGGAAACAATGAGTGAGCGGAATTGTCGGCGCTTATTGTGTTTGCTGACCCGAAAACCTTTCGCAAATTTAGCACTCATCTTATTCCGTTCTTTGTGAATGGCTTTTGGCCGCCGCCTGTTATGTCAAATGAAAGTTTTATTAGCCGCTATTTTTTTGCTTATTATTTTTTTACTCATCAAGACTATAATTCTAAATATGTACTCACAAGTATCGAACATTTTTTTTACAGAAAATAGTTCAAAAACTTTCTCAAATTTTTCGTTTTTTTCCACAATCAGGATGAAAGACAGAAAAACGAACTCCTTGCTGTAAAATTAAGATCGCGAGTACTTTTTTGAGGCATCTGCATAAGTATAGTCGAAACCCGAGACCTAGATAAAAAAAAAAAAGCTACGATGAAGAGTTAGTACGGTCGAGAAGATGACCAAATCAAAATCAAAGCGAAAACTTGCTCAATATCAACGAAGTCTAGTGGGAAAACTTTGAATAGAGAAACATTTTATGTAGTCGCTATAAATCCGGCATATATATCTCAGATCAAAAAGAGAGCAATCAAATTAAAAATTTGATAGTTTTTCAAGAATTTAAGAGCCAAACCCCTTAAATTCTTTCTTATACGAATCTGTTTAGAAGGTGATCAATATAACGAGTGTCTCCATTAACAGGTTTCACTGTAGTTGGAGCCGTCTCATGGAAAACGAGCGCACAATTAGCCACACGGTCAGGCAAACCGATTGTGTGCCATTCACAAGCAATGCCAGTCAATAGCATTGTTTTCTATCGCTGCGCTAAATCTCGATCGGTGCTCTTAATGTTCGACTAACTCGACTAGCTGTTAGCTTGGCTAGAGCTCTCGCTGGCTTTGTTCTACAGATTAAGGCTGAAGACGTGAGTTAGGAGAAAATTGCTTTTAGCAACAAAGAAGTAGCCATACAACAAGATCACGCACGTGTTATCTGAAACCGCTGCCAGGATAATATGCTGAAGTCTTCCATTGATTTCTAAAGCATTCCTCCTCGCTATTTTACGCAACTTCTGCTTCGTCGCACAAAGGCGGAAATATCGCGTGTGCCATTTGCAATTTGCGCATTTGTCGTTATCTTCGAGCGTTAGCGATGACTTAACTTGGCTGATAAATATTGACATTGCTAAATGCTTTCGCCGCAGAAATTCCCAATTTTGTTTGCCTCTTTTGCGCTGGCCTTAATTTGTTTCCTCTCAAGGGAGAGCCAAGCCAAACATGTCTGTGGGCAGCCAAGGTGACTGGAGGCGGGGAATTGCGTACTGCTTGAAGTCCGCTGAGACAATGTTCAGGCTATTCGCACAAATGGCCACATAATGGC
Organism: Neria commutata; assembly: GCA_963457695.1. NCBI lineage: Eukaryota > Metazoa > Arthropoda > Insecta > Diptera > Micropezidae > Neria > Neria commutata. Next base: position 388,714 of record OY735249.1, read on the forward strand.
CCAATTTGCCGCAAATCACGCTGACATATTTACACGAAGCAGCCAGATTCGACTTCCGATTTGCGCCGGCATGTCAGCCGTTAAATTAAATATGTCAACAGAAAGGCGTTGGAGCCGCAGCACACGTTCAAGACGTGGCTTCGTGACCACAGCAAATTAAGCGCTTCCAATGCGAAGTCATAAAAATGAGAGCACGCTTATGAGTGGACTGGACTTTTTTGCAGACAATTGATTTGCGTTTTTTTTTTCGAAGCGCTAAATTAACGAAAATGCGAATTTTAACGATTTTCCACTTTGTGTGGCCGATGGCTTTTCCATTTGCTCACATTTCGAACTGGAATCGTCGTTGTCAATTACAAAATTCCCCTCGAGCTAAGTCCATAGCAGCTCTTATCTTTTATTATTCAATTATAGGTGAGGTTTACCAGTGATTTGCAAACGTTACGGTCACGAAGTGTTTTTAGAAAGCATTGCGGACATCGCAAAAAATAGCAAATGAGCTCTTGCAGATGGCTGAAAGAAAAGAAATTACTCACGTACATAAGAATGTTGTAGCGTGACCATTTATCAAAACAAAGCTGAATATAATTTGGAAAAGTGCGGACAACTTTTAGTGCAGTAGACTACGAACGGCACGGGGCACACGATATACGGAACAGAGCCATTTTATCTGAAGGCTGTGCATACATATATGGTCCTTCTAAGTACGAGAATAAGAGAATTGATTGAGATAGATATTTGATATCAAAGAGTAGCGTACGTCGAAAATTAGTTGAAGTTTTATTTCAATTTGGTCCGAAATGTAGTACCTTTATTATTTTTGATTGGATAAAAATTAAGTACAAGTTGCAAAAGTTCACTGCTCTCGTAGCAATATTTTCACGAACTTTGTGAATTATGGGTCCCACTGGAGGTTCCCACTGTCATTACAACATGACGACCATAATGACCATACCAACGTGGTCGAAACCGCCCCAAAATCGCCTACCTTCTCCGAATGATTTTTGTATTTCGTAAATTGCGTAAAAATGGTTAATTTTGCAGCCGTGCACAAACGTGCAGCGGAGAAATGAGGAATTATGTGTAAAAAATTAAAATGGAATGAATTGGCAGCAGCAGCAAATTCGCACCTTCAGACCCGCGCATAACTTCCGAATTGAGCAAGAAGACTGCGCCGGGACCGGTCATTGTTCGCCACAATTCGAGCCAGCAAACAGTGGCAATTACTAATACAAGGGTATGGAGAAAACGAATACCGCGTACTCGATGTTTGCCTTTGATTATCTCATTCAAAGGTTTCCTTAAAGTGTTCAATCTTCTACATATATTATTTTTTGAGGTTTGTTAATTTCTCAGTATAACTTTTGGTTCTTTTATACTGAAATGCTTCATATTTTGAATAACTTTTGCTCTTCTTAAATTAAAAATGTATGCGTTGATTTGAGATTTAGATTGACAAGTTGATTAAATTGTGGATGTAGAATCTGAACCTAATATTCGTTTTTCTGAAATTTTGTGCCAGTGGTATTTTCTACTATAACACGGTTATGAATCAATTTAACCAAAAGTATCTTAGCATCGAGTTAATATTGAGTACTGATAGATGAAAATATAAGCTGGTACCAAGTACCGGAAACTATCGACATTTTACAACACTAGTGGCAGTGCACTGAGTGCAAATACGTGCCCAAGATGGTGTCTTATGTAAGCGACACCAGGCTTTTGCTTATTACTGCAGTTGTTGTTGTTGTGTTGTTATGGTCAACTGCCAAGCGCGTTACTACTTCCGTCGCATTGGAAAGGAAAGCAGCATCCATTGTGAGCGTGTGCCATTTAAGCTGTAAAGTGTACACAATTTGAATTGAATTTCTTTAACGGTTCAGAGCTGCGACTGCACTGTTGTTGTTGTTGTTTAGCGTAATTTATTTAGCGGTCATTCGCTGATATGCTCATTTAAATTTCTAACTTGACTTTGGCGTCTTCACCGCGCGAAGGCTGCCAGAGCACCAACACTACGTGTGACTGCGTGGGAACTTTGCCGTGATTTCGGACGAGATACGCTTCGCCCAAAGACCGCAAGACGCGCGTTCTCACGTTCCGGCGTGATTGAGGCTATCTGCGCGTATGTGGAAACGTGACTAAATACATACATACATACAAAATTATGCAAGCCTCTCAAAATGCAAGCACCAAAAATTAGAATTGTAAAATTTTGTATCATGGTAACAAAATTTTTTGTAAACTTTTTAAATTTGTTTCATACCTCTTCAACAATTTCTGGTATTGTAAGAATTTAGGGTGAAAATCAGTTCCAGAAAGAGTTCATTTCAATATAAATATTTTTTTTGTAATCTGCTTGAATACGATTTAAAATTTTTTCAAAATTGAGACCCTCAAACAGTAACTCAAAATCTTGGGATCAAAGCCAGGAGATCTTTGTGAAAAGGTGAACAAACCTTTACTGCTTGCATGTGCCAAGTAAAATGATTCGTAGAAAGAGTTGGCCGAGTCGCAGCAAACCCAGAGAGGGAAACGATGCGGCAGTGATTCTGAATTCCACAATCACAACAGCTATGACAAACACCAAGAACACACAAACAACATGAACAACAAAATAGACACGCCAAGCAACACGTACTACATACATGCATATGTACATACATACATACATACATATGTATGTATGTATCAGGGCTGTCAACCACGGGATGCTAAAATTTTTCGGGATATCGAGCCAAAATTATTTAAAAGAATTTATATTTCAGTTCCTTTTTTGAATAAAGAAGAAGAAGAGGAACAACTTTACAGGTCGGAATAAACCATGTAAAAAATAAAAATCGGCCTTACTTGCCTTACCCTACTCTTGAATAAAGCCTTCAAAATATAAAACACTTGAAATAATTTATTTTAGAAACAGCTAAATATTAAGCAATTAATAAATAGGTATCTGTTTTCGCTGGATCACATTATTAATGATTATCTTTATAAGACAGGTTTAAATAAAAGTAAAGTCGGTCGCATACAAAAAGTTCCGAGGCGCGCTATTTTCAAAATTGTATCGGATTGACAACCCTAATACATATGTATGTATAAATGTACTAATGGATGCCTGTATCTGGCCATAACTGAATCTGCAGTAGATCTTGTCCAACTGTAAGATGAGCTTGAAGAATGAAGACGTACCTTGCACGTATATATTATACAATGAAGCCAACAACAAATACAACAAAATGTCAACATTAGAAACGCGAAGAACAAAGCGCAATAACAGTTTCAAGTGACAGCTACTAAGGTGTATAAATAAAGCAACGGCAAATACAAATCTAGATACAAACACAGATGCAGACTAATTCAGGTACAAGTACAATACCAGTTTAAAGTTGAAAAAAAACGATACAATTTCTGAAAAGGTACAAAAGATACACAAACTGCGGAATAGAATAAACGAAACAGAAACAGAGCAACAACAACAACAAACAAGGCAACACCAAAATGTATCTCATGTACAAAAACTGCTTGAAAAGCAAATACTACAACAAAAGGTGCTACAAAAGTAAAGCGATTTTTAATTAAAAAGCTTTTTGCTGCACACGGAACAATGCTGCTAAACGGCAAAACAAACAACAACAACAGCGACAATTGTTCACATATCACTTCAAGTACAAGGCAATTTCCTGAGATGCTCCAACGGGGGTGGAGACGACTCCGCAATTCCTTGGCAGAACTGAAATGTACTGCAATTAAATAAGGCATGTTGACTGGAAGACTGGATTGTTTTTTCCAAAGAACACGCTTAATTAATTGAGTGTGGAACAGCGAATTTCGCTCTTTCATGCCGCATAACCAGGCGTGCCGTGCCGTTTTACGCACAACTCCGACCGATAGTGTAAGAGTCTGCAAGTCGCATAATTTTCCAAATTAGCTTAAATTGTGGAAATTAGTTAAGTAGCTGGTAACTGTTGACAATTTGAAATTTGCTGCGAAACGGATGAAGCAATTAAAATATGCTCGCTTGAAAGTGGGTTAAGAAGGCACTTACAGATTTAATGGAGCATACGCGTTCATATGTAATCAACATAATGAAACCAATTTACATATGTAGATATAAACCTGATCGGATTCAACAGCCAAATGGAAAAGTTTATAACTCCCAAGAACTAGTACATAATTCGAAGGAATTCTTAAGAACTCCATAAAACTTAACACTATTATTGTAATGAATTCTGTCTTCGCCTTCGGAGCTCTGCTGAAGACTGCCTTTCATAGCGGATTACTCGTGTAGGCTCATTTCTTTGACATATCTGGCAATCATTATGGGAAAATGTTCACATGCTTTTATTCCATATCTTAGTAAAATCATCAAATACCCTAATAAAAAATAAGATATCTACCGTAAACTCATAAAAATTGGATTACCATCATTCCACTGTACACTATGCATCTTCTTAAAAATATACAGGGTACACGGAAAGTCTTTAAGATGATGTTTTAAAGAAAGTGCCATTTCACATACTACCATATCAGATCAGCAGATCTGTCAAACTTAAGCGAACTGTATAAGTTCGCCCACAATAATTGAAAGTAAAACACTCTAAGCTTTAAACTGTTTTCATGAAACACGAAAATTTCAGACTTATCAATTAATACAAAATATTGTATGTTGACATTTGTGACTCGCCAGAATAGGGCTGTTAGTCTACTCTTGAACGGGCCAGGGAATATATACATATCTTTTTATACCCTACACCTATGGTAATAGGGTATAATAACTTTGTGCGAAAATTGTAACGCATTAAAGGAGCTGTCCTAGGTATAGACATAAGTATATAGAAATGCTTAGAATCACTTTCTGTGTTGATTTCCGGTTGTCCGTCTGTCCGTCTGTCTGTCTGTCTGTGTGTCTGTGAGCGCAGGAGAGAAAGAAGGAGTTGTCCGATTTGGACCAAATTTTGTACAGAGTTACAGTCAACCTTAACTTAGTTTAAGTTCCGAGATGAGTCAAATCGGCCAAAGGACACGCCCACAATGGGTCTGTAAGTCCCACTACCCCGGAATATTTCCAGTAAAATTGCTTAAATTTTGTAATTATTCATTAAAAAGAATGGTATTTGGTATTTAAGGTAAGGTGTGGGCCCTCTACGTCATACAAAAAAATGGACGTGGTTCGCCCACTATATAGACGGTAAGCGGAAAATCCTTATAACTTCCATAATATATACACCAGTCTGTCCATATTTGGTCACTTCATTGCTAATAAGAACAACTTTTAATTCTCCAAAAATGGGCGTGGTCCGCCCACTCAGTTACTTGGTGTAGGGTATTACTCTGTCGGTGAAACCCGACTGATACTTCCTTACTTGTTATTTTTAATCTTGTGCGCGGAAACTGTTCGTACACCCTGTATTAACACTTTCCCAACAACCTAATTAAACGCCTACTCAACAGCAGCTTAGAAGAAAAGCGGAAGCTGATTCAAATGGCAATTATCAGAGAGTGGAAAGAGAAGCATTATGCTGTAGAACTAAAATCCGGAGGCCAATGGCGTTAGTAGTTTCGTATGAGTTATGAGAAATGATACGAACGCGTTAATGATGCAAGCGTTTACAGTTTGTAACGGTGAAACGATTACGCTAACGTCGAAGCGTTGAGGCTAATGGCGCTGCGGAGTTGCGGAGATAGCGCAGCACGCACTGCTGCCGCGTGATGCAACATAACGAACCGCCGGAGTATGGAGTTGGCTGTTTCTATTGCGCTCTTTCGCCGTTATGGCTTTTCATTTCTTTTTGGAAGAAAAAATGCAGAAATCTCCAACAGAAATTATACAATTTTCAACTTTTAACGCTTGCCGAATAGTTGGTGCTTGTTCAGCCATTTCCTGCCAATTGTTACAGGCAAGCAGGCAAGCAGGCAGGCAGGCAAGCAGAGTGAAGTGATTCACTGCAAATTATTTTCACAATCGACAACTCGGCCCCATGCCATTATCTAATCAGCAAATTTGCGCTGGCTAAAATATGTATATATGTATGTATGTACTACAGTTTTTGAATTTTCAAACACAAGTTCAATGCAAATGCTGAAAATTGTATACCGACTCATTTTATAAGGCTGAAATGTACACGTTTATATATGAGCTGCTTATCATATCGGCCGGCATGCCGCAATACTGCCGCACAACAAAAGCAAAATATTGAAAATTAATAGTCTCCGATAAGTTAAAAGACAGCAAAAAGCAACAACAACAGTTTTATTTATTACGTACAGCTATCAAGTTGCAAAAAATGCTTAAACGAGAGAGAGAGAGAGACAGTCAATGAGTACCTATAACAAAAGATGACACATATTCGCAAGAAGAAAGCAACAATAATAGCGCCGGAACAGGTGCCAAAAGTCCCCGGGCCTCACAGCCAGACCTGCATTCATTCGCCGGTGCCTGCGACGTTACCAACAAGCCCACAATATCATCATATATTTATATATTTAGGTACATACAACCCGACCAGAATGGAATCGTTGATAAGATATGGCAATGAAAATCAAGCTTATGGTTGCTTCATAATGATATCATTGCAACGACATATCGGCAGCTGCTATGTTTGAAAATTTCAGTTTCCAGCAGGAGTTGAAACTCCTTTTCTTTTCATACTACTAAAAGAAAATGCATTGGTCTTTTAAACTTAGGAAAATTTTTTAGCAAAATCGATATTTTAGCATATCAAACTCAACCACGTGAAATGAGAGTTCAATTATATCATATTTTGCATTTGAAGTGCACTTTAAGCAAGAAAAAAGCACTATACAAAAACTAACTAAAGCTAAATTTGTGTAAATTTCACTTTTGTTAAGAGCTAATGCAATATACAAATTTCTTTTGAACTTTCTTCGTTTATTGCGTTTCGGTATTTCTAACATTAAAAAGTTGCAATTAAAAAATTGGGTAACTCAGCGGCCCATAAGAAGCGGCGTAATTAACTGCATTCGAGAGACTGGGCCTTTCGCAGTCGCAGTCGCATTTAAAGTGTACCATGAAGGCTGGGCTGGGAGCGCTTTCTTCGGCCGTTCACATTATTTCCAGTGGCGCTGCAACGCCTTCCCGCGTTCACAGGTAATTAGCATAGAAAGGTCCGCACGAAAGCCGCCACGCAGCGAAAGACAATATCTGGCTATGTAGGGAATCTATGAGCGCTTGATGAGCTTCTGCTGCTGTGGCTTTCTTTTTAATGCCGAAACTGCATTGGCACCACTGCCCGACTGCGAAATTGTATCTTTGAGATGCGCAAACAAATGTTGCATATTTGCATTTTGCCAGAGATGGTGAAAAAACGAGCAAATCTTTTAAGGAAAAGCAATTACCAATTGGCTGAAGCGAGAGCTGTGGGAAGCAGGGACTGCTATCAATTGTAACATTTACAAAGTGACATCACAACAACACTTCTGCTCACTTTCTTTGCCTTTGCTAAGCCAGCGAAAAAGCTTGGCTTTTGTCTGTCAAATGACAATTTTTAACAGTTTTTTTTGTCGAAACTCTTTATATTGCAAAAAATTAAAAAAAACTTCAAAATATTTCATCAGCGTGGCTTTCATTTTTAAAAGAATTTCATTCAACTTTTTTTTCATTTGGCAAATTCACCAAATTCAATCAAACATCAAAAAGTGACAGTTAACGGTTCGCCTAATGCAGATGTTTTTATGAATAATTTCCGAATAACAACAACAATGAATAACGTAAATCAAACAATGAAAAAAGCAAAGAAAAGTGGCGTTTGTGTTGTGTGCAAATTGCTGGTATTGTCTGACTGCGGCACACTCTCATCACGGCCAAGCTGACAGACAGACACTCTATAAAAATTTTTGAAATTTTCGAAATTGTGCAGAAAGCAGCAAAACAACCTTGGAAATTTCACTTTCCATTTGCAACATAGTTTCCCACAAACGACTGGTGTCCATATGCAGACAACAAAACAGAATCCGCCAAGCCAAGACATTCCGTAGTTCACGAGAGCGTTCAAGAATTCAGATTGTCCCTTTAGTGTTGGTAGCAGCGGTACAAGTGCAATTCCCGGCACTTTTCTACTTTTCTGGCAACGTGGAGGCTGTCAGCGGTCGCCTGCCTTTGAATTTCTGCTCGGGGCAGGCAATTAAGTGCCATTGATTTGCATTAATTTCTTAAGTCTTGGTTCAGCGCATCCCTCACTAATATTCGGTATATTCGTTATGGTCGTAGATTTCGTACAATCGTTCGCTGAAGAGCCATCATCCGCTTTTGTCTATTAATACCGTTATTCGATTTTAAACTTTTAGTGCCACAAGCTAACGTTTATTTCTGTCTGCACATTGTCTCACGTTACAAAAAAGTCATTCTGAATTATGTCTGCCAAGTTGAAATTAAGTTATTATCAAAATCGTTTTTTATGTAAATTCTACGCGGCAAAAAAGGCAAGTTTACACAAGCAGAAAGCAATGAACAATGATCCTGCTTTAAATTGAACGAACATAATTGATTTTTTCGACTTTCGAATTTACTTTCACGCCCGCAAACTGTCGAATTTCCTCTGCGTTGACTTTCTTAAGCCATTCTGATATTCTCTGCTTACCAACGAACAATCCCAAAAGCATTCACAGCGAGTTCTAAGCATTTGATGGTTAAATAAATTTAAATGCAAGAGTTTCCAACGTCAATGCCTGTCAACTGTAGCCACAATCAACTATATTAAGCTATATATTTGTATTGAAAACTTTCACGGTAAGGAAATGAACGGCCAGTCAATATTTGCTGCTATAAAATTATGTCTTAACGGTTGTAAACACTTGACGAACGATCAACATTAAATGCTTGTCGTTTATGAGAGCGTTTGGGCTGACAAGCTGTGGCATGGTAGTAAACTGTCAAAAGTGGCAATTCAAAAATCAACATTTTCACGGCTCATTCAACAAGTTAATACTTGACATTCGGTCGTGAAACTACAAAAGCGATGTAGAGGGGGAAGCGCGCAAGAAGCGCTACGACACGCATGCTAATTTTTAGACGACTGCCATAAGATTTGTAGATAGCTGCCGGCTCCCCTGCATGGCTTGTAGCTCTTCCATATTTATTTATGTTTGTAATAGTATGAGCACTCATTTTGATCAGTTGTGTTATAGTGCGAGGTCTGTTGTCCGTTTTCACCCAAGTGAATTACCTCCTCAGCTGCCACCCTACCCTAACCAATTCCTCGATTATCAGAAGTAGCAGTTCGAAGCTTTGCTATAATCTTTTTTTCATGATTCTAACTAAGACATACAAAAATATTTTCAGATTTATCTGCTTTTCTACTTATAATTTTCTACTACTCATCAAATTTATAAACACAAATCAATTCAAAATTTCAAAGATTAGCAAAAAATGTATTTACATATTTTATGTAATCATACAAAATGCCAGCGGACAGGCACATGTAAAAGTTTGATAATGGCAAATAAAGAACCATACACGAAAGCTTATAAAGTTGCAAATTATGTTTTGGAAGTTAAAGTCAAAGAGTTGGAAACATTTGAAACACGTGCAACTAAAGATTTTTTTTAAATTTGCTTGTGCCTATGCCGCAATGATCGAGCAGTGCTAAGAACTATTAAATATTGCTGAAAATAAAAGTTAACTATAAATTTAGAAAGCTTTCAAAAAATGAGGAAAATTTTGCATTTGCGCGGCAATAAATTTTTCGTTTTCAATGATTATTTCCATTAAAATAGTTGGTAATAAAAGTTATGGCTTTCAAAGAAATTGAAATTACTTTTACGCACTGGTACGTCGTATAGGGGCGACAGTTGAACCAGCCAGTTGACTGGAGTGGCAAATGTGGCCGGTTATATTCAGATAAGACATTCACAGAAAGTTTTCTAAAATGTGCCATTTCTCCGCTTCGTTGTTGTTGTTGCAAGAAAGCCATGCTCTCTGGTTGAAATGCTAAGAGAAAGGATCGTAGCAAGCAAGGCAAGCCTCTAGCCAAAAGAGCTTTGCTGCAGCTTCATGAGTAATGTGCTGAGTAATGCATTATGTTTTAATCCGGCTACACGTCAAAACGACAGAACTGACAAAATCGCTTGTCATCTTGTGGGTGACGCATTGAAGCACGCGTCGATCTCCAACAAATTGTCAGTCCAATTCCTGCGCTTTGTGGGTCACGGACAAGCGACGGCAAACACGCTGTTGGGCTTCCACGGTTTCTTTTGGGGGAACGACGCTTAAAAGTGAATTCGCTGCGGAATACACTTCCCGGAGAGACCTTTTTCTTTTTCTGGTTTTCAGAAGAGATTTTCTGGTTTTTCGACTTCCTCTTTCAGTGCACAGCCGACCACAGTCTGGCTGGCTGGCTGGCTTGCTGCCTTGTTAGCTTGGTGCAGCAGCCAAAGCCGCCAGTCATTGCGGAGTTAACTGAAAAGTACAAAGTGAACGCGTATGAAAACGAAAATTTCATATGTAACCGGAAATGTACACAGCAGAGGGGAGGAGAGGCGCAGGCGAGCGAAGCGTAAAGCCGCATTCTTGCTGGTCTTTTTGGCGGCTCTGTTCTCACATGGCAATGCCAAAAGTATAGTTTTAGTATATACTAAAGAATTGCATTAGTCCGGCGGTTGGTTTTCGGGCCTTCTGCTTTCGAACATGAACATACATATGTATTATTTTTTCATTTATTTGGAAAATGTTATTTTCAACTGTATTTTTGTTTATTTTGATCTTTCCCACTCTCTTCGTGCGCGTTATTTGCATAAATGCTGAATTACCAGTTTCGTTGCCACTCTGCTTTGCCGCATGTTGCCATTATCTATGTATTTGCGCCACAATTCAATGGCGCGCGATCTTTAGCTTCATGCCTGTGGCTGCCTCAGCCTCATTATTTCGCCAACATCAACTTACAATAGGAATTATAGTGAACTTTCTTCTTTTTTATTTCCACACTTTTCGAAGTAATTCTGTTTGTTGTCTGTGCAGTTTTGTGCCACAAGAAAAAGAGATAGCCGCTCTCCTCTTCAACTACTGTATTATTTCTTGTTTGAATGATCTTGCCAAGCAAAGGCAGTAGCAAAGCAGAAGCCATACTGAAAATCATTAGAAAATGTATCTGATATCTGACAAAAAATAGGCGATACTGCGAGGAGTTGCAGAATTGAAAATTATGAAGCAATCAGCTATGCTTATGAATTAGTTTCAGGTCTATCGCTGTACTCATAGATACCAAACGATCGATAATACAAGTTTACTTTACCTTTGGATACATAATTATAATAAATTAGAGGAGTAGGTACTGAACTGCGAATTGGTAAGGAAAAACATTTACCAAATATTATTCTCAACTGTATGGAAAGCAAGTTAAAAAATGTTTGCACTTTTTTTATATTGTAGAAAGGTCTTAAGGAGAATCCATCAGGAACAGAAGAAAAAATATTAAACGCTGTGAGTTTCGCAGCGGTTGAGCGTTTATAAAACCGTTAATGAAACCGCAAATTTTTTTTGTACATATATTTTTTTTTTGTGTGTCTATTTATAGTTTTTTCCTGTACAAGAATGGTTATTAAATTTAGCCTAAAGCTCAAGCTGATTGCGTTGTATCACAGTCCATAAAAGCCTCGATTAAAAAATATTTAAATACAGCTTCTTTCTCAATTTAGTTAATAGTGGGAATGGCTTTCACCTTGCTAGAGAAGCCTATAATTCAGCACAGAAATTACTTAATTGCTAGGAATTAGTTCGAGCTCCTGAATTACGACCCGATTTTACTCAAATCTCTAAAACTGCTCTGCCTGCTGAAATTAAAGAGTTGTTTTGAGTCAATCCGTAGCCACGAATTTTCTAATAAAATTCTAAAAAAGCATATTCACATTTGTTCAAACATTAAAAGTTGGCAACGGAATTCGTAGCAAACGCCTAGAGCAGTGAGATTCACGCACCATGACTTAAGTGCCTACTCTAAAAAGCCGAACAAAAAGCTGGAAAAACTCCCTTTTCGCATTTGGAGCGATCACTTGGCAGTCACTCACTGGAACCGCTCGTCTGTGGCTATGCGCATGTGAAGTGCGCGAGAACTTCTGCCGCGGAGGTCATTGCTCAGCGTAGCACTCTAAGCGTCATCGTCGATAGCCATCCTCAGACACGTAGGCAGAGGGGTTCAGAGGGTTCGTCCTCTCTGCAAAATGCCCGAGAATTAATTAATGCAATAAAAAATAACTTATTTTATTTTGAATTTTGCTTGCTTTCGCTTAAAAATACGTTTAACGTTCAAGCCCTTTTTGAATTATTATTCCTTACCTTCTCCCCGCGAGCGGAGCTCCTAGCTACGTGGCTGACCAACACTGATGCTTTGCGTTCGCCTGAACTCTTTTGGTTTGTTTTTCTTTAGAAATTCGGACGCTAATTGAAAACAGGCCGTACAACAACAAAAACAGTTCGTGTCGATTTGATTAAACCGTAGAAAAAGTTCGGGATACATGCGGAGTACAAGCATATAGTCAGTCACCCCCTCACCGGAATTCGTTCGATGGGCATTGCCGTAGCAAATGTTCGGAAAACCATAAATAATTCACCAAATGCGCAAATTTCAATGAAACTTATCGGAGCACTTGTGCTGAAGTACGACAAATGATAAACGCCGCTATCAGGCGCCAATGACGGCTAAAGTACCTTCATGCAACGGCGTGCAAAAGAATAGCAGTGCTTCTTCAGAGAACATTGTACCTAATTAGAAACGCACCTATTATATATGTTGCTATTATTTGCGCACAGCTGTACGACTATTGTCAGCTGGCTTGCGCGCTTTCAGACGCTGCCTGTCCTACCTGTTGCGCTTAAATATCCAATTGCAAAGCACACATAATTCAGTATTTTGTCAGCTGAATCCAGCACCCAGGAAAAGCCATTACATGCAGGTATTTTCTAACTGCTGCCAGTACTCTTAAAGTTACTCCATTTTTGTTTTCGCTAAATCTAGAGCTGGGCTTACCTCGTTTTCGTTTATGGTCGCTTGTTTCATCTTCGCTGTGTGGCCTTGAGAGCAACGAATCAAAGTGTAATCCACAGTTCTTTTATGATTCAAGGATCCAAGGATCGACGCTGTTCAAGAACAGAACAAGTTCACTTTGTAGTTCCTCAAGCTACGAACGATTTCGAGTTAATAGTTTTGGCAATTTTTAAAATTTTCGTGTTTTCTAAATGAAATTTTATATTAAAAGCACTACCGTTCTTTCAAAGTCTTTTCTCAATATACTACAAAATATCCCGGTCTTATGAACAGAGTCGCGCGCTCGTACCGTCTCGCTTGTTCCGTTGCCAATGAACGACTGTACGCTGACAAGAGCGCTCGTTTCGGCCCCAACCGTTTTTCATAGTGGAGCATGAAGAGAGTGTGGCTTTACAGCACTTTAACAGAGTCGGAAGAGCTGGCTTACCTTTACTGTTAACGGTTATGTTGTCTACACTCGTTGAGGCTCCCCAACAGCAGACTTTACATCGAGTTAAGGGAAGCGAAGAAATTAGCTTCATTAAAAGCAGCAGGTTGCTGCAAGGAATACAATTTTCAGCACTATATCTCGCATATATATGTATATAACTATGTAGAGCTGGGTAAAATATAAACGTTTAAGAACAATAGTACTCTCCGCTTAGTTTGGTTCTTTGGTTTTAGTCAAGTCAGCACTCCAAAACAAATATTCTTTTATTTTTGGTTGCGGAAAAAGTTCATATTTTTGACTTAGAACGAAATTTGTGCCACACTAGCGCAAGATAAAATATTTCCATAACAAATCAAAATTAGTCGACTCAATAATTAATAGGAAAAAACCAAACAATCGCTTTACAAGTACCTTGTGCTGTAAAAAAATGTTCTCTTACAAAAGGGTCGGTAAAAAAGGAAAAAATGCAGTTACTTGCTGAAAAAAATCTTAGCATTAGGTGTTGATAAGCGACTCGAAATTCCACAGAAAGGATATAAATTTATTTGTCACAATAACAAGTACAAATAATATTGTTGACTAGTGTATTTAATACAATTTAACCTCTTGATTAAGGGGAAGGCCGACGCAAGTCGAACAAAAAAGTTAGTTTCTCTTTTTCAGCCGTGACTTTTTGTCACTTTTTGCCAGTGACTTTTCCTTTCTGTGTGCTTTTAGTAGCTTCAGCTCTGGCCGCGCCGCCGGTCACTGCCACTAGTGCTGTCTTCGGGAATTTTTTTAAAGTGGTGCAAAGTTCGAAAAAAATATGTTGTACTTATTTTTGTAACTTCTGATTAGACTTCTAGATTTTAAATGGTTATGGATCGCTTTCTTATGATATAGTACATAGTACATACCTCCCATCAATCACCGTAATTTTCCACGGAGACTTCTTTCCTTATTCGTATTTCTATGCCCAGGATTTTGTTTCTTAAAATATAATTATTGACCATGACAAAATTTTATCGCGCGATCCGCCCCACAGGGCAGGGCGGAGATTCCGGGATTGCCATGCCTAGTGCCGACTAAAATTTGAAACAATTTGTTGTTGTTGTAATAAATCTACAATTTATTGCGATTGTAAGTTGATTTCAGTATGATGTCTACGCACATTGATATTTCATGCTATTAAATTATATAGTCATATTTATTCTCGCCGTCATAAAAATTAACATATGATCTGTGAAAGAGCTTAAATAAGGCTACACGTAAGCAAACACTGTTGCAGTCAGAATGTGTGAATGTGTCTGTGTTTGTGGAGCAATGCTTGCGAACTTGAATTCGGAATCAAATTGGAATGAGTCCGAACACGGGAGCCGTCTGCTTTAAAACACTTTTTTTAAAGTAGACTTTTCCCAAGTATGCTGACGTATCTCAGCAGCATAAATGCAGTCATAAAATATTAAGTTCCTACCAAACGGAATATTTCCTTTCATTCTCTGTACAAGAAAGCCGAATCGATATAACATAAAAAGAAAGAAATATGATGATCGTAATGCAAGACGCTTACTGCTTGAAATAATGAATGTAAAACGTGAACAGGACTTAGCGAAATGTCTATGTGCCACAAATTTTGTGTCTGCTCCTTAGCTACTCGACCAGCTGCTGCTTGCACGTAGCGTGGTACGGCACTTTGACGATGGTATATTTTGTGTGGGGAAGATTTTCGCCTAGTATGCACTCCACCTTGTCCAGCGGCAGTATCTCAATTTGTGGCATCTCATTGGCGGCCGCCTCCTCGTTTGCACGCTTCTGCTTCGCTTCTTCACTCTGCACATTGCCCGTCCCGCTGGCATTGCACTCCTCGCTTGTGGAGGGCGCGCCCGGCACAGGCTTCAGCACCGGTATGCACTCGTCAAAGTGATGCTTCTGCTTCTTGGTCGACTCCTCGCACTGATCCACATACAACGCCGTGACACGCAGCAGCTCCACCGTCACACCCCAAGTGAAAACGCGCAACGTGTCTGCCACCTGCTGCACAGCACTGAGCACGATGTGGTTGGTCGTTGCCGACTGCGAGATGTAGGTGGGAATGATTAGCAATTTGCGTATATTCGTGCACTGCTGCAGGCGCCCATCGAAACCCGGTTTAATGTCGAAATTCACCAGTTCCAATTGGGTCAGCTGCTCCAGGTGCACCACCGCTTCGAGTATCTTAAGTGTGCAGCAGCCCGTTTCCTGCCCATTCTCCAGACGCAAGCGCTGCAGTTGACTCAGTTTCGGCAGTACTACATCAGCGAAGGTTTCATCAAAGGCGCCGCACTCACCCAGCTCTAGCGAGCACAACCCCGACAGCTCGCCCAACACCTCCACGTTACTTTGAGCGCCCAGACCACGTATGGCGGTGAGTGAAAGATGCGCCAGTTTCGTGAGAGTCTTGAGCGGCTGCAGGCCGTCGCCGGCCAAAACACCTGGTTCGCAGGTGCGCAATCGCAGCTCTTCAAGCTGCTGCAGTTGGCCGATGTGCTCCAAGTTGATGGTGTCGTCGTTAATGGCAATGGCGTTTAGCACGCGCAGACACTTGTTGCTTTGGAAGAGACTCTCCACGACACGTACCGAGCAGCGGCAGAGGTCAATCACTTCCAGCGAGTAGACTGTCCCGACATACTCCGAGAAATCTTGCCACATTTCCTCGCTGCGTGTGCTGGCGAGCAGCATTTTGCGTAGATCCAAGTGCTTCGTCTCTCCACGGCGAAGCGCCGCCGCAAAGCCAGACCAGTTGCACACTTTCGAGTTCTTCATGCGCACAGTGTGCCACAAGGACGTGTCTTTGGCGGCGAGATGCCAGAGTTTGCACACAGATGCCGCACGTGGCCGTTCCTGTCAAACACAAAAAACAAATATGTGAAGCACATGCGCGAAATAAATCACCGGCGACTCCTTTGGACTCACATGAATTTTCAAGTATTTGAGTATACAGAGCAGCGCGTCATAGGCGAAGGAGACATTCGCAAAGAAGTTGGTGGCGAAAAGCTTGTTTGATTGCTCCACAACAGCTGTATTCAATGATCCTGAACCAGGGGAGCCACTGTGCGGCATGAAAGCTGCGTCTATGGAGGCCAAAGAAGGTTTGCGAATGTTGTTGATGCTCTCCTTAATCTGCTTCAAATCGTTCTCGATGTCGTTGACATGTCTACAAGTAGAAGGAGAGTGAAGCATATTTCCAATTAATATACGTATGAGTTCTCGCTCTCGTCGAAGCAAATGAAATGTGAGATGAATTGAGAAGCGGACACAGTACATAAGTACACCATGTGGGGCATGGGAGGGCACTCACGCATTGGACTGCTGCCGTGGAACTCGTGGAACTGCTCTAGGCTTGGCTACCATAACGTATTTCTTGCCCTTGACCACGGCGATCGTCTGCGGGAATTTACTGTCAGGGCGCACGCTCCTTCTGGCCGCAGCGCTCGGTGAGTTGCGCGCAGGCAACTTCGGCAATGTCTCCACCAGCTTTGGCTGACACGCCTACAACAGAGATTAGGGAATAGATGAGCTTATGCAGGTGCAAAGCAAAAACTCAAACGCGGAATTCACCTCGCACACATATTCTCGTCCGGCGGCCATGCCGGACACCAGCGTGCGGTACTCGCAGTTGTTGCGGTTGAGGCCCACGCATTCATGGTGATACAGACACAGGCATTTGACGCACTGCAACTGCGGCACTTCTCCCTGCGCGCCAGCACACATGACCGTGCAGGGCTCGTGCGTGATGCTGGCTCCACTTCTGCTTGCGCCATGTGCTTCGGCGACAGCAGCGGCTGGGATAGGAGCAGGCCTTAAAGATGCCACATAAAATAAGTAGCAAGTAAGCAGAAGGTGTACCAAAAATGCAAATCGAAATGAAATGAAAAGAAAAGATGAACAGTGCACATAAACGAGAGCGAGAAAGGCAAAAGGAAGAGAATGTAGCAGAGTTATATACATGCATGCGCACATAAAAAACATAAAGGACTTACTTCTTCGCTGATTTGCTGCTCTTGCTTGCAGAGCTGGCGGAGCTGTTGCCGCGACTGCTGGGCGGCGTGCTAGGGTTTACGCTGCCACCCACGCTATGCCTGGTGGAGCTACTGAGCAACGCTGCGTTGTTAACCTTGAGCGCACGCGTCGGAGTCCAGCCCTGTGGCGGCGGACTGGCACCTTTCGGGCCCTTTGGCTTCGAGATGCGCTTTCCCATGCTGGTGGGTGGGGGCGCCGCTGCCAGCGTAGCTGCCGTAATAGATATACGGCTGGAGGGTTTCGCGCTACGCACAATCTCAAATTCGGGCCCGGCGTGAAGTGGTTCGCGCGCAAAGCAGAAGTGGTCGATGGTTAAATCGCCCTCTAACAGTGGCATAATGTCACTGCGCGCGCGTAGCTTCTTGCCGCCCGGAGTTATGAAATACACATCTGCCTTATCCTTGCTGGTTTCCATGTTGGCACGCCAAACCAACTCACGTTTCCAGCCGAACTCAAAAGGCTTTTTATAAAAATCGTCCTGCGGTAACAAAGGCTTCTTACCAGCCGAGGCACTAGCAGCAACAGCAGTAGTGGCACGCATGTTGCCAGCTTCTGCTGTGCCATTTATGGACTCCTCAAAATCTGCCACAACGTGGCCCTTAGTATCTTCTAAATTCTGCTCCTCTTCCTGTGAAGCTACCTGTTCTGTGACAGATGCAGGCGATGGCGTAGAGACCAAAGAAGTTGCTGCTCGCTTAAGGTCTGCCTTCTCCGTCGGATTCTAAAATAACAAAGCAGCTTTAACTTGCCGCACTTATTCACTCATTTCCATATTTCATACTAACCTGTTTTGATTTTTTCGCCACAGGTGGAGAGACCCTAGACTCCAATTTCTGTTTCTCAACTTTTATCAACATCTCTGCAGCGGGCCTTAACATCGTTTCGACGTCATCTTTCACCAGCTCCGCTTCGCCACTTTGTTCATCGAAACCCAATAAGCACTCTTCAGAGCCGGAACGCCGCACTTCGTATCGTTTGCGCTTCAATGGACCGTTTCCACTTTCAATATTATCCACTTGCTCCTCGACATCTTCTACATCTTCGTCCTCGCTCAGTGCAGCCAAGACTTTCTTCTGACGTGAAGCATCCCGTTCCTCCCGATGTTCATACGATTGAGCGACGCCATCTTGGCTGTATTCATCCTCCGACACGCGCAACTTGAAAGGCGTTGAAAACGTCGATTTTTCCTCACTGTCCACCTCCATGTTTTCAAAATCTTCTGGCTCAAACAGACTTGGCGATTCTCGCTGCCCTTCGGGTGGATCCTCCTCTGCGCCATGGTAGCTCTTTCGCAAAGCCTCGGCCACTCGGTGCCCAGAGTTCTGCGGTGGGTCCCCATTCTCGCCGCTCTTATCGGCAGGCGGCGAAGAACTTACAGCATCGTCCACCTCCATTCTGATGTAGTGAAAACTTTGTTTTCGTTTCGGTGAAATTTTTGTAAAGTTTTACCGCTTGACCGTCCAATGATGATAATTAGCCCTCTTATCGCTTTCCGTGGCGCTTTTCTAGCTACTCCCGCGTTTGACGTTTGGCTTAGTTTGGTTTTCCGCTTGTGTCTTCGTCGTCGAAATGAGGTTATGTACAAAGTACGTACCACTGCGTTCCTTGTGTCTCACTTTTATTGCTGTCTACGCTGCACAACCAAATTCGGTTATTTTTATTTACATTTACATGAGCTGTATTTGTAAACGAAAACAATTCCAAATGTTTAGCTTCACTCATAGGCAAAAGTACAATTTCGCGGCAAAAATATGCAGTGCAGTTGCAAAAAGAGTTAACAATCTTCAAAGTCGTAGAGTCAAAGAATCCTTCAATTCCCGAAACACTTCAATCCAGCACAGTTATCTTTAATTTTTTTAACTAAGCAAAACTTCTTGTAGCATAAGTAAATAATCTATGTTTCCTTAGGTTTTTTTCTTTAATTTAGCGCGTCAGTCGACAGGGATGACAGAAAACCAAGTCTCCAAGCATGCGAAGAGCGTCACAAAACGGATTCGAAACTCGCTTCTTGGCTGCAAGCAAACAGCTGACTTTGTTGAATTGCAGAACTGAGTTGCCATGTGCCATGTGCACGGAATAAAGAAAGTAATAATTTCAAAATATGTATTGAATAAATAATATTATTGCATGTACATATGATAGCGTATAGTATATATTTTCAGAAAGGACCAGTGACATAAAAACGAATACAAATTTTTTTCTTTGCAAAAATGTTACATTTGTATTATTTGGCAAAAAATAAAATTTTTGATACTCACCAGAAGCCGCTCTCTTGTGTATCGTATAGTAAAAATAAAACAATTTTAATAGTTTTTAGCAAGTATGTAATATGTATATATTTTTGTAATTAATTTTTGTTTCTGTCTTTTTTTGAGAAATGCTTTAGCATAGAATAGAGTTGGTGTTATTCATACATAAATAAGAAAGATGTAACTTCAAATAAAAAAAGGTTAATGAAACAAAATTTACTAATTCATTTATTTAAAAACTATTTAAATTTTTATTGAAATACAGCGCAAAATATTAAAACCAGCTGAACAGTCAATATTGAAAAGAAAAACGTGATTAACCCTTAAATGACCGAGAAGAGCATAAATGTATAGCATTGAATGCATATTTTTAAAACAAAAATAGACACAATTTTTTTAAACATAGAGCCTTAAAAATGATAAAAGCAGAGGTAAACGTTGCCACAAATCAATTCAATAGGAGAAAATGAGACTTGTGCGTTTTGCATTAAATTCGACAAAGTATTAAGTAACATTTTCTTAACGATGCCCATGCAGCAACAGCCGGACTTGGCCGAGCAGCCGAAGGAGAACCTGGAGCTAAAGCCAAATAGGGTCCGCGAGCCTGCAATAGCACACGTGTCCACTTAAACATATCTTTGAACTCCCTCTATTATTTGGCCGGCGCTGAAAACTCGAGTAAACGACCCACAGCGAAATCAATTAACTTTCCAAAAGCGTTAGATGCACGACATCTACTTCGCATGTACTTTTTATGTAAAATACGCGGAATACAGTCGCAGCCCTTCATTTCACGGGAGGGACATCAGCAAGTACAATATTTACCCATTACGATAAAATCCATTAACCACGTTTGCTTATTTTTTGAGGCTACGCAGCACACTTTTCATTTCCGGTGGTGCTAAGTGCGGCGCACACACCGTTGTTGTTCGGAGTAGTGGCAATGCGGGAGTGCAGTAGGGCAAATAATCTATCAGCGTCTGTCAAAGGGCCTTATCAGCTTATCAGGTCCCATTTATCTGTGATGGGTGGGTGGTACGTGGTCGCTTACAAAACCGCAGTGCGGGTAGCGATCAATTTGACTGTGTTAACCTTGCGGCAGCAAACGGTAAACCACAGAACGGCATCGTTGACATTTCAAATGACATTTGACAGACTGAACTTGCAAATGATCCCAGCTGTTCTTTCGGTAGTGTTCTGGTCTATGGAAATTGGACATACATATGCCATACATAATTTCATAAAATACAAAAAACGGAAAATATTCCAAAATTAATTACAGTACATGCTGAATTAAAAGTTTTGAATATTTAATTCTTAGGTGCGATGGTGTACGATAAAATTACATAAAATGGTAGACCAGACTTGCAAAGTCTAAAAATTGTTCACGTAAATATCCTTTGCAAATAAGAACTACGAGAATAAACCTACAATCTTGCCTATCTTGATATCATTATAGATACCTCCGTTTTCAACGAAAATCGCATTTTCTCTGTATCGAAACAATACTACTTTTTGTTGGAAACTCAGAATTCGTTATAATTCCGGGATACATATACATATGTATGTACATACGCGCATACACATTTACATGTATGCATGCATTTAATCCGAAGGAAGTCATCAGCTATTCACCTACGCTCTTCAGCTCTGTTCTTTTTTTTTTCTTCTTCTTCTCTCCCTTAAAAGTCACCTGCCCTTGAGTAGGCTCTGATCAATGGTCTCCGTTTCGGCAGGAATGCCGTAGAAGGAACATGTCTAATTATATTTTGATAAGGAATCAATAGGGGTGTTGTTGTTTCGTTTCTTTTTTGTTGGCAGGTGTAAGAAGCAGTTCAACGCGCTGAGTGCGTGCAATTTACATAAAAGGCGCGCGCGCGGTTCTAATCACAGTGGCACGAGGCTCGCCTACGACGACAGCTGTGCCTGTTATGCTGCCGCTGAAGAAAAGTCAAAGAATATGTATTTGTGAATTTGTTTAGGCGTACAGTTCTTGGCATGTGTATTTGTGCCTGCTTAAAATTCGTCCTGCTAGCGCGCTGACATCTTTCTTGAGCCACCATATTCATGTGTCGTTTTTGGGGTATTTTATTTCGGCTGGAATTTCGCAAAGGCTAGCGGGAATGCGGCTCGCGGCTGTCACTACACAATATCGAGAATCGAGCCATGTGTCCGGTCTTCCTCATTTCGCACATGTCGACATGTTCCTGCAACGAACCACTATTGTTTTGTATAATGTATGTGTGTGTGTGTGTTGCAGTCGAACGCCCGTGGAATTGGCTGCAATTAGACGAACCACGCGTGCGTAGCCGCCGGTGAAAGTGCAAAACGATGCGGGTCGGTCGAGAGGTGTTTTTCGATTAACGACATTTGATTGAGTGACAAACAACAGCGCTGCGAGTCCTGCATGCGTTCCCTTTGGCTGGGCGCCACGCTCTCGGCTAGATGCTGTTCTATATGGGTTTGGAAGTGAATCTGCTGGTAGTATTTCACACTCTTTCAATGCATTTCAGCGCTATGTGACTTCATTAATGCGCAGTTATGTTTAATGTGTTGGCCACATTTGGAGGCCGTTAATTCTTTTGGTGCGCATAAAAACATTTTAAATTTTTAGAGGGGGAGAGAGAGAGAGTTAACGTAAAATATGGGAATCTTACGTTCCCATGCTTCGAGTCGTTGATGCGGAAATGTTTGCCGTTTATATACACTTCCATAAAATTTTTCGAATTACCTCAAATTTGTAAATAAACATTTCAAGTGCTCGAATATTGCTCGCAGTCGATGAAGGGGTCACTTGTGCCAATCGCTTTTAACCCTTATCACACGAAACTGTTTTCACTACTGACAATTTAATAACAGCGCAAACACACACACACACACACACATACATAGATGCAGACTTTTACAACTGGGCCTGCCAATCACTGGATTTCGAACCATTTTTAGTGCTTAAAATCCAGTAATTACTGCGGAAAACCCGAGATATCGGGACACCTTTTTCACCGTGTTACATATACAATTATAAAGTTTCGTTGATAATATTTTAGGGGGAAGTGGGGCTTGGATATTAACCATTTCCATTATTAAATTAAGGCACATAATTGCAGTGCTTATTTGTTAATTAAACTGAAGAAGCTATTAATTTTGCTCAATTCGTCATTAAAATTACTCTAAGTTAATTACGAGGAACTAAGATGTTCTCTCAAAATGTTTGTCCAAAGAAAGTTGGAAAGGAAATATTAAGAAATTACAAAGGCATTGACAGAGTCCTGTGCCAACGTGTCATGTGTGCACAGTTCTCGGCAACGGTCAGTGTGCATTTCTGTTGGACAACGGCTTCCATATTATGTCTTCCGCATAATTCTTGTTTAACCTCGAATGTCCGCAAAGAATTGTCATTAGGCAAAATGCACAGTTATGATTTGAAGCTGACAATGGAAGCGTGTTCTTGTAATGCCGCTAATCCCAGCCGCGTACCCTTCTCGAGTGCCATGCAGTCGCGGCAGTAGCAGAGGTCAATTCGCGCACGTCATTCTCGGCCACTCATAAATACGCGTCCACTTATACGCCTGCTCGACGTTTGTTGTTGTGGTTGTTGGTTGTAATATCTTGTTGTAATGGGCGCGTAAGGCTGTGGTTAATTTGCCCGCGGGCGCTTGACATCAGCCCGGGTCTTCGCTTGCCGCTCGCCTTTTCCGCGGATTGACTTTCACGCTTCGTGAGCTATGCGCGGTCCGCCGGTAGGCCGACCGCTCAGCTCACGGTATCTGCGCGCATCTCAAGCTCGCCCCTGTTTGTGTGCCGCTTGCCGTACGTGAAATGTCCGAGCAGGGGTTGCATTGACCGGGACCTTTGTATGGGCGCACTTATTCCGGCCATTGCGTGTTTATTGATTTGCAAATAAAGCGCTGCGAACTTGGAGCTTTGTGAAGGCCTCGCGGTCAAAGGGTTAACAGTCAATTGCGCATAAATAAATAGATTCGAAATTGGATTAAATGCTTATACGAACGGCATGCTGTGCCTTGGTTTGCTTGCTCAGCACAGCATCCGGCTAGTTTCGAGTGCAAGACGGCGGCACTGAGTCTCGCTGCGTCGCCATTTTGCCTCTGGGTTGGCTGCCTTCCGATATCGTTCCGGCTTACTCATGCATATTTAATTTGTGCCAAGCGCATTTCTCTCAAGTTTAATTGTATAAACAACTTTGCTGCCACACACACACACGCACACACAAACACGCACAGGGGCATACAAGCACACAAGTATGCTTGCATTTTATTTGGATTGTCCATTTTTTCTGCCGCCTTGCCTTGCTGCTCGGCAGGATATGTCTGCGCTGTCTGACGGTCCCGTGTGGGAATTCCGAGTTTCGAAGCTCAGTCGGTACATTTATCAAGTGAGGCGCATGTGGCATATGCCTGTCCTGCCATCAAATAATTTACATTTAACCCTCTTTATGTGACAGACAAGGGAACTGTTGAACCCCTCGCCGCCGTGCAAGCATGATCGGCATCTTGCGTCGCCGTAAAGTTGATTAAATTAAAAACAACAACATTACGTGGAAAAACAACTTTTAAACTGTTGCCATATTTGCTGTCGTCCTGCTAGCTTCTTGAAGGCACGTCATTTGTCAAGCGTCTAGGTAGTCCGAGTATCTGCCGGCAGTCCCAAATCCCATATGTAATGTCCCACTTTCCTGCACATATCCGCCTAATGATAAAATCAATTTGCATACGTAAGCAGGCGCCTGTGGAATGATTTGAAGGCATGCTCGTCTTGCTCTGACCTAAATTTTGTGATGCGCTTGCTCAGCAGAGAGACTTTGAAAGCGAATTGAGGCATATTTTCATTATAAATTTTATTATTATTAGTTTCCCCCTTTTGTTGGAATTGAGTAGAATAATGAAACAAACTGTAATTTTGCTTTATTTTTACAAAATATTTAGACCAGCAACGGTCGTAAAATTTTAACTGAAGTTTTATTACACTGAGGTTTCTTATGGATGTGAATAGTCATGGTTTATATTTCTAAATTTTTTTTTTTTTTATTATAGTTCTAAAATTTTCTATACTGATGTCTTTAAGTCAAACTATGCTTTGAATGAGCCAATTACAAGATCTCTTTTTGAAATAAATAATTTAAGCGTTAGATTTAATATTGATTTTTCAATGTGTAGAAATGAATTTAAATCTGCTGTATTATCATTCCTTTCCTAGATAATAGTTTATCTTTACAAGTTTTACTTATTTTATATCTAGTCTGTAAGGTTTACTGTAAACCATAGACTTAATAAATGAAATGAAATATTTTTCGAAAAAAAGCAGCTAATGAAACACAATCTGGAAATTGTTCTAAATTAAATGTTGTTCTTTTATTCCTCGGATCCAATGTCATAGAAGCAACATTTAGGCCAATGACAAACAATAAGGATGCTACAAATATTGTCTAAGAAATTTCTTTCAAGTTGCTAAAACAAAAGAGTATATTTGTTTTGATCCAAACATTAAACACGATTAAATTGCTTTTGTATTTATTAATAAAAATCGACAGCTTCGTTGAAGAGTAGGCGCTATCAGCGCTATCCTGGCCTGGGGAACAAAAGTCACAAACCAATATTCGTTACTATACACACAAAAGGGGAAAACTTTTCCCAAAAAATGCCTTTAATATTAAATCAGTTATGCTAAATTGCAGAAAATCAACGAAAACTTAAGTAATATTTAAATCAATCCACGATAATTAAGTATGGAACGCAGAATGAAAAGCAAAAAGAGGAAAAATTATTTTAAATTAGACTGTGTAAATGCTTCGAACTAAGAACGAATCGTCATGCACAGATGCATGAAGGATGCAGTGAAGATGCGCCACATTAAAGTCTAAAAAGGAATGGCAGAGAAGGCCACAAACTTCAGCGAAATCGCTCGTGAAGTGCAGTTGGAAGCAGGGCAAGCAGACAGGCAAGGCAAAAGGGAGCAGTCCTGTTGTGGTCCCAGCAGATACGCTTTACTCGTACGGTTAGGTTTGTCCTACTTTCCCTTTTTGGCGGCATCACTTTCATCAATATCTCTGAGTCGGCAAGGGTGCTTCTAGAAGGTTTAAATGTCAGTCCTATTCAATTGAGGTTAGTTTTACATGGCCTGACAAAAGCAAGGAATGTCAGGCAATGTACGGAAAAATGATTTGTCTCTCTAAATTCCGCATTTCATTTCATTTTCATATTTAAAGATTTCAGTACATTTTACCCAGTTTCAAGAGCAGTCTCAAAAATGTCCTTCGCTCTATGTCCTTTAATGTTGACGAAATATTGCAATGCTTTCGCGTATTGTTCTTTGAGCTCGCCTACAACTTCCGTTCTCGTACTCGCATGCTGCCAAGAGCATCAAGTGGTGCCGTGCCCTTGACTTGTGCTAACAACGACGACGACGACGACAGATGTCCTTTCGTTTGCATTGCATTGACGCATGCGTAAGCGGCAGCCTGCGACGGCATACTCGTACGAGTGCCGCTTGCGTATTTTGGCGCAATTTTCGGTGTGCCGGGAAGCGTATTGAAATTCAAGTCGCATTTACTCCTTGTCGGCATTGTGTGTCGCAAATCAGAACAGCTGCAAAGGCGTTGTTTGTGTACCTTCTCTGAATGAAGACTGCCTGACTGAGATAAATTAATATAGCTAACACTTCAATTATTTTCACAGCGATTGCAGTATAGGATAGCTATAATTTCCTGAAGTCAAGTCAACTTATAAAAAAAGCGAACTTCGAAAAATTTAAATTTTTATCAAGCATAAAAATGTTCGACAATAATGATTGAGTCTTCTAAGATAACCTATAAAAGGCTTGCCTTAAATATTGCTGGAATCAAGTCATCAAAGCAAATGTTAGCAAATTTTAAGTTTGTACAAACATAAAAAAATGTTCTCGATATTGTGCTTCGGTTCCTGAAAAGTACAAATTCCAAACAAAATATTGAAATGAATTCCTTATTAAACTGCAACAAAATTATGGAAAGGAAGAGAAGTAAGAGCTATTCCGAACTTCGACCATATGTCAAGCCCACTTAAAATTTATTTGGTATTTTTTACAGAATTTATGTATGTATATATCTTGGCTCTGCTATGGTATTATGATTACCCAAGTTATTTCCACATTATGAATTATTATGGCTGGGATTACCTGAGGTAGTTGCAGCTGCAAGTATGGTAAAATTATGTAAGCAGCTTAAGCACATTTCGCTTGCTAGTTCCAATTGGCCCATGTACCAGGCGCCCTGAAGTACAAGGTTCCATATTCGTGGTTTTCCCAGCGTCTTTTTCGCATAATTTAGTTATGCTCCGCTGATATTCTGAGTCTAATTAGCATATTTATGTGCTTTAAGGGCCATACAACGGTAATTAAACCCTGCCATTTGCTATTTGTTATAAATTTGCATAACATGCGCACACATGCTCACATGCGTTACCTGGTAATCATAGAATGGGCTCGATGTAAGTCGGTAGGTAAGCTAGACACAAGGGGGCTACTTGCACAGGTGGCTGCTGCTCATGACCTCATGACTATCGTGGGAATAAGTAATGCGAAAAATTTTCTTGTTTAATAAATATTCAGCTTTATTTTTAAAATTTAATAGAAACACGCACATATGGTCACTCATATGATTAACTAATGTAACTGAAATTTTGTTGGAACATTTTTTGAAATCAACAACATTTTTGTATTTAGCAGCAGCTTTTTCACCAACACTTATTTAAATTTCAACTTTTATCAGGATTTGGAACAATTTCTCATTATAAAATAAATGATATGATGATCTTAAACCAAGATTGGAAAAAATGTCAGTACCTGAGTAAGTTTTATAAGCTAAACATGAATTTAAAACAATCGAAAATAAATAATAGCAAGGAATAATTTTAAATCAAACAGTCAAGATTAAGTGTCGCACTTTATAAAATACATAGCTAAATATGTACATGGAGTCGAGAACGTGCTTGTAGAGAAATACACAGCCGAGAGGATGTCAATCGAGAGATTATTGTCAGCACTCTTTAACATTTCACTTTCTATGGAAAACTCGAGAAGCAATCGTTTTCAATATGGATTGAAATTGAAGTTAGGAATAGGGCCCGCAGTGATCTCTCGATTGACGTCTTTTCGACTCGCTTCGTTCCAGGCCTTTTCTTCTCGATTTACGACGTCAACAATTTTTTACTCTCTACTGCAACTATAGACTATGTGCATATATCTATTTGGATGATTTTTGACTTACAGCGACATTTAATATACACACAGAAGTCAAATCAAATGATTGCAAGAGAAACTGAGTCGTCGCTTGGTTACATCCAGTTCCATGGCGTTGCTTACTTCCACCGCTTGTCCAGGACAGGCGTAGTTCTCAGAGTCGCTAAAGGAGTTGTGCCCACTATCCGGGCTGGTGTTGCCGCTGTCTTTTACTTCGACGACATATGGTGTAGATCTATTCACTCCGGGCACTTTGTCCACTTGCGCATGCGTGCCACCAACGCCCAACAGCTTCTGAGCAGAGCTTCTGACACTAGAGGTTATTTTGCTTATCTTGCGCTTGCGTCGCATGGCTCGTTGCCTTTTCAGTTGATAGGCCTGCTCCGAACTCCAGCGACGCACAACGGGTGAGCGCACTTCGCGTTCCCGATATATCGCTTTTCGGTTGCGCTGAAAAGGCCTTTTTCGCTCCATGTGCCAAAACTCATGCAAGTCGCTTGCGGGATCCTCGGCCGCTGTGTAGGTGGGTGACATGCTGACGGGATCCGCAAACGACTTACAGTTCCGTGGGAGCTTGCGCTCTTTGCGCGTGCTCTCCAGTATCGCATCGATCATATGCTCCAAGGTAACATCGCCCATTCTCGTTGAACTGAGTGAGAGCTCATGCTTGCGGCAAGTGGGAGGAGCAATGCATTCCGCTCTGTGTGCGTGCGTCTGTTGTTGGGTTTTATGCGGTTGCTGCTGTGGATCGTTCTGCTGCGTAGTCTGCGGAAAGTAGCGCGGCTTCTCGAAGTACGAGTCGGGTATGGAAATGCCACGCAGCGCCAGAATGGGTCCTGGTATCAAGCCGCTTGGCGAATATTCCACGTCAAAGGTCGGCAGTGTCGAAGCGTAGTGCGAGGGCATGTTGGTCGGACTTTTCAGCTGCATCTGCGGCGTTTTTAGCAAATCAATATTCTCGCAAGACCGTAGAACCGTTAGTCGCTTGGGCGTGCTCACAGCATCTAAGCTAATTGAACCATCCAGTTTCGATAAGGGATTGGAATGAGCGCCTGCCAGTGAGCAGTGCAGCGGGGTGGATGTCATTTGATGCTCTTTATGCCGCGCATGAGATTTGTGATGGAATGCATAGGAGCTGGAAGACTTTCGTTTGCAGCAGACGTTCGGCGTATGCGTGCCCAGCTCGTCAACGCTCACCGTCGATAGCTCCGTTTCGCTCACAGCTTCCAGATACGTTGTCCGCGAACCGTTTACAACCCATTTCAGCATGTTTGTGGCGCTGCAACGAAAGGAATATGCGTTCTAATTTATGGACAATTAAATAAAAGAAACAGGTTCTGACGTATTTGAGGAGCGCTTTGCGGAGCCAGCGGTGAAACCAGTTTAATGGCGCATGCAAAGGAAGCACCGAAACATAATGGATTTTTGCTTTTGCGAAACACATAGAAAAAGCAGGCGTTTGTGGGATTTTTGCAAAATTTTGCGCGCGAAATTCCTGTTTTAATCACTGCCGTTGGTTCACGGTGCGAGGAGCGAAGAGCTGCTGCCATGCCAGCTACGCGCAGAGCGCTTTCAATAGCAAATACAATGCTCCAGCTGTGCCAAGAGGCAAGCGCATGCGCGCAGAGGTATTTGGTTTCACATGCAATTAACTTCCCCGCACCGCTCAACTTTCAGCTCAAGATTCACGACTGCACGTTCGCCGCTGCCGCTGATACCGCGCATGCGCAAAGAGCGTACGCGTATTATGCAAAGCGTTTGGGTGCACTTGAAACTGCGTCTGCGAATTCATTACCATTTGATTTCAGTTAATCTGAAGAGCGTCGAAGTGGCTTGAAGAGCTCTCGTTGAACTTGCGCATTTGCAGCTATGACCCTCGGCTCAAATGCAGCGAAAAGCGTGGAGAATTTTTAGAAATAGCACTTCTTAAAAAAACAAACTTATGCTGTGTATATTCCCTTTGATGCACACACACAATACGCCGCTTTGGCTGTGTTAATTTATATTCGATATGCATATGCCGTTCCAGTTTATATGCGATATTTCCGGAATTTGGTAATCAACATGAAAACGCCATTAATAATTTATGGCTTACAATTTACCTGAGGAAAACATCAATTTCCCTCTCGAACACTCGATATGGTTTGAATGGCACCTTCTTGTCGTAATAAAAACTTTATTATGCCGCGAACACGAGCCAAACACGTCCGTTCACTGTCAGATACAAGATACGAATAGCAGAACATTGTGCAGAGGCAGAGCGCATTGCCACTAACAGAACTACCACCATATTTCTCTCTGCGATTACTCTCAGTTATCTCAGTTAGTGAGATCAACCACCTACTTTTAGAATACCTACAGTCGATTTCAAGATTGAACTGAGAGCCGCAATGGATAATTGAAAGAAAATCTGTAGACGCTGGCACGAACTCAAATTGAAACATCAGAAAAGTCCCTAGACAGTTTTTGCACTTTTATCGACGGCTCCATTTCAGATTAGAATAAATCTTTAATATTATTAATAAAACTTCTTAATGATTTTAAAAAAAATTTAGATTTAGCAATGAGTTAAATGTTGTTCATTTCCATATATTATTATTAAAAGTAGTTTTGCTTCATAAAATTTAAGTAGGCGGTTAGATCGAAAAAAAGAAAATTTGTCTACCTTCGAACCGAATATGCCAAGAGTGAAAAATAGGCCAAAGTATTGCAAAAATGTACCTACTTCCAACATGAACTCCAAAAACACAAGATTATCGGAATAATTGTAGAGTTCTCTATCGTCTATCGTATCTTGATCTTAGCTACCTTACCTATCTGCGAATTTCGCGTGATATTTTGCACAGCCTTTTCCTACCCTTTTTGTCGCCTGGGTCTCAGCCGAATCAGGAGCGTTTCGCTAGTATAATACAAATTAAATGCGTTTCTTAAATTGCATACGATTGATGCAATACCTTAGCTAAATAAACGATGGAATGTCTTCGGATGTGTTTACCCATAGCTCAGGCGGGCCTAAAGCGTATCTGCAATAAACATCTGTCCAATCAATGCTCACATTTCATTTTTTTGACACGGCACATAATGTCAGCATTTCTCCAAGCCATTGTAGGAATTTCTCTTCCTTCCACCTTTCTTTTCGCAGCTTAGGCTGTGTATAAAAAGAACCTTCGTATCATCTTAACTTATTGTATTTCCTCTTTTCGGCCGTCAGTGTGTGCGTGTGCTATTTGCCGTGAATGGAGAAAATCTTGTGTAAAATTGTACAATTGTTTGGCAATTTATTGGAAAAGGGCTTGAGGTACCTTCCCATGGCTGCGGCGACGGCATCGGCAGCGTGTGCGTTGGGAGCGTTTCCTTTAAATGCCCTAATTTATCTTCTTTCACTTAAAACATCACACAAATGTGTTCGCAGTGACACATTGTTTGGCTTCAATGACCATTGCGGAAAATTGTCTCGCTTCGTAGCAGCAAAAGTGGCAGCTGTGTCCCGAGAGAATCTCTGCGTCGTTCGGGTATGCGCGGAAAATTTCTAATCCTCAAAAAATTATGATTTATAATTGCAATCCGTGGGGAAGCATATTCTTCGCATTGAATGGCATAATTAAAACTCAAATGAAATGCGGTTTTTTATTTCGGTGTTTATAAAATACAATAATCGGAAGTGCATATAGTATATAATTGGCGCATTAGCCAAAGCCAAAGCTTAGGCTTAGCTTTCTCGATTTAACTTGTGTGCATGCTCTGTTTTGAGCACAGTTTAACGGGACCTACAAATTTATTCCATAGCCGTATCCGAAGAGAATTGTGACGCTTTCTAATAGCATTAATCAAACGGGCATTCCAAGAGCTTATACTAACCAAACTAAGCAAACCAGCGATAATGTAGAGATATGCAAAGCAATTTTTATGTATTTTGAATTCTTCCATATGTAGTAGATTTAATTAATTGATTGGGCCAAGTGAAAGATGCCATATCTAAGCGTGGAACCAGGGACTACATAAGCCGCGCGCAAAGTAGGGGCGCCTGAAGAGTCCTGTAAGAGGCTGTAATGGCTATATCAGTAAGTAAGTCGGTTTTTATTGGAACTACGAGCACCTCCTCCAAACTACGACCCTGAAAGTTGCCAAAAAAATAAAGCACTCTTCGGCTGGGTTTTATATATGATATTTATTGTAATATTTATTATATTAGTGTAGTTTATGAAGAAAATTAAATTCTCATTTGAGTACACATCTTGAATGTTGGTGCTTTTAGCCAAAATCATCAATTTTTTTCTTTTCTGCTTTCATGATTTCCAGTAATAATCATTATGTTATAATTCAAAGATCGTGCACGATTACAAAACCATTTTATGGAAATTTAAAAAATTTGCATAATTACTTAAATATTTGCTGAATCGTGAAATCTTAGTGGATGTGTGCATGTCATGTATATTTATATAGTACGTTGCATGCAAGTGCTTTTATTGTGATAGACTTTTATAAATATAATAATACTAATATGTATAAATTTGTTGCTAAATAAGTGAACGTGTAACCATGTAAAAGAAGTCACGGATGAGAGTGCAGTATAGGAATGGTGTACTTCAAATTGTGTGTATGTATGCATGTAAGTGTGGTACATTGTTAACCTATATACTTCAGTGCTAATATGATTTTATATTTTACTTATTGTTAGTAGAGTGGCGGTATTTTAATTAATATCTTCTCGAAAATTCCAAACAAATCTTGTACAAATAAATGCATATATAGAGTTCTGTGTGAAAACAGAGGACAAATTATAATGTATGTAATCGAATAGAACTATCAGTCTCACATCCCGTACACAGGTAAAAATCTCTTTGAAATACATACATAATGCAATCCAATGCAATAATTTTATAATACTTAATACAGGTTTTAGTAATATTCAATGACAACACGTATGAAAATGTTGACGACCTGTTTTTGCTGAATTTGACACACTACAACTAAACATATTGTGCCAAGTGTCGCGTCGTGTTTTTAATTCCTGATAAAAAAAAACCTTAACCCGTTACATAATATAACTTCGTTGCAGGGCACGAAAATACTTGGTTGCTATTTTTTGTGCCTTCCGTTGGCCCATATAAGACCCTGATTTAGCTTCTACGGCGTCATTGGCATACAAGTACACTATATGGTACTCATAGCACCAATCACTAGCCGTGGGAATATGACATGTATTTGGAAGTGAATATTTAATCCATCCATCTAAGCTTCTGATTGACAGAAGCCCTCGTCTAGCTACCCACTAACCCAGCAACATTTCCTTCTCATTAATTCGAAAGTTCGTTTATCATGAACCTTTCTCGATAATCAAAATCGATACTTTACGCTGGTCTCAATACGCACTTTTTCTTATACTATGCGACATACAAGGAATGTGATGAACAGCGAGTTGGTTTTTGTCGGCAAAAATCGGTCACATATGAAAGTTCGAAGTTTTGAATGTCTTTGGAAGGTTCCAAACTTCCTTCAAAAAGAACGTACCTTTCTCGACACTTTAAACGAACTACCAACGTAAATGGGAAAATATAGAATTTCAAAGGTATCGTTCTTGGCGATCTTGGCGTTGGCAATAGTTTTCTTGCATGCAATTTTCGAGAATTCCATTTTTCGCGCTATCGTTATGGAATAATGTGCCGGGTGGCAAGATCCTGCCTGACAAGTGACCGTTATGGCTATGTTTGTTTGCGTTTCCTCTATATATATATATACTAATATACGCCATG
Organism: Neria commutata; assembly: GCA_963457695.1. Classification (NCBI taxonomy): domain Eukaryota; kingdom Metazoa; phylum Arthropoda; class Insecta; order Diptera; family Micropezidae; genus Neria; species Neria commutata. The sequence continues at coordinate 422,405 of OY735249.1, forward strand.
TATATATTAATATTTCAAGCCTTAATTATTCTAAACACTTATATCATAATGCACCTTAAAAAATTGCCATGTAATTAAAATACATTATACTTTAAGGTGTGGAATACTTCCGGCCAGTCAACAAAATACACATAAAAAATTTAACAAATTTGCTAAGAACTAAAACAAATAACAAACATATTTTCCTTGGCTATTTTATAACCATTTTTGTTAGCCATTTGCCTCTAATTTTACTGTAGCAGTTTCCTACGAATCAATTCGTCACTTTCCTTTAGAGTATTTCCGTCTCGTACACTTGCTTCGTGGTGGTGGAACCCTCAACATTGGCGCCAACGCCATCGGCAATGCTTGCCACGCCCCCCTCAGCCGAGCTCAATATGATGCCATTGCCCTGCATGGCTGCGCCCGAGTCATTAGCGACGGCGACGCTGAGCGCCGACTTCAGCAGCAGATTGGACTCGCTGCCGGTCTTCTTGAGCGGGATGCCATCAGCTGTCATATCGACCGGCGGTATCTTGCTCAGCTGCTGCAGGCGCTGGTACTGCTCCTGCAACTGCTTCTGCTTCTTCAGCAGCTCCTGGTGGCGCATCTCCAGCGCCACTTGTCGTTGTGAGTGGTCGTTGCCGGACTCGTTGCCGCTCGAGTTGCCGCTGCTGCAGTCGGCGGCGGACGTGTCCTTGGCCACGCTCTCCACTTCGCTCAGCGCGGGCATATGCTTGGGCACATTGGGGCTGGTGGGGCTGGCCAAGGGGCTGCGCGAGCTGGTGCGCGGCGGTGGTGGCGGCGGTATGCGCTTGCCGCTCACCTTGGAAATCAGTTCGGCGTTGCGCTCGGGCACTGGCGGCTTATTGTTGGCGCGCACATTCTGCGTGGGTGCTGTGTCCGTGTCCGAGCCGCTCGGGTAGGAGTGCAAGCGACGAAGGCTTCCCACATTGGTGTGCAGCAGGAAGCTTGCCTGGTTGGCGGCAGCATTGGCGTTTCTGTTCTGCAGCAGATTGACGCCGCCGACTGCAATCGACTGCTGTTGTAGTTGTTGTTGTAATTGTAACTGCAATTGTTGAGCGTTGGCATCGGCATTTTGGTTATAAAGTCTGGCCTGTGCGATTTGTGTAGTAACTGTGCTTGAAATTCCCTGTGAGCTTTCTTCAGATGTGGAGTCATCGGTACGTATCTATGGCCAAAACGGAAGGATAATTGAAAGATAGCTGAAGGCGGCACTAAGGCCACACTCACCTCATTGTTTTGATTGATTGGCTTGGAGAACGTCTTCAATTCGTCTAGCAGAGCATCGAGTGCGTTTTCGGGAGGGGGTCCCCCGCTGAGAGTGAACGACCCCATCCTGGGTGTGGGGGTTGGCTATTGGATTATTTGGAAAGTAACATATTTATTATGGTTTTTCCACTCGAACTGCTCAGAAACACAATTAACATTCAAATAAAATGCTCAGCATTATATTTATGCAAGTGAACAATTTATTGCTTTAATCGAAGAAATTATACACTCTATTGAAGTTAGTATAAGAACCAGAAGCATTTGAAACGAATCGATGACAGGATATCGGAAGTGGTGTCGAAAGTGTGACAATGATAAAATAGTTAACACGCAAAAATGTCAATGTGGAGTAAAGTGTTGCGAGAGAGTTGGAAAATCATCGATGTAGAACGTTGGAAGATGCTACGAATTTCAAACCTTGAGCAAGCGCGAGATTACGAGCAATATGAAATAATTTTTTTCAATAATGTGCTATTGAATATTTGTGATTTAGAAAGAAAAAACTACCCTCTTTCGCTCTCTACTCGCGGAAAGTACAATTACATTGAAATGAACACGGAAATCACATAAAGGAAGAAGCGGCAATCATAAGAAATAGCATGCGAGCCAATTATGTAAGTATAAATAAAGAAATGTATCGAAATGAAAAGAAAATAAACCCTTACTGACCGAACAGCACTAGCGCTGGTAATATAGTACACACTATGCATCTGATATATAGACCTGAACACAATCGCGTTAACTCGGAAACTGACACTTGGTGCTTCTAGTCTCCTTGCCATTTGCAAGCAAGTCAATTTGATATGCTATGTTATACACCTGCCAGCATCGGCCTTCAAACTATGATGCTCTAAAAACTATTTCTAATGTGGAAATACAATTCTGTAAGAACCCTCCGAATCATTTCAAAATCTTTTACTATGATCACAAAAACTTTTTAGTGCAACATCTTTAGTCATATATTTGTTAAGCTGACTTATTCCTTGTGAACATTGCACATACCTCCCCTACATCTCTGCAATTCGGCCCATCACAATTTCACATTGAGAAGTTCAGAGTAAATACATTGAATATTTATAGCTTCCAACAAAGGGTACAGTAATTTACAGTGCAAAATGAACAAAACACGTCACCAATCCAGCGGCTGGAACTCAACAACATATCGTAATTTATAAAGTACAGCACAGTGGAGTGAAGTGGGTCACGTGTCGGGTGGCTTATGAACAAAACATACGCATGAAAACAAATTATTTGCATTATCACTACACGGCTAATGGATTTGTCTCGCTGGAATGGTTGCTTCTAGTACGACATCAATCACAAATTATAGCATGATGAAGAGATGTAGTTGGTAATGGGTAGTGGTAGTAGTGGGTGGATGGCGGGTTCCAATATTACAATATGAACGTATAGGGATTTGCATATATGTAGGTATGTTATTTAAGAAAAAAACCAACATAAACAAGTTGAAAGTTAACAAAAAAGTTTACTCGTAAATATTCAACAAGCGTTTTCAAACCATTATTTATATTACAGTATTGTAACATCAACCTAAGAAAGAAATTATCAGATTTGGTATCGTTTTATGTTTTTCTGATTTATGTAGCTTTTAAGGAGTAAGCTTATAGGTTTTCTAGAGATAGCAAAAATAGTCATATAAAAAGAAATTCAAATAATTGATAGTAAAATGCAATTATTACTCAGTGACTGCCTCTTTGAAGTTTGAACTCCATCGCCAGTTAAACTATGAATGTAAAAAAATGAAGAAGAAAACGAGGTCACACAGTAGTAATTGTTGCAAAGTGATAGGTTTTATGGATTTTTTGTAGTAGTTGTTGTAGTTGTTTTGGTTGAAAAATGGCTAAGCAATGTTTCGTATCTCGCTGTTGATTTGCATGTTGTAATTTGGCAATGAGTTTGACTAACTCAAAAATTCCAATATATCATAAAAACACATGGTCATCTCGTTTACGATCATTGGAAAGAGAAATGAAATCATTGCAGTCGATTTGTGGTTGATATGAGACTAATGCTATATATTTCTCGCACAACTGAACTATGTCTATGCCAAGATCCAAATGCTACTCATGACACTGATCTATCCAACTTAATATAGCATACTCGTGAGTATCTGCTGAGACCGTTTACAGTGCAAAACAAATCCTTGCATATATTATGAATACGATAACAAATTCGAATAATATCAACCGTAACAGACTAAATGTATCTAAACCATATGCCTTTTTGCAAACTAATTCTAAAGTCATATATGAAATGTGAGCTAAATCGACTCTGCTAAACATTTATAGACGTGTGGAGGTATAAATTTACCTATACTCGTAAGTCTTTTAAAATTGCTTTTATTCTTAATACCGGTTTGATTTGATTTTGATAATTTTCCTGAAAGTTCAATGGATTCTTCAACTCAAAATGAACACAAAGCAATGAACACATGAAATAATTCAGCCAATTGCAAATCAATCAAATAAATAAAATTTATAGTTATGCCATTGCATTTTCTAAAAAGTCAATGTACTCAAATGATTACTTTATTTACATATACAAAACTATTTGGGAAGAATTAAACTACTATGTACTCAACAATCTCAGGAAAATAATTTATGATAATGATAATAATGATACTGATAATCATAAAGGGATAACAAAAATTCAACGTGAAATTCAAGAATATCACTGTATGTAAATTAATGCAAATGTCGAAGCAACTAATTAATGGTAATGTTAAATGGCTGCCTGTGGGCAATTGCAGAAGCGGTCTAACCTTATCAGTGGCTGAGATTTCTGCGGAGCGTGGAGTGTCTTCATTGTTCTGCACATCATTGGGGGGTAATCGTTGTTCCTGCACGCTGGCTAACCTATGGTTCCAAACGATATACAATAGTTCAGCATATTGTAGTAATAAAGGCTCGATCTTGCAATAGCTGCATAAGTTTCTGATAGATAAATGTATCTGGTAGATAACTCAGAACTTATGGGACTATTGGAAAAAATCGAAAATAAGAAGAGAAATCAGCGCGACAAACCTCTTGAGTGTCACCAAGGTACCAGTCAATTTTTTGCAACGCCTTAAAGCAGTTTCCAGCCGATCTGGTTCTTCCTTGAGGAACTTTTCTTCACGTACCACTTTCTCCATCTCGTTGGACAAAATACAACGTAGTCCATTGGATAGCGCCGGAAAACGCATTTTCAGCTCGGCAACAGTTTTACTAGTTAATATATAAGGCGTAATTAAGTAGAGTGCATTCCTTAAAACGGATATGTGTGTATGTATATGCTCGTACCTGGCTCTGCTTAATACAAGTGCCATATCTTCGACGGCTGTCATGTTAACTCGTGTTCGCCGGTTGATAACTTCTCCGCGCAGTGTTTCGACGGATCCCTCCAAGTCGCTGAGATCCTTTTCCAAGCGAACAACTTCCTGTTTGTAGAGCTCCTCCTCACGTGAAATGCGCGTGGTGTCCTGATCGGCCTGCTGTCCCCAATAGCTGCTACTGCTGGCCAGCAATGTGGCTCTGATACGCATGAAAGTGCCCTTAATATCCTCCCGCACGGCGACTGCCTGCGCCTGGGAGAGGCGACGCAAGGTGCGTACTTCCATGCGCAAGTCCTTGGCCTTTTTCTGCAAGCCACGCAAATGGTTGTAGACCTCGGGGGCAAGCGCGATATCTGCACGATAGGTCGGATGGGCTTGCGCCAATACTAAAGGCTTGGGAGGTGGTGGCGGTTTTAGACGGTCTCGTTCTAGAGTGGGGCATATGCAAATGGTAAGTGCTACGACATGGAACGATTGCGAGGTTTAATTTTAGGCGCGGTGTTGCATGTGTGTGAAGCTGTGATACACGTATGTGTGTGTGCGTGTTAGTCGTGCGTGCACTTACCCTGAGAGGATGTCCGGGGTAAAGTCGATGACTTAATGGCCGGTTTTGTAGGTTTCGTATCGGCTTTAGTAGGAATTTCAGGTTTGTTTTCAAAAGGAAATAAAAATCAAAAACATGTGTTAAGCTGGCGAAAAGTTTTCGGAATAGCACATGCTAAAAGTGCAAACTCTTGCTAACTTAAAGTGACTTGTATTTACCAGCATGTTGTGGATTATGGGATTTTGGAATGCCATGTATATCATCACTAAATGAAACAGACTTTTCAAAAGACACCGATTTTTCTGAAAGTAAAATCGATTGTTAGCACGATATCTGCGCTATACATCTCATGGCATGCAATATATATACCTAATTATATATGTTTGTGCATGCAAGATGAACGGAACTCAAGACATATGATTCTGGGTTTTTTCTATATTTTTTGGGGGGAGAGGTGTTCCAGTTATGAAATTTGGTTTTAAAATAATTCAATAAAAATCATATAAAAATAGAGCTCGCTTTTTATCATACGTAAACGAGGTAATAGCTACAATACAGTTCAATAAAGTTATGGATAGGTATCAGATTATATTAGACACTTCATGCAATAATCTAAGGGTCTAAAGGAAGTATAATTTTGCGCAACTTACGGCACGAACTTTTCCCTAATTTTGGTGCCTTTTCCCTGATATACAAATCATCTCCGGAACCGTTAGCTATAAAAAGAATAATAAATGGGTTTAATGGTGGGGTGGCGGGCATTGCAAACTAAACAAAATTACCGTACGCAATCGAAACTAATTACAACTTAATAATGATGAACATAAATGCTGTCTTTTTCAATGCCAAAGTTCTGCACACTTTTTCTACGCCTTGAACTTAATAATAAAATCGCTTATTTCTCATCTGTCTTTAAAATTCTTTTTAACAGCTGATCGACTTGTACAAACTCGTAAACTCACTTTAATAGATTTTAAAGCTTTTGTTATGTGTATTGGTATGATTTGCTTTTCATATAACGATACACACAAAACAGTAATTAACAGTTAATTAACAGTGCGTGAAGCCATTGATTGCGTAATTAGTAGTATGTATAGTATACAGCAATAATAGATATGAACATGTGAAGTAGGTGTAGTGAAACGACAACAACTGTTTGCAAGCAAATTTTGTTCGTGATGGGTGATGGTGGATGGTGGTGGTGTATGGGTGATGTAGCTACATAATGCAGAAAATAGGAATTGTATGTCAAATTGAGTTGGGATGGCACATACCCTGACATTGTGTAGGCACGACCAGATAATTCTGATCCACTGCTGGCACGGAATGCGGTCCAATTTGCGGATTTTGATTCACCAGCGCCTTCTGAACGAGTCCAGTCAGATTCGCCAGCTGCCGCTCCATGTGCTCCACGCGTATGCGATGCAAGTCGTCCGGCCTGCAAAGATTACGTCGAAACGCTTAAATCTTATTCCAATTTCTCACAAACTTCCCGATTCCAAAATCTGTCAAACAGCCCATACTATATACCTATATACTAAAAAAGCAGTCAAGTGCGAGTCGGGCTCGCTCACTGAGGGTTCCGTACCAGAAATACCCTTTTTAGCCTTCGAATTTAGTTTCTCTTTGCCCGTCTGGCCACACAATTTTAGACATTTTGGCCTACATCTTCGAAACCAATTCACCTAAAAATATGAAAAAAACATTTTTGGAATCCACGGACGTAGCCCTTTCTAACGATACCCCACAATATGTAAACAACAAAAATTTTTCGCTAAGGAAATTTTTTACTATGGTAATCTTAAATAAAATTAAAAAACTAGAAAAACAAATAAATCGAAAAAAGCTGCAGTTTTCCAGTAATCTATGACTAATGACCTACTAACTCTGATTTTATCAAAATTTTAGCTTAAGAAATGTAGAAACCCAGGGGGGGTATGGTAATTTTTTCGACATTTTGTGCTATATCTTCGAAACCACTTCACCGAAAATTATAAAAAAAATATGTTTGGAATCCATGGACGTAGCCCTTTCTAATGATACCCTACTCGATATAAACAAGAACATTTTTTTTCTGAGGGGGGTCATCTTAAATTAAAAAAAATAAAAACATAAAAAAATCGAAAAAAGCTGCACCCTTACGGTAATGCGTGATAAAATACCTAGTTACTCCGATTTTATCAAAATTTTAGCTTGAGAAATGTGCTGTGCATATTGGATCATGTGGGGACAGGTCGGTTTTTCTCTTATATCTTTCGAACCCATTTACATAAAATTAAAATAAAATACATTTTATAATCTATGGACATAGCCCTTTCTAACGATACCCCACACGATACGTTTTAAAAATATTTTTATTTTTTTTGTCCGACCCGAAAACCTTTAAAAATTATAAAAAAATATTTCTAAAAATATTTCTTAACTTTTTATAGTGAAAATGTGCTTAGGTTATTAAGACCTAACACCGTGCCAAATTTCAGGTTTCTGCGATTAAAAAAAGGTCGTTTTATATACACACTCCCAAAACAAAAGTGACCTTATAAGTGTTCCCGTTTTTTCCCTTTTAGGGGAACGGAACCCTAAAAACACGTCGATAACAGTTTGAATATCTGTAATTTTAGTGCAGAAGGTCCTTTGCCGTAGACCAAAAGAAATCCAAAATTAAAGAGGCATACTCAAATAGAGAGTGGCGTTAGCTGGTGAGACGGTACACCCTACATCAAATAATCTAGCTTGGTCTAATATATGCTAAGTATTAGGGTCATTAACACACTTGACTACAGAGCTATACATATCTTAGAACGCCTGCTTTGAGGCCTTACAATTTCCGCATAAAATGAATATACGCTATTGCCATGGGTGTAAGGTATAACGAAACCAATCTAAAATGTGGAAGTTTAAGCGTGTTATTTTTTAGCGAAAAAATCTTGCTTGTTTTTCGTTCAAGTCTAATTATTTCCCAAATATTTCCATTGTTTCGAGTCTGGGCCAGAACAAAAGTTGCTAGTCAACTGCCGCACCGGAAACATAAATCAGAGCGTTTTGCGCCTTTTAATAAGCGAGAAAGCGTATTCAGTCGAATGACTTGGAATCGTGCGAGTGTGCGTGGGATTGTCAGAGCAAGCTGTGCACTCGACTGCGACGTCAACTGCTCTGCAAATGCTAGTTCGGAACGGCAGCTTCAGTTGCAACACGTTGTTGCACAAGCGCGATGAGTTTCGGAAGTGCCACCAGCTTGAAAAGCATCTTCGGCTTATTTTGCGTTGCTGCAGCTTGGGCGACCGTCATAGTCGCGCACAATTCGCCAGTGTTTGAGGATTGTCTGCTTGATTTGCGGCTGTCGGAACTATTGAGACTAAAACACTCCTTGACGAAAATTTCGGATAAACAAGAAACCAGCCCGAGCAGCCACAAAAACGTTGCACAAGATGTTGCGGAACAAAGCTGCGAAAGACCCATGGCAATGGCGTTGGTGGAAAGGGAAAGGTAAGTGCTGCTGAAAGATACTAGTGCCAGACTTGATCGGGTCACACTGCCTTCCACTATACGCTAAACCAGCGTCTCTTCATACAAAAATCAACTAAATATTTTCAGGAGCTATGCGAATCCAGCGCCCAGTTACCATGCCTGGCAGCCGGAAGAGAAACCCTCCAAGCTACAGACACTATTTCAAATTAGCATTACGGCCTTGGCCTTTCTCTCCTTCGGCGGCTATCTGCTCTGTCTCATAGTGCAGGCAATAAAGAGCAAAGGTACTCGCATCACAAATCAAGATCATAAAATCCATAAATGCTACTGCTTGCTTTTGTTCTAGGTACCACATATTTTCATCCCGTTGCAACAGCCACCACAACCACCTTAAATGGCGGAGTCAAACGCATCAAAATATATCGTCGCAGTCGGAGAGAGTTGTCGCCAGATAGAGACGCGCTGCTCGTCCACCCATACGCATTATATACAGCATATGGCAATGGTTCACTAATTTTGCCCAAGGCCTAAATCTTATACTATATAAAAAAAAAAATTTGTGGATCTTACCTCGTTGGATCGTACATTTGATTACCGCGTGCTATGCGCCCGGGACCTACTTTCATGCCGTAGAGGGCATACTGATCTTCTCCAATGCCAACCTCACTTAAAATCGAAAGAAGTAATTGTATTGCATATATGTTGTATGTCTATGGCACAAACATAAGAGCTATATGCTCACCTTTGTTCCTCGTCTATGATGGGTGCGACCACCGGTCCCCGGGTGCCATATTGACTATAGTACGGCTCCTCATAATTGCAACGAGAATTGCGTTCCGGGGAGCTTGAATATCCATCTGCAATGGTTATAGTGAAATGTGTCCGTTAAAATATTAATGCACCTGTACAATTCGAATACCCTACACCCATAATGCCTGAACTATAGGGCCTGCATAATTTGTTTGTAGGATTTTCATAATTTTTGTGCATTTATAGCATATCCTTCTCTAGTTTTCGCTAATCATAAATTTTATTGCAAGTCGATTATTTCATCTGCGTGGGTGAAGGATATAGAAATGCATACAAACATACTACGTAATAATGTAAAGAATTTAAATAAAATTTCAGTTTTTAATTTCGAAAATTTCAACGTTTACTTTTACACATACATATAAGGCATATGTAGCCATGGAAATAAGTAAGTAGTGGTTTTAATTTGCATTCGATACGAATCATAAAAGCTACTCGCATGTACTCGCAAAACATAATATGTTCGGTAAAAGTACCTGGGATGCTGTATAACTGGTCCGGGGCATAGGAAAACAAGGGTTCCATGCTACCCCTGGAGCTATGCGATCTCAGTGGTTTCACCGGTGCTCCTAATGTAGCATTTCGTATTGAGATCATATATAAATATTGGGGTACATTAATCAAATTCAATCAAACTCTATCGACTTTAATCAGGTAGTACAATAGGACACTAAGTAGATAGAACGCTAGTTAATAGACGGAATTAATTATAAGACCGGTCTTGGTAAGTTTACTACGCATAGTCAGTTAACTTAGGGACAATCTATGAATTTCATGCAAAGGGACTTCTATTGCATACACAAAATACAAAAAAAAATCTACATTAGGACTTACCCATTGAAACTTTATTGCGATCCGAATACATTCCTCGTGGCAGAGTCTGCGATGCACCCACATAATATGGAGCTTGTTTGGCAATCTGAAAAGTTGATTGTCAAGTTGAAATTCCAAATAGTTTTATGGAAAATTGCCTTAAGTAATTTTATTGTGGAAAACTATTTCGATCAGATAACAGCGATCATTACAATTTTTCAATTGTGCAACAGTGCGAATTTTTGAAAGTTTGCCAAAAACGTGTATCCGACGTGATTTCGCGTTGTGCGTGCAGTTGCGATTGCTGCATACACAATTTTATAAATTTCACTTGTCACGAGACGCGTGCAGTCGCATATGATACTATATGGCTACACATGCCACACATACGCGTCTACATACTCCAATGTGGCCAAATAAATATATATCTAAACTATGCGTATTACAATTCTTGCAATGCTCCTTAAAACACTAGCATCATGCGCTGTGCCACATTGGACAATACGCAAAGATTTCAACATAAACCTGAACGAAACTAGAAATTGTTTAATGGGATAGCACCATTTAACTATGTACTATATTTACAAAAATTGTCTTAGCAACAAAATTTACAAGTCTTCATTATACAGGTTTCTAATGTAATGCGTCGCAAATTTATTTTACTCCACAGACTACTGATAGCCACCCCTCCCCCCTCCAACCTACTAGTTTCATCTATCGCATATTTCTATACATAAGCGCATTACATGACGTTAGCTTATGGACACCGTAACGAGGACTATATATATGTACATATGTAACAAATAAATCAAATCTAGGAGCGGCATGTACATACATATCTGAAAACAAGTCTTAAGCATTGCTCAGTGGCTTGGGCGAAACTATTAAATTTAGCGAGAGGGATAGGTTATTAAATCCTTACTCGAAAAATGTTTATTATATTTTTAATACATCGACGGCTTCGTTCAAGCGTTGATAGACTCGGAGAGGTTTGAATCGAAGAAGTTGTATTATATTAAGCAATTTTTACACATTCTGAAATTCCATCGCTGAAGCGTTCCTGATGTTCGTCTGCTAGAGTCACATCTACAAGTAGTCCACAAGTGGAATGGGGTTAAGCCCTCTTATAACGGCCAATCAGCACAAAGCGTATTGAAAACGAAAGCTTACGCTCTTCCGAAGCGGAAAAGTAACTCAAAAGTGGTAACCGTGATTGTAAGCTGCAGTGAATGAATGAAAGCTGCAGCAGTTCCAAGTTTCACGCACACCTACTGCGCATGCACAACGGCCAGACGCAGACGCGCTTGCCGACAGTAAAAGACGAACCTTCACGGCGTACGGACGTACGTAAATAATTGAAGCGCAATACGAGTACAAGTGAGCAGGCAAAGATCACTTTGGACAAGACAGAGTCACTCCACGAAGCTAAAAATGCAGCTGCTGAGAACGGTTGCGTGTGCGCTGCTGCTGCGAATTTTGTCATTCCAAGTGTGCTACGCTTGGAAACCCATTGTGGGCGCAGGTTACAACGTACCCATACAATCAGAGGACAGTGGTGAACTAGTGCCGACATCGCTCATTCCAGAGTCTAGGATAACGACAGGCCTATCACATGGAGGCGCTCTGAATTTTGAACACGATGGATTCGGTTATGCGAATAGTTACGAGGAAACGCGGGACATCGGTGGAAGTCTATTCGGGCAGGTACGATACACACACACACACACACACACACAAATAGCGAATTTTGAGTGCGTAACATGCCTATATCGAAAGATACTATATCAAATTACTTCTGCATTTTTATTTTTGGGCAAAAACAAGTCAAAGGATCGCTGCGCAGTCCGAAAGTACGCCTTCAACCATGATGGCACTGCATACTACGACAACAAATTGTCCGAACTAAACCAGTTCACAATTTGCTTTTGGGTGCGTTTCACCAATCACAGCGGAGATCACGTTATCCTGACATACTCGGGTGAGTAAGGGTTTCAAACTAGATCAACTTTTGCTATTTTAAAACTAAGCCGACGCAAGTTTAAAGTAATTAATGTGATTTAGTGAAATTCGAACACATTAAAGCCACTCCCGTCATATATGTACACTCATGCATCATAACATCAATCAAAGTGTTGGTTGTTTCGGGCAAGTTAGAGGTGAAACATGTAGTCATATTAGATGGAAATTATGTAACAGCTTACATTGCTAACGCATGAAAGTGAAAGGAAGCCAACTTCCTGCTGGCTGCAGCTATCGGTTTCGACACGTTCAGGTACCGTAGCAGCCGCAGATACAGTCGCAGCAGCCGGAGCCGCCGCAGCAGCAAGTACCGCACAATTGATGCTTTCGCTGAAAGTGTTTTTATTGCATAAGAGTCAAGTTTCCAGTTTCAGATGTTTGACACAATTTAGAAATCATGTGAGCTTGCAGATACAATATGCAGCTGAGCAGCTGGGTATATGCTTGTAGACACCCCGACAGACGTACGAATCGACAGATGGACAGACAGACAGACAGACAGACAGACAGGCAGATAGACAGGCAGGCTGACGGTCGGACTGAGAGACAGACCAACATATGGACAATCGGACTGTCGAGCGGTATGTCACTGCAAAATATGACCAGACCTAGATATCGGTGTTACACTCGGCAATTGGCGATTGGCAGTTGGCTGTGGGCAATCGCTTGCAGCTATTGAAGTGCTGTTCAGCTAAAGCTGCGAGGCCGGTTCGTGAGCGGTCCCGTGCAATGCACTTTGCTTGCTTTGCTATTGGCATGCGAAATCTTGGAAACGCAGCAACTTCAATCGCTCAAAGCAATAAATACATTTTCCAAAAAAGTGAGGTAATAGCCAAGCATAATTGAGCGAAGCATAGAAGTAGGCCTAAAGGTGAACCGACAGGCGGGCAGAAAAAACTGACCGAGGCGCTCGGCGCCAAAACAGCCCAAGCCACTTTTTTCCAATAACGAGCAAACTGAATTCAAAGTGGCTGCAGCTCAGTTCTAGATAGTTGAATGAAAACTGTTTTTCTTGTTTATTAAACTCGAAAACCGTTGTTCCACGGTTATAAAATTGTTGGTAAATTATTTGAAGCAACTTATATTTACCCATTCGATAATTGTAGACAATTATGATGGAAATTATATATTCAAAAGCTTGGTAGGTTTTTGCTTGAGCTTAGCAAATAAGAAGGAACCATTGCTTAACCCCATCTTTCTCTTCGATTTTTGAAAGAGGAATTTAGAAAATTAAATAAATTTTAGGCTGCGAAAAATACTTCGAAATTCGACTACTTGCAAGAAATTTTTAAAAATTCAACAACTTACTTAACTTCCTTCCAACCCTCTTGAGCACATTATCTTTAAGCACAAGTTAAAGGAAGCTACAAGGGAGCCCATTGCGAACAGGCTTCTGAGAAGCTTTTTCTAGGCAATTATATTAAACTATACAAAATATTTACACAAAATTCAATATTTAGTATGTTCTTTCAAAAAATTTATAAGGCTGTTGGGATTAAAAATCACATTTAAAGCATGTTCCACTTCATTGTCAACAGCTCAGTTTTCTTAAAGATTTGCAGTAGGGAGTGGTATTGTTCTGTGCAAGAGTTGGCTAAAGCCTGATTCACACGATTGCTGGAATGCGTAAATATTTCATGCACTTCTCGACATATTTTATAACCATCGTGTGAACATACACACATTTTATTGCTACAAAATTCATAAATTTGCGGTTGCCAGCTTTTTGTTTCGCACTACTTTTAGTTGCTCTTTTGTATATTGAGTCATTTCTATTGTGTGATTCTAATTCAGAGTGCATATGAATATTGAGAAGCACTAGTTACTCTATTCCGGCAGCTGATTTCTATTCAATTTATTTCTTTTTCATGTAGACAAAAGTCGTGCGCATAGAAAAGATCCCAAATGTTCCCTAATATTGAATTGTAATTTTTGTGACTCTCGCCAGAATAGAGCTAATCTAATGTATGTACATATAGCAACTGAGTTGGAATTCAAACTGGCTTTCGGAACCATAAGAATAGTTCAAAAAAAATTCAAAAAGCGAGGTATATTCAATACTATCTTTGAGAGCTCATGTCTCAATGGTATGCTTACCAGAGCCCCAAACGAATCGAAGGAGTAGACAGCATAAGCAACTAAAACTCTCCACACGTAGCATTGATCTGCATTAGAACGGCACCGTCCATTCAGAGACGCAAACAATCATACCATATAAGCAACACCTTCTTCAATTCACAGTGCATGAGGGGCCGCGTGAGTTACAAATTTGGGTGGCGAATTCTAAAAATTCCAGTTTTCTATCGATGGCCTTAAGAGGACAGCAGGTATACAGGTAAGCACTAGCGGACCACTTTTGGACAGCCGTTGCTGGTTGGTGGCTAATCTCTATGAATCGGAACTCTCTTGCAGGCTCAACTATCCGCTGCGTGTGCGCAAGTGGCACCACACTTGCTCATCGTGGAACGGCAAGACAGGCGAGTGGCAGGTCTGGCTCAAGGCGGAGCGCATCGGACGAGGCTTTCACAATGCGGTAAGAGTGCACGGGTAGTAGTTGCAATAGCTTTGGTAACGTGGCCGAGTGGCCCCATTAGCCTTGTAACAGTAATCTATGTCAGTGTATGTAATAAAGTAATTAACCACAACAACAAAACTTGCTTTATAGCTCGTCGGTCACAAGTTATCAGCTCATGGCAAGCTCTACTCTGGCGGACCTTCAAACACCGGGGAGCTGTCGCAGGGTCTGCACTTTGAGATCACGCTTGTGCAGGTGTATCGCATTGCTTTGAGCGCCGGCAAGGCACATCGGGATCACAAGCACCATCATGTGCATCACTTCGATCACGAGGGCCAGGAGTTGGCGACGACCACGAAAGCGCCACCAACGGTAACTAAGACGCTGCAAGTGCCTAGAAGCTACATTCTTAATTGGTTATGCCATATGTTTTACAGATCAACCGTCCACTGCCCATGCATAGTCTACTCGCCAACGGACAGATTCCTACTCGTGTCAAGATCAACTTGGCACAGCCCGCACAAGCGGCGCCTGCGCCCAACTCGCAAGCTTATGAAACCGACGGACACGCCGTCACCATACACACCAACTTCGTCAATGGGCAGCTCAACGCCGGCTCCAGACTGGTCACGCAGCAGCTGCTGGGACTCGGCGCGAATGCCAATAATGCCGCGAGCACGCACAACTTCCACACCATCAACAATCCAGCGAATGTGCAGTTCATCGACGAAACCGAGACACGCCTACATTTCAAGCGCCAGGTCAATACGAATGACACCAAATCGGCCAACGGCAGGCTGCACAAGCGTCAAACGGACGGCGCCAACAAGGACAAGAACTTGCAGAAACGCGGACTGGTGCTGCTGGAAGACGGCAGCATCGTCGACGACGCCGCGTTCGGCGAGGAGTTCAAATACGACGGCTTGGCGGAGTTCGGCGGCAAGCAGTTCAAGCACGACCTGTCGGCCAGAATGAATTTGGCCGATGAAGTGACCGAGTACGATCGGGAGCCCGCCGAGGAAGAGGTTAAGGCCGTCATGGCGGTGTGCAGTGCCTGCGACCTGGAGCCATTCCAGGGTGCCATCGTATTCGCTTGGAAGGATGTGAAGGAGCAGTTGGACAACGCCTTGAAGGGCTATAGCGTCGGCGGATGCGCTCACTTTTAAGGAGGATAGGTAGTTTATACGATTCCATGGGAGAAATAGGTTACCACTAGTCACGGAAGATCACGAAAATTAAAAAAGTAATGTGTATGTGTGAAATTAATTAATTAAATTTTTTAAAATATATTATATATACATATACGTCTTTATAACAGCAGATGGCTTCAATCAACTCACCTTTGATTTGTGTATGTGTTGATTTTTGTAATCGGAGTCGAATTCGGGTTCGCTGAAGTAACTCTGAAAATAGTTTTATAAAGAATCAGTGGAGCGATTTTTGAAATGTTTGGCTTTAAAAAATTGGAAATTAAAAATTGAAAATAGTTTTTTTGCAGAATTCATTAGCGTTCTCGACTCACATGTTATGAGTATTATGCAGGTGGCCATTCTATTTTTTCCTACTACTTTAAGTGCCTAAGTGTGTGCATACCTGATCCTGATCCCAGTGAGTTGGCGTAGCCTGTGGTAGTGGCTGTGGCACGCCCGGTCCTCCCGGCAGTATCTGTGGTGGCGCGGCGACCTCAGTAGACTCGAACAAGCGCAACACCGAGCGATCACGTATTTCGCGCAAGTGTGAGCGCACGTCCTCCAACTCGTAGAACATGTCCTTGCTGGCGTCGTGTATGTAAATCTTCACGTTTGGTCCCTCCAAATAGGCCATGGTGAGCTGACGCGGGAACGAGCGCACGAAAAGCGCCCGCACTGTGTCGATCGATGTGATTTCGTTGGGCAAGAGCGCGCGTTTGGTCTCCGACCGATATTGCAGAAACACCAAGCCTGCATATAAATATCCCACTACTCAAACTTTTGTACCTTTACTGTTGTCAAGATGTTACCTAGAGGGCGTTCCAGAGTTTTCGATGGTGTGCGCACAACTGGCAGTGACGAGCGTTGCTTGCCGCCGCGCCGAAAACCTGTGCTGGCGGTCTCGACCTCGGACATAATACCCGGATCGTCGTCGAACAAGGGACCTTGATTTATGGGCGCATAGCCGCGTGTCGGTTGGTTCTAAACATGGAAAGGTGCAGTACTTTAATAAGAACCCTATTTTTATGAAATTTACCTTTTTGTTCTTCTGTGCACGAGTGCTCATCTTTGGTAAGCAAAGAAAGCGAAATTAATATAAATATGAAACAGAGATAATTTTCCTACAAATTTGCTATAAAGTTAACCTCAAGATCCATCGCTCTCTGTTGTGGCTGCCCCTGGTTCGTTGCGTACACCAGCATTTCCCCGCCCAAGGTATGCCGACGAGGATCTTCCCGTCGCATGCCACGTCGGCGGTCTTCATTCGCTATAAAAAGATCACCCACAAAAAAATATTAGCGAAATTTAAAATTTTTTAGGTTTTCATGCTGAGGGTATAGCATTTTAAAGCAGACCAATATGAATTCTTTTTAAACATTAATGAACAGAGAATATGAAAGTGGATTGGTACCTTGTTCATTTGTTGGTATGCGTCCCACTTTGTTCTCATTCTGCCAGTCTTCTTCTAGAAGAAAGTTAAGTGCATAAAGAAAATGTTTACAATCGAGTAGTTATAGTCGGTCAAGCCGGCTACTACCGATGCACTACGCCCGTCATAATAATTTTTTTTTAATTATACATAACGTTTATTTTAGACTTCAAAAATCGCGTTTCAAATTCTATACAGGAAAAAAGTACAGTTAAATATTTCTTAAACGGGTGAAACCAGTTATGATTTTTGTAACAAAAATTATTTTAGAGCAAATTTTTTAATTGTTATTTTCCTTGGGACAAAAATATAGTTTGAAATACTCTTTTGCATTCCAAAAGTTGGATCAAATTTAACATTTTTCTGTTGGATTCTTCCGGGGAGTAATGCACCTTCTCCAATGCCTCAACGCATTGAAAAATTGTATACACATTCATGAAAAACACACGTACCTCCTTCGCGTCCTTTCCGCTTCTTCTTCGATGAGCTGCTGCTGTTGCTGCTCTGGTTTGATGAGCTCTTATCTTTGCTTTTCCAGCGAATTAGCATTTTTATAAATTTTTACAAATTTCTTAGAACAAGAGGCGAAGATGTGTAAGCATGTCCGTCCGTCAGTGCTTCGTATGTGTCGCTGCGGATTATCAACCCTCAGAGCTAAGCTGCCGCATGCAAGTCTACACACAGTTTAAATTTAACAGTATAGGAGGGTGTGTGTGAGAATATGTGGGCATGTAGCGGAATGAGTGGGTGTGCATATGCATATATACAGCCCTTTAAAGATTGCAGGTGTCTTTCGCTTTTGCACGTGTTTATTTGTTCATCATATGCATACACCCACCCCCACCCACATCCATACACATACACTTAAGTATATGCATGCATAATGAAATGTGCTTGAGAATGTGTGTGTATGCGTTTTTCTGTATACGTGTTTTGGCTTGTTTATGAACAAACTATATTTATATTTTGCCGGCTAGAAATCCCATCACGTGTCAAACAATTTTCAAAAGCCCAAGTCCCTCCCTTCCCGAAGCTGGAGCATAGCATCAGTGTTTGTGTGGTGAAATTCGGTTGTATTTGTTCCCATGCACACACAGTTACACCCCGCAGCTGCATATGTGTGTGTGTCAGCATGCATGTGTGTATCTGCGCATTTTTATCAACTTTTTTAAAATAAATTCTACCGATTCCCGACAGGTAATTTTGCATACATCGGTTTGCAGTATGTGGAAATGATAAGAAAACTCTTCCGCCGGAAGCGCCAGTTTCGACCGACGCCTACTTCCCAATATCTTTCTATACACCTCTATCGATTTTTACTTGTGTAGCTAGTTGAACTCCAAATGCATGCATATTAAATTGAGTTCCTTCGCTGCCCGCAGCACTGAAGCGCTTAAATTTTCTTTTTGAACAAAATTAACACTCTTCCACATATTTTCTCTCGGTAAAATCAAGCAAAAACCTATTGGTGCCAGTGCTCATATATGATTTTGAAACATTTCCACTTATTTTATTACAAAAATAATCACACCTGCGCTTAGCCGTTAGCTCGGAAATCTTTTATATTTGCTATTTTACTTTAAAATAGTTTAAATAAACTTTTATTTTATTTTTTTGCAATTTCACGGGACGCTGTTACTGTCTGTGACCGCTTTTCAAAACCGTTCAATACATTTTACTCAATATTTCTTCTATATCCCAGAGTTTCCGCCCTAAATGTGCACATGTTAAGAGCAGCCGATATATGCGCATGCGCAGTATTGGTACGAAATGGTACGTTTTCAAATAATTAAACAATCCGAAAGTGTCATGCGATGAAATTCCGAGGAAGTGAAGTTATATATCTATATTTTATGTACATATGTGCCTTTTATTTTATGTGATAATTCTGGAATATGCAGTAAATATTAACGCAAAGTTGTGCTCTTTTTGGCGCAATTATTTCAAGCGCATATAATTTGTTATTAAAGTAATGTCATGCACACCTTTTTGCCTATTTATAATGTCATATGTGGTCACTACAAATGCATAACTAAGGATATGTGTAGTTAATATTTTTATCAATAAAGATTTAAAATTGAAATTCCTTTTGGTTTTAATTGGATGGAAATGTAAGGGCAGAAGTTGACATCTGCAACACTTTATGTAGTTTTATTAATCTAAAAGATTTATATTCAATATGCTTTTCAAATTGCACAATAATCGTTAATTTTCATATCAAAATTATATTTGACTCATTTTGAAACGTAAACAGTGACAATATTTTCGCCATTCTTCTGGCCTCCATCTATTGTGATCTTCATCAATCAGCTGTTGTTTTTGTTGCTAAAAGCTAAGCGCAAAATCTCCAAATTTGATTGGTTAGCCTCAAACCCAAGCACAACAACACTTTGATTGGTTGCTTCTAGCAAAAGACAAACAGAAATTCACCAAAAACTGACCGGAAAACTGAAAACCGTCTGTTGAATATGAAATCGCCCTGGTGGATTTCGCAAATTATCGTAAAAAATTTCTTCGGCTGTTATTAGAATTTTTAAGCGCTTTTCATAGCACGCGTACGGCGTGGTAAGGTTGCTGCTCCTCTGTGGACCACCATCCTATCGCTGCCTTGATTTCTGCCGAAATTATCGCCTCCAGCACCACCACCTTGCTTCTTTGCATTCTTCATACATACATACATATACCATTCAATGGGCTATAAGGCCGGGCAAGCGGCTTTCGATTGCTGTTACAAATCTCTTCTTGCTTTCGAATCCATAACGCACGTTATTTCACTGCTATTCTTAATAGCAGCCACGTTCAAAACGTCAACTTCAAGTAAAGTAATTCCAAGTTTAATTATTTCAACTGTGTACTTTTTTCGGGCAAAAATAACAAAGTAATTCACAATTCAATGACTACCTGAGTGAAAAATGCTAGGAATAATTTGTTTACATTAATAACTATTCGCGCTATATCGTATCATCGTTCCATGTGGGTCGTCATCGAATACGGTAGCAAATAAGTATTCGCAAATTTTAGCATAAAATGTAGTCCCTTTCTAATGCTTATACATAAAAGATTGTTGCCCATTGACTTCATTTCCAACGACTTGAATCTGTAACTGGCTGGCTTCATCGATACCGTCGCTCAGAGTAGTTATCACGACTTCTTGCGCGACTACTTCCCTCATATTTACGTTCATGGTCTCGGTGCTCTCGTTTCTGGTGGCGGTGATCGTGTGGACTGCGACTGCGGGAACGATGCTTGTGCTTCTTCTTTTTTTTGTGCTTCTCACGATGACCCTCGCGATCACCTTCTGGACATGGTGACACATCGTGCTCTGTTCGCCGTCGGTGTTGAGTTGAGCTAAAGCTGGTGGAGCGATAGTTATCTCGGTCGTCGTGCTCAGTGCGGTAGCTTTCCATTGGAGGGGGGCCGCGACTCGAATGCGCATCTCGGCCAGCAGCACCCCGCCGCTCATAATTCACCTCCTCAATGTCATTACTTACATTCACGCCTGCATTTGAAGCCGTTGCAACTGCGTTTCGACCTGAACCCAACTGGTGCACACTTACTTGATTTTCGCGACAATATTGATCTACCATCTTTTCAATTTGTTTTTGAATTGGCACAGGTATACGCGGAAAAAGCGTGGAAAACCAATCCAATTTTGTGAGGAACTGGTAGACTAATTGGCCAATAGTGATGTTCTGTGCGAAGGATGGAAAGGTATAAGACATTAATGATGCATTGCAATAAAACACGTTGTGTAAGGTCATACAAGTAACTCACCTGCCCTCCACCGGCCTTCACGTCTATCTCCTCTTCATCTTGTAGATAATCCTCATACCAACTGTACAAATCGCCGGGCGGTTGAGTATATCTTAAGTACATAAAGCCTAAGTAATAAATGAGTATTAGACCCAAAACTATTTGAACAATGGGGCGATTGAGATCAAGGGTTGGATATGCTGGAACAGTGTATAATCTCATCAGACTTACCACCTACCTAGAGCCCTTATATAAGGCGAGTCTGTGTGGTTCAGCAGGCCATTTATTTGCTTCCGTGTCAGTCGTAGAGTATAGAGTTTATAGAGCAGACAGTAGGCTGTAGAAACAATGCCTCCAGCACCCACACCACGAACCTGCAATGTCAGCAGATATTAGAACCAAATTGTTTACAATATTACGACACTATATTCAGTGACGTCCGTTGCCAGCAGAAGCAGGATGAAAATCACAAGTCGAATAGATTAAAACGAAAATGCTACATTTCATAAACTCACTCCGCCGCACATTCCCGTCTGTCCAGATGTTTTCCGCGAGCCGCGTTCCCATGGCTCCATGTGTTTGACTTGATAATAGATTTCATCCACTACCTCGTGGTATGTCTTTAATTTAAACAAGTGTACTACAAACCAAATAGTTGGTATATTAGCAACCAGTTATTTGAACCGTACTAACGTACCTTTAAAATAACTCGAACCCTGTATATTCGCCAGAATGAGGGGGTTCAAATTCATGGAGGCTTCATTACCCCAAATTGGCAATGTGTTATGTTGCTTGCCGATTTTCTTGGCAGCGCTTGTGGGCTCTGTGTGTGACGAAGGATTATTTGGAGTTCGCAAAAGCGTCGAACCGTCGAACCGCAACTATACCTTACCTTCGTCCATGTTTGATTTGTGATTGACGCAACTCTACTCAATTTAGTCACTTATTATCGGCCACTTTCATTCCACACGAAAAGAAATTGCATCCAAGTCCACTTCTCGATTTTCGGTAAAACGTTTTGCATGAACGCGTCACTTCATTTAGAGTTGCACAGTAGAGCTGCAAAACTATCGATGGCACTATCGATTAGGGATGGGTAACGCAGCGCTGCGTTGAGTTATTGCGCTAGCGCACTGAAATGCGCCATTGCGCTGATACACCATTTGGCAACACTGTGGCGCAGTAGCGCAATAACTGCGCTGACACCTTTTGGCAACACTGTGGCGCAGTAGCGATACTCAGCGCAAATTCAGTTGATACATTCAGCGCAGTGTTGCCAGAGCCTAGCGATGTGTAGCACAGCGCAGCGTTATTCTAAGACCCCCTTTGTTGGCAGAGACTTAATATAGACGCTGGTGTTGCATTGACGAATTTGTAACTCAAAGCGCAAATGTGTTGAACCAATCTTATTTTGCAATATTAGGTTTGCTCATTATATTCTACAAGCATACTTAGGTCTTCATTACATTCGCATACAAAATAACAAAACAAACCGAGCCACACATTTAAAACGTTACAAACACGTACTAAAAAAATTCTTGTAGATATAAAGTTATGCATAAAAATTGAGATCATTGTTAAATATTTGTACAAACACATACAAAAATTTTTAGATAAAAAGTTATACATAAAAATTGATATCACTGTTAAAAATTTGTGCAAATCCACTTAGTGGTCATTATTTCCTAAATTATAATTCAAGAAAATAATTTGGGAGAATTTAAATATAACCGTGCAACTTTCACAAAACCGCCAAAATAGTGATGGTTGATAGCCAATACAAACCGACAAAACCGCTGTAAATTGTGGGTATCATGGCGCAATTAACGCATTGCGCTGGCTTCAGTGTATCAACGCACAAATATTTGCGCTATTACCCATGCCATGGCGCTGTATCATTTTGGGTATCATGGCGCAATTGAGTTAACGCATTGCGCTGATACACTTCACTGCGCTAGCTTCAGTGTATCGGCGCACAAAAAATTGCGCCATTACCCATGCCTACTATCGATAGTATCGATAGTTTTCATTTTCACTTCACTATCGATGGTCTTCGTCACCATCGATAGCACAGATTACAACCAGATATCCAACTCGCTCACAAGCGCTAAAATATCACCAATCCAATCCCAAAAAACACGATAGACTTTTTCCATATTTGGTTACGCGTAGCGAGGTATTCGGTTTTCCTGATATCGGTATTCCATTATTATTCGACCGAACTTATATTATTGTAACAATTTGATTGTTATTTCAGTTTGAATATATGTGCTGATATTTTTTGTGTACATTAAATATTTTATTTTGTTGCTTTTGTCGCGTGGGAACAGAGTACTCGAAGGCATCTGTAGTCGATAGCCGTGTCGTGCAATTTATTTGTATGCCCTATCAACTATAAGATAGGAGCGTCAGTTGTAAGATTAGAGCTATCCGCTGATCCGCTGATCCGCTGTATCGAATTCCCAACCCACGGCGAACAAATTTTTGAGGTTTGACAGTTGTTGGTCCGAAATGTAAACAAAGGAATTTTTGTGAATGCAACTCTGTAAGGAATTACAAAAACAAAATACATATCTGTGTGAGGAACTTTTCATAAAAAATGGTAATTTTTTTCCTTGGACGGACAATTGGATGTCTGGATATAGTCTGTGATCGATAGTATCGAGAGATGGCTTTTTGAACGCACATAAACAGTTTGAACTCTCGCGAATTAGGTTGCGTCGGAAGGCTGCTGGTAAGTAAAATTAATAATAATGAAATATGATAGGTATATAACAAAAATTTCTTATTCTTTGTTTTTACTATGTATATTTAGGCATTTCTGGTGGTGTTGGTACCTTTGAAATGGCAAGCAGTGGCAAGGAAATTATAACAACTAGTTATCCGTCAAACTATCGAACCTATCGAGTAGTGCCACTATCGATAGTTTTGCAGCTCTATTGCACAGGGCAACACTGCACACGCCACAGCTTTGCAATATTTTAGAACTAGAGAGTTGCTCAAAAACTGGGGATGCTTGAATTTCAATTCAATAATACTAAAATTAGTACTATAAGAAAAAGTTCTTTTTAAATAGAAAGGGTACATTACAGAATTTGGAATTAAAAAAAAACAAAATTAATATACTTTTTTACAATAAGACAATTCATAAAATTATAAGATAATTATGAAATAAAAAGAAATAAAGTATGCCTTGTATTGCCCTGTACTTTTGGCTATAGTATATGTATGTACAAATATGAGAATATGTACAAGAATACGCATAGAAAGTTGTCAAAACAAGCACATGCGCAATACATCAAAACCCTTAATATTACGGGCTTCAAATGGACAGAATTCAATGCCAAACTAATAATGACGGTAGTTATCTTGTATCAATATTGAAATTTCGTTGGAGGAAAGTGGTGGTTGCGAGCATCCTCCTTGGATCCTTGGAGGTATGAAAATAAAAGTTGTTACTATGTAATCATGTAATCAGTTCAAAGTAAATTATTACGAAATGTAATGATGATTCCAAGAAAATTTGTGACTACAGTGCGAAACGATATTCGAATAAGTTCTCATAAGCGTCGTGTCGTCGTGTGTTGCTCATGAAAAGTATTCAGAATTCAAAAAATTTGTATATGCGAATCCACTTCAAAGAGAAATGTTACAAACAGCTGATAGGTCTCACTCCGAGGTAGATTTGCTAAGGTCGAAAAAGTGGTTTTAGATAAATCGGGAGAAAATGCATGTTATAGAACCGTTGTACTCACAAGCCTCGCTAGATCAGAGAAATATAGCCTTTTAATACTATTTTGAAAACGAACATCTGTGGAAATATATGCCCGTTACATGCAACAGTGGCCTTGTTTGTATTTGCCAAAAATTTTAGGTTTCACATATTAGCAGGTTCTGTTTTTACTATTCGTAGGCGTCCATGGTGCAGACAAGTTTTATGATAAAGAGCAGCGCTGTGCATTAATTGCAATATGTCCAGCACTTCCTCCACCGACGATAGCAGTGAGCTCGAGCCGTTTGATCCGCTGCAGAACGTCCAGTCAGTTATTCATGTGACGCGAGAAAACATCGATGCCCTCAACGCAAAGTTTGCCAGCTTGCAGGAGCCGCCAGCTATGTATATCACTGAGTATCAGGAGCTGACGTCGAAGTTGCATGAGCTGGAGGCCAAGGAGCGTGAGCTCATGGAGCAGCTAAGTGCGCAACAAGAGGAGAATTTGCCCGAGCAGCATCAACTTCACATTTTGGACTGCAACATTCAACCGCACTATCAGAACCAAATGCAACTACTGCAGTCGTATCAACAGCCCCCGCAGTATCAGCACCGGTACCAAGTTTCCAGTGATATGGTGAGGGCATTTGCAAAACATATTCGACATATTGCAATTTAATGCTTATTTTATATACTTTGCAGACTGATACCGGTTACATGACAGCTTCGCATAATGGCAGCCAGAGTGGCACACTACCGAGGCAGCCGAAGGTGTTCCTCCGCGCTCACCTGCCTAACCAACAGCGCACATCGGTTGAAGTTGTGCCAGGTGTGCGTCTATGCGACGCGCTCATGAAGGCGCTTAAATTAAGGCAACTGACACCGGAAATGTGCGAAGTAACAACCACTCACACCGGACGGAATATTATATCTTGGGATACAGACATCATGAAAATAATTGGTACACTGCAAGTGGAAGAGATTTACGTAAGACTACTGGATAAGTTCCCTATTATGACACACATCTCGCATCAGTTCATACGGAAGACATTCTTTTCGCTGGCATTTTGCGAGGGCTGTCGCCGTCTGCTTTTCACCGGCTTCTACTGCAATCAATGCAATTTCCGATTTCATCAGCGATGTGCTGACAAGGTTCCCACACTGTGTCAACAGTTCCCTATGGATAACTACTACCAACGATTGTTAGCACAGAATCCCGAAAATACGGTGGGCATATTGCATCCAGGGCGCGGTGCAGCTTTAGGTTTTCACGTGAGTATGCTGTGGCGAATTTCGAATGATCTCAATGTACTGTATTATATATCTATTTTAGGGTCGGCATCCGCGCACCATAAGCCAACAGGATCGTTCAAATTCCGCACCAAATGTTTGCATAAACAGTATTCGACCGATAACGGAAGCACAGCGCAATTTAGTTCAAACCTACGGTCCGCTGCGTCAACACGGGTGCTACAATGATCACTCTAATTCGACGCAAGCCTCGCCAACGAGCACATTGAAGCATGTCAAGCGACAACGAGCAAGATCGGCAGACGAGAGCAATAAAAACCTGCTGTCGCCTCGAGATACAAAAGGCTCGGAGGAGAATTGGGTGAGCGAGTCGTGTATTAATTTATAACATATCATTTCGTATTTACGAAAACGTTTTCCGTAGAATATACAAGCTGAAGAGATACTGATTGGACCTCGCATAGGATCCGGCTCATTTGGAACAGTTTATAAGGCACATTGGCATGGCCCCGTCGCGGTGAAGACCCTTAACGTAAAAACTCCCAGCCCCGCTCAGTTACAGGCATTTAAAAATGAGGTGGCTATGTTGAAAAAAACACGCCATTGCAATATTCTGCTCTTTATGGGCTGTGTCTCAAAGCCTTCCCTAGCCATTGTCACACAGTGGTGTGAAGGCAGTAGTCTCTACAAACATATACACGTAAACGAAACGAAATTCAAGCTTAACACGCTAATTGATATCGGCCGCCAGGTTGCACAAGGAATGGATTACCTGCACGCGAAGAACATAATACACAGGTAAAGTTGGCATCCATCCTATTTTTATTCACCCTAACTGTGGAATCTTGCAGAGACCTTAAGTCAAACAATATTTTTCTGCACGAAGACCTGTCTGTAAAAATTGGCGATTTCGGTCTGGCCACTGCAAAGACACGCTGGTCCGGAGAAAAGCAAGCCAATCAGCCCACAGGAAGCATTCTATGGATGGCACCGGAGGTAATACGCATGCAGGAGCAAAATCCATACTCGTTCCAATCGGATGTGTACGCATTTGGCATTGTTATGTATGAGCTGATGGCTGAGTGTCTACCATACAGCCATATTAACAACAAGGACCAGATTCTCTTTATGGTTGGGCGCGGACTTTTACGGCCCGACATGTCTCAAGTACGCTCCGACGCGCCTCAGGCACTTAAGCGCCTAGCAGAAGACTGCATAAAGTATGATCGCAATGATCGTCCCTTGTTTCGACCGCTTCTTAACATGTTGGAAAACATGTTGCGCACGCTGCCCAAAATTCATCGCAGCGCCAGTGAGCCCAATCTTACACAGACGCAGCTTCAAAATGATGACTTTCTGTACCTCTGTCCAAGTCCTAAGACACCAGTGAATTTCAACAATTTTCAGTTCTACAACAGCGCTGGTAATATATAGCGCGGTTAAGTTTATGTGATACTATAATCATCCCAAGGGACGCGAGTTACCAGGTGTTGGTCCTTTTTGGAAGGCGACGGCCGTAAATTGTATCTCAATTCGAATCACTTTCTTGTGATATACCTTCTTTGAAACGATGCAAAAGAAATCTACATTTACATGGAAAAAGAGCTTCCAATGCATAATTGCTGGCTGAAAAGGAGACATTAAGAAATTTTCCAGATAATGTGTTGAGCTACAAAGCGCGAATTTCAGGCGAGGGTGACTGTGATCGTGTGATTCCCGTAGAGATACTTAATTGATTTGTTTTTGCGCAATGGTATTAGGAAGCAATGTTGATAAAATGGCTGGTGAAAGCTTTTAATTGCTTGTGAACGGCAGAACGAATGTCAGATTTCCTTTAACGATAGATCAAACAAGTTTAAGAGAGAACCTATGTATAACTAGAATTTCCTTTTATTTTAACCACGATTAAGTAGAAAGTCCCAAAAGTTTGTCGATCATTTTTGTGTTTTTCGTTTTGTGGACACGGGCGGACCTTGCTTTGTCGTGTTAAACATTAAGAATATGATTAAGTTCATTAACTTTAAAGCTAACATTATTAAGCGGTTAGAAGAGCCTTAAGTAAAACTAATACTTAAACTTGAAGCGAAACTAACATTCAAACAGAATTATGCAATTATTGTATAAAAGTATTGTTATAAATTATAAACAATTTCAACACAAAACTTCTTAATGTGCTTATATCATTTTATGACATGGAGGAATTTGTGGGATAGGTTCAAAAAAGGCTCTGAAAAAATGGAAAATAGTTGCCTTCAAAAACATAATCGAGAAGTAGCTTTGATTTAAACTAAAACTGTCGAAAATAATAAATTTTGGGCGTGGCTAAATTAAGTGAAACCCGCAAAGCATTATACATATAGACATGGCATAAAAAGTTGATTCCAATTGCCGGAACCCGGGGTGGTTACTCATTTTGCAAGTGGCTGCAACCTCGGTACCATTCTTGTTTTTGGGAAGTGTTTTTTTGCTACCTTTTGGTGCGACATTGATAGATTCCATTACTCGGCAGTAAATATAAATACAACTCTGCTTGGCTTGGCAAAGCAACACTGTCAGAAGCAACTCTCCGCCTTGAGCATAGGAAGGAAACCTTCTTTCTTTGTTGCGGAAAACGGAAATATTTATTTTCATTTGCGGTTGTTTTTTCGGTAATAAAATTCAATATTTATATCGTGTGCATGTGAGAGATATATTTTAGGCAAACGCCGAGAAAATTAACGTATTCATTGTGGAATTACAACGTAAAGAATTTAGATAAGTCTCGACGACTTAAAAATGGTGTACTCATCTTTTTTCTCTATTCTACGTCTGCTTCACGTACATATACATATGCAAATTCCGTGGTGCTTTTTCAATCATTTTCTGATACCATAAACAGTTGATATAAAGTGAAAATTTTAATAAATTTCGGATACTAACAATACAGAAACAAGCCAAGTTTTATTTTTGTGTATAACAATCTGAAACCGTAAACTGTTATTCAACCCTTCACGAGTGGGAGTTCCTGGATGCCGCGCTGTTTTAATATACAATGAGAAAAATTTCTGCAAGATAAACAGTTGCACAAGATTTTCTTATTATGAGAAGGAGAAGAGACCATCCAAATTGTGGTAATTGGTAAAATTACTTGACGTTCCGAGGTCATCGAGTAACAGCTCCTTGAAGGTTGCAACTCGGCTAGACTCCTTAAACGAGCATTGTAGTTTTTTGGAGTACTTAAATGCATCTGGAGCGCTTGTACACGGCGCGCATCTTGGGTTTGCTCGAGTTCAGTGTGCTCTTTGGCGCAATGAGCAGCAGAATTCACACAGCGTTGGATTCTATAGTCAATTTCTCCTTGCTCTGTTTTCTATGTATCCAACGTACACTATTAACTTTCAGTTTTTGCTTGTACTTCGTGAAGTTTAGTTGTGTGCGGATGGGCAATCTTAAGCGAGCTTGTGGGTGCATTTATTTTGGGATTACTTCACAATAAATTAACATGCTGTAGTAATGGGAAAACAAATGATTGCATGTTTGTTTACATTTTCTTCTTTTCTCTGTGTGTAGTATCCATATAGCTTTCAAATTTTGTGTGAAACGCTATGGAAGATCCCAATCGCATGATGGCCCATACCGGCGGCATGATGGCTCCGCAGGGTTACGGTATGCCCACCCAGGACGATGGTCAGAATGCCGGCAATGAAAATGAGGTGCGTAAGCAGAAGGACATTGGCGAAATATTGCAGCAGATCATGAGTATTTCGGAGCAATCTCTGGACGAGGCACAGGCCAGAAAGCACACGCTCAATTGTCATCGCATGAAACCGGCTCTGTTCTCGGTGCTTTGTGAGATCAAGGAGAAAACCGGTAAGTTATTTTATCATCGGTTTTATTTTAATAACTCATTTTAGTATACATATATAAGTCGCAAGCTGTTCTAATGCAGCGCAAATATTTATATTAAAACCAAATAAAATATGGTCAAAATGCGAAAACGTGATGCGATACTAGTCCTTGCTATGTATGTATATTATTCTCAATATTTGTCCTGCTATAACTTAGAGTACCAGAATTTCAGTTTACTCTCGCATGAATTCGAGCGTACATTTTCTTGTTGCTCTATGCATGAGAATTGCGTGGCGAAGGAACCAGATGTTTTCAATGGATTGTTCCGCTTTGCTCCATCGCCATATTAAATGTTTTGCAGCACACGAACCGAGTCAACGCCGACTATTAAGCTTGCCGCATTGTCGATACCACGCCAGGTTATACCTTTGTATTTTTGGGGGTTGACAAGAAAAATAATAAATTTTTTTGCACACCACGCACAAAAGGGGCCAGGGGTTTAGGAGGGGTTGACATGCGTTAAAATGTTGGAGTTTGTTCACGTTTTTTTTTTGTTAAAATGTTTTTAATATGCACCCGATTAAAGTGTTTAAGTAGGGCCACAAATACCATGCTAACCATAAACCAATACCTAACGATTTTCTAATTTTAACTTGTATTTATTTGTATTTTAAATTAAATTGTAACCACCGATATACAAAGTTTTAAAGCTTTCCTTGCGCCACTTGCCTCTCCACTCGTAATGCTATAATTTTGCGACATTTCTTTCATGTTCCTTCTCTACTTTGCTTTTGTCTGCGCAACCCTTTTAAATTATTTGCGTGTCTAATGGAGCATTTTAAATTGAAATATCTGCTCCGCGCAGTATGCTCCGAGCACTTTTGTTAATGGTGTGTTTCCGTGTCATAAATTTTGGAATATAGCATTTACTTTTGTTTTCGATTTCTCTTGGCATTTAAAGCTAATACGATTTAAACATTGGTATACGATTTATCTTTAAACATGTTTAAAAAAATACCTTTGTTTTAAATGTTTTTTATCTTGACTGGTCATTTGAACCTTCTACAAACTATCGAAAATGTTACCTAGATGCAACTAGACTTATTGGCTTTTTGTCACACACGTCATTATGATTGTAAGCCTTTGTTTAGGTGCCATTTGGCGCACGTTTTGTTTCCTGTCTACCCAGCATAACTTTAATGTTTACTGTTCGATGATGGAATTTATAGCGCGATGCGATGTGATAAGCCCTTCCAAGCGATGGCACGGAGGCAACACGAGTTGAATGGAGTGCGTTTTCTGCTAAGCCACCCCGATACGAGTACGTCAATACGTGGCACTAGTGCACTGTGTATGTGTACATCTCGTCTGAGAAGAAACTAGTAAGAAACAGTGGTTAGATAAACAGACACAAAACAGGAAGCTACTTGGACTGCCCGAAGTCTTTTCAGGCACTGATTTGTTTTTTTTATATTTTTTGCGCTTGTTATTACTTTTGGCAGCTGCTACTAAGTGCCATTTGCCAGAAGGTGTCGGGGGAAACAACGAAAACGGCGTAAAAGAGGGCCAGATTGTTGTTCGTTGGGAAGCAAAGAACCTTGTGTGCTTTTCACTACTCTTTAAAAATATCTATAAATAATAAATTGTTGCAGAATTTATTAACCTAAGTTAGTAACATCTTAAGTAATATATATTAAAATTTTTATAGCATTATATATGTAGCCATTACTGCCAGATAGAAAGAATATTTGAACTAATTGTGAATAATCTCTAAAATAAAACATATCAATTTTACGCGATGTTTAGACAAATTTAGTTATTTATAATGTCGGAATTTAAAGGCTATAATTTTTGTTAATTTCATTTAAATAACAGATTCAAGAAGTCGCTCCAGAAGTGTTGCAAGTCACTGAAATGTTTTCCCCCACAATATCCTTCGACATTTCTTTGCGTAGCGCATGCGGCGGCATGCGGCACGCCTGCCTTGCAACATCCTTTATTGTATTCGGCAGCAGTGCCAGTGATAGCAGCCTGAACAGCAGCCGTACAAGTTTCTTTAGCTTAATCAGGTTGCTCTTGCTTCACACATGAACGTGCGCTGAGTTCGCAAGTACTTTGCTCTGCAATCGGCAACGCGCTGCTATGCTTCTTGAACGTATTATTATTTTACTTGCTTGCTACGTACGTGAATTCAACATTACATGTATATATTTACAATTCCGAATTTGATGATACCAACTCGACGACTGTCACGCCCCTTTACACTATTGCAATCCGCAACCACACAAATTTAATATACTCTATAGAGAGCTGCCCAGCAGTGTAGTGCATAAAGGAAGTGTGCATTGCCGGCTTTGCTGTGTTCCCCCACAATGGAAGCTGCTGCCTGTGCGAGAGTCGAAAGGAAAATATGCTCAATTCCCATGACAGAATGCGCGCTGTACAATGGCAATCTGTGTGCTGTGCTACCAAGCGTAAGCTCACTCGACGACGATTTAGTTGGAAGTTTTTTGTACAAGCAAATAAAATTTTATGTTCGTCTATAAGCCAAACAAAAAAGTTTTCCTTGGCGGAGCACTGCACAAAAATGAATGCCTTTTGAAATTTGAAATTCTTTCAAAGGCTTTGTGCGCGCTGAAGGCTTATGTATTTTAAAGTGAGAAAGAAATTGCTTGAAATTGCGTGAGTTTGGGTGACAAGTTGTGTTTAAATTTTGGCTTTATCAATATCGTAAATTTGTAGTTTAGTTTCTTTATTAGTTTAGGATACAGATATAATATGAAGTTATATGTTTTCTTAAATCTAATTATGTATATTATCGTTATCAAATATGGATTGAATTATTTTCTTTCCCCTAGTCCTCTCAATTCGCAACACCCAAGAGGAGGAGCCACCAGATCCACAATTGATGCGCTTGGACAACATGCTGATAGCTGAAGGCGTTGCTGGACCGGAGAAGGGAGGCGGTGGCGCCGCTGCCGCTTCCGCAGCAGCCGCTAGTCAAGGTTAGTCTTACGGGCGGGTTTCTGGGTTATTTTTACTTATATGTGGCATGTTAAACTAACTTAATTACAATAGGGTCTTCCCTGTCCATCGATGGCGCAGACAACGCAATCGAACACTCAGACTATCGTGCGAAGCTGGCTCAGATCCGCCAGATCTATCATCAGGAGTTGGAGAAGTATGAGCAGGCATGCAATGAGTTCACCACGCATGTCATGAATCTGCTGCGAGAACAGAGCCGCACTAGGTATGCTTCTGCGTAGTTATTCTTTCTTGAGTGTCTCTTTTAATACAATTTGTCATATAGACCCATTACCCCCAAAGAAATTGAGCGTATGGTTCAAATCATACACAAGAAGTTCAGCTCAATTCAGATGCAGCTGAAGCAGTCGACCTGCGAGGCGGTTATGATTTTGCGCTCAAGATTCCTCGATGCGCGTCGCAAACGCCGCAACTTTAGCAAGCAAGCGTCGGAGATTCTCAATGAGTATTTCTATAGTCATCTGAGCAATCCTTATCCCTCCGAAGAGGCTAAGGAAGAGTTGGCCCGCAAGTGCGGCATAACAGTATGTAGCATAGAGTGGCTTTCATTAAGTTTATAATATTTATGTATTGTTCCAACATGTGTACAGGTCTCACAAGTCTCTAATTGGTTCGGTAATAAGCGCATTCGTTACAAGAAGAATATTGGAAAGGCCCAAGAGGAGGCGAATCTATACGCTGCCAAGAAGGCCGCGGGCGCTTCTCCATACTCCATGGCGGGCCCTCCTAGCGGTACTACCACGCCCATGATGTCGCCCGCACCGCCTCAGGATTCGATGGGCTATTCAATGGGTTCCGGCGGCTACGACCAACAGCAGCCCTATGACAACAGCATGGGTGGTTACGATCCCACTCTACACCAAGACCTATCACCTTGAGGACGTTATTTCGATAAGTACTAAGCAGTGCTCAACCTAGACGGACGTTGGTAAAACGACGCACTGACTTGCTTCACTGACTTTTCGTTAGCTATTTACATGCTTTTGCACATTCTTTTAGGTGTTGTCCTATCCTTAGTTTGAGTTTAGTGATTAGCATTAGGTACTAAAATCAAATAGTTAGCAGTTATATTTTTATTTTTGCTCTTGGCCATGCACATTTTAAGTCTATTGAATGGAAAATATTGAGTTTTATTGAGGGAAAACAAACCAGAAATACGTAACTTTTCTTAGACATTAAAATTAGCATAAGGAAAAATCCACGTATACTATAAACGCAATCAAGTATACTGTTTACTAAAATAATAACATACAAATTTTGAAAATTCGAAAATTCATGTATACCAAACGATTATGAACATTATTTTACACATGTACTAATTTACGGAACATATAAATTGTTCGAAATCAACCAAATTATTTATCTGTTACAAGTATCAAAAGTAAAATGTTTTCAAAGAAAATTCACACAAACTTGACACTGTGACGTAAAGCAAACAAAACAAGTATACGACATAAATGAAATTTAATTTTAACCGAAAATAGTATAATTGGATGTGCATTTTCTAGTACTACAGCAAAAAAAAAGCAAAAATTAACTATAAAAATGTTGGGCACTATTTCACTATTTCAACTAACTACCACAAGAGAACAAGAGAAGTCAATGATGTATACTTAAACAAACTAAACGCAGCGATCAAACAACATTACCTACTAAATGTATACCAAGTCGAATACAAAGAAGAAAGAATTCTACTATTGATATACAATAGAAATAAAACTTTGCAAGCAGATTTTTATTAATGTTTACGGTTACAATTAAAACAATTGATGCAATATGTTTGTATAAGTAAAAAGTATTTTAAAGCAAAATAAATGCATACGCAGTAATTGGCAGCGAAAGCCCATCAACGTGGCGCAATATATAAATATCTATACATAAAAAAATTTAATAAACCTTGATTTAAGTATTGAAAATCACGTATACGAGAATATCAATGTATTGTAATTGTCCCTACTAAACTACTAATTCATATACTACTGCAAAATTAAAATTAAAGAAAATATTGTAGCAACAGTGCTGCTGCGTCATGTGGCAATTTGTCAAAAGGTCCGTCATATTAAACAAAATTTACTTTTATTGTCTACCGAAAATTGATTTTTTCATGAGGAGGTATTTAATTTTCATCAGGAGGTATTGATTTTTTCATGAGGAATCTTATTCAGTAAACAAATACTGCTGCTAAAATTCGCTTAATACCCACATTTGTGTAGTATTTGTATGAAGGTAAAGTAATAGCCCTACATCTCGCATTATTTCAATTTATAACTTACCTTCTAAAATATATTTTAAACAAATAAAATGTATTAAAATGTGGCAAACAAATGGGGGCATGTTTTTAGTAAAGAACTTCGCTGCCTCCTATCAAACAGGTCATGACCTTCGCGGTCATCTTCAGCGCTAGCAAATGCAATTTTATATATTTAAGTCGTCTTATCAAGGCCAATATCCAGTCTCTGCTGTTTACCCTTTGCAACAATTTAGTCTTAAATTTGTATTCAACTATATTTTATGCAAAAGTAGACGTGGTTCAATACTTGTCGCTCTTTGGCGGCGGCGGTCGTGCTATTTCGGAGGCACGTAGTGTTGCAGCAGCGACCACTCCGGCACGGGCTTGAGAAAGCAATGGCAACAAAGCAGCGTAAAGAAGGAAGCATAACAACAAAGCAAAAATAACAAAACAGGTCTTAGCCAAACAGACAAACAGAAACGAGCCCAGGTAAATGCCAGAAATTTAAGGTGTGCGCTGCGCTCTGGCCAAGGAATTAAGCATGAGCTGCCGATGCGCTGGTGTTGGTGTCGGAGCGCGCATGTGTTTGTGTTGGACGGCGTCAACGGCAACAAATCACGTTAGCCTAGCAAGAACCCACATTCCACAATGGCTACGAGCGGCCGCGCCGCAGCAATGGCAGCTCCGAGCAGCCAGCGGCAGCAACAAGTTGTTCAGTTGACTGTTGACGCTCTATCGAGGTTGTTGTGTGCGCGCTGACGGCCCAACGAGAGTTCAAATAGAAGAGGGGATTCTCACTAACGCGCATACATATACAGACAAGCACACACATCGTTGAATTGTTACTACTACACCTGCAGTTATTCCCAGTGTGATTTTTGTGCACGACGAGAACTGTCAATTTGAAGCTGCTGCGATTTTGAAGAAATTATACAAGGATTCCTTCTACATGCAGATATTAGGTACAGTAGTTGCGAGGTGTTGCTTTTGTTGTTGTTGTTGTTGGCATTTAAGAATGCACTCCACACACACGCCAACACATATTTCGATTTTTATGCGCGTGCGGTATAGCGCAGAATGAGAAAAGTTCGTCGTGGCAGCCGCATAGACGCAAACAACGGCCCCTCCCTCCCTTCCAAAAAATATGAAATTAAAGAGAAAACCTGTGAATAAACGGAATTTGCATACATTTTTGTGGCTACGCGGTGACGGGGGCTCTCTCAATCCTCGACTTTTAAGCGAGCAAAACGGCTGCCTTTGTTTGAGTGCGACTTGGAGTGGCTGTGACGATGACGGCGACGGCAGGGGCGAGCGCACACCACGCCAGCCATCTTTGAAAAGCGGTCGAGAATCGCTGTAGAAAAAACAAAAACGTTCAATGATGACATAATTTTGCAAAAAAAAGTTACAACAAGAATGTACGAAAAATCGCTTTGGAATGTTAACGGTTGAAAATGTGTTGACGCTGGTTTGGTGTGTCCGCTGCTCTTGCCATTCAGCCATAGCTGAGGTGTGGTGCACTGATTGGCGTACTTAAAGTACCTGCTGAGAAGTGTTGTTTAAAATTTAAGGACAAAGTCGAAAGTTATATACACTTTCGGAGCTTATATAAACTGATGATCAGACTAAAGTGTTCAGCTTATAAGTTATTAAACCGATATTTAAAGTTCAAAGACAATTGAAAAAGTGCAAAAATTTATTGTCAAACCCTAATTACGCGTAGCATAGTGTAATTAATATTTATAAACTGCGAAAACAATTTAAAAATTGAAAAGAACTATCGAAAATCGGAAATGAAAGAATCTTGAATAATGACAAAAAGTAAAATAGACTGAAAACTTATAAAATTTCAATTTTAATAAAAATTACAGAACTGAAAAAATCACAAATCAAGCAAAAAAGACACTAAAAATCAACAAAAATTGTTTTGAA
Organism: Neria commutata; assembly: GCA_963457695.1. NCBI lineage: Eukaryota > Metazoa > Arthropoda > Insecta > Diptera > Micropezidae > Neria > Neria commutata. Next base: position 459,550 of record OY735249.1, read on the forward strand.
ACAGAACTGAAAAAAATCACAAACCAAGGAAGACACACAGAAATCGACAAAAAAGTATTTCGGTAAAAAAAACTTTAAAAAACAACAAATAATAGCAATAAAATTTTTTAACTGTAAGATTTTAAAATGGGAAGATCAACTAAAAAACGGCAAAAGTTTTCATTGCAAAGGAATAAAAAAAACTACCAAAAAGCGTGAAAACGGCAGAATTGTTTACAGTTAAGCGTGAAAAGCAAAAAAAAAGGTTTTAACTGGTTCGGCTGGCGGCTTTCAGAGCAGCAGCTCCAGTACCAATACGAAAAGAGGCGAAATGCCCAGTCTCTGCAGCTCGCTCCTCCGGCATGGCGGAGGAATTGGCCATGATGCTAGCTGCTCTGCTCAGCTCTGCGCCGCACGACGACGTTGCGGCTTTGTGTTGTTGTTGTATTGTGTTTGTGTTCACAAATGCCAGCGACGTGACGTGCATACGTGTATACGAGTATGTGCACTGACCGACGTCTCGAACGTACTTAACCCTCCTATTGCTCGCTTTTTTTTAATGTTTGTTGGATATTGATCAAACTAAACTAGATAATAATTGGAAATAGAAATTAACACTTTCCAAAAATTAAAAGCTACTTATATTTTAACGTCAAGTGCAATCCGAATTCAATCCAAACAAACCTTTCTTGAATTTATTGCAAGCTACAAGAGGGCACACAGATCTTTTTTAAGACTCCACATTTTGTCGAAAAATTAATTGAAATTTTTGCCATTTTTCAGTGTTCTTTAAGGAATATATTTCTCACAAAATATCACTGAAACTTTATAAAATAAAAAATAAAGTAGCTGAGTGTTAATGTGGGGGTTAAGCCACACTCGAATTCACTTTGTACTTGCCTTCTTGCTTCTAGCTGTATGTATTTGTGTTGGTGCCTTAGCATGCTCATCTCACTCTTTGCATCCAAGTAGCGCTGTCCAAGTTGCCCGCTTAAGTCTTTCGTTTCATCTCCGTTTGCATAGAGCTTTCTTCTTTCGCTTTTCTTTTCTTGTCTCCCCCAAAGTAAACTTGTATTTAAGTGTCATGGCATGAGTTGCATGCTAAGTTTTCGTCTTTATTGGTTTTTTGTTTAAGAAAGCGAGAGAAAATTCGCGCGAAATTTTAAAATGCATAACAAGTTGAAAACTTCCGAGCCAAAGTTTTGCATATGAAATACGCCAAGAATTTAATTTGGCTTGGCTGCTGCCAAAGTGACGGCAGAGTGAAGTTAATTTCTCCTTTTAAGCCACATTAAAAAATTGCGAGCAAAGCTGGAAACACTCGCAAAGTAAATTTAAAGCATTGCAAGCGCGGCGGCTGGAGTTTTCTTGAATTCGAGTCACATGACACTGGCGCAAGCGTGAGACAGGTTGTAGTCATTTGCAGAACAATAAACAGCAATAGTTAAAACCGCAGTTGCAGCCAGAGACTTCAGTGTCGGCCGGAGCTGTTAAATATGCCCGCCCGGCGCGGCTGACCACAGCGCGGCAGTGGCAGTGCCAGTGGCAGCGACAGCGGCACGCAGACAAAATACGAAATGTGTAAGCCCGTAAAGAGTGAAATCGTATGGTGGCAGCCGCAGCAGCAGCGAAGAAACGGAGGGCATTAAACCTTAGACCTAGGCGTTAACTTCTTCGATAGCTGCTTCGATTATCGCCGCTGCGCGCAAGTGGAAAGCAAAGCCGCTTTTACGCACACTTCTGCATACACACGGCACTTTATTACAGAACTAATGATATTTTTACGAATGGCATTTAAAAAATTCCATCTCAAATGAACGCATCTTACGAAAAAAACTTGTCATTATCCGAGAGAATTCTACTCGAAAATTCAATAGGAAAGAATCAAAGACTATGTCTATATCAACTGTCAGACAAGCATCAGATGATAGCTATTCAAGCATGTTATAAAATTTACAAAAATGTATTCGATATCTATCTGCTGCTTATTTGATTACACAGAAATCGGTACTTAATAAAGTGAAAATTGGACACTAAATGAAAAAACTCGATTTTGTTGGCCGTGTTATGGTGGAATCCCTGCTTATGGATAGCATATTTTCCATTTCCGTCTTATAAGGGGACTACAGTACTTCAACAACCCAGCAACACTCTGTACCAGGCGTGTGCTCAATAGCTTGAACTAAATCGCGCCGCGTTCATTCATCGCTAAGCAGCAGTCAGTCAACCTCAGAGCAGCCGTAGCGCTCAATTGCTGCTGCTCGTACAATATCAAAGCCGATTGGAATAGTTTGATTGAATTGTTTCCATTCGAGTTCTTGGCTGTGGCTCTTCTGACACACTTTTAAGATAGAATGTTGAAATGCTGAACCGCTGAACCGCTCCGCTCGCATCTAGAAACTTTCGCTCGTTGTATTTTGTTGGTGTGAAGTGACTGATAAATAGCAACCCAACACATGTTTGGAAGCTTAATATGTTATCTTGACTAGAAGATGTGTTTAAGTTACAAATGTGTGTGTGTGTGTGCATGTTTGTAAATAAATTAAGACTTAAAATAGAAATTCGTGTCTAAGCATATTCTATTGTGCCATTTTCAATGCTTCTCAAATGAGGTTTTGTATTTACATACACATTGATATGCATATTAGCAAAATTTAGATGCGACTTTTTTGGAGCGGGGAGGCGTTTTGCTAAACACTCTCACTTTTGAAACATTCTTATCACAGGCTTAGAAATCATATAAATTTGCTATAATATTCATCAAATTTTGTTACAACTTTCGATATTTCGAAAAGGCAAAAAGGATCCTTTCGAGTTAAGCTCTTTAAGCTTTTTAATACTTTCAAAAAAGCACTTGCTTAGATAGCCAGTGCAACCTGTTGCAGGTTTCGGCCTGTTGTTAGTAAATTTTATTATTTTATGCTGTTTACCAACAGCAAAATACTTCACATACTTTAAGCTTGTTATCCAATCCAAAGATTGTTTTTACAAAAATTTAATTTCGATTTTTCAAAATGAATTTATTTGGAAAACATAATTTCGTCTTGTGCATGCTCAAGATGGCGTGTCTACATCTAACTAAAGGCAATTACCTCTCCATGTCCGAGATGAACTCAGCGCAACTCAAGCGGAACGAAACGCAATAAATTATTGAAACTTTTGTGCACTACCTGAAAGCATTCATGTTTTATGTTTCGAACAACAATTTAAATTTGTGTGCATTTGATTAGGACCTTAAATGAGTATTTTATTTTTTTTTTTAAGAAAAGGCTTAGCCACGCAACTTTGTAAGCCGGTCATTACACTTGTAAGCAATTGAATTGACTTCGAAATACGAGCTCAGTGCAAGACGGAGAACTGACTGGAAAAACAGATTACTACAGACGGCCTGCAGTAATGAGAATGAGTGATGTCATGCATCTGCTTAGGCATGTACCATGTGAGACACTCATACAACGAAAATTTCTGCACGCCACGAACATTTTGTACGCCCATAATCAATTAGCATTTTCGCTTTGGAACCTCGCACGATTGCGGTTCGCTTTTAATAGCGTATTACCACATGCGTGCAATTAAGGTATGGTAGCATCATGCAGGCTCATGTAGCACACCTCTAAGCTTGTACACGCTCGCTTTCAAATGTCGCCCACGAGAGTATGGGCAACGCTTGAATTGTGGGTGCTGTGGCCTCTCTCTCTCGTCTGTTTTTATATTAGCCAGCAAAAGAATTCAAAAAAATGCATAATTATAGTATGCTGTTTTTAATAAGATACAAACAATTTTCGGCGCGATTGAGCAAAGAAATCAATTAAGCAAGGAATTAACACTAAAATGAATATCTGCGTAAATCTTTGATTCCGTGGAATTTGTTGTAAAAGCTTTTGCCATAAAAGCGCTACTGCGCCACTTCACAAAAATACAAGTGAAAGTGATTTTTCAAGATTTTCTCACAAAAGCCCGGGATGAATTATAGATATATTAGAATACGAGAGTTTCTAACGAATTTCAGTGGAGCGCTGATTTCAAGCTTTAACCTCTCATCTAGCCCAGCAATCCATGACACTCCCAAGTAGGTTAAGATCTCTTAAGGTCTCTAGAGATGGCGAAAGCATAAGAGATCCGGCATTTCCTGCTATTCCATTATATGTGGGAAAAAAAATTTTTAAAAGTGTGTTTGAAACAAATTTGTTTATAAAATAGCAAGCAATGGCAACTTAAGCAAGCACAACTTAAGCGAGTAACACAGTATAGATGAAATAGTTGAATAATTTAAAGCTTTGTATGGTGACATATTGAAGAAGTGGCAAATGCGTAGGTCGCGTAGAATCAGTCACTACACTGATTACACAGCCACATGCAATCAAGCCGCCTGCCCCACTCTGCTTATTGTTTCACAAGTTGTAGGTATTTCAGCGTCGGTTCGACGTGGAGTTGTCGCAAGTGGACTATTACTTTTCCACTATTTATTATGCTATGTGCTCGTACGCTACTCAGGCTGAAAATTCACACAGTTTGTTGTGGACGAAGTGCCTACTGTTGGCGCTTTAAATGAAAGTGCTTATATTGTATATATGTATCTAGATACAGACCGACAGGCTGTGTAATACATACGCTCAGGTGTAATTGTATTGCATATGCATTGGATTGGATTGTATGTGCCTGTGCTGTGTGTATGTGTGTGTGTGCGCGCGAGTGTGCAATCAAGCCCACTTCCTAATACATATGTACATACATACCTACCAATTTGTTTTGAAGCATTTTTTCGGTTCGATTTTTTTACTTCCCCATTATTTCATGAAGTGCTGGCGTTTTAGCATTGGAATGCGGTCGGACCCGTAACAACATGTGTACAAACATATTTTTAGCACTTTTTATGCCATGTTGCCAACCACTGGCAGTGTGTGTGTGTATGCGATGTCAAAGAAAAACGAGTTTCTGATTGCTTATACATACTTCATTGGAAAGAAAATATTTGTTTACGTGTGTTGGTGAAATTGTCAGAATGCATTAATGGAATTGTGATGGACGTGTGTAAAATGAACTGAGAAATATGTATTCATTCATTCAGACACACACACACACACACACACATACACACACACACACAACGGTGAAAGTTATTTAATGCACTTGTGAAAACCCTTCGCAGGTTTGCAGGGTTAAATACTGCCATACATCACAGCATCAATATTAAAATGTGGTTAAGAGAAATATTTGCTTGGGCTAGATTTAAAGGTATATGAATGCCTGCAGATGTCAGCTTTTCAACCCTGTCAAAATGCGAGTTTAGTAAGCCTGATTTGCTATTTATGCTAAAGAATACTGGAAATTTTGCTGTAAAATTTTTGAAAAGGAAATAATTAACTTAAATTGCAAGGCGAAAGTTGGCTGAATCTCGATTTTCATCAAATATCAGCAACGAATAACTTATTCTTTTTGTGATTTCTGCAGCTGCAAAATGCAAGATCTGCTTTTAACCAAATTGAAAGCCCACTGAAATCATCAAGTCTCCAAGTCAATAGAATCTTGTGCATTGTTGGAATGAGGGCGTGATTTGAACTCAATCGGATTTGGCAACTTCGCCTCTGCTTACCCACGCTTTTGCATATCTTATATGAGCATTCCTGCAGACAAACCGCGCAGAAATACTACGTTTGCATGATTCATGGCCACTTTTGCGGGCATGTGCAGCGGCTCAGCTTCTGTCAACATAAGGTGAAAGTGTTTATTTGCGAAATGTTTAGCGCGCCTTGTGAGTTAAACAGTTATTTGGCTCGTAAAAAGTTTTATGGCTGCCAATTTCTACTTTCCTTCAATGCGCTTCAATGTTGCCTTATGAAGTTCTCAGTACAAATATTTTGTTTATACATTTTTAAATCGTGCTTGGGACTGATTGCGATAGACGCAGTTCAACTATGGCTCCAGGCAAAATTATAAAATCACGCAATTTACGTGTGTTTAACTAAATGTATTTAAAGAGCCAACTCACTCCCAAATCTCTATTTTGAAACTTCTTTTTATAGCATATTCATCGAAGCATAACTCTTAGAAATTGCATCATATTTTGTTGTGTGAACTGTAAAAGTTTATTGTGTGCCTTCATTTTTTTGCAGAGATGGCACTATTCCTGGCCGCTACCTGAAGACACAAGCTCGCAACTAAGGAGGAGCATATTTTTCCATATACCCTGAGGAAGCAGCAAATCAATCGAGGGATCAATAAATCTCACTAAATAATTTACATAATGGACTGGGCAGAAGGAGATTTGGTATGGTTTGATCCTGGCGTGGGTCATCCCATACCAGGCGAAATACAGGAAGTACATCGTGCGGCGCAGGTCATTGTGGTGCAGGCGCTCATCAAAGCAATGGTATGACATTTAATGAAATCATAAAAACTCCCGCACTGAAAGTCCTTTATGGCGACACTTTAATATATAGATGCCATACCGACAAAATGCCCTCACCAAAAAATTATGTAAAAACTTTTTTAAAAATTTAACACACTAACAATGCTTTTGTAAAACGAAATTACAAATCATTTAAAAGAGATTTATTTTAGATAACCAAAAATCGCTTCTATTAACACTGGATTTTCCGAACCCAACAATTTGATGGATTTCAAATTTTATATGTTCAAATAAAGAAAATTAAAAATTTTGGTAAAAATAGGTATAAAATTTGGTCGGTACGGTATCTTATCTCATAATTCATACATAAATTGATTGAAAATATCATATATTATATAAATCATATGCTGGTGCAAGCCATCGTTACTACATAGCTCCGACAACTGGCGGACCACTGACCTTTAAGTTACAATTCGGTCGAAATTCAAACTTTTGGGCTTCAATTTCATTTAGTCTGAAAATTAGAATTGCTGCAGCGAAATTAGTATTAGTTCCGGATTATACTTCACATAAGAATATAAAAAGCAGTTTCACTTAAAACCAACTACATACACCAATGAAAACATTTTTCTGTTAGACCAGTATAATTTTCAAAGTGAGTTGTTGAAAATTCGTTTTCTTTATATACTTTTTAAAATGCTTTGAAAATACGAGTTCCACAAGCAGCACATGACAAACATGGACATTTGATGAATATAAAAAGAAATTTTAAAATCAGAAGAGAAAATTTTCAGGTTTATCAAGACTGCGAAAGTAACTCAAAGAATACACTGGAATATATGGCAGACCGACCGATCGAAACGTGTTTGGCGCGCAAAAAAATTCTGCAATTGCATTCAATGTCAGTGTAATCTAGGGCTGTCAAAACTGCACTGATTTGCTAATACCTGAATTTCTAAAGTTTTTCGAATTTAGGGGTGATTTTTGAATATTCCAAATAACTGTTCTATATAATTAACATACATATAAAGTTTACTATAATTTCCAATAAAAGTTTAAAAGCTTATCAATGGTCTGTTGAGTTTTATATATGTAGCTATTTAACAAAAGAAATTTGTGTGAAGTCTAATACAAAACAATAATAATTATCTATGTAAATAGTAGACCGTTAATGAGAACAAGATATCAAAAACCAACAAAAGCCTTATAAAGCTTATACTAAAACTCGCTCTAAAATTAAATTCCGAAAATTGCCGGAATTTGAAAATTTGAAACCTTGAAGTTTCGAACGGTAAATTGCTAAAGATTCGAGGTACCGGGATTGACAGCCCTGGCGTAATCATAGCGAGTGCGTTGCGCCAGGCTGCCGTGGCAGAAGCTATGCGTGCTCCTTTCAGTTGATCTTCAGATGCGCATATGTGTTGTACATCAAGTTGGACCACGCAGTAGAGTGCGCATATTTGAAACTAGTGCACATACACACGCACACGCTAACATAAATCAGAGGAAAAACGGCTGAAAGTTCAAAAACTGCGAATGCGTATTGTGCGTTTTCACTTGGAGCCATGGCAGCGTGCTGGCTCCTACACGCCCAGCCCTGCGCAGTCGCCCTCCATTGCCATACTCTCGCCACACGTGCTGCGCCGCCAGCGGCCGCCGAGCATCGAAGATTTCCCCCACATGGAGGCAGACTCCAAAGCACGCCACTCGAAGTATCTGCTCGAGCGAGCGCGACTCTCGAAGAAGCGATATCCGCAAGTCGTCAAGCGGCTGTCGACGCTGTGTAGTGATGTGGTGGCCCGACATGTTTGTATCTACCCTTGAGTAATCCTTTAACTTCCTCATATGTATCTATGCCATGCAGACGGAACATTCAATCACTTATTCTAATTATCTGTACTTCTGTTTTGCAGCCACAGACGTTCGCGCTGCAGCCGGGCGAGGGCAGTCTACGCCCGCGTCAGGATCTCGGCAGCAGCGGCGTGGAGGACATGACCATGCTGGACGACCTGCACGAGGCGTCGCTGCTCTGGAACTTGCGGCTGCGCTATGACAAGGGACTCATCTACACATTTGCCGGCAGCATTTTGATTGCCGTCAATCCGTACAAAATGTTTCCGGACTCATACGGCCTGGAGGTGGCGAAGCAGTACGCTGGCAAGCCGCTGGGCACAATGTCACCGCATCTATTTGCCATTGGCGCGGCGGCACATGCCGCTCTGCCATCGCCGCAAGTGGTGGTCATTTCCGGCGAGTCGGGCTCCGGCAAGACGGAGTCCACCAAGCTGGTCATGCAGTATTTGGCGGCGGTGGTGCCTGGTGGCGGCTCCGCCTCGGCGGTCATAACCGAGCAAATACTGGAAGCCGCGCCGCTGCTGGAGGCGTTTGGCAACGCGCGCACGGCTCGCAACGACAACAGCTCCCGCTTCGGCAAGTACCTGGAGGTGTACTTCAAGACCGGCGCCATTGTGGGCGCCAAGATCACGCAGTACCTGCTGGAGAAGTCGCGCATTGTCACCCAAGCGCCGGGCGAGCGGAATTATCACGTTTTCTACGAGATGCTCGGCGGCTTGTCGGAAGTGGAGCGTACAAAGTACGGATTGCTGGAGGCGGACAAATACTTCTATTTGAATCAAGGCGCCACGGACTGCGCGCCCGGACGCGTCGATTGGGAGTCCATACTGAGTGCTATGCAGGTGCTGGGCGTTTCGGAGGGCGAACGCGAGGGCATCATACGCGTTCTGGCCGCGGTGCTGCATCTGGGAAATGTCTACTTCCACCGCCGACAGCTGCGCCACGGTCAGGAGGGCGTTGAAATAGGCTCCGATGCGGAGATCAAGTGGGCCGCGCATCTGCTGCACATTTCCGGCGATGGACTGCATCGCGCTCTCACTAGTCGCATCACGGAGGCGCGTTCGGAGCGCTTGCACACGCCGCTGGGCATAGATCAGGCGCTCGACTCGAGGGACGCTTTTGCCAAGGCGCTCTACGCTGGGCTCTTCAATTGGCTCGTGTCGCGCATCAACTCCATCGTACAGAAGGGCGGCACGCATGACGCGCATCGCATCTCTATACTGGATATATTCGGATTTGAGGATCTGGCGGAGAACTCTTTCGAGCAGTTGTGCATTAACTACGCGAATGAAAATCTGCAGCTCTACTTCAACAAGCACGTCTTCAAGTTGGAGCAAGCAGAGTATTCGCGGGAGCGCCTGGAGTGGACGCCTCTGACGTGGGATGACAATTTGCCCGTCATACATCTGCTGGCCAAGAAGCCGGTCGGCATTTTCCATCTGCTCGACGATGAGTCGAACTTCCCACGCGCCTCCGACATGAGCTTCCTGGAGAAGTGCCACTACAACCACGCGCTGAACGAGCTCTACTCGCGTCCACGCATTGGCGCGCAGGAATTCGGCATAACGCATTACGCCGGCCAAGTGTGGTACTGCGTCGATGGGTTTCTGGACAAGAACCGCGATGCGCTGCGTGGCGATGTGCTGGAGCTGTTGGCATCCAGCAAGCTGCAGCTCGTCGTCGATCTAACCAAACAGCTGCGTGCACAGCGCGATTCGGGCAAGACGCTGCCGAAGGGCAGCAATGGCCGCTTCGTCACCATGAAGCCACGTACGCCCACAGTGGCCGCTCGCTTCTCGGACTCCCTGCAACAGCTGCTGCAGTCCATGGGACGCTGTAATCCCTGGTTCGTGCGCTGCATCAAGCCGAACAATGAGAAGCATGCGCTCAAGATGGACATGCCCTGCGTGCTGCAGCAGCTGCGCTATCTGGGCATGCTGGATACGATTCAAATCCGGCAGAAGGGATATCCCGTGCGTCTGCGATTCCAGCACTTTGTGGAGCGCTATCGCCATCTGATGCGTTCGCCACTGCCAAGAGGAACTCCCTATCGCGAGTTGTGTCGCATACTGCTGGAGTCCATGCCGCACACCGGCATAGAGGGACCCGATTTCCAGCTGGGCGCCACGCGAGCTTTCCTGCGCGAAGCTTTGCACAGATTGCTGGAAAGCGGCCGCTCCGATCGGCTGAAGAGTGCGGCGGTTGTCATACAGAAGCATGTGCGGGGCATGCTGGTGCGCCGTCAAATGGCCCGCAAGAAGAGAGCCGCTACTCGTATCCAATCGAAATGGCGCTCCCATCGAGAAAAGCAGAAGTACCAGGGATTGCGGAAGGGCGTTGTGCGAGCACAAGCGCTTTGGCGTGGTAAGCTGGATCGCAAGCGGGTCAAGAAGCTGAAAGCCGAGCACAAGCGACGTCTGGAGGCGCAAAAGGTGCAAAAGGAACGTGAAGCCAAGAAATTGGCCAGGGAGAACATTGAACGCAGTCAGATTGCGTATCTCGACATACCCGCTGAGTTGGCCTTTATATTTTCCAAGACAGACGGTTGGACTCCAGTTCACGGCGATCGACATTTGGTCAAAGTTGTTGGCACAGTGCCGGGTCCGCCGGTCGCCGCTGACTTGCCCAAAGATCTGGATCAATTCGCTTTCGGCAAATTCAGCTCGGTATACTGCAATGGTCTACGCCTAGCACCGAGGCGTGAGCCCATCACGACACCTTTCCTTACGAGAGCCGCCTCGCGGGACCAGGATTTTCAAGATTCCTTGGCAGTTTTTAAGTTAATTTTGCGCTGGACTAATGACAAGACATTGGACTCCAACAAAGAAAAGGTGCTTTCCGATTATATCGTACATAAGGGACTGTCTTCCCGTGGCCTGCGCGATGAAATCCTCGTTCAGCTCTGCAATCAAGCCTACAATGCTGATGAAGCACAAGCGCAACGCATCTGGCAGTTGATGGCGCAGTGTCTGTCCTGCTTCCAGCCGGGCCCTGCTTTCAGTAAATATTTGATGAAGTTTATAATGGAGAATGCTTCGCCGTCAATGAAGGAGCTCTTACTGAAGAAGATATTGCGCACCTCGGGCAGCACACAAGCGAACACTTGCAGAAACTTCATTCCGTCGTGGGTGGAATGGCGAGCGATAACGCGCATGTCAGACTTGGCAGTGGCGCTCACACTGCCCGATGAAGTCTCCCAAACAGTGGCCATCGACTCGTGGACTTCTTGTGAGGAAGCCGCCTCTTTGGCGATATCCACTTTGGGCATTTCCAATCGAGGCTGGACGGTTGCTTTGGATGATGGCAAGGTGATTACGGACTCGTGTGGATTGGACTACATACTCGATTTGATTTCGGAAATAGAGCTTTGCCCCGCATTCCCAGCTGTGCGAAGTGATCTTATGAAGTCTGGTTCCAAGGTTGTGAGAGCCACAGTGCCAGAGCATGAGGGAAATAGCCTAAAGAGGCCACAAGTTCCGCCGCCGGAACCACCAAAAAGTAAATCCTCGGCCCACAGTGAATCACCGATTCAAGAACCACACATAGAGCACCCAGTCAGAAAGACGTCGCGCGATTTATTATCCAGAAGCTCGGCACTCAATGAACGATACTTCGAGCAGGATAAATCAAGATCGAAATCTTTGGACGATTTGCTAAGTGGAGACATTAGCGACCTTAATCCAGCGGAGGAATCTGAACCACTCACAAATATGGGTCTCTCTGAGAGTCGTTTGAATGATCGCTACCATTCGGCAGAGCGTTTAGTGCCCATGGGCAAAGAAACTGGACCGCGATACCAGAAGTCGCAAAACGCTGGACGGCGTTCACATGCCGGCTCACACTCCAGCAAATACATGGACAAATCTGAATACACAACGCGCTCATCAGCCATGTCCGACACTAGTGAGGCGCCATCACTGGCTTCGCATGTGCGCCGGGTGCGAGTGCCATCGCAGGCTTCCGATGTCGATCAATTTCTGGATGACCTCTTCAGTCCAGTCTTAGATGGCTCACTAGATGAATTGTCAGACGCAAGGTCATTGGCAGCCAGCATTCGAGGCGGTGGCGCGAAATATAAAGCGACTCTCGATGAGCATGTTGAGGAAGCAGACTTCTTCGAGGCTCCTTCCGGTTTGGAGCTATGTAACATACTCGCCTGCGACGCCACACAACTGAGCAGCAAAATAAAAGGTGGTGGCGATAAAAATACCCAAGAGAGTTCATCGACGAATTTGGATGAGTACATTACGGGTTTGTTCAAGCCGATTTTCGTGAATGAGGCCGTCAGAACTTTAACGGAGCAAGCTGAACTCGTCGAGACGATTAAGGGCGGAGGAACTACACATTCACAAAGCAACACGACCGCGGGATTTGTCAGCTCACCAATTGTCAGTCCGATAAGTCCACGCATGGGCAATTCCGAGCATATGCATGTGATGGATGGTGATCCTTCCGTGTACCAGCATCAAGTGCAGCGGGCCTTCCTGCAGTCCGCAATGGCGCAAAATTTACAAATACAACAGCAGCTCCTGGCACAAAATCAAGCCCTGCAAACACTGCTAAGCCAGCAGGACACGCCTACCGGCACCACATCACCTCCACCGGTGCCATCTGCGGCAATGGTCTCACTAACCAACAATACTCCAGCTGGTAATTCACCCGTCAAGCTGAGCAGCACGCCTCCCAATCAGAATGCACGAAAGCAGAGCGTCAAGAACCGCATATCGCAATTCTCGGAGAGCGAGCGTTATCGTAAGTCGTCAGCGGAGGGTGGAGGTTCATTTATACCACCACCTCCACCGCCGCCAATGCCGCCGCCAGTTGAAGCGAAAGACCCTTCGGAGACGCGACATTTCTTAGATCCATACGGCCGTGCCAAGACAGTGCGCATCGGCAAGTGGCGTTGGCCACCCCCGCAAGATGGGCCGCAGTTCGAAACGGAGGAGGACTTCTTTGCATTCAAAATGCGACAGAGCCAACGAAAAACCACACCTCAGTCCCAGCTGCACAGTAGCAATGGCTCGCTTACGGGCTCAGCAATCGAATGGGAGGAGTTTGAGATAGACGCATCGAAAACTCCATCGCCCACATCGAGCGCGCCAATACACACATCGCAGATGGTGCGCACCTCCATCAAGATCGAGACCAGTGGTGGCAAAAGCTCCAGCAGGGACATGGACGAACATCATCCTCAGCACCAACAGCTTCAACAACACACCATAGTCACCACGAAGATCGCCAAGAAGAGCTTCGAAATTGGTGCCGACCGACCACCGCCGGGCAGCGTCGGCAAGCTCAAGCTTAGTTCGGAAATGCGCCAAAGACTGGAACAAGTAACCGCAGGACATCATTCCGTGCGTTCAACTGTTAGTACAAAGTCGGAGCAGAGAGCTCCAGCCAAACTGGAAGATACCAGAAAGCTCATGCTACAGCAGCAATTGAGTGGACACTTTGCGAACGCCAGCAATAACAATATGTCGCCGGACCTATCCTCAGTACGCTCACACATTGAGCGCATGGAAGGCAAATTGTCGCCACCTCCGACTTGGCCAGCTGTGGTGCCTCCAGCACCAAATGTGCCAGCACCACCGCCTCCGATACGACCACCTACCAGTGCGCCACCAGCTCCGCCACCAGTGCCGAAGAGCCCGCCGAGCCACAAAAATGAAGCTGAGGACTTGGAATACAAACTGAGTGGGGGAAAAGACATACCCGCCTTCATACAGCGCCAAGAAAGAGACACATTCGGAGCCAGACATAACTGGAACGGCTCTGAGGACTCCAAGGAGACATACGATTCCTGGGGCCGAGCTGAGGCCGCCAAACTGGACTTTGTCTACGAAACAAATTTCAAGAAAGACACTAAAGCAGAACGGGAGCGCTCCAGATCGCGTTCTAGGTCGCGCGATCGAGATGACTTCTCCGAATCAGTATGGGACCGTGCGGAAGTAGAAGGACCCTCGTCCAGCGGCAGTGATCGCGAGCGGGAGAAGGAACGCGAAAAGCGAGAACGTCATTTTGAAATTCGACAAGTTGAACGGGAGAAGGAGAGCCACCGCGTGTATCAGCCAGCGCCGCCCAAAGTCATCACAGCAACCATAGAGCGCATGGACGTACACTCGACGGCGTCTTCCACAGACAACAGGAAATACTCCTACCCAATGCCTTCGTCCTCGAGCAAGCAAATCACGCACCAAACCAGCGTCAGTCCGAATGCAATGGGGGCGCCAGCCACTTTCCGCACACACATGGCGCAGAAATACGAGAAGGAGCGCAAGCGAAAGTCCTCTGCTTCGACCATAATTTCCCAGAGCACACGTCGCGACGACGAGACCGACGGCGGCGAGGAGTGGCCACTGCCGGCCATTCCGGCGCCGGTACCAGCGCCGGCCTCATTCAAGAGTCCCGCCACCGCCTGCCTCACCTACAACCGAGTGCCATGGAAGCTGCGGGTGCGCAAGGAAGTGTTTCACCCCAACGAGCCGATTGGGCCGCCAGTGGCGCTCGATCTGCTCTTCATACAAGTCGTTCTGGACGTCTTCGGCGTAACGCCCTGTCTGCGCATATCGCCGCAAGAGAAGAAGGCCGCGCAGAACATGCTGCACGGCCACGGCGTGGCCATCGAGTCCATACGCAGCCAGAATGTGCGGGCCATTGTCAAGCGACATCTAATTGACATGGCGCGCAGTTGGCCGCTATACTTCGCACGGCTCTTCGCCGTGCAGGGCGCGCCCCAGTATCCCGATGTCTCCATCATGGGCATTTCGCACAACGGCATCTACTTGGCGCGACGCGACGCCGATTACTTCATCGTGGTGCAATCCATTCCCTTCAATGAGATACAAAACGCGGTGACACTGCCCCGGCCCGCCTCACTGCAGCTCAACTTACGCAACGGCGAGCACTTGGCTCTGCATGCGGCGAGAGCGGCAGCTATTCAGGCAATGGTCGCGAACTTCACCCAAGAGTTCCGAAAGGTGAGTCAGCCACTTTGCCAACACTTGAAGTGTTTTATTACGAGTACTTACACAATTGATACCTTTTCATATAAATGAATTAAGTAGTATTTAGGGTTACAATTTATGTTTCAGCGGGTGATGAAAACGACGAAATTTTTGTTGCCGAAGTGAGGTGTTAAGTTTTTTGGGTTTTTACTTTCAAGTTTGTAAGAGAGTATGTATAATATTCTAAAATATTATAAATTTTGCTGGATTTTCCTGCGATTAAAAATTTTCTCATTTCCTTTATGTGTTTTAAATATTGTGGTTTTAAAAATGCATAAACACAATTTTTTCAAACTGATATTTTTTAAATGACCCTCAATTCAAAACTTTAGCTGTGAATCTCGCCCGAATAGCGCTGTAAATAACAGCATTTAACGACATTTAGTTTAGTTACATTTAGTTCTTCCCTGTGAGAGTTTAAACATCAAAACCGATTTGTTGTCTGGCGCCGTAGAGGACATTAAGTTAGCACTGGCTATCATCTGGCGACTGCGAAAGACTCATGCGAACCTAAGTAGAGAGTCGACTGCCAGCTTTGAGGCGTTCTCCATGGCGGCGCCATAAATCTAATTTATGTGTGTTTGTACTAAAACAAAGCGAAAGAAACGATTCTAAAATATGGCATAAAATTCAATTGCACTACATACGCGATTTTCCACAAATCCCATTACCATTCTGAATTAAAAATTTAATAAAAAAAAGAAATGATACGAAGCCGTGCCTGAAAATATGCGAACGCAAAACAACTTCACGCCATTCACATTTGCCATTTCACGAAAGTGCGCATAGTAATGCATATAAAACATACATAATTGACCACATACCGTAGACGGCTTCGCCTCCAGCGCTGGCCAGCACAACTATCTACCAGCGCTCAGCCGATTTCTCTCGCTCTCGCGCTCTGGCACGCTCTTCCGCAGCGAGCTGAGTTAGCTTGGCTGTAATTACAGTTACGCTCGGTCACTTTTGTGGCCGGTTGGCTGCTCAGTGAAATGGTCAAGTGATTATATTAGGCTTTCCATGTTTTCAGTTGAAAATAACGTGTCCAGCTGTGATTACCGCGCGCGGAAAACTCGATTCGCACATCGAAATCAACGTAATAAACGGCTATTTCTTTATAATGCTCAATTTCTGCAGCTCTGCGCTTGCAAGTGAAGTGCGTTTTGCGATCCCTAAGTTCGCGTGAATTTTGTAATTGTTTGGAAAATGGCTCGCAGACATATCCGGTTCGCTTGAGTTTAGACCAAAAAGAGCGCTGGTGAAATTTCATTGATATTCGGCTGAAACGATTTCAAACAATAGAAATGTGTTGCCTTTTGCGTCGGTAGAGTGAGTTGACTTGAAATTGGAACGTAATAGCAAATTATGCCATTCTGACATGAACTTAAGCAAGTTGAAAAAACCAGCAGTGCTAACATTTTTTTTGGAAAACATTATAAAAAATCGCCAGGTAGCATTGCAATATACAACTGGATGCATTCAATATTACAACAACAACAACCACTAGCATGCTAGCCACGGCAACTTTCACTAGTGTAATTGCGAATCGCGAATAACAGTGCAAAAGAGTCAATAAATAAATTAATATAAAACCAATCAAAAATTACAAAGTAATGTCTGAACATTTTCCATGCAATTGAAGGCGTGTTTGTAAAATGTGCATATTTGCCGAAAGGCGAGCGACTGGAAAACCGTGTCTGATTTTTCAACATGTCTGAGAGTGCGCGATCCACGCAGTCGAAGAAATCCGCGCTACATACAGCGGGTGCCTCACCGAAAACGCAGTGTTGCACTGGTGGCACTCCCACCCCGCACAAATTTAGCAGCATTGTCAACAAGGTCGAGTCGCTGATTCTCAAAATGAACCACGACAAAGTGAACAACTTCAGGCTGCTGCAACAGCAGGCTCATTCCTCAAAAATAAAAACCTCACTGCATTGCTCCAGCGCTGCCAGCGGCATGATACCGTGCAGGGCTGATAGCGACTCCGGCTGCCCGAACGAAGGATTGGGCTGTGAGAAGTGCGAGATGGACAGCTACACCCAAAGAGCCTCGCTGGACTCGCTCAACAATCTCACTGATCTGGACAGCTGCGAGGGCAACGACATACTTTACACCGACTCCGATGATGCCGAAATCGCACACATTACGGGCACCACGGCCGTGCAAGTGCATCGCCGCAGCGACTTGGACCAGCTAACCGATCAGACAATACGCGAGTTTAACGAGCAATGCAACTCGCTGAGTCGTGACATGGATTTCGAGCATGCCTGGAGCACAGAGGAAGATTGTTCGAAGTGCAGTCCGGAGGAGACTTGCTGCGGAGTACCCAACGCACAAGCCTTGGAATTATGCAACCATATGCCCAGTCAACGGCATGTGCCCCAGTTTGACGGTGCTAATTTGAAAAACCAAAGAGATGATAACAACAATCCTAATACCTATGACGATGATGGCAAGGGTGCGCATATGCCGGACTTTGAAATGGATGGCATATCTCAGGAAGACACATACGAGTATGACTCCATCGAAAACAACAGTAACGCAATCATGCAAAACAACGAAAAGCTGAATGCTATTGCTAAAGTGGACGAGGAGCCGAACAACACAAGCAACGTTCAAGAGAATGCTGAACAGTCTACCAACAACAATGGCAATAATAATGGAATCTACGGCTCGACGAAGGCGCGGCGTCCCAGCATTGCCAGTAGTGGTTCCGTCGGTCGTATGGAAACCATTTTGGAAGAGCCAACGGATTCGAAAATATCCGTAAAAGCTATGCTGGCACGCTTCGAAACTATGCATATGAGCGAGGTATCCGTACAAGATAAACAGATCTTTTCTGGCGAGAGCCACTGAAGTCACATTTCTCTAAATACTTTCTTCTGAAGTGGCAAGCGATTGTAGCTATAAAGCAGGAATAGGTTTATAAGGTGTATAATATAAGGCTCATTAACATACGATATTAAGCACCAGCTGGGAACCGATAGTGACTGCTTTATTCTAAAGATTATATACTACAAAATTGTATATCAAGTGGCAATTGAGTGCGATCATACCTCTGGATTAGGGAAACATTTAAGTAATTATAAAAACATCAGGTTTAAGCCGATAATAACAGTTTTATTCTGACGATAGTCACAAAATTTCAAATTAGTTTCCCCATGAATAATTATTTTGGCTTTATGAAGGAATAACAATTGAAATGAAGTTGGGTGATTCCGCATATATTAGAACTTTCATATAGAAAATGGTTAGGACCGTAGATTTTTTTCGAAAAACTTAACTATTGGCCAACATTCATACATGTAGGGGAGAGGGGGGTGCCTTCGTCCTTGGGGCACATTCGTCATAGGCGATTTCGGTATGAAGGAGTCATCGGACATCACTGTTTATTAGTAAAAACTAACCCATCACTAGCATAAATACCCCTCACAAAGTTTGCCATCTCTATCTGAACAGCTGACAAAGTTACATTTGATTTTGTGTTTTCGCGCTTCGTTGCCGAATTTTCAGGTCGGTAACGTAAGAAGTTTGTGGTGTACATATATCATTATTTCAATCTAAAGTGTATTAGTATTACTTGAATACTAATTATTGTGTAAATAAAAGTGTTTTATGTGAAAATAACACACTGAAATTAGGAGTAAAAAAATAAAAAGAAAAAAAAGTGACACCAGGTTGGACTCGTCTTTTTTTCATGGGGCACATTCGTCAATATAACTTCACAGGTACTAAAAATCGAAATCGAGTTGAGGCTTCCAAGACCCTCGAACCTGGCTTAAACCTCCCGTAACCACACAAAATTAATATTAGGGTCGATCTCAGCACTTTAAACTTTATATATAAAAAAAAAATTTATAAAAAAAATTTTACAATAACTACCTTTTTTTGAAGCTCTTAAACATGATTTTTTTATATTTTTTTAATGCAAAATATAATAAAAACGTGTTATGTAACCAAAAACATGTCTTATCTAGTCTAAACAAGATTCTGTATTACCTTATGGTACCTTAAAGTGTGAATGCCGAAAGTGCCCCGCCAAATGCCGAAGCTACCCTGGCATGGGGGCACATTCAGCGAAATGACTTTTTTTACTAATCATGAAAAAAATAATACAAACGGAACTTTTTAAAGAAATTTTCGTATAACATTTTATTGTTAAATAATGAGGTATTGTAACAGTCTAATCGGTTTTTAAATATTTTCATTACCTTCTGAAATATAGGCCTTCAAAAAAAAGTAGACGAAGGCACCCCCCTCTCCCCTACATATGTATGTGATTGAGAAAATCTTTTTCTTTATGGAGCCGTTTTCAATATTTCATACAAGACACCTACAGAAACTCTACATGCCACTCTTTTCCATAATTCGCAACGGATTTTTCATTTATTTCGAGCTTTGACTAACTCTAACAGCAAAGCGATTTCGCGAAGGCTGGCATAACTCTAATGGACTAGCATTTTCAATAGCCTACAACGCTTTTATTATTGCACAGCCAGCCGCATCGGCCATTGTAGCTCATAGATTCAAACTGCCAATTGGTGCACTCGTTTTTGCGCATTTCGAAGTTAATGCTTTAACATAAGACTTTGAGAAAAAGTTGTTGAACTTGAAAATCGAACTCTTTTAGTGAAAAGTCTGAGCACTCACAATCGAAGCAGGCCTGACAGTGACCATGTTTGTATGGGCGGCAGACAGGAACGTGTTATGTGAGGGGACCATTGTCATTGCATTGTGCAATTTTTCCATGAGGACGCGTCTGTGAGTGTAAACAAAATTTGCTCAACTGTTTTGCAGATATGTACACATTTACATGCTGGGTAACTGGTTGCTCTGTTGGTGTGGAGCTGCATACAAACATTTCATCTGGCTATGAAGTAAATTTATAGCTTCATCTATGAATATATCAAATTCAAGAGGACTTCTTTCTCTTTTTTAAATTTTTTTTATATGTCAGCAAAGAGTCTTTCTCTTCAAATCAGGAGAATGGCGTAAATTTGATGAACCATTTTATTTCTTAAATTTTATACTTTTTTTTTATCACAAAAGAAAGTTGAAATTTGGAAAAATCTTAGATAATTTTTGCAGATTTAAAACTTTTAAAACTAATTAATCTTTCCATGTCAAAACGAAAAGAATTATTTTGTAGCGTCCTCAAAAACTTCAATAAATTTTCAGAACTTTTGAAATATATTTTGAAATAAAGTTACTTTTCATGCCATGAAATGAAAATGAGTGTAGGTCTTTCAATTCTCTAGAAATTTTAAGAACTGCCAGAACTTTCAGAATTTAACGTCATTGTTATTGAAGGAATGGGCAATTATCACACATAGTATGTAGAGATTTTCCTTTACATATTAACATCTCTTCATTTAGAGTACCATTAGTAACAACTAGAGCGGTTCAGGTCACCCTTTTACTTTTTTTTATCTTACGTCTCTGAAATAGTGATCTTTGTTTTCATAAGGAAGTTGAAAAGCTTATACATATTATAAAAGATCTTACAGATCGCCACACTCGCACTAGGGTAGTCCATATAACGCTTTTTTATTCACTATTTCATCAATCAGAGGCCTGGCTTTTGTAGACTACTCGACACTTTTAATACGCTTATCAATATTAGACTTATTTATATAATATTCGTCCTTAATAAATTCTTAATATTTACAAAACTTAAATATAAAGTAAAACATACTTACATACCACTTTGCCAAAGAGAGAGTCTGAACTCCGACCCCTAGAGTAGGTTTCTCGTCTCTCTCTTCCTAATGCAAGTGCATATTTTAATATCTTAATTACATCGAAGGCCAAGGTTCAATTAGGACAGCTCAGCCAGCAATAATGATAAATCATTGCATTCGTGTCGGCATTAACGGCTAATTCTTACACCGTGACTAAGCTTCCACATGCACTGGCCGAAGAAGCCGCGTCCATTCAGCTGCAGACAGCAACAAAGCGAATAAGCAGCATTCAAGTCCAACACTTCAGAAATGGAGTCATCCACGACGAATTAAATTTCTGTTAATGGCTTCTATTGTATTTGCTGCCATGCACTCAATTATCATTCGCAATTTCCGAGAGTTCATAAACCGCCTGAACGTGAACGTGAATTTCTGTTTTAATTATCTTTCAAACAAAGCGAAAATTCAATCCGAAAAAGAAAGTTGTTGTCGGCCGGTCGTTGCAAGCCGAGCTAAAGTCGAATCATTTTCATTTTTGTCTTAAATTGAAAAATCGAAATAATTACATTAAAGCGTAGCGTATGCGTCGATATTCTAACATATGCTGCATTTGTGTGTGTGTGTGTATTTGAAACCATTGGGTTTTATTAGCGGCATTCGTACTTAACTGTTGCTGACCTCATGTGCGCACGCACGCACGCACTCACACTCACATACACCTGCCATAGATATGGAACACTTTATGGCAACTGAGCGGAGGCAGAAGAAGAACCAACTGCAGCGAAGATCTTGCCATGTCTTCAGCTGGACAGAGCGGCTACGGAGCTACTCTCGCAGTTAATGCGGTCAGCAAATGAAACTTTAGCATTGAAATATGGTGCAAAAGTGGCAGAGCAGCTCCAGTTAGCGGTTTGTTGTGTCTTCAATTTGTGCGAATATGTTGCAAGTAGTTTCTTACGGCATGTACAGCTTCTGCTGCAGATCTGATGCATATGCATTGGCTATGTTCCGAATGCATTAGGCGAGTATTAATATTCAGCTGAACGTATTTAAAAATTTGAATATGTCGGAAAAATCGCAGGCTAAAGCGATGCTTCCATTGACTACTGTGGTGGAGCGTTTCCCGGCTGGGCCTAGTGGAGCTTTATTCATTCCATATTAGTATGCATTAGCTTGATTGGAATTGGTTAACGTTTTCGAATTAAATAGTGAAAGAGTGGAAATTCTAGGAATTCTACTTTTAATACCGGAAATCACGGGATAATGCGAGTTGGATATTACAACACGCCTCAAAGACTGCGTTGACGACTTGGGAGACTCCGAGTCAACAATCCAATGGCATTTAACGAAATCTTTGGACAGATATATACCACCATATTTTGTTTATTTACATGAACAAAAATATGTTACATGTTTGAATAGAAGTACATACTTTTAAGTGTACACTGTTTAAATTTGTTCTCTTCATTAACCGCAAGCTCTTCTTTTCTTCCCAATTATTCAGGCTCAATCTAAGGCTTCCACACTTTCGTCGGGCGCACGTGCAGCTGCACAAACCCTCAACGTGCCCATTGAGCGTCTCGAATCGCGGCAGTCGATGCACCGTGATACTGCAGCAGCGGCAAACAATCATGGTCACAGCAACAACAACATGAACAGCAACAACAACGATGTGTACCCTCAAAGGTCCGCACAGAACAACACAGCAGCAGCACATGAAAATCACCATGAGCGAGTGGTGCATCAGCGCAGCAATCACACCGAGGAGCACCATGCCCATCATCGTCATGAGTCACCGTCCCAGGACGACGATGACGATGCGGAGCCCATATCCCACAACATGAGCCACATGGAAGCAGGAGTGGAGAACATGGAGCAGCATCATTACATGAAACAGTCCAGCTACTTGCACGCAGCGCGAAAAGTCTCCAATGTACTGCAGCAGCAACAACTGCAACAACAACAACAGCTGCAACAGCAGCAGCAGCATCATCGAGACCACAACTTCATGCCGCCGGTGCAACATCTGGATGGAAACTACATGACTGAGGAGCCGAACAGCGGCACGCCACCGTCAGTGACCAAGTATTCGCTTTTGCAATTCGCTATGCAACACTTCCGCAATGAGTGAGTGCTTCTTCCAGTGTGATCTAATGCCATTTACCTCTTCTCTAATAATCATAACCATTTTGTTGCGCAGTCAACTTCCGGAGGCATCACGTGCACAGCACGCACGCGACTCCCCAGGCGACCGCATGGACAGGCGCTCCACGTCCAATCGCTCCTATGCAGATCTGGTTAAGTGGCAAGGCAACCACATACGCATGCCACTGCTGCGTCTGCCCAACGATTTGGCACCCCTGGCGATCGAGTGCTTCGACTGCATACTGCGCTACTGCGGCGACGTGCCGCTGGACCCCGAACTGACCGAAGTCAAGTGCGTCTACACTGTCTTAATGGTGCGTATTGGACTTCCCTCTTCTTCTTGGTATTACCTACATTAGGGTCTGCCTCTGGTTCCTGAAGTTAGAAACTACCTTTATCATTTGCCCATCAGAATAGGGAAATTCGAACGGTACTAATCTTCCGTGATTCCATTTCCAGCATTGTCACAAATATTTGGCCCTACGCGATGAGGTCTATTGCCAGCTCATGAAACAGACAACGGCCAATCGCTCCCACTGTCCGGACTCCTCGCAACGCGCTTGGCGTCTGCTCAGCATACTGGCAGCCTATTTTGGCTGCTCCGATGCGCTGCGTCCATACCTGATGGAGCATCTGACATCGGCTGCCTCTGATCGTCGCCGCTCCTGTCACGGCACCGCGGCGGTCTGCCTGACGAATCTGCGCAAGACGGCGCGTTGTGGCGGCCGCAAGAATGTGCCGAGCGTGGAGGAGGTAACGGCAGTATCGGCGGGCAGATCCGCTCGTCGTCAGATATATAGGCTGCCGGGCGGCGCTGAACGCGTGGTGAACACTCGCTGCTCCACTGTGGTAGCTGACGTGATCGCTGAACTGTGCGCGCTGCTGGGCGTCGAGTCGGAGGCGGAGCAGCAGGAGTTCTCGCTGTACTGCATCGTGCAGGGCGACGCCTTTACCATGCCGCTAGCTGCGGACGAGTACATTCTGGACGTGACCACGGAACTGCTCAAGTCCGGCCAACCCTTCTACTTGATATTCTGTCGCTCGGTGTGGCATTTCACATTGAAACGGGACCCAGCTCCGACGCCGCTGTACATCGAAGTGCTCTTCAACCAGGTGGCACCGGACTACTTGGAAGGTTTACTGCTGGAGTTGCCTGGCAACGGAGTACCACAGCCGGATGTGGTGCGTGACATGGCACGCATAGCCGCCTTGCTGCATCGCGCCGCCGACTTGAGCCACGTGCCGGCAATGAAGGAGATCAAATTCCTGCTACCGAAGCCAGCACTGGGCATACGCGAGATCCGGCCGGCGCAGTGGGTGGGACTGGTGCAGTCGGCTTGGCCGCAAGTGGCCGGTCTCAGTCCGGGACAAGTGAAGGCGCAATTCCTGAATGTGCTGGCTGGTTGGCCCCTGTTCGGCAGCAGTTTCTTCGCAGTGAAACGCATTTGGGCCGAGGAGGGACCACACGTCGAAGACAGCAACCCCATGTGGCGGGACCTGATACTGGCGCTGAATAGGCGAGGCGTACTCTTCCTGGATCCCAATACACACGAGACGCTGCAGCACTGGCCCTTCATGGAGGTTATATCCACGCGCAAGGTAATTATCTACAGCGGCAATAGCCTGATATACATTTAACGAGCGTATATATGTATATATTGCACTTCTAACAATTTCAGGTTCGTTCCGAGGATGGAGCGCTGTTTCTGGACATGAAAGTGGGTAATCTTATGCAGCAGCGCGTCATTCGCGTGCAAACGGAGCAGGCGCACGAGATATCGCGCCTGGTGCGCCAGTATATCACCATGGCGCAGATTAGTCAGCGGGAGAAGCGTGAAAGCAACTGAGCAGTTTTTAGTTTTTGTATTTCTTTATTTATAGCGTTTCTCTATTATTTATCTATGTATAGTTCTGTAAGCAGCTTCCTCGTTATATCTCCCCTATCAAAATCTAAAACGGTTCCAAAACAAAAGCTAAATGGCCATATTAAAACCGAAAAAACATTTATGGATATTTTGATGCAACGTTCGTAAGTGCAATCGAAGAAATATTTAAATACATACCTACTTTCGCCGTTTCTTTAATGTAAAATGCATGCTAAAGCATATCCTTTGTTACAAATATACAAATATCTATTCGCATTATGTATGTATTACGTTTCGTATAGAAATGCAATAAAATTCGTACAATGAAGTCAAACTAAAATTGTTATTATTTTTCGATACCTTTCGATAACCTGCGCGAATTTCTGAACAATTTGCACGTTATATTGAAGATGAAACTGAACCTGACTTAGTACATCTGGTCTGCAATCAGCGGAATTATTTTATCAAAGGATTTAGCTTCACCTCAAAATTGTCTGTTTGAAAAGCGAAACTTTTGTTTGAATTCCATTCGGATTGTAAATCCGATTTCGAAGCGGATTTTTTATTTTATTTTTTTTTTTAAATACAAAGGCGAGCATTTTGATTGATATTCACAAAATACGAAGAATATAATAAATTCCAACGATAGTGATGTACGAATAATCGTATAAATTTTTTTGTTAACGTTTTGCAATAAATTATCGATTGAGGTAAGGGAGTCGGTAATGATGGTTCCAGTATAGAAACCAGCGATAAAAAATTAGTTAGGAGCAGATCGGAACAGAATCAACAATGGGTCCCAACGAGTCCCCATAGCTTCGATATCAAGAAATGTGGGTTATGGGTTAACATGATCGTCTTCCACTCACAATCAGCGCAACAGAAGCATGTGTCGGAAAAAGTGGTGTCTATTACATTTTCTGCGATTCAAGGATCGAGACACCGATCGAATGAGAAAAACACCTGTTCATCTCATTTGCATAACAAATTCAATTTAATTTATTAAATTTTTTAAATTGTTATTTCATTGTTGTTTGGTTTTATTTAATTTTTTACAATTTTTTAAGCTAAAGTGTGAAAAAATTTCGCTTCAATATTATTATTTATACATTACTCTTTTATAAATTTCATATTTTTTCTATTTAATTGTACATTAATGTAAATACGCAACTCTCGAAAACTAAAAAAGCGTTAATTATTTATACTAATTAAATGTAAATAAAGATATACATATATCCATTAAATGTCTGCGAATGTTCTTAGCTTGATTTTGTTGTTTTTGCTGTTTGGTTTTGCTTGGTTTTGCTTTGTTAATATATAACAATTACATTTCAAATGTTTATTGTGCATTTAGTTTTGAAGTTAGTTTCTTATGTTTTGCTTTAAGGTTGGCGTTTAAATTAATTTTACTTGGTTTCATGATTTGTATTTGCGTAGTATTTTTTGTTATTGTTTTCAGGCATATTAAATTGTTAAATTCAAGTATTAGTTTTTGTTATAAAAACAAGTTATTTGTTAGAGTAAAAATTAATATACATTATATAAAATTCCATAGTTTTTATAAAAATGGCTCAAACTTAACAATGTGTTATATTTCTCTTTCGTTTTGTCAATTTTGTTCATTTTTGCCTTTTGACTAAAAGTAAATCAAATACACACGTACACACGTAGCATATCAAGTTGAAGGTGTGTGTGTGTAGTACACTGCGACTATGTTAGAATAGTGCTAAAAAAATAGAAGCTTGATTCTCGCAGGTAAGTTATTTATAAAAAAAAAGAGTTTTTTTATGCTCTTGTATAGGATTTAAATTCACAGTTATTTTTTTAAGTTTTCTATTAAGCCTATGACGAGTGCGGAATTATATGTGTATACGAAAAGCCTATTATAACGAAAAATCGTAAGCGCCGCAAATGTTTTTTTCCAATAAAAAACGATTTACAGACAAGCTTAAGAAATAGCCGAAACAGTCTCAATTTGAACTCCAATATAGCAGGGGAAGTTGCTATAAAAAGGAGTTGCCGTCTGATGCGAAACGTATAGTCAGACGTCAGACTGTATACAAATTAACTACAAGACCCGCAGATCTCTAAATTAAAGGCAAACATGTTTTGACTTGGCAAGTCGAAAATCATGAGATTTGCTACGAAATAATTGGCAAGCTATAATAATTATGGCAACTTTTTGTGTTTTTTTGTTTTCAATGCGAGGGCCTGATGACATAATTGCTTGCCGTTGTCAGCATATCTGCAGGCCAACAGCCTACATATAGATAGAGAGATACATTCGTATCTATGCGCTCAGGCGCAACGTTTTATTTTTTGCTATACATTTTTGTTGGCATAATAAACAAAACGCAGCGCACGAATTCAAAATGGCAAACATTTAATCAGATTTCAGTCTATTTTTCAAATTATCATGTGTTAGTTATTACTAATTGCTTTATATTGTTGTTTTGCTTTACTCTATATTGCATGTATTGTATATTTAACATTGGATGGCAATTTACTTTTGAATTTGAAGCGTGTGCAAGCAGTTGCATGGCAATCAAGGCGTATATACTATATAGCAGCTCGAAATGGAAATATGCACAAAATGCACAAAAGCTATGCGAATTTCTTCAAAATGCTGTTGTTGCCGTGATAATTTGAAAAGACGTCACTGCAAGATACATACACTCAGCTTTTGATAAGAGTTTTTGCAAATGCGCTAAAGAGGAGAACGAGTCTTCGGCATATGGAGCAAATTGTTTATCGGTTCACTATTTCTCTTTATAGTGCAGCTGCAGCAATAACACTTTTTAAGCAATTTAAATGCCAACTTTTGCATATCAAAGTGGAGCTTAATTCTCTTAAAAAAGGTTGCTCTGCTGATGGTCGATTTTTAGCAGTAAGCTGAGTTTCATATAGCCTGTGGCAGGAAAACACCTTGTTCGATTCTCATATCAAACAACGTAATTGATGCCATAAATAAGCTACTGAAAGCTTATCTGACTGTTGAAAAATCGTTTCGAAGACTGTTAATTTTCTGCACTTAAAGCTGCTGCACATACACATTGAAGATTGCATTTTGGTAGGGATCGCGTCCTCAGAAATCTTTTCTGACAGTTCTCCATGTATGAACATGCGTCCTTTGGCCATCTGCTCGCAATGTTCTGCAACTGTAGATACATATGCTTACATGTGCATCTTATGCGAATTATGTAAAGTACAGCTCGATTTTTTTTTGCTAGTAAAATCTGAAATTTTCATTTTAAGTCTGAAAAATATAATTATTCGCCTTTGATGCTGCAAATCTCTGCTTCTTTCCTACTTTCGAACACAACTGTGCTTTAGAAAAATATCATGTGTATTTCTCAAGTTAAATTTTAAATATGCAAATTATTATAGACGCTTCTTTGCAAGAGCTCAAAATCGAGTAGCTTTCGATTTGAAGTTCCTCGAGCGTTCGCACAAACACATGCGAGCTTGGTTCAAATTAACTAGTTAGTTTCTTACGCATATAATATATTACAATTTGTTGTAATTAAAGCTAGAGTGAGGGTCAGCACAAGCGTGAACTTTTTTCGCTTTTGTTACATTTCATAGTATATATACGAGCAGCAGTTGGCCTGAAGCTACTCCGACGCAGCCAACGTCCTTTGAAGGAGAAGACGAACGTTGACCACGGCATTTCGCCGATAGCCGCCGCGCTCATTTGCATGCCTATATCTTAGCAAACACTCATACACACATATATATTATATGAAATATGTATGTCACGTGTGTGTGTATTTTTTGTATAATATAAAAAACAACTGTGAATTTCCTTGAGAGTACGTTCGCGTAAATTCAAAAGAAAAAGCTTAAAAAGGTTTTTGGAAATAAATTTATAATGTTAATCATGGTCTATACAAGTGCTTGGCAATGTACGTACATAAATACATGTGTTGTTGTTTCTGTTGTTTTGTTTGTTTGTTTGTTTGTTTGTTTGTTTGTATATTTGTATGTATAAGTAGGTCTCCGTATTGTACAAGGATAAGAAAGTGTATGCGAATTGAAGGCTCGCATGCATTTTGTATATCTACCCCAATAAAAAACGAATTACTTTACACAATAAAAGCTCAATCCATAGAAATTCATAGCTACATTGATGCATGTTCGTGTTCGCTATAAAGAACAAGCGAAATTAATGCCGCAACATTTGTTTGATCCGCAGCCGACTTGCGACGTGCGGCTTGCGATTTGCGGCTGGCGTCTTGCGATTTGCGGCGTGCGGCTGGCGGCTAGCGTTGCCGCAGCAAATATCCTAAATGGCAATGATGCGCGTTGTCCCAACGAAAGCTCGGAACGAAGGTGCTTATCTTTACGCAGTTTTCAAAATTTATTGTTTTCGTGTTGTCGTTTTTGTTTTGTTGTTTCTTTGTTGTTTTTGTTTTTGCTTTTTGCTTCATTTAATTATTAATTAATCTAATGTGTATTATAGTACACTTTGCTACTAAATACGTTTAATTTAAACTCGCCCACCCCTCGCCGATAAGAGTGCACTCAGAATGTCATTGACGTAAAATAATTTTCTGTTTATGCTTAGCAGTTTCAAACAGCCAACAAAACAAAATCTCTAACCAATTAATCATGCAAGATGTTCTGCAACAAATACATAACATACATATAAGTTAAGCAGCCGATGCCAAAAGTAGCTCACTCAAATGTAAATAAACCGAAGCGCTGACCAAAAGACAATAAAGGCATTATCCCCGGTCGGCAAGCAAATTAATTTCTTCTTCTTCTTTTTTACAGTTGGCTTCTTTTCGTTTTTGCAGATGCTTGGCTGAAATAAACTTTTGAACTTTGGCAGATTAGCAGGTCACGTTTGTACATTTATAATAAAAAGCTACTGCCGAAGCAGTGTTTCGCTCTCTGAAGGAGGAGTAGAGTTGGAAAAATGTGGCTGATATAAGAAAAATTTTACAAAACAACTGCGGCACATGGGCAGAATATAATACATATATATCATTTATGTGCGTGTGTGTGGGAATATGCATGGCAGAGCCTGTAGGAAAAATGGCGTCAATAGTTCAAAGGAAGGGCTTTCACGACTGATGCAAGTTTGTCGGTCATATGAGTTGTAAAATGTCATGGAGAGAGCCATAGAAAGCCTTACAAATAAAAATTTTTTACAATTCAATTATCAGCTTTTGTATTACATATGTAAGTATATTTTCGAACAAAAATTGTATTGATTACCCTCAGTTAAAGACGAATAAGATGTCAAAATTTAAGTGGTCTGATTTAAAATCTCAACAACGTAAACTAGGCACAGATTTGAGTCTAATAAAATCCTACCTGCAATGTCATATCTGTCAAAGTTTTGCTGGGACTGCTTTTAAAAATGTTTAGAAATACATGAGGTGTCTGAACCTCTAGTTTCCTCCGAAGGCGATTCGGTACGGTAATATCTCTTGTGACTATCGCCAGTACAGAGTCAGTTAGTGATAGTGTCAGTTTAACTCTGCTATGACAACACCGTACAAATGTGACACTGAGCGCCTTTTATTTTCCCTACAGGCATATTCCACACACTAATACATACATACATACATAAACGGAGTCGAATTAAAACGTTAAAGCTCGGAAGTAATCAACATAAGCCAATTGAAGAAGTGTAAGTGTGCCTTTTTTACATATGTCGATTTAGAACTGATAGGGATATTAGGTCGAGGCGCACTTTGGTAACGTAGCTCTGTGTGTGTGTGTCAGTGTTGAGTTGTGAGTGTACCCGTATTTGAAGTCGAAAGCGTGTTGTTGTTTTTACATATGTACATATGTTTTTTTCTTCTGTTTTTATGCCGAAAGCCACTTTAGCTGGTAAGCGAACCCGTTATTGCGAAAATGCGCGCGCGTGTAGTCGAGTGTATGTAATAAGAGATGTGCAAATTTAGAAGTCCGGTAGAAGCGTATGTATGATAAATTGCAATAATTCGCTGAATGCGATGCACACTGACGTACACCCGGAATCGAAAGAAGCGCGTACAAATGAAATACAAAGGAGTCTCTTTGTCAGTGTGACAGGACTCTAGGTGCAGCTGGGTATCTACGTTCCCGATTGATCGAGTGCGCACCTTTGAATGATTTTTTCCTTTTTCGCTTTTTATCAGTTATTACACATACCCAACAATCGGTTGATCGGTGCAGTTCTGCAGCAGTTGGTTGTGCATTATTAATTGTTTTTCTGTTCTGTTGATAACAGCTTCACTTGCTTCATAGTTTGATAGCTTGTTAGTTTTTGTAGTTGTTTTTTGTAAGTTTTTCTTTTCTGAAATTTATCAGTATTTGTTCTGCTTTTTTACGCTGTTTGTTGTTGTTGTTGTTTTTGTTTTTGTAGGGCACATACGCACTTGGCTCTGATTTCCGGCATTTTACACTTTCGCACTTTTGTCAAAACTGTTAAGTCAACACTTCTGTGTGTGTATGTGTGTGTCGCTCTGAGCCTTAGAACAAGCTTTTTAAGTTGATGCTACTTCTTCACTTCTTCACCACTTAACTTCTCAACTCAGCTTCCAAGCCTGCACATTTTTCGCGATTTGATTTTTAACCTCACATTATTTTTGGGTTCACTGTTTTTTCCCTCAAATATATTGGTTTTACAGTTGGTTTGTCTGTAGACACACCCGACTTGCTTAAAGTTCTTTGCTTTTTTGTTTATAGGGTATATATTGTTTTTGATAGGTTCTCTCAGTGCATACTTCAATTTAACTCCTTTCTGCATGCGCCCCAAACTCCAAGTTCTGTGCGAATGCGTAATATATGAGATGCAGAGGTGTGTGTGTGTGTGTGTGTCGTTGTGTGTCAATGTCAAAATAAAATTAGGGAAGAAATAAACGTTCGAGTATTGGTTTTTTACATGGCAGTCGGCATATTTGTAGTACATTTTCTTAAAGCTTTTCAACAGTCACATACATACATACTCTTATGTATATGAATAGCCCCTTTGAGCAAGGAAACTGATAATATAATGCACACAATTACAATTCATTTGTTTCCAGAGCTTTACATACTGCCTTTCAAAGTTGAAAAACCATAAACAAAAATAAGACTTTAAAAATATTAGTGCGTCGTTTTAACTAAACAATATACTATCGTTCTCTTAAATAATAAATCTCTCGATATACGCTCAGGTATATCAAAATAAGGATCCCCTTACTTTATTCACTCCACGATATTCCCAAAATATGATCTGCGGCCGGAACTCGAATTTGGCTGTCCGGATGTGGCTGTCCAAATGTTGCGTTTACGTTTAACTGAAAGAAAGTTGCAGTTGTTCTGTGATGTTTCATGTGGCAGAAAATTATTAGCATCGTTTAGTTCTGTTGTGCGTCTTGGAGGGGGGGGCGAGGCCTGCCTCAGACATCTGCCGTTCTCGATGTTATACTCGGCGATCTCGAGTGTATTACAACCTTATGGCCGTTTTTTGTTACGAATCCATCGCTCTCAACCAGCACAGCGGTTTGTCTGCCATTGCTGCCATTGGCAGCGCTCACACAACCGGGGCTCAACGGTCCGTCGTTGGCGCCCGCACTCGTGGCTCCCTCGGGACTGCCTAGTGCACTCCCATGGCCACTCTCAGGCGCATTGGCAGCGCCGGCTCCGCCCGGACTGCCGTTGGCGTCGTCTCCGCCCTCGGCATTGCCATCGGCATCGTCTGCCCCTGAGGCACTGCCCTGTTCCGCGCGCGTTTTATGCTTGCGCCAGGCGTGCTGTATGAGGCGCGCGCAGTACTCCTCGCGCTGGCGCCACAGCGTGGACGACACTGGCTCATAGCCCTCGGTGTCGGGGCGAGCGGCAATCTCGCCGATTTCTCCCGTTTCTTCGATGGGATTGCCCTTTCTGGCGAAGAAGTCCTTGGTCAGGGCGTCCAGAATGTCCACGCAGTACATGAGATCGCCACGGCATATGGGTATGTCCATGGAGATGATTTTGTACTTGTTGGGCTTGTGTATCTGCAGTGGCGGCTCGAGCACGTCGAGGAACTCGGACATCTGATCGTAGCGTATGTACTGCGTACCCTCGGGGTCGAACTGCTGCCAGATTTCGTAGTACATGTCGTAGTCGTCGTCGGTTAGACCCTCCTGGACGTCTTCGGTAGCCTGACTATAGTTCTCGAGAATGACAGCAATGTACATATTAATAACTATCAAAAAGCTTATAACTAGGTATGAAAGAAGAAACGTAATTCCAACGGTCGCAGAACCACAATTGCCCGGATAGCCCTTGTCGTTGTCGGGTGGTTCGCAATTTTCCTCATTGATAATGGCGTCTAGAACACCATCCCAACCGGCTGAGGTAGACATCTGTATGCCGCACGCACAGGCAAGCGCACACGGACAAACAGCACACGCATTTTGAAGTGGGGGAGGGCAGTGAAAAAAGTTTACAAGAATTATAGCGTTAGTCGAGTTATGCAAATCGGTTGTATATATTCTCTAAGCAACAGTAACACTGCAAAAAGGCAAGCACTCGTCGGAAAGTTAATGCGGGGAATACGCTTGGAAACTGCACATGTTAGATGCTGCTGGGAGCTACTACGAAGGCCAACCAACACAAAGCGGGAATCTAATTGTTGGACTTTCGGAATCATTTTGTATACTACATACAATATATACAAAGGCATTTATTGTACATTCATGTAAAATTGCACGAATGCTTGAACAATTTCACTAGCTGAAATTTGTGGAGCGAACTCACGCCGGAATGCCGAAGCGAAATGTGTATTTAACTATAAATACATATCGTATATTAACAATGAACAAAGCCTAATAATAAGCGTTTTATATATATACAAAATACTAGGGGAATATAGCACGTATTGTGTGAAGTTGGATCGCATTAGCAATGCAGGTGTGGACTGTATTTGTCTTGGCCAAGCAATGGGGAACGTGTTGTTCGGAAGCCGCTTCAAGAGCAATGCGCAAGCTAGTTAGCTAACGGTTGAGAGGCTAGAAATGTTGCTTATGGTGGGTTAATGAGGAATTCAACATCGTATTTGGTGATTGTTGAAAGAGCTGAATTAGATTTGATGAACGAAACGAACAGAACAGAACAGAAAAGATAGAAACAAAAAAGGCAAGTGTGTAACTTAGCTAGTGGAAGGGTAACTTAGGCTTTTCGCTAAAACTAAAGTAAAAATTTTGATTAGGCGCAGATATTTCAATAGACAGATATGTTTCAGTTATGCGTAGATATGCTATAAAAAACTTAACTGAATATTGAAAAGGCTGCACTTAAAGTAACTGACTAATAAGTAATAAGAAATTTCTATGATTTCGATAAAAAATTAAAGTTATAGCATAGACTACAAAAGAAATGGGTAAAGGCAAATAAAACGTAGAAAGAAGGCACTAATTTAGCTTTTACCAACAACTACCTGAGCTTAAATCAACATCGGTGATATGCCCCTCCCTGTTTGGGTGTTGGGGACGGGCATATCACCCAACGACAACAACAATAGACAACGCAAAGCGATTGAGAATTGTGGTGGCTTACCTGGAATAGCAGTATCATACTCTGGCCGAACGTCTTGAAATTATAAACGTCGTTGATACCGCTCTTCTCATTGACATGCATGAAAAATGACATTCCGAATATGGCGAAGATGAACATGACGAGAAAGAGCAGCAGGCATATGTTGAACAGCGCCGGCAGGGACATGGCCAATGCGAAGAGCAGCGTTCGAATGCCCTTAGCACCCTTCACCAGACGCAGCACACGGCCGACCTTGGCCACTCGCACCACACGCAGCAGCGTCGGCGACACGAAGTACTTTTCAATAATATCACTTAGTACGAGACCTGTTGGGAAGAGAGGCGTGTTCGAAGAAAATATACAGCATAAACACAAGGATTCGGCAGATGGCATAGCATTTGAAAGTTTTGCAAGGAAGCCCTTACACAATATTTAATACAATACGGTACAATACAATACAGCTAGAAAGGAACACACAACAGTTAAAAGTACGAATACATATTATACGAATATAGTACATGTACAATATATTGTTGGAAAATGACACAATTACGTAATATACAGCGGGAACTTGACATTAGTACATAATATATAGTATATATAAATATAAGGCGCATATGTTAATGGAAGCAATCCAAAATGAAAGCACAAATGTTTGCCGACAATAGCTATAAAAAATTGTAAGACATTAGTAGCGACAGAGTAGAATACGAAATACGAAATCACAATAAAAGGCTGCAGAAAACGCTCCGTAATATGCTCCAAAGCAAGCCCACGCTGCGGTGTAGTGAAAATTGCACGCTTCGGCTGACCTGCGGAAGGACTTTCTTCCAGTTGCGCAATCTAAGCAATGTGTAAGCATTTGGTACGTCCGTTCAAGTTGTAGCGGCGGCTGAGTTATTGTCTTAAAAAAATTTTGTTCGACTTTATTCCGACGAAGCGTACTTTATGGAAGCATATAGTTGTATATATAGCAATGCGCTTTGAAAGTAGCTAAGTCTTAAGCGATAATTCGCAGCATATGTTTAGTGCCAAATATCATCAACGCCATTAGCCCATTTCGGGCGTTCCAGAAACATTCTGCTGAATACTTCTTCTCTGAGTGCGCAGCAAACTGCGGAATCATGTATGTAGGTACATTATAATTTGGATCGATTTTTGTTATGAAAGCCCCGTGCGGGGCTTTCGAATGTTTTAGCCTCAATTGCATTGTTCATTGGCTGCTCAATTTTGAGATGCTCGGATGAGGAAATTTATATGTATATTGCTAAGGAAATTCAATTGCAGAACAATGTAATTGCTAGTGACTAGGCATGTCAATCCCGGAGCATTTTAGCCCATAGAAATTGCGCGATTTCAACATGAGTTAACTTTGGCGAATTTCAAGCACTGTTCAACAGCCCTTATGCCGTGCTTTCTGGCCTTGACTTCTGTTTGGACGTTCTATTTTAATATTCATAAGGTGAATAATTTACGGAATGTTTATTTTTCCTTTTCTCACACTTTTGCCACACTGTAAAAATAAAAATTTTGAACTCCCAATTTCGATTTTGGCAAACCCTTCCGGATTGACATCCCTGCTAGTGACATGAGACTAATGGCTTCAATTCGCAAAGGGATATCATTTACTGTATGTGCTGAAAGGTTGAACCAATGGCGGGCCATTTCGATGGTATTTGGTATTGAAAGCAAGCAAAGTTAGTATGCTAATTCGCTGGGTTAGTAGTGCTTATACTATTTTAATATAAAAATAAAAAAGAGAACAATTATAAGGCAGCAAAGCAAAAAATGGCATATACTAAAATGCCATTATAGTGAATCACAGCTTGATTTGTTTAAAACCTTTAAATACATAGTATATATTTTAGGGTATATTGCTAATCGCTATTATCACAGGAAACGTTGGCATGTGATTGGGTTGCTGGAAACTACGCAGTGAAAGTACGTAATGCTTTTGCGGGTACATTCGTGATTTGTTCTTGCTGGGTCTAGCTGTAGATGTAGCCAAATGCCATGGAGGTTAATGTTGGCTATGATCGCTATGTTGGTTTGAGGTCGCTGGGTTCCGTTCATAGTAAAGTACATAATTTCCATCGACAGAATGAGCAAAAACCATTAATAAGATTCAGCTTCCGCCCCATATGCGCAGTGAGTCTCCACTACAAGTGCAGCAGACATACAAATCGACAAATTCATTCGTCCCATAAAGATGGCTTGCAAATTTGCGTGGCGAATGTATTCGCGCTGCTATATACTGGGCGGGAAGCGCTCAAAGATATGCAATACAACGTACTCGCATTGTGATATCTCTGACTGAATCTGTTCTATAAGAAGCATTTTATCAAATAGCCATATTCCGCAATTGGAATCCGAGTTTTTTTTTCTAATAGGGCACTCATTTCTTGAGACTGTCGGTGTGTTGCGAGTATTATATTTGCCGTTGTGATATCACTGAGTAGGTCCCTTATACATGGGTGTAAATACAATTTACAATTATAATTGTGAGGTAAGGTTCTTAGAAAGATCTTTGAAGCTTTTGAAATCTGCTGCTCAGAAATAAACATGTATCGTGTAGTGTGGTGTATAGTGTAGGATTTGCAAATTGCGAAAGCCGTACAATAAATAAAAGAAAGCGAATTAGCAAATTGGCTCCATTGAAATTAGTATTTAAGATTAGTTTAATAAGTTGAAGCTGCGAGTTTTGCTTTTCTTGAGAAACATAAATTTAGCTTTTAGTACTAGAAATAAGAAATTCGTGTAAATGAGCGATATATATGTATAAAGATTGGGAATAAAATCAAACTTTTGTCCGAAGTATTTCGCGGAATTCAAGCCATTTCAAGTAAGATTTTACTTAAGACAGCAGAAAGAAAGAGGCAACCTTTTCATAGCAGCTTACGTAAAAAGCTTAACGAAGAAGTTACGGCAGAGAAACTATGAAAAAGAAGCTTTCTGCTGAGAATCAATGTAGTAAAGCATATTTTAAGCCATCTTCTGTATTTAGGTTAACGAAGGTTTCAGTGAGTTGTCGTTTTATGTTGAAATTTTTATTACAATTTTAATTTGGGTCAATCTAAAGTTGTGCTTATGTATATACAAAATAATGTTTTTCATAAAAAGAAAAATTAAACAAGCAGGTTAACGCATTAACCCTCTACTGTATGGCTATAGTAAGCACCCCTATGATTGAATCCATCGTAGAATCAAATTTGGCATAGGCTACGAAAGTGCCTTCATGAAAGGCGAATGGCTACTGCAATCAATCGGAACGCCAAATGGTAGGAATTTCTTTACGACGAATTTGATTATGTATGTAAGAAAAATTTCACCTGGATTCTGGATTCTTCGAACTCGTTATAAGGGTGAATATATCGAACGTTTTTCATATGCTGAATTTTATTTTGGCATCAGCTCTTTATTAGGC
Organism: Neria commutata; assembly: GCA_963457695.1. Taxonomy (NCBI): domain Eukaryota; kingdom Metazoa; phylum Arthropoda; class Insecta; order Diptera; family Micropezidae; genus Neria; species Neria commutata. The sequence continues at coordinate 497,352 of OY735249.1, forward strand.
GATAATTGTAAAAGTACAATCGAAAGCTTGAGCAGTAGAGAGCAAATAACGGCTGAAAGGAAAGCATCAAAAAATAATAAAGCAAATGTAAACGATATGAATGCAATTTGACGGGCATTTCACCCCAAGTAGGGAATTTAGTTTGAAGGTTCGGTTGGTAATAACTAGGTAATGAAATCATGTAGAAAACTACAAATTTTATTTACACTTACAATTAGTAAATAGCATACTTTTCGATATACGAAATTTGAAAAACGCACACACACTTACGAGCATGTAGTTAATACCAACGTTTAGGGAGACTTTCAAGAAGATTTTAAACAGAAAATTCTATTAAATCTATATGGTTCAGAAAGCAACAACAACAGTTTAGGAAATTATTTAGATACTGAAAACGTTTAGTTCTATTCATTTATAAACTATAAAAATTAAAATTCTGTATTTTTATATAAGCTTTAACTTCGTAAATATAATGACAACAACAGCGAAACATAAAACGATAAACGCTGAACAACGACAGTGAAAAGAAAATCGTACAACAGCATAAAAAATCAAACGAAATCAACATGAAGGATACTTAAGCACAAAATTTTGTATTTTTACGGTTATACATCGGCCAATAGGTAGTATTACTCTGGACTGGTTTAATCACAACATCAATAGATACACAAATGTTTCAAAATCGAACGAATTACACATAATTAGTGAACAGTTGTAAATTGGCTTTTACTTACCTAAGATGGATAAAATGACAACTACTACATCAAATAAATTCCATGGCTCAATAAAATAGTGATATCGTAAAGCGAATATTTTTAATAGACATTCGGAACTGAAAATAACTACGAATATCGCATTGAGATAATCAAGGACAGCGTTATATGTGTCCGACGCATCGTATCGGTCAAGTGTCATGGTAAACATGTTTAAGCCAATAAACAACATAATAATAATGTCGAATTTTTTATCAGTTACTATTTCAAATACAATTGCTTGTGGACGCCACTGCAAGAGAAAAGAGAGAGAAATGATTCAATTGAATTCTTGTATATCACGGTCAAATATTCGAAGCGTTCTTATATGCAAACGTTTATCGGTATCGATCGGTTATTGACGATAGTTATCGATTGTTTCATTTATTAAAAATATTATATTATTTATGAGTTTTACGTTTTTATAACATCATTATGCATAATTGCTATAATTATTGCAATAAGTTTAGCATTTCGTTTAAAAAAATTAATATATCTGTGCCAAAAGCGAAAGTTTTTAAAATTATTGATTAATTCATTTTTGCTGTTGTTCAAAACGGCAGACAAGTTGCAATATCTTTAAAATATTACGCTATTCTCAAAAATAAATGTATATACCCATACAACATTCAGGTAATGGGACAGTGTGTTCTGCTAATTTATACTAGAATAAATAGAGGTGCAAGGAAAAAATTCTATTAAATTGTATAATATCAAAATGCATGTGCAAATTGCTAATTTAGGCATATTCAAGAAATTCGATTAATGTAAAAGGTACCACTTTCATATTGGCAATGGATAAAGAAAACGAGCATTGATATATACCGCGATCATTTGAACCCTACACCCAAATGTTTTGCGCTCTTAGCAAATACCAATAATAAACCTCAGCTGCACCTGCTGAGAAATCATTCGCTTGCATGCAAAATCAAAAATGTAGGTTAGAAAATGTGCTATTTTTGAGATTAGTGACGATTTTTTAATACTCAGATAAGCTTCACATAGCCTTTCTATTTAAGTTTGGTCGTTTTATATGCAAGTTGCTTGAAATTTATATGACAGATAGCTAGCTATATGAAGACTTGGCTGATTACTGAAAAAATCGGCCCTAAGTAAGAAAAAAGTGTATAAAAAGTGACTTGCAAGCAACTTTACTTTTTAAACCTTAAAGAAATTTGATTTAAAAGAAGAATAGGCGGCAAAAATGTAACGTAACACACTATACCTTAATTTGGAAAACTGATTCTAATATTGATATGTTTTAGAAAATAAACTGAAAAATCGGTTCCACAATGTTTTTAATTTAAGTATACCAGTAGGAAATTTTATCAATGAGACTTCTGAAAAATGGGTGTAGGGCACCAGTTAACTCACAGTCAGTGCATTGCAGGCACGCTCCGGTTATCATATCTAACTGTAGCTCATTGCAATGAATATAATATATATTCGAAATACTCATACTCAAGCATGCATATCTAAGAATGTTGATTATTTCATACGCAAGAAGAATGCACGAACAAAGATTTATCATTCAAATTGAAAGTTTGGAAACTAAAAAGTGAACACTTTTGGAGCGGCAGACATAAAAATGTTTAACAACAGACAACCGCACCGAACTTTTCTCTTTACGTTCAGGCTATAGTGTGAAAAATCCAGCAGAAGAATTGCATAATTCAAAGGATTTCTGCGAATTAACTATGCTATTCGACCACTGACAACGTATGTATTTTAAACATTCAAATATGTATAATATTCTATCCAAATATTGCTAAGATTAGGGGCTCCAATTATAGCCATTGCTCTAAACACTTGAGTTTCTCAATTGAAAAAAAAAAACGAATGCATCGATTAGCCGATACTGAATTTTTTGCAACACTGTCTCATACACCTATTGATTGAATCGTTAAGAAAACACGCGAGGCCTTGTGATGAAATCACAAAGCGTTTATGCCGAAAAGTTACAATACACAATGTACATATATATAATATAATAAGCTCGATCAAATTGTAGCATAGAAATTTCCGCTCTAGAAAAGGCACTAACAATTGGCACAGATTTTTGAAAAAAAAAACCAAAATTCCTTTCAGTTTAGTCATGTTTGTTTTTTGTTGCAGTTACATATATAAGTAAAAAATCACTCAAAATCATAATATTAATATATGTGGTATTTTTGCTTTAGTTATGGGGAACCTTACCCTCGGTCTAGGAATGGCTTTTAATGGTTTTTTAGAGCCCATCTTTTTCATAGCATTATAGTACTTTTTCTGATCTTCTGTCATGAACATTTCTAGTGATCCACCTGCTTTTTTCTTTTGTTCATTAAAATTATCAATGATAACACCAATGAACAGATTGAGTGTGAAAAATGATCCAAATATAATGAAGAATACGAAATATAAATACATGTAGATATTCGTTTCACGAATCGGCTGCTTGTCCACCTGTATTTTGGGAATGTCGCGAAGGCGCAGTTTTTGTTAAATTATTGCAAAATTCATGTAGTTTTTTTGAATAAAGATATATGAAAAGTGGTGTTAAAAGAAAAGAGAAAGTGAAGATTGATTAGTAAGTTTGTTCAAAATAGCTCAAATATTCATATATGTATGTATTTATTACGAACATTTAAATGTCAAAGAATATGATTTACCTCGCGAGAGTCAATCGCGTCGTTCATGATTTGTATCCAACCTTTGAATGTAGCCACTTGGAAAAGGCACAGATACGCATTACCTACATGATCGAAATTCATGGCTGAATTCGCCCACGTGTAGTTCTCACTGATGCAGGCATTTTTGTTTGGTATAATCTCGTGACTGAATACGGTGTCATTGTCATCTACGCACTGTCATTGATATAGTTGTTAAAAATACAAATTATTATTAATATATGAGCTATGACAAGAATTTAGATGATGCCGAAGCAGCTAATTAGCATTGAAATTAAAAGTTACTATTTTCAGTTTCTCACTAAGCGCCATATTATATTTATATCGTCATTTTAGGTGGTGCTTTTATATGACTTATGTAAAAGTACGCTAAATTAGTTATAGTGCGAGGCATAAATTGATTTCAACTATTCTAGAGATGTGTGCAAATGTCCAGCCAACAAGAGTGCTAACCCTTACAAGCCCATTGTTGGCTGGCGCATGTTTTCAACACTGAAGTAATCAACTCAGCCAAGCTAAATTGCATATTTAAAACGCACGCATGAAAGTTGAAATTTCTCGCCAACTAATCACGAAAAATAGATGCAAAGATACGTCTTCCAAATTTGGTATCGTTTATTAATTAATCAGGCGTATGGAATTTTTGCTAATTATTTGCTTTTTAATCGTTTTTCATATAAATTTTCAATGCAAAATTGACGCAACGATTCGATAGCATCATTGAGTCTCTTTTGACTTGGTTTTTGTTTCTGTTTTGGTAGTTGTGTTTTTTGTTTTGTTTTGTTTCTGCTTGGTTTTTGAACGTACCTTAAAATATTTTCCAGCAAAAAGCTGTACACCCATTATGGCAAAAATTAGCCAAAATATTAGACACACCAATAGCACATTGAAGATGGACGGTATAGCTTGAACCAGCGCGTTAACGACGACCTGCACGGCGCAGTTGGAATGAGGAGTAGGTATTGATGATAAAGGCGAAATAACGGTCGTGATTGGATTAGAGGCGATGATGTTAATTTCAATTTCGGTTGAATTATGAGAAAAAGAAGAGGTTAAGCATTAAGATTTTTACAAAATTTGTATGCATGGTTCATGCATGTCTTTGCTGTGGTAACATTTTTGATTCTCGCATTAAATATACACTCGATTCGATAGAACAGTGGCTAGGCTACATAACGACATGCAGTGCAGCGCAAATATTTACACACATACTTCGAATATCAAGCAAGAAGCATGGACGAATGGCGAAAGTTCGAAAGCGAAATTTTAAGCTCATGCAATAGATTATATAGATAATTTCGGGAGCCATTCAAATACAACAAATCCATAAAAAAACAAAGAAAAAGTTGATAGCAGCTAAGGTGAATTTCGAGGTGGAATCCCGCAATTCGATATTGAACAAACACGACTATTTTTTCTTAGTTCTGGCATTATCTAATTCGGGATATCGTCGCCAAATATCGAATGGACGATATCACCTTGGATTTTTCGATTTTACTATTGGCTTGCCAAATACACACAGAGTGCCAAATGATTCTCGACACATCGAATTAAATGTGCACAATTTATTCTCAATAGAATGGAAGATGTCGAATGGACCAGTCGATGGTCGTCGATCGATTGACAAGATTCCACCACACATAACATGTTCTCGGACTGTGTTGAACATCAGCCAATACATAACAATAATAAATAATATGCGAAATAAAAGTGTAACTATGTATATTGCTGAATAGAAATTCTAATCGTTACTTCGCTGATAACTTACTAAAATGGCATTGGTGTTGCTGAATAAATATAAACTGTTTTGATTGTTTGTCAATTTGATCGTGTAAAAAGTTAACATTATGCTTGGCATTGTGGGCGGAGTGTTAATTAAAGTAAATGCTTGAACTAATTTTTGGTTTGGTTTCGGTTTTTGCTAGTGGGGTGTATGTTATACTACTCGCATATGAATTATATTGTGAGTTTAGTTTCAAAATATATGGCACATAATAAATTGTTGCAATCAAAGCAAGCGCTTCGTAGTCGAAAGTATTTCGCTAGTTATATGGTATACGATATGGAAAAAATGAAGTTTCTTTAATAAATTCAAGTTGTACTAAGTATTTTTGAAATGCATTAAATAACACGACTATTCAAACATCAATGAAAGATTTATAATGTCTGCAATGTCGAATCGAAAAGAAAATACATGAATCGAATATCGAATAGAATGCTTATAAAATGAATCAATCAAACAAATCACTAGTCTAAATTCGCAACAATAGGTTTGGGAAAGAAAAATCATATCAATCAGTTAACGAATAAATTACGATGCATTTAAGTATTGTACTTTGGAAATGATAAGTAAACTGGTTCATCTGCTGCAGTGTTGCATGAAAAAGATGAATGAAAGTACGTACCCTCATGCCCTGCATTCGGGACATGGCACGTAGTGGTCTCAGTGCTCTTAACGTTCGCATAGTCTTGAAGGCTTGAATACCACCAGCTCCAACAAGTGAAGCAACGAAGTTGATAAGCGATACCTAGTTTAGGTTTTTCGAAAGGTATTATATAATTCTATGACAGTTCCTTGAAAAGCATTGATTAATATGCCATCAAATATTGTAAATTGTTTTTGATTGTTGATTTTGTTAGATGAATTCAATATCATCGGCTCGTGTAATTTCTGAGTTGGGTGAGTAAAGAAAATTGTCAATTTAGCGTCAAAACGATTTTCGTACATATGAAACGGAATATGAAAATCAAACAATACGAACGAAAATAAATATTAATTTCTTCTCCTCTCAAAAGTTGCAATTCAAAGATATCGACTCATACCAATCTATCGGCATATTTAGTATTTGCATATTGCTTTATCTCGTATGTCTCGTATGTATGTATACTTCAACAGCTCTTACAGAAATGCTTAAAACCAAAGAACCAATGCCAGTTTAATACACACAATATTTTACGCTAGAAATCTTAATCGATACGTATAGTTAGTTTCTTAAGTTTGCTTAGAAATACACTCATAATGCCTACACTTACATGCTGGTAGATGCAAGTAATCGAGTAAATTGAAATATTTTGTTGCCAGAAATGCCTGAAAGCCGCTCAAAAATGGGCCAGCGAGTAACAACTCTTATACGAGTATATAGTAGCTTAAATACTATCTTTCATTTCCTATGCCTCTGCTTAAAGTGTTAAGGCGCCTCTTTGACTTTATATGTATTTATATCATAAAGCTAGTTGTTCACTTCTTACCTCGGTTTATTTATAATAATTCGACTTACTATTCCCTCAACAAAAGCCTATAGTAGTTACAACTTATAAGTACGATAAATAGCCTGAAAGGATGCACGGGTGCATTATAACTCCACAAGAGCCAAACGCAATCGACTGTAGTTGGTATGACATGAAGTTTCCGCTAACATATTTACAGTTTTACATATGGCAGGACGGTACGCATTTGGTTAAGATAATTGCAGCTGAGTTATGTTTGCAGTTTTGGGTTTGCATTTGTCTATTGTGGAGCAGACATAGTACAAGTAACTAGGTTGGCTTGTCTTAATCTTGACAAATTTTTGCTCAAACTTTGCTGCCGGACTCAATGGAGAAGTAGACGCCTACCAGATTGATCGAGATCAACTGAACATTTCCATCGGTTCCCCAAGACCAAGCGACTGTGAGTGCTCAAATATTGTTTGCATCGTAAGTTTGCTCGTATGTAAGTAAAACACTGCCACCACTGCGTAGGCTAGGTTATCCTAGGGATTCAACGATTAGACGGACAGCGTATCGCGCCAAAAATACAGAACAGTATAATACAGTGGGTATCGTTGTATGCGTTTCACATAGGTGGTCGGGGTTGCTGGGGTTTACTTCTCCAACTTGGCGGCTGCCTTTTATGCTACAAATTAAAAACGTGCTAGCCCTTTCAAATGTAAAGCTCAACGGGATTTACGGACATATAATTTGGAATATTTTCTTCTTTCATTGCAGCAATATTGCTTAAAGTTACGCGCGTATGTATTTACAGGATGCTCGATCTATGAGCTTTACACTTACTATAGTACATACTAGTAGCTAGCAACCTATTGTATAAAGTTAGCTACAGTTAAGTAACGCATTCGTACTAAAGCTAAACTTATTTTAGTAGCTACCTACTCAGGTTGAGGCACATTACTTATACTTATGTATGTATATAATATACTCGTACGCTATATGCATTATCACTAAATTCACTACACTGTCGTCTATTCATAGTTTTATATACAGGCTTAAAGCTACAAATGATCGAACGAAATGAAACGAAAAGTTAAGTAGCCTAGGCTATCATATTATAGAATTGTATGGAATAGGGTAGTAAAGATATTCAATTTGCAGAAAGCATGTCCTTATCAAGTGTATTAGTAGTTAGTTGATTTGACCTCAGGCGAGCGAGAGAGACCCATTTGCAAGGATTTCTACTTATAAAGCTGAAGCGAGTTTTAAGACTACATATTTGCAGAATCCGAACTTAAGTTTTGAAACGAAATCATAGTAACACATGAAGTAAAGCTGGAAACGAGAATTTACAGTAGAAGTACACAGAGATTCAGCTCTCATCACAGATACGGATAACATATGTCCTTTTAGTTTATGTAAAATATTTAACAACAATCACTTGAGTTTAGAAAGTATGTAAATGTAAAATTGATATTCATTTCAGTAAACGATTAGACGCACATATACGGTGAGCTTATATAGAAAACGCAGGGAAATGTACATTAAAACATATACATAGATACATACGCAAGTATGTTGGAAACAAAATATTATGCTTAAGAAATTCACAGCACACACAAAGGTTTGTGGCAACAATGATCTTCGTCCAGTACAGCACGACTTACTAACTAAATAGAGATTAGTATCTTACAGTACACTCATAGTTAGTTTAGTTGGCATATGTAGTTGGTTGAATTGAATTGATTTGAATTGAATTGAATTGAACATATAAACGTTGCGGCACAACATTCAAATTAGGCATAGGTGGTGGCACGCGCCGGCGTCTGTCTACTTACTTTCATGCCCTCCCAACGCGAAACCGCACGAAGCGGTCGCAAGGCTCTAAGCGTTCTCATGGAGCGGAACGCTGGGACATCGTCAGCGCCAGACCAGACCGCGGCCAAATTGATAAGCGAAAGCTTCGATTTTCGATCGTTAGGCGTTAGGCGTTAGTATATGGACGAGTTTTGGGTGATTTCGATAGCAATTTCGAGGTAGGTGAGTCGAGTTGGGCGATAACACAATTACAAAGTACTAAATTATTATGCTAATTCTACGTTTAAAATTTTTCAACTAATTAAATTTTTGTTGTTTTTTAGGTTTTTATCCTTAGCTATGAACAAATAAAATGCTAACAAAAGTAAACAACATATTGGTGAACGTAATCGGTGGTAAATCAAATTAAGAACACAAATATTTGCATAACTATTCCAAGTTGTCATAGTTCATTAGTTATAACCAAAGTTATTGATTCCTCCAAAGAGGAGGGTAGAAGCGCGTACGTCGCTGTCGAAAATGTAAATGTTAATTTGTATGTGTATGTGTATGATAAACAAAATGTCCTTGCGTCCTTCGTCAAGTCATTGTTGTGCTTTCGTTTTATAAAAGTCTATGTATTGTTGTGGTTATTGTTATTGTTGTTGTTGTTTTTGGTATTGTAGTTCTCAATAAGTGGCAGATGTTAGCATTTGATTGGAAAACGATTGTACTCACCATCACAATAACGAAATCAAGCCAGCACCATGCGTTTGTGAAGTAGACCTTGAAGCCGAGCGCCAACCACTTGATCAACATCTCTAAGAAGAATATAACGGTGAATATTCTGTCCATGTAGTAGAGAATATCCTGCAGAATTGGCCTTTGCGGAAGATGAACATCTTCTAAAGCCTACAGTCGGGACGAGAATACGAAAGTAATTAATCTTTGATTGGAAATAAATTTTAACCACTTGACACTTTACACTATCGTAGTTATTATAATTAAGCACAGAATAGGCAGTATTGCTAAGAAACGCAGTCAAAGAAAATTTTCCAAAGAAATTGAAAACAAAAGTCTTGAAAATGTAATTCTGCTAGTTTTCTGCCTACAATTGCAAAGATGCTACGACATGCTAATAACATGTTTAGAACATGTGAAGGACTAACTAAAGTATTATAAATTGTTTTTTTACATTGTTTGCTGTACAATATTCTTCTGTGGGAAACCTCTGGCACTTCTGCAGAAAATCATCTGAAGAAATACGATGGAAATTCGTAGATCTGATCGATCTGATCTGTAGGAAAACTGCTCTAAGGATACTTTGTACAGTGCGGCTAATGTAACTCACTATCGCTTACTTATGTTTTACATATGTGTTATGTACATAAATATAAAAAGCTCATATGAAAGGCAAAAGCGAAAAGGCATACAATATGAGGGGCAGATCGGGAACACAATTTCCGCACGGCGTGGGCTTGGATTTTACCTTAGTCAACTAAGTAGACATTAACAGCTGCGAACGGAAGCGAGTTTTTGAAGGACATATTGGCAAAAATATTTTAAAAATCTATGAAATTGAACAACAATTAATATTTGCCCAAAAGCAACACACTTTTCAAATCTTGTATACATTTTGATAAATTTGCATGTAAGTCCCATTAGCAGCTGTTTGTGTATAATTAAATGACTAGGTCAAACTCTATTCAGTGCGACAATTGCTTTTCTCGGTCCGTCCCTGAATTGTACATATACATAAGTATAAAGCATGAAGCCTCTTGTCTGCATTTTTGGTAATTATATACAACTCAGCTACAATCGAAAGTAATTTAATCAAAGCATTAATTGTGCATTAATTACTTGAATGGAATTATTCAGTATACAGTAGACTAAACTCAACACTGGCAACACAATAATATTGGTACAGCGATGCGCTATTGTAATTAATATAATTTGGTAAACTCACCAAAGCTAAGCTACTCATTAAAATCATAGTGATAACAGCAGTTTCAAAATATTTATTTTCAATTAATTGAAAAGTTTTCAGTCGTAAATTGCCCCATCCTTGCCAGAATGGCGAATCATCGTCTCCAGCTAATATTGGAAACTTCTTATAGTAAGAATCGGGGAAGCAGTCCGCTGGATACTCATCGATAATGTCCTCTTCATGTGCATGTATGATAATATCACCATCGAGTGGGCCCTCCTCACACTCGCCCTCCTCGTCGAGCTCTTCGTCCAAGCCAAGATCTTCCTTGCTCACGTCGCGCTTCTCCTCGCCCTCCATCGTTTCGGCGCTGCCCTTATGGCTTTCGTCTTTAAATGGTCGATTCTTATGGCTACCATATGAGTTAATGCTGGCAGTGTCGTCGTCCTGAAAGGACAAACCTCTATGGTTTAGCTCGTGTTCCAGTCTATTGTCTTGGTGGTTAATTGAGTTGCCAATCATCTAGGTGCGTGAAAGAGAAACCCATACACAGACACAGTCGTTAGCATAGCATATCGAGAATTTACCGTTGCGTTGTTCAGATATTTTGATTTCTTGGATTTGTTGTTTTTCAGATCGCCGTGTATTGTGAATTCCATGCCATCGCCTATGGCCACCTCCAGCTGATTTTGTTCTTTAATGCCCTTTTTAATCAAACCGTCAACAAGGATCTCGTCGTGGCCCAGTTCAAGCTCGTTTTCTCCATGCTCTGCAGATAAACAACGACACACCCCCTTGCCTATCGTATCCATTTGATTTCATTTATCAATTTTTAATGAATAATTTGGCATGTTTTTTGCATAATTGAATGCAAGGCGATGAAGAGGCACGTGGATTTAATTGATTTAGTTCGAGACGCATCGCGAACAAAATAGATGCAAGGAAATGTTGTTGTTGTTATTTCGGATGAGTCGAATGAAGCGTTGAGCGAAAGCCAATGCATAATTTTGGTTTGTTTTGAATTTGCATGATAAAAGGTATTAAATTAATAGGTTAAGATTTAATAGAGCACTAATAATACGACAGCACGACATTTAACAAAACACCAAAGAGGCACGGCACTGTGGGATGGGACACGAGTATTGTATAAAAAAGCACGTGAAATATAGGTGAAAAACTGAAGACAAAAAAATATATAAAATTAGGTTGTGGTTTAAATCTATGCTATAGTCTTTAATTATACTTGTCAAAATTTGTGTGAAATGAATTTAATACTATAACGTTTCTGAGAACGGTTGCGAGTCACTGATGCCGATCAGAAATTTTGGAAGTGAAATCTTTTAGATCAAACGATTAGAAAAGAAAAATAGCGAAAGACTCTTCTACATCTAATATGCTCTAAGAATGAATTACGGTTAAATAGACGTTCTAGAGAGCAGAAAAGGCGATTCACATAGCGAAAAATACTTGGCATATATTTCGATGGAAGCCAACTCGACTGATTTGACGGATTTTATTTTCTTTATATATTTGAGTCCAAAATGTGACATATCTTCAAGTCATCGTTTGTTTCAGAATCGTTGTTTAACTATTGCAAACTTAAAATACATTGCAGAAATATTAAAAAAAAACAGTGTGAAAATGCATTCGCCTATTAAAAAAATATTATTTTTGTATGCCATGTATAAAAATGCATATCTCTATGTAATTAGATTAATAAATAAAAATGAGTGTATGATATTTGATTGGAAAATGCACTTCATCAAAAAATATAAAATGATATAGCTACATATTTCGAAATGTTAATGCATTTTCTATGCAAATAAGTCGACATGTAATCTAATGATAAGAAGGGTAAAATCCACTGTTTTACTTTAAAACCATATGTACGAGTATATGTGAAATACAATATACTATGTTTGCAAGGACGATCCAATTAGGAAATTGCCATGAATTTTCTAATTTCAGGATTCAAAAATACATGTAGCACAAAATACAAACGACAAAACAAAGATGAAGTTAATGGCCATTGAAAAATTTCAACAATGTTAATTGTCACAAATTCAGTGGAAATGGTACTACAATTTAAGAGATACTCGAATTTAACTTTCCTTGGTATCTACGATTTGACTAGTCTTATTGAAAATGTAATTGATACTACAGTGAACATTTTAATGTAAATATATATCTGGGAAGTTAGTGACCATATTAGACATTCAACGAAACAGATACATTTGTAGGTAGCATCAATACGATATATGTATGTAGCATCCTGAACTAAAGGATCTCGAATGCAGCACTCATTAGTGTTCTTATTTCTTAAGTAACATACATACATACATATGTAGACATTAACCTAAAATCAATCACATAGCATAGTCATGGTCTTTCTGAATAAAAGGCGTTTCAGCTTGCATGTGACGATCTTTCTAACTAAGTTCCATATATATAATTAAAAGTATTTAAGAAACAAGTGGATAAAAACCTTCGCTCCAAATCCAACTGATCTGGTTAGTCCTCTCACCTGAAGGTTGATCACTAATTTGGTTTGTCAACTTGTTACGAATAAATTTGAAACAATCGGCAATATTACGCTTAACCCAATTTTTAAAACGACCGATTCTATTAAAAGCTTCGGCTATTTTGTTTGTGTCATTGTCGGCAGTTGGCGCTGATAAACTCGATGAGCCGAAATTGGACAAAAGCAAGGCCAAGAAGAGATTAAGAACCTGCACAGGAGTTCGATCAAATAGTAGTATCCACAATGTTCCCAATATTTTCAAATTGTTTGTGTGTACTTACGACAAGATTTCCGATAACGACGGTTGCTAAAAAGAATGGAATACAGGACACATCTCCCACGTACATGCAGTCCCACATAGATTCTATCCATTCTCCGCAAAGCACTCGAAATACGATCATAAAAGAGTGCATGAAGTCCGTGAAGTTCCAACGGGGCAAATCACCATCGGGGAATTTGTCCTTGTGGTCTGTGAATACGAAACAAATACATTAGCATGTTTGTTGGAAATTAACAACAGTTAAGCTTAGACTTAAAGGCTGAATATATTTGTAAAAGCGTGTGTAAGAAGAAACTTGAAGGATTTGCACAAACTTTCTAGTGTTATAAATAGATTTAAAATGAAAATTCAAGAGCGAGATGTTATTGTATATATGTATGAGTACGGAAGTGCAATACTTACAGAAGAAATTGTAGCTTATATGATATTTAAGGTAGAAGAAAACTGAACAGATGCCATATCAACAACGTGAATTTTCGTTGCGGGTAAACATACTAGAGATCTGCAGTGGGCAGTCATAAATTGAGTGTACTCGCGTATATACTTTTTTTTATGAACTACTACTCAACCATACTCAATGAGATTTCAGTGGTACTGGTGACACACCAGTGAATTTTAATTTTTGAAGCATGTTTCCTATCCTTACTGTCGCTCTGGAATCGATGCGATAATCTTAATGAGATGCGTATTTTGAGTATGAATTGTGTAGAGAAGACTTCTTTTCAGCTCTATTCGCTCGTATTTCAAAAATGCTTTCAAGATACTAGATAGAGACCACACGAGAGGAACAAAGACTATTAGCAATATTGCGAGGTGATAAATACAGTCAAATTATATAGTTTTACTCAGAGTAGGTACTGACATGCGTGAGTGACTCGTTGCAGATCTCTGTGATACATACTATGTGCATAGCTAGTACATTAAACATTCCTTATTAGTTGGTGTAATTAACTCATCGAAATACTTTTTTAGCTTCTACTATCATTCCACTATATAATACTAAACTGTATGTGAGTAAGTACCCCGAAAAGTGCCCCAAATAAAAAGTTTACACTAAAAACTGGAAAACTTTGAGAATGTCTTCGAAAAGCAGAAGAAGACACACACACATTGACACTTTATATATACGCATGGCTAGAGCGGTTTTTTTACTTACCATGGTAGTTCTTTCCAAACAGTTGCATTCCCATTACGGCAAATATGAAGATGATAATGCAAAGCACAAATGTCAGGTTACCCAAAGCGCCCATGGTGCGGCCCATAATCGAAATGAGTAAATTTAATGTTGGCCAAGATTTGGCCAATTTGAAAACTCGAAGCTGCAGTTCGAGCAAACATTTCGACAGATATTCACAGTTTGTAGGCAAATTATATCCGATTAACGATTAGTTTCATGGGTGTGAATTGGGAAGATATGTGTGATTTGTTAGTAAGCCGGGCAAAGCGTAAGAAAAAATATTCCAAAAATACGTATAAAAATAGTAATATAAATTCTTTTAAAAGTATTAAATGGGTTATTAATAAAAGTTAGCAATATTTTGTATAGCATATGTAAAGCACTGTGTGCTTCCAGAATACGTGAATTGAAAGAATGGTTGACCAGCTACAGCGCGCAAAATGCATACAATCCAGATATATTCCAAAAAGTATTTTATTCTTAATTCCAAAGCTGAATCAAAACGTGCTTGAAGCATTTTTGCAATTTGAAATTCAAGTATGCTCAATTGTTCAGTTGCTTGCGATTTGCAATAAAAAGTTGTAGTAGTAAGAAATGGAGTATTTAAAAGATTTTGAAAAATCGGAGAATGCAATTGCCAAAAGTTTAAGTGTAATTTGCAATTAGCATGGCCCTAGTACCTGTGTAATTTTTGCCGAACAATTGCATTCCCATTACGGCAAAAATGAATATAATTATGCACAACACGAAGGTTAAGTTGCCCAAGGCACCGACCGTTCGACCCATGATGGATATAAGTAAATTCAAAGTTGGCCATGACTTGGCTAATTTGAAAACACGTAGCTGAAATTTGAGCAAACGTTATAAATTCGTTCACTCTTTGCAAATGGGGAGTAAGTTTCATGGGCTGCAAGTGCTGAGCTTTACAACTTTAAACTGGTTAATGGCTCGTGGTTCTTCCAAAGATCAAAGATTATTTGTTGTATATGTAAGATATATGATGTTGGCATTATGTCTTACCAAACGGAAGGATCGTAACACAGACAGGCCCTGTACACCTTCCAAACCAAGTTCCAGCAGTGACAGTGCAACAATAATAAAATCGAATATGTTCCAACCCTCCTGAAAATAATATTTCGGACTCATTGCCATCAGCTTCATAGTGGCCTCAATCGCGAAGGTGGCTGTGAAAAACTGCAAAGCAGATAATCAAACATGGATACTATATGCAATATAAAATGGACTTACGTAATTTCCGCTTTTGAGTATACGCTCCATGTCCTTGTTCATATCGTGATGATCCATCGCCATGAACATTGTGTTCACAACAATGCAGAGCGTTATGAAGAGCTCGACGAACGGGTCGAACACGATGAGGGAGACCCATTCTTGAAACTTCAACCACACCCAGCAGCAGTCCCACACACAAAATATATCGATGCCTTTTAGTGCAGCTTCGAGTGCTTTATCCTTGAACGTTGGACCGTCTTCGTCGTCATCCTCTGTAGGGAAATAGTACACGGAAACTGAGCCGTAAAGCTTGGAATTAGTTCAACTTTGAACAACTTTGACTCTGCCAGTTCTTTGCAATTTTTTTGATAGCTTTGAAAGTTTTACGATTAAGTTTCATTTAATTCTTTGGTAGCAAAACTCACATACATGGTGTGAAGAAAAAGAGAGGCTTACATCATGTTCAGTGTACTTTTCAACTAAATATTTAAGCTATACGAAAATGTGTACTACTCATTGCTAACTATAGAATCAAACTATGGCATGTCTGTGTATGTAAGTCCCGCGAGTTGGAACAAACGCTTAGCACATACGTACATACGTGGATACTAACTCTCAACGTTATATACTGCATTAAAATTTTGCATTACATGTATAACAAATAAATGTCTGCACATATTTTAGGGGGTAAACCCACCTGCAAAGTAGGAATAAGTATACATATATTACGAACGTATCTCTTAAAATTTAGATTTTTACAAAAAAAGTAGAATTTTAATCAGAAAAAAGCTTAGGGAAAGTGACACTTAGAAAGTGCATATAAATCAGCTGAATCGTTCGCGAACAAAAACTGCCACAAACTTCAAACACTATGTTTCCAGAAGTGGGCATAGAAGTGGTTTGTCCTGCACTTCGTCGTGCTCCAAAATGCGCTCGTATAAAAAAGAATTTGTTGCAAATTTTTTCTTTTCTTTCTAAAAATTAAATCTCCGAGCGTATTCATTGCCACGAAAACAATGCTTTGCAATCCCGTTGAGATATGGCTACAGAATAATTATCTAGGTCCCGTTAACTTGCGATAAAATAGAACGAGCACACACAAGTTAATACAAGAAAGCTAGGCCAAAGCCTCGGATACACGAGCTGTTGCGCCAATTGTATTTATGTATTTCAGATCAGCTTGATATTTTGCATAAATGATATCAAAAAGTTTAACACTGAGAATATGCATAAAAATACCATATTTTAAAGGTATGCAGGTGCGTATAACCCCTTATGCGATGTGTAAGGCATGAATTAGGTGAGACATACATAGTTAAAATATTTTGCTTTTAAATGGAGTGGGCCCCTTTCAATTTAAGCCAAAAACAATGTGCCAAAGCGCGAACTATATAACTTGAATTTAGCATAATTTCAACTAAGTGAGCTATTGCGTACCTCGAGTTGAACGAGTATTTTGCTGGAAATCAAAATTTTGTGTACAATGACATTTCAAGTTTCTAATCAAGTGATGAAACTGAACTCAAAAGCGACTTCGGTGAAGGTAATAAGCTCTAGAAACTTAGTGAGGTTCTTCTAACTAAGGCGAACAAATTAAAATGAAGTAAAAGTTTAATATTTTCTGCATTTAAAAGCAAACAGCTTCAATTTCCATATATTTATTTTATGTGCTACCCAGTAGTTATGGATGATTGTTGTTTATTTTATAGGATCTGTAGATCATGGAGATCGAAATTGACGTTGAAAATAATGCAAATGTCTTTAAAGATATAATGATTTGAGTTACTAGACTATAGAACTACAATATATTTCCTGTGTTATGTAATAGTTGTTGTTGTTAATAATCTATCAAAACAGAAAATCTCCTACTCCAAAGGATTTTGTCTTTATAATAAAACTGCCTCATAGCAAATCAAAACATGCATTGCATTCAAATCAAAATTGGTTCAAAATGCAGCTATAGTATGCGATCAACTTCTAAAGATTTCAAGTAAAATATTGGTTTGCATGCAACTATTTGTAACTCAACAGCGAAGAGTAGATGCTTAATAAAAATGCAACAACTAAAAAAAATTAAGATACTCTCGAAAAGAACATCATTCTAGCACTAATAACGTGTGTTTGTGTAATCAAATCAAAACTACTAAATTATACGAATTTGATTTTGATTTAAAATAAACCTCTCTTTTTTGAAAAGAACTTTACGTGATAAGGCAACAACTTCAATGCAGAAATTTCGAGCACACTTTTAGCGAATTTGAAACACAAAAATTGCTGCCACATAATATCTTTTGTATAGAGAAGGCTAAAAGATAAGACAACTAAATTATAGCAGGATGTGAGTGAATGTACTTTTAATTATTTCATAATTAGCATCACCATTGAGGATAAAATGGACGAGTCAAAGAAGTCATTTTATTGGTAGGCATCGAAAAAAAATGAAGAAACAGAAATTATAAATTAGATTATGTTTGGCGTAAAAATGTGATATTTCAAGTTTTATTTACATGAGCGATCGCCAAAAGCAAACTGCAACAAACTGAAATTGTGTACGTCGACATGCCCCTCCTATAAATTTAGTGGGGCGTATTTTTAAAGCAGTGTGGTACAGTTTGAGATGGCGAATTCTTTTAAAGAATGTAAACGTTTGTATGTACATATTTTTTTGGTGAGACAATTCATTAAAAAGTAAGAGAATTTGTTGTTTTTTTCAAAGCAATGCTTTAAAGTTTAGTATTTATTTATTTTGGAAAATGTAGCAAATTCAAAGAGAGAGATAGAAGAAGGCATATGTACATAACAGAGCTGTTTAAAATTTTAAAATTAAAAAAATTTTATTAAAGTACAAAAAATCAAACAAATCGGTAAAATTTCAAGAAAATTGTATGCAATAAAAAGTTATCATTCACAGCATTGTATATAACAGTTTATGCAATATCTTGCAAAATAATAAAAATATATAGAAATATGTACTGCCATTGCAGCACAATATACATATATATTTACAATAAGGCAGCATATCTCATGACAAATAAAGTAAAAAAGTTCAATTATTGCGAATCGCAATGCTGTAATGTATGCATTTACAGGACATTGCAATTCAAAAAACTACAACAACTAAATTTGGACACTTGAACACAAAACACGAATTTGTATTTACAACTGCAAGAATACGCACTAAATCAAACAGAATGCACACGATGCTGACAATTCCAAAAGTATAGCTTACCACCCCGATCACTAGCACGACTGTGCCGACCAGCGGCCTGCTCTATAATATCGTTAAGGACCATAACATCTGCAAGAGTATGTATATAACATTATGCTAATAATAATGATAATCCAAATGCACGCACCTTTCATGTCGACCACTGTTTGCGTTTGGACGGGCTCAATAAAAGGATTGTCTTGATGTTTTATCTTTCCAGCTTCATCTGTGCACTCGAGTCCCATTTCCTGCAGACGACAAATTGAGATAAAAGCCCATTTCAGAGGGAAATATTCCAGCAACTTACAAAGTCTCGATGTTGGTCCTTGTGATTGGCATCAGCGTAGTTCGCACCGCTTGCGGCTCCCAGCGACTGATTGCGAGTGTTTCGATTGCGCAGTTTGCTCTCCTTGGTCATCGTGCTGACGCCCATTGTGATCATGCCGCCCAGCAAGTCGCCGTGTGAGGTGTACGAGATGCGTGAATGATGCGAGGTGTACGACGAATGTCTGGAGCCTGTCGAATTAAGAGGACATTTTTAAAAAACCAAAGTTTCTGTAAGAGCACCGCCGCCATAGACGCACCCAAGTTGCCATAGTACACCGGCACAATTATGGCGCCATTCTCCTCGGACATCGGCGTCACAGCGTTCGAGTCATCTGCGTACGGCAAATGCTGCTGTGCATCCTGATATGTGGACAAAACGAGCGGCTTGCGATCACTACCTGGTATGCCGAACCGACCACGCCCATTTCGCAACGTGTACTAGGATTTCAAGATTACGCATTGATTAAAGTTCACGGTCAGTAGCCGTACGCCAACGTAAATATTAGTAATTGGGGCTGGGTGGGTGAGTGGCCATAATATCATGACAATATAGTCAGACAATATAAAATGAAAGTTCAAGTGATTCATGTAGCAAGTGTTCACAAAAAGCAGCTGATCAATGCTAAACAATAAATTTCAATAAAAATATAAAAGTTCAACACAAAGGCACATGAATGAGAGCGATTTTTGATCATTTGGATTTTCACATACGATTGTGTGTTTCAAATTGTTGTATGATTTAAATGTAGCCAGAAAACATAAACACGAACAAATATATATTGTAAGTAGCGGAAATGAGTAGAATGAGTACTGTGCATGACAACATTAGTTAGGCAGTCTATATAGTATGTAGCAGAACAGCTGATATACGAGTATGTATGTATGTACGAGTTAGTTTGTATGTTAGTTACCAAATGCCTAAAACACTAAATACCAGAGTATTCACAAATACGTAATATTATGCTGTAAAATTACGAGTATGAATATGCGCTTGTGATCGTTTGTATGAACTCGTATGGGTAGGTTGACACACTGCGTATGCTGGCTAGCCGCGCTGTAAACCCACCGTTAGGAGTGTGTAATGCGATCGAGTGTGACGTGATTCGACTCATGGTGGCTTACCTTGTGTGAACTACGTGATCCCCTGCGTATATTAAACGGTGAACCAGGTAGGGACAAGGATGTCTAAGTTTTAGTACAAATAAAAAGTATATAGAAGAAGAAAAAGAAAAACAAATCAAATCAAATAAATGTTTCCATACAATTCGGTTTGGTTTGGTTTGGTTTGGTGTTTCTATTTTGCAATCAAGGCGGCTGTTATGGATTTTTGCCCTTGTCTATATACGAGCATGTATGCGTGAATGTATATGTACTAAATGTTTGTTGAAAGTATGGTATATATTGTAGTTGGTGTAAGTTGATCGCTGTACAGAGTAATGTTGACAGTGAAATTACGAGTAGAATATTGATTTGAATTTAACGTGTGTCGAACTCAGAGCGAGAAATACTTTTGCAACGGCATAGCAAATATTACAACTACGGGAGTTATAGGACAAACGCATATTGTTGCTAAAATATCAACCGATAAATTATGAAAACAAAAATAACTATGACGATGCGCACGTAAGCCGATACTTGGCCTATAGCATTGTTGTCTAGTCTATAAAAATCGAAATGGCAATGACCGCTGCAATTTTAACAGAAAAAAGTGTTAATGTGGTTGTCAGAATTGTACAGAATTTGCTTTTGTTGAGGCATGGAATCGTTTACAGTGACGTCTCAAATATATAAAAGGTTTTAGATACTTTCTATGTAATATGTTCTACGAAATGAAAAGTGTAAAATTGTAAGATTGAAGTTGCACAAAAATTTCTACTTGTCTGCACAGTTTAAGAAGATAGAATTTGCAATTAGTTCTGTAATTTTACTGTTACTGTAGGTGGTATAATTATATAAAAGTGTGGATACGATAAAGCCAATGGGAGCTCATGATAAATTGCTTGAGTTTTGCTTTTGGAACCTACCTTGGAAACGATGGAGCAATATTTATTTATCGTTTTCTTCAATCGAGTAAAACGTTAGTTTGGCAAAAGTTATTAAAAAAGTAAGTTTGTAAAAAGTTGGCTAACGCAAATGTGTTTAAAATAAGCGCATTGATATTGCCAATTAAAGAAAAAGAAGGCGATGCAGTACTTTTAATTGCAGAAATAGACCAATAGAGCCGGAAACTAATGAGCTGCAGTGCCACGCTATAGCCATGAACATAAATGATCCCAAATATCAAGATGAGAGGTCGATTTGTAAGGTACACATTTCCCTATACATACATTCTGTTATTCGTTTGTCGATGGAAAATATTATGAAGTTATCTTAAAATGTCAAGCCTTAAAATTAAATTTTCCAATAATCCCCTCCGTGACAAAAACTTTAGGAATTATGTTTATATATCGTAAAAACCTAATGAGAAACCTCCATAACCTCCAGATTGTGTTAAATAATGAATTTTCAATCGAAATAAAAAAATCTAATCTCTAACCTATTCAGCCTGAGAAATTCATCGTTTAGCTTAAAGTTCTAGGTGTCCCAAAAATGCATTTGAAATCAGCCAACAATCTAAATGTATGCTAGATGACCGCAACCATTACAACCAAAAATATGACGATCTCTTATTCGAAGATCCTATAAATATATGATTATGTAAACTTTAAATGGAATTTGAATTTTCTTTTGAATTCTTAAAGTAGCTTTATGTACTTGTTCGCAAAGCAGCAACGACAATTTTAGATTTGGCTAAGATTTCGAAATTTTCCGGTTCTCAAAAAGTTCATGCGCAGGCAAGAAGGATTGGAACAAGTCTAACAGTTAGACACTACAAGCTGGCAAAGCAATAGCATGCGTTGGTAAAAGCAAAAGATAGAACAGTATAAAAATAAATATGCAAAAGACTAACGGCATTCATAACAAAATTACTAACGTGATTAAAATCGGGCATACAGAGATGAGTTTATTTATGTTTGTTTACAAAAAATGCTATCCTTATCCTTAGTGTCTGTTGCATCACTTAAATTTGATTAAAATGTACACTCATATATCGATTGACATATAGTATGTTATATGTAATTTATATGCACATGAAGCCATATAAAAATGTGGTGGAGACAGAATCGAAAAAGAATTTGTTTTAAGTTCTGCGATCGCAAATAGTTTTGAGCCTTCATATTCCAAAGTAAAGGAACTATAGTTTAAAGGAACATTTTAAGTAGTTCTAGAGCGAGTATCGCAATATGCCAGCGAAATTTGAATAAACAAGAGGAATTACTTTGCAATCGATGTCAGCTTCAGATATCAGCTCTGTAACAAAATTAGTGAAATCGGAAAGCAGAATTCAAAAAATTTGAATTAAAATTGCTACTTTGCAATGTTCTGATTCGGCAATCGATACTTTAAAAATACAAGGGAATCGAAATCGATAGTGATAGTGGTAGTTGAAAATATGATGGAACTGGAATTTCCGTTCGATTTAAGTCCTCTTTTTCTTGCTTCCACTAAAAGCTAAGAACGACTAGGTTGCAATGCAAACAAAGAGACGTTGGGGGGTTTTTGTTTTGTTGTAGCTAGGATGTTACAAGAACCAATCACAAACGAAGTATTGTAGGTGCTCACTAGGGGTCAACTCAACAGATCAACTAAATATTGAAGTATCAACGCATATAAAGCAAAAACGTAAATTTCGGGCAGAAGAGTAGAAAGAGAACGACTGAAAAGCACATTAGCCAGCTGTGGTATACTTACCGTGCTTACTTTACGGACTTTTGTAGCGTGTGCTGTGGTAGGTGCGGGTTGTCTTTGTATAACGCTCACCGACTCCGACTCCACTTCGACACTGCGTATCGACATCTTCTCCTTGTTATTGTCATCGTTGCCCTTTTCGCCGCCCACGAAGAGCTCGTAGCTGATGCACGAGTAGGTCGGGCTCTTGGCTAGTTCCGGATGCAACGCAGCCTCGGCTGCTTCCGCCGCATCAGCTGCTGCCTGCGCCGCCGCATTTGCGCGCTCCTCCAGTTTGGCAGCTTTCGCCGCCGCAGCCTCCTCCGCTTCCTACAAATAGTTTTTAATTGAGGGTGGGGTTTTAAACTACGGTGCAGTGGGTGGCGACTTTAAGTGCAGAACTCAAATAAGAAGCTTTCGGAAACAGCCATCATAGTGACGGCGAATAAATAACAATTGGTCATATGTTCGAGTTAGTCATTGTTACTAAAGCGACCGTTAAATTATCTGCGCTATAAAACGTAAATCAAATCGAAATTAATAATGGCAGAAATATTTTCAATTTAATTTTCAATTCGAACAAATTGAAATTGAAAATATTGACATGCGGCCGACTTACTCGTATCGCCTCCTCTTCCGCAGCCTCCTCTTCTTCGGCCTTCTTTTGCAATTCGTCATAAGACATGGCAACAATGGCCAAAATCAAATTCACAAGATAGAATGAACCTAGGAAGATGATGACTATAAAGAACAACATGTGCCAGGGACCAGCCGCTCGCAGGACCAGCTGATACAGATCCTCCCAGAAGTCCTGAGTCATTAGACGAAAGGCCGACAGGAAGGCCCAACCGAAGGAATCGAAGCTGGTGTAACCGTAGTTGGGATTGGGCCCAAAGCCCTGCAGACAAACGTAGTCTTCACCACATTGCCTAGAAACAAAAATAAAACGGTAATAATGTAATTGGCTAAAACTATGCTAATTACCCAGCTCCAGAAATGTTGCCACACAGCGGATACGAGAGGCCATCCTCCGAGGCGAACCAATTCGAGCTGTTGCGATTGTGGTAGTCCCAATTTTCGTCGGTCAGATTTCCCCATGAACCATCCAGCGGAAACTTTTTAATGCACTTTTGTGTTAAAACACCCATGTAAATCTGTAGGCCCATCAGCGCGAACACCGACAGCGAGAACATTGTCAAAATTATCACATCGCGCAGATTTTTAACCGATTCAATGACAGCGCCGACAATAGTTTTAAGACCTGAAATTACCATTAATCGTATGTTAGTAGGTTTCTAGGTTCACATGAAAATGGAGAAGGTCCCACAGATTAGCTGCGTGAGCATGGGTGCTTCACTTACCTGGCACAATGGCTACGGTTTTCAGAGCTCGCAGTACCCTAAACGTTCTCAAGGCTGCGAGATTACCTAAATCTATACCCATGGTCACATAACTATACGTAGCGAGATGGTCGCAAAGGGAGACAGATAAGACGTATTCATTAGTAAAAGAGTGGTATTTGATTCACTCGAAATGTCATTTAACAATGCATTCAAATATGCTTTGATTTGATTTTGATATAAAAACGATATAAACGCAACGAAAGTAATGATATAAAAGAAATATTTGAATTTTAAAACCCTTATGTAACTAGGTCGAGGTCGGATCGGACGGACATTAAGTCAGTTTATACATTTCATTACATTAATGATATTACTTTGCAAATAGAATTTGAATAATGGGAAAAGTCTGCTATTTAAAAAGAAGGAGCCTATTTATTCTGAAGATATTATCCTATTCTTGCTTGTTATAGAAAAATTTCTTCGCCTTCGTTCAAGCTAGCAACAATTTTAGATATTGCCGCAAGTATTTGGAATTTCCGGCAATGTTGTTGTTTTGCATGTATAGTATTTTTAAGAAATATCTCAATTGAATTTTAAAGAGCGCGGTTCCCCCGCAGCATCCCCACAAGAAAATAACTGAATAAAGAAAATTTTGATTTTAAAATATAATATATTCTAGTTTTAGAAATACAAAACCTATATACTTTTGTATATAAATCAAAGCAAAAACTGAATATATAATTTTTTCATAATTATAATCATATAAATTATTAACAATTGTGTATGAAATTTACTCATTTATAGGCAAATTTTACACATTTACTCTTATACAAATGGTTCTAAAACGCAAAATCTACAGTGTTTTTTATTTAAATCAATTTTTAATTAAACTGCACTAATTTTAGTGTATATAAGTATATGGAATGTTAGAAAATATAACTAATAAACAGAATACATAAATTTTAGTAAGAAAAGAGGATTTACATTAATGTGTAGCTGGGAAAATTAACTAAAAATGTATAAAGCAAATGTCGCTACTACAAAAAATATATATACGAGTAAACTATGATTTGGTAACAGACGAAAAAAATATATATTTATTAAACTCACGCTAAAGCTATTACTACGAAGTCCAGCCAATTCCATGCATCTCTAAGATACGTAAACGGGCATAAAATGAAACCTCGTGCCATCACTTTAACAGCTGATTCAAATGTGTAGATTCCGGTGAATATCACCCTAAAAACGAATTATGTAATTGTTTTTTATGCAATAGTAGTACGAACTATCGTTTCATTTAGTATATCTCATCTTAACATTTATACGTATTATTAATACAAGGTACACTTATCAAATAGTTTACGTAGATAATTCATCACGTATATTAAGTATAAAGGGTATAGCTGTTGAAAAACATTTACTGTGCTGACTTCAAGAAGACGCGAATTTGAATATTTTAGGTGTTTTTTAAAAATAATCACAATCTTGACTTTCGACTTGTGTATGTAAAATATTTTCAAGTATTCTCAAAGCATGATATTTTATTGATGTTTGAATATTATCCAAGCGAGTCTACTCTGAACTGAATAAACTGATGAATTGTTTTGAATCGTTGACATTAGTTTTCTCTAGTGTTACCACAATATATAGATCAAAGTTGGAATTGATACACAGAACTCACTGACTGCACATTTTGTTTGGTTTGTAGTACATTAATGGAAGAGCTTATCTACAGGAAAAAATAATATATGTTAAGGTAGTTTATATCAAAAATCCACTAGCTCAATTTTAGCTAGTATACTTCAAAATAGCTACTGATTTCTTCGTCCTTCTAAGAATTTTATTTTCACAGAAAGAAGGTTACTTTATAAAAGCTCTCGATTTGCTGACCGATAGATTGTGTATTGATATATTTTGCAGTTGTGCTATCCAGGAATTTAAGTCAGTGAGTTTGTGATATCAACCCAACGATTTGTTTGTACCACTTTCTAACTTAAGTATGGAGTGTACACCTAATTCTAATAATGCTTGAAATAGCTTTAATTTTTTTATAGCATAAGTATATTATAGCATATGTACACATATTTAGTTCTGCAACGCCATAAGCTTACATCTATATATATTACAATAATCAACATATACAAATACGTAGATATTTCTAATAGATAGTTTCAACATGTGATTCTTGCTGATTACGCATGAACATACTATTAGCACATATCATTAATTCATTTCGAATTGACATTATCTAGCTTTCCTACTTAAGTATATAGAATATATCACCTTGTTGCTCTGATGGATTCAGTATAATAACTGTAACAATTTCGGCATTTTACAAATTACCTTTACGACTGAACTACATTTTTATCTTCTGCGTCATGCTTCACACATTATGGAAGCATGTACACATACACATATATTTCCCAAACATAAGCACAACGAAAGAGAAATAGAGACTCAGCACTTGCGTCGCGCTGAAGTATCTCTTGGATATCTATGTATGATGCTCGAGTGTGTGTGTATGTGTAACCTAGTGGAAAGTTAGCCGAAGAGCAGATGATATGAGTTTTACACACGCATCAAGTCACATATGCGAGGGCCGTATGCCGTAGTCCACCTGAGCGCCTTAATCCTTTCCCCTGAAGGCCATTCCGAATGTGTTCCTAATTGCTATGCTTCGACTCCTTCAGCAACAAGTAAGCATTTTGTATATTTGAATAACGCGCGGCTGTTGAGGGTTGCCTTTTGTTTGCCACTTTCCACTTCTAGTTCAGCAACGACATTTTATGGCACTCCATTCAATTAGGGTATTCAATTCTGATACCAAATCTACGATAACAATTTTGATATCAGCTAAAAAAATGACGTAACTTGCGCTTTTCCGCATTAGCAAATCTAAAACTAAAACTCATCTTCGAACTAGTTCTGAGTAAGCAGGTTACTATCTGAGAGGTAATATGTATATCTGATTATATCTAACTTAGCAGCTACGCCTTGCTACAGAAGTTATAACAGCAATTACAAGTGTGATGGGATCTAAGATGAAATTGTACATGTAAAAGTCGTTGAACATAATATAATATAATGAATAATATTTTATCTAGATATACATAAAGACTACATTTTGTAAAAAACAATTGAACGCGGCACATATTTTTAAATTTTGATTTACAAGAATTTAGATCTAAGCTGAGGATATTACGAGTTAAAAATAATTGAGACAAAATTTAAAAGCTCTAGTTTTACGTGGCAATTTTTATAAATCGTAACCATAATGTGGAAAGGTTCTTACAGTTCTTTTAAAATTTCTCTCCGATTGATTGTCGTAAAATACACCCGCCTTATGCTACAATTGATTCATTTTCTTTGCATTTTTGGCTCCCCTGTAAAATAACCCAATTGTAAGTTAGGACCTTTCTACCTTAAGGAACCGATAAATACCTTATCGACATTTTACAATTGAAATACATGTCTTTAGCTTATCAAAAGCACTAATGTTCTTTTTATAATGGGTTCTGTCAACAATATTGTTGCTACTCTATATAGAAGTATTCAATGCTAGGCACTAGCTAATCAATTTGTTTAATCTGGAAATAATATATATTATGGCACTTATTTGTATGTAGAAGGAAAGTACTTTTCTACAGAACACAAGATATATGTATGTATATGTATATGTAAAATTCTAATCGTCAACGTTATGTATAAACTCCAATATATGTATGTATACTTATATAAATGTTTTGCTAAAATTTCTGTGAACTTACAATAATGGGAATAATTCGATACAACCAAATCTACAAAAAAGATATTGTAAAATTCATAACGGCTCTTGTTCCACATAGGCTACAAAAATTACTCAGTAATCGACTAGCTTTTTAACTAACTGTTACGGGGTTGTTTTGAGTATCGACAAATGACTTGTTAATATGTAACAAACCAATACAGCTTCAATGAACTCGAATTTTATATTACAAATGCTTGCATTGAAATTTACAAAAGCACTGAGAAATGAAGGAGAGATCTGCATTTCTGGGATCGTACCCATTACGAATATTTTTCTATTTAAAACTGTTATAAAGTCTAATGTCATAATTAGTTTGAAATCTATTTTGTTATTTTTTACACGCATTTACATTTTTTATATGCATATGAAAATCAGATAATTGTATTTTTTACCTTCAATCGATTTTTATCGGAAAGGGGATGCATATTTATGTTTGAATATTGTCAAAAATATCCAAATTATCATTGAAGTAAACGTTTCAAAAAAACTTTGGTTTGTTGGTCACATAAAACGAACACTTGCTTATATGTACTATGTTGACATGTATGTAGGTATTTCAAAACTCCTAAATACCATACGTACAATTGTTTAAATTATTCAAATATTTTGTACATACATAAGTGATTAATATTTTGTTATAGCATACATTAAAAACGAATAATTTAGGAATTTGCGAACTTTAAGTGTCCTGTATGAGGAATATTGGCGTTGTACTTACTCAGTGGACTCAACTGTGGGCGTTGTCGGCATTATCATCAAAATACAGTTAACGAGAATTGTCGTAATTATGAATAACGAAAATAAGGGATGCACTAAAATGTAAATGGCTACACGACGAATCGGGTTGAATGGATCGAGCAACCACATTGCTTTTGACGCAGAAAAGCGAAAAATATCTTTTCCCTTACTTACAACTACAAATGTCTGTAAAGATTCAAACAGAATGCACGAGGGTTAGAAGAGAGTGGGAAGTAAAGGAAATGTAATGCTGCTAATTTCTTTAGATTACGAAATCTGTAAAATATTTTTGGCATTCTTATAGGAAGTGCTTCTAACAATTTCCAAATTTTTTTGTTCAAGCCTACCCTACAAATTTCTATATTTTAAACTCGAAAAGACGACCACTTACCAGTATATTACTGTAGAATGGATCGATATCCTCGAGAGGAGTGGAGGCCAGTTCCGCCGGGAAGCTGCCCTGCAATCGAACAGGTATGGGCACGCCCTGTTCAAGTGTAGGATCCGGTTGTGGACCTTCATCCTCGTCCTCGTCATCATATCGGATCTATGTTTCGACGTTTCGCCGTGCACATTGTAGGTGACAAGTGTTTCCGATGAGTGTAGTTGGAAGCGTGGGACACGGAAAAGATAAATTATATGCAAAAGTCAGTAAAAGCAGCAAAATGCTTAGGTACGACTGTAAAACATATTTGATAAAAAAAACAACGGTGTACTTTCAGCTTAAAACTTTTATGCGTGTCCTAATTGGAAGATTGATGCTTTTGTAAATAAATTTTGAATTTGCTTTGAAGAACTTTCGTATAGATTGTATAGCTTTGAAATGCTAACCGATGCCAACGAAAAATAGAAGAGCAGAGTTTTATCATTAAAGGGAAAAAAGCCTTAGCATAAGTATTGGATAAATTCAAGCTATAGTTCGGATTAATTTAAATGAAAAGCTTTTCAAATAAGTAAATTCAGAAAAAGAATGCATCAGCGTGAACATGCTATATGTACATTTGCAACTTTGCGCTGTAGAAATTTAATTACTAAGTACACACATTTCATGCAATTTATCAACTAATTTGATTAATATGGCACAAACAAAAGCGATACTTCTTAATACCAAATTGACGACAGCGTATATTTTTAGCACTCTGCGTACATTACAACAAAGTTGGTGCATTACCGAAGTTCCATTAATTATGCAGCAACTGAACACAACAACGACACGACCAGCTAAATATACCATAAAATATTTTCATATTGATTTGTTATGGTCATATTGTTTGGCAATCAACTGGAAGGATCTAATGGTCTTGTTCTTGCGTTCAAATTTATATTGTATATAATATAGTAAATGCCAGTCAATAGCCATTATAGTGCATGTGCCAGTGTTGTTTGCATACAGTTCGATACCTCGAAGTATCTAGAATACATCCAAACATAGCATAAATCCGATGACGAATCACAGCACAAAGCCATTCTACGGGTATACGACACTTACGACACTTATACTCGACTTTCGAAATGAGAGTTATTAATGTGTAGAGTGCAAGAAATCGATTGCATTGCATGAAATGAGTATGCCGAGCACATAACTTAAATATACTATAGCTAACTACAAAAATATACGCTACAGGACATTCCAAAAATGACGGAGTTCATTTGCGCGTGACCCATGCTTTACGGTACATACACACGCGCATTAACATGTAATTACATTTGCTCGATTTGGGAGTGACTAATAGAAATAATTTGTAACTAAAAATAATAATGCACAAAATTGTCAAATGATCGAGTTGGGTGCACGGCAGTCTCTTGAACGTAAGCGCAATCGCATGAAATTCGGAACGTTTTCATTCCTACACGCACTACAAATCATAACCAGGACGAACCCACTTGCAAATTAGTTACTCACTTACTTTGATCCAAACGCAGAGCCTGCAGAGAACTATATCTATAT
This sequence comes from Neria commutata, assembly GCA_963457695.1. Lineage (NCBI taxonomy): Eukaryota > Metazoa > Arthropoda > Insecta > Diptera > Micropezidae > Neria > Neria commutata. Next base: position 528,031 of record OY735249.1, read on the forward strand.
ATATTACATACATTATTTATTTCAAGTATTTTGCTGGTACAAGTGCAACATCACCCTGCGCTTATGGTTACCAACCAGCCTTGCGTTGCATAGGAACACGAGCAGGGTGCGAATGAGCACGTTCAAAATCATCAGACATCTGCGTAGTATGGTCAAAAGAAAACTGATAACTATCTAACTAGTGCTAGTTTTCAGCGGTTTCAGACTGCTGCCATACCACTTCAAATCGCAACTTCTACGAGCTCTTACAAAAAGTTTGTTTCAATTTAAGAAAAGGTACAATATATTCATTATGAAATGATGAAAACTAACTGTCGTAATTTCGAAGCATTTAAGGCCGATTGCTATTATCTGTATGCGCGTTGTCCTTGCCCCCGAGGAAACGGAAACGATAGGAACACATCAAAGTAAGCACATTTAATCACGACACAAATATGTACCACAACTTTACACACAGATACGGTTACAATAAGAGTATGTTGTTAAGCGTAAAGATATAGAAAACGTGGCTAAGGGATTGGTACAAACATGTGCTAATAGACGGAAGCCAAGCGGGGTCGGAGAAAGTTACAAATTCAAATAAGTATTAAAATATATCATAAAAAAATGAAATGAAAATGTTAATCATTTTAGCTTACGCGCCTAATCTGCAAACGTAGATATGTCTAGCTATAAACAAGATTTTACTGCGGATTATATGTTCAGCAATAATCATGTATCGTGTTTGTACCAAAGAGTTTCTTGCTATATATCTTTTCATTTGGAAGGCATTAAGCATATACAATTCGAAAGCTGTCTGAAGCGCAAATCAATAAAAGTACCAAAAACTATTGGCTTATAAGTATTTTTTTTAGCAAAAATGTGTGAATAAAATAATGCGATTATTAGTTCAACCCAAAATTGAAATCTATAGAATTTAGTATTATACTGCATGAGAAAAATGGCAAAAATCATAATTGGCTTATAGTAAACTGGAAAAAAATCAAGTGCTATTTCGAAAAAATCTTACTTCTTTTTGCTTTTTCTTGCGACCATATTGCGGCTGAAAGAAGATTTTTTGCATTTTTCATTGATAAAAGATTTCATCAAAACAATTTGCATGTTTCGATTGATTGAGAACAATTCGACGACGAATTGAGCACGCCAAGTGATGAGGCGATATCATAGATATTGCATATTTGGGCACGTTACAAAGTAATAAAGAAATATACATATTTGTCGGTTTAGGAAAAAAGAGAGAAGAAGAGAGAAAGAGAAAAATAAAATGTTAACAAAAAGGTACTCTGAAATCCGTTCACCAGTCTAGAATTTTATTTGGATTGCTTTGTTTAACTTCTCTGAAATGGAAATGGACTAGCACAATTGTCACAATTTCAACGAGTACATTCAAACTATGTATACGACTATATATATATATATATATGTATCTATTAAAATATTTATGTTGGTGAACATGTTCATGACTTTGAAATGAGCTGGAAGACGCATACATACACTATATATATACACAGAATGCATATCGTGAGAATGCTTTCCAATGGATTTAAAATCGTGAAGTCTTTCTTAGAGGAACCATTTTCAATTGGAATCTATATTTAATATATACAATACAAATATTATATTTGGTACATGATCATTTCTCAAAATTTGTGATGCGGATGGAGTACGAGTACGTGGCCCTAAATGTAACTTGGGAACTTATTTAAAACATAAACCTGACACAAAAAATCTTTAAAGAAGTGAACTAATTTTTGGCCGCAATTTGAAACTATAAAGTTTTGTGTTCAACAAATATGTTCGAAAAATTTAATAAAGCCAATAGTCGAATATGTAAACAACAAATAACATAGATTTTCGATAATATGGTAAGCAATTCAGTATTACCAAAAATAAAGTATTTAGAACATTGAAGACATTATAATTTCTGAGTCAAATGAAAACTAATATCAACATCAGATACACTTATATTGTACATTTCTGAACTATCAACAATATTAAATATTTACAGGTATAAAATTAGAATGAACTGAAACTGAAATGTCAAGAGGTCAAATGTACACCAGTAGAGATACGGCATTACTACTTAATTATGTATAGGAAAATCGAGTTTTTCTAAATGTACACGTACTTTAGCAAAAGGTTTTCAATACATTTTCGAAAGGGTACACCAATTACAAACTGATCTGCAAATCGAAAAATTACTTTTCACAGCACTAAAAGTTACAACAAATATTGGAAATTACAGAGTTAGTGCAATTGTTACGGAAAGTTAGTACAGTCTCAAAGTATTTATAGAAAATTCAAACTACGTGAGTGAGGGGAAATTAATACGAAGCGAACAAGTTAAATAACTTTTACACAAAGTAATAGAGATGAAAACCCTAATATCACGATTTTAACCGACTAAACTAAGGCTGTGTAACTGATATGGATACAAATGTGTGACATAACAACTTCGGTAATAATCGAAGCAACTTTTAGGAGCAGCTGCTATAAATCTATCGAGTGGGGAATTAGACTGCACAAAGACTTCTGCAGGAAAATTTATGGAAAATGAAAACAGTGACAAGTGAAAACTACATGGAGTACGAATAGTAGTGATTATGACAGGACTTGTTGAAGAGGGGTTTAAACCAGCACTACTAAGTGTAAGGCAAAGTCACTCGGACCATGAGCAAACTGGCATTTATAATGTCTCGTAAGCTGCAGGAACGGTGTAAAGATCTAGGTGTAACTCATGCTTTATTCGAGGACATGGTTCATTTGACCACACTCTAGCATATACAGCAATGTACATTGAGCCCTAGTTTATGGGTACACGAGACTGGGGCTCTTGGAATAAATACATACGATTTACACAAAGATTACAACAACGATGTTAATAATATTTACCACCTCTCCCTCGGCTCTCTTTCTTTCCAGTTCCTTTTGCTTTTCATGTTCTGCGGCAATACGTTGTTCTATTTGCACCAATGATTCACGGGTGAAGGGACGGAACAAACTGCGTTCTTCCTCAGATATCGAGTCGGAATCTTCTGTCATTGTCTATGCGGCCAAATGATGAGAGCCTCAGATTTCCAAGGCCTAAAATTAGAGATGTCAGTAAGGAGCAGGGCAAGTGAGAGTCACGGCAATTGGACCCACATGAGGCACATGGATGTCGCATGCGATGTTCGAGGTTATCACTATATCCGAGGCGCCATCTTCAAGTAGAGCGCCTGCGTCACGTCTAAAATATAAATGCGAAATTTGATTTTAATGTCGAAATTTTTCGAACCTTTGTGATTTAAAAGCTCGATTTTCAGTATTAAAAAGAGGTTATGCTATTTGACAAATTCAAATGTCTAGCTAATTTTTAATTAAAAGTTAATCGCATTTCAGTTCATAAATTATTGAATAAAAATTCCGATCGAATAACAGTCAAAATGAGCTGTTCAAGGACTAAACCAGCAACCTTTTCTGAGAGTGGTCGTAGTTGAACGCATGGCCTCCCATTCACAGAGTGTTCATATTTTATTTGTTGAACAAGATAAATTTATGTGTATTATTTATTACATATGTATCTGTCTTCAAAAATGATGAAAGGGCTGCATTGATTTTTCTGTAAGGCCGCTTCCTATCGTTTGGAAGACCCGCTTCCTTAAAGTTTCTTCATTACGACTCTTGGGAATGATTGCATACGAGCTCATAAATCGACTAAATAAGTGCAAAGAATATTGGTTTTTGAACAAATGTTATAACTCACCTTAAATCGATGCTTATCGATCCTTGAGATTACGTACAAATGTGTTGATTACGTTAAGATAGTATCCAGTGCGTATGCGAAGAATAATATATGTGTTTTCCCTTATTTTGTTTTTGTTATCACTATTAAGCAAGCTAAACTATTTTTTGTTTGGTTTAATTAACACTTTTTACACTAAGTGAAGACGAATTTTAGCTCAACTGCGTTGCATTGATGCATCCTTATGAGTTAGTCAGAAGATGTAATATGAAATTATGCATGATGAGTTGCGTTTAAAGGATTTAAAGATATAATAAGCGGCGTTTATACGTGGCACAACGTATTATATATGGATATATATTGTACAAATGCATGTGTAAGGCGTGGTTGTGTTTCGGGGCACACACTTTCCTGTCACTTTTCAACTAGAACTTTTGAAGGTAATTTATATAGAATAATTTTCAACATTTACGAAAACGCACACACTGTCATTGTCAGTTTTCCATACCAATGTCAATTAAATGTCCAAACATCGACTTGAACATAAGCACATGCCAGAAAATTCATTCGCTGCCTTGTCTTATTGACACCAAAATGAAATAAAAATAAAAAAAACTGCTAAGGAGTCCTCCCACCTTCTTTCTGCGGCCACTTTAAATAACCTGTCACAATGCAACCCTCACTGCATTACAATACAATACAATACAATGCACTATATATATTTATATACACATTGCGATACGCACATTCCTATGTCATCGGGCCGAGTGCGCAAGGAAAACGAAATGAGACACAGAACAGCGAGCCACCCCGAAGGCGCAGCGAACAGCAACACATGATTCCGAGCCCCATTCATGCTCTGACGGCGATGTTTTCCTTTTACATAGCATTCAATTTCGCCGCATTTCCCACTCTCGCACATTCTCAAATACTCCTTCGTTCGGTTTTCTTCGCACTCGCACATTTTCACGCTCTCAATTTTGATTTCCTTCGCTCTCTGCGCTGACACAATAATTCAAAGGGGTTCGGATTGTCTCCGCCCGTTAACACAAATATTGTTGAGGAGTACGTATTTCTTGAGCTGTGCTATTTTGGGATAGCAAAAGTCCTTTGAAGTGGGCTCAAATTTCAACTTTGATTGCGCCTCATTTGAAATGCATGACTAGTTAGTTATACACATACATACGTAGTATTTATTACACACATGCACACACGCAGAGCCTCTTACGAAAAGACGTTCTTTGATTTTTCTATCTTAAGGATAAAATTACAATGACTCGATTATGGAACGACTGCACTCAAGCTATAGAAAATTCTTGCATATGAATCACTGCCAAGTTCTACGAGTATTTTCATAGAAAACTATGTCAATTTAAGCCAAAGTATGAATTGTGATTAATATGACTCTCGCCAGAATAGGGCGGTCACTAGCAATTTTGTTATAAAATGTGCGATTAGTATTGTTTTTAGATTTTCCTCAGATAAATAAGAAAAAAGCTTTTCGTAAGGTGCGTCAGTATGCATGAGACGTAAAATATTCCTTTATCGAAGTTTTTATTTAGTGTAAATCGAATTGACTACACTTTTCGCTAGTTCGAAGTTCTTTCCGGTCACTAGACATTTCCTAAAAGTAACTTTCACTGTATGTACATATGTATATAAGAGGACGTACATAGGCACATTATGTATACGTTTGACATAGCCTCCTTGCAGTCATCAGTCCAACGTGCATACAAACACGTACCTATCACATACGCGTCCATTGGCGTGCAAGGACACTTTGAACTTAAACCAAAAGTAGATACGAACAGTGACGGCCATGAGCTAACTTCGTTTTAACTGGCAATTGCTCATGTTTATTTAAAAAAGGATAAAAAAAAGGAAAAAAGAAGAATGTGCCGAGTAATCGACATGTCTACTCGTACTATATTAAAATATGTAGTTACTCCCTGGAGCGGGAAGTGGGTGCGCTAATGACGAGGCAGGAATGGAATAGGGGCGGTTAAGTGGAGCAGCAAATGAAAAGGCCCTGCGAGTGCTCCCAACGCTGTCACGAATTTACATAACGGAAAAATGAATGACATGTATGCAGCAGGCCTGCATGACAGCCGTTTCTGTTCCTGCTCCGCATTCGTGCTGTTTTCTCTTTTTTAACGTTTGCGTGTCTAACTAACGTATAGCGTGTAGGCACTTTTCCATAATTTCAATTTTATTGAATTTTCGCTGCAAAATGGCTTACTTGCAATTCGAATTTGCCTTTTCGGTTTTCTATCGGAATTCTATATTTTTTTAAATTAAAGTTAGTCTAAGTTTAAAAAAGTGACGTGAGATGTGACGAAAAGTTGCACAATGACTAGTGTTGCCATACTCAAAACATTAACTCTTTTCGTGTAGGCTATTTTTCTTGAAAAATCTGTTTTTTAAAGCCAATATGAATGACAAAATAAGCCAAATAAAGTATTTATTCCCGAAAAAAACTTTAAATTGAACTTAAAAATGTCAGATTAGCAGCTTTGGCCAGCAAAGGCCAAATTCCGATGCAAGATTGGCCGTTGGGCGAAGTCCTTTCGGTTTTTCTACTCGTGTTTTTCACTGTGTTTCGTGCACTGCGGACTTATCATCGTTCACAACGAAGACAAAGGAACGAGGACGAATTGCTACTATACACATTCGCATTCGTTCCCCCAGTCAACTCATGGCACTACAAATAAAGGCGATACGTCCTGCGAGAAACACTCGCCCGTCCCGTCCACCTCTGCCTGAGCCCACTCGCACTCTCATGCCAGATACACATAAGCAAAGAAAAATCGAAAGTTCAACTTTTTTCTTTTTTCACATCGAACTTGGGGCCATTCGAAAATTTTGAACAGCTGAAAAAAGGCTTTTTTTGCAATTAAGCACACGAAATTTCAACGAACTTGCACAAATATCGCGACAATTACGTATATACCTCGCACAATATCGCGAAAAGCGCACATAACTTGTGGAAAATCACAATTTAAAACTTTTGTGAAAATTCCTTATAGTATTTACATATGTATTTTCTCAGGATGAGGGGAGGTGTAGCACAAGTTCTTTGAGTCAAGCGCTGCTTTTTACCCGAAATCCGTTCGTCTCTGTGGTTCGCTTAAACTGTCGTCCACAACGCAATGTGCACCTCGAACAGAGTCCATGTTTCGTTCAGTTTCACACGAAGCACACAAGCAACGAGCTGCTTCAAATTACCGTTGCTGCCACCGACGAAAGCCAATGGCGCCGAGAGTGTGTTTCCGCCTCGCACAATGCCTGAAGAAGCAGACTAATGCCGTTAAAAGTTCGTTGAGTTTCGTTCAATGCTTATATTGGATAAGTGAGGCAAACGTCAGACGTGACTCATTTCATTGGTAAAAAGTTAGAAGGAAAGAAAAAATGCACAAAACAATCAAGCAATAGGGCAGGAGACTCCAGAGCTAGAATGGATGCAGTTGTAGGCAAACAAAGTTATCTAAATTGGTAACCTTTTGTGGGCATTCTTAGGCATAGCGAGGCAGTCATGGACATTGCTCAAAAGAGCAATGCCAAGAGACACGTGCAAATTGAAAGTAAATATTCAAATATCAGCCAACTGAACAACTGAACAGCAGTTCATAGAGCGAGGAGCGCCAACAATATAGCCCAACTATTTCATAAGAAAAAGCAGCAAACTGACATCAAAGTCAGCCAAGTTTACTTTAAATTAAATTTACTATAATATTATAAGGCGAAAATATCCGTGCTCGAGCATAGGCAAGATAGAAAATCCTCCATTAAGAAAGTCATGTAATTTCTTCATACGGATAAAAAATTTAATATTTAGGCATTGGGAAACTATAAATTGATACAACTTTCGTGACTGTCCTCAGAATAGCGCTGTTTAATAAAATAGTTTCTATGGCAGAAAAACTTTTAGTTTTCCAATATTTTTAGTGAAATTTTACAACTAAACTTTTATTTAAAATTTTAAAATACGATTTCTCTTGGCAAATAAATAGATTTGGTTTTCTTTGTATGCTTTTACGCAAGGCGCGTCATTAAGTGCGTATGATAGTATGTATGTATGGATGTATGTATGTATGCGTGTTACTTTATAACGTCACACATCATATGACTGCTTTTAACGTAAAACTTGAAATTTTGAGCAGTATCCAATGATGCCAGCCAAAAGGAGCCAAGAACCATCGCATACGCTGGTTTGCGTATATTTGAAGTAGTTCCAATATACTAATGGGCACAAAAGGATTCAAAAAAGAAGAAGAAAATGGCCTGCGGCAGTAGCCAACTTGCCACGAAACTCGAACACATAAAGCACTTTTTTAAATAAATTTTAATGCACAAATTATTTATGTGCCTGTGTGTATGTGTGTGTGTGTGCAACTGAGCCACTTGGAAGTGCCTGCCACCTAATTGTCCTTTGCCTGAAATCGTTCAATAGTGCACGAGCACTTGTGACGTTATTTGTTGTTTCCTTTGTTCGTTTGGTTGCGATAGTACCGACCCAGCGAAATGACATACAGCAGTGCCACTTATACTCACACATATGTACTTGCACTATGTACAAATGAATGATGTGTGTGTGTGCCGTGACTGCGACAACGTGTAGTGAAATAAAACAGCCTTTGGCTACCGAAATTAGTTTAATAGGTAATGCACCAATTGTGAGGTTACGGAAAAAGCCAATACACGCTATTTGAACGGGCCATCGAAAGCAAAGCAACATGCAAGTTGGAGTTGCTCGTTGGCAATTGAAGCGTGGAGTAGAGGGACGGACTACCCTCTCCAACAGAAACGTAAGTAACGTAAGCGTATTTGCCCGCTGCGGCCGCGGCATGCTGACATCATACTAAAGGCAAGGCCAAGTGCAAGTGCGGTAGGGCGGTTTACTGCTAGGGAGCCAGTCAGCCAGTCACTTATCCAGACGTTTGCTCTCTCTCTCTGCACAGTGTTTCGTTCTTTTTGTGCCGAATTTCAAATATTTCAAGCTCGCCTCGACTTGTTCCAAAGGTGTAGCATGCAGCGAATTCGATGTTCTGCTCGATTCAGCCCCAATGCGAAATGTTAAGCTAACCCTTAACAGCGACCCCCACATTTTCCTGTTGGTGTTTCCACGGGCACGCCTTTTGTAGCTTTTTTTGGGTATATTTTTTCACTTCAGAAAACTTTCGAGAAATTTTCACCATTTGTAAAATTTGCAATAACCGTAAATTTGTAAATTTGATTGAAAACGCCTAAATTCCATTAAAATCCACTCAATTCTAATTTTATAATTTTATTCTATACTAATAATTATTAAATTTAAAAAAAAATGTACAAAGTTTTCCTTCCACCCTTTCAAAATTAAAAACTCTAATATTTTAGAACATTTTCAAACAATCTTCGAGAACTTATGGTGTGTCAATGGTGTATCAATTAATATTGTGCAATTCTTAAACCGTCTAGAAAGCCCATTCTTAGAATAATAGCATGTCTGTCAAATAATAACCTCGAAATCTTTAATCGTCGATCGCCGGTCTTCAAATAAATTCATTATATTTTCCTTGCCCGTCTGGTCCGTTACTACGTAATGCAAGTGAAATGACGTAACGAAAAACGCGAAAAATCACAAAATTATAACGGAAAAATTTTTGCATGTAAAATTGGCATGCCAATCCGGAATCGCATTTCGCCACGAAAACGTAACGGGCGGGATAAATTTATCGTCCGGTTTTGCGTCCAAAATGCCTGGAAATGGTATGCAAATTGCCCGGAATGCGTTTCGCTGCATTCCTTAACCCTTTGGCGTCGCGTAGAGAAGAAAAATACAGAATTTTCAAGGATTTGCGGCAAAAATTGCAATTTTTCGTTTTCCGCTCCTTGAGTGCAAAGGGTTGGGGGCTGTGCTGTGTTCTAAAGCAAAGAGTTAGAGGCTGTGCTGTGTACCCATGGAAAAGGTAAAAAGTACTAAGTACTAGGAATTCGTATTTCTGTGCGTACAGTACAGCGATGCGAGCGCCATCTTCTGGTCTGCTCAACAATATTTAGCGAAGAAAATTTAGTTACCAACCATGCAGTTACCTTCAAACTATTTCGGTCCCCAGTTTCCATTGCGCCATTTAGAAGAAGAAGCGCTAGGAAAAATATTTACATTGCTCTAGGTAAAATATTTACATTTGCCGAAAGTGACATTTATAACCATGAAACACCCACCCACCCCAACAGTATGACATAACCCCACTTTCTCAGCTGTTCTGCGGAAACTTTGACATTTTAATAGCAAAAGTGTTCCGATAATTGAATAACGATAATTATATTTCTAATTTTGATCATTTGTGAATCTTTAAAATTGGGTTTCTTTTTTAAAATAATTGAAATAATTGTTCCGCACATTGTGCACATTGTTCCGCCGAATATTTCCATTTATTATTATTATTATTTATTAAATAAATAATTTTCTTCAAACAAAACTACCTTTATTTCTCATTTGTGCTGAGAAATTGAAAGTAGGAAATTCAACAAAAGTTCGAATTTCTGTGCGTACAGTACTTAGCAAAACACCTATTGTTTCGCTTTTGAAGTATTGATACATTCTTTCCGCTAGAAATTTAGGGAAAACATCAAAGGAAAGGAAGAATAGTTCAAGTTTTCTTACAGTTCTTGTTGAACTGTAAATTGGTGCTGAATTGCTGAATAAGAACATGGAAGCAGAAAACAGCATTTTAGCGATTGAAATTGACGCGCCTTTGTGGTGCCGATGCACGACCGTTGTTTCGTTGTTTCGGTGATATTGAAGGCCAAGGTTCAATCCCAGCCAATCAATCGTAGCAATTTTAAAAAAGAAGATGTTTACTTTGAAAAATTTAAATCCCTCTTTCCTTCGCCACGCGTCATTTGCTTTTACCTTGCATCTCTAGACGTGCCGTGGAAAGTTGCCAGGGAGAGTAACTATTTCTCTGAAGGGAGCTGAGTCGTCTTTGCCTTGGACGCTTAGTGCCAATATGACGAGATACATTATTTCTTTATTTTTGCTGCTAATGGGGGAGGAAGTGTGTGTGATGGTGGGCAGACACGGCAGCGTCTTAGAAGATTTGACTACAGCTGCAATTTTTTAATAATAAAAGATTAGTATGCTGATAAAGAAAAGACTACGAGAAATCTGGGCAAATCGGTGCCTCTCGATAGGATTTGGGACGCGTCGAGAGACTGCTGAAATTCAATATAGATTGAAATAATACTTATAGAATTTTATGCAAGTATTAAGTTGGGTGGAGGACCTTCCTGTTGCAGAGGCACACCCGAAATAAATCAAGCTGTATTGGTCAGTTCTAAAACAACAATAGTTGCGATTCGACATAGATTTTTTTGAATTTTATAAAATTTTTTGCAAGTATTTCAACTTCAACGAATTTACCGTCGGGGTGAACCTCAAGCTAAAATTACGAATTATTTTTAAATCAAAATTCATTGCATAGAAACTGTGATGAAAAATCGATGAGACAATTGCCAATGAAAAAATTGCTCTCCTCCAACACCTGCTGCTGCATTCCCCGCTGCTCCCCTATACTCTTTTGCCATTATTGAGTGAGAATCATAATGCCTGCCATTTTTTTTCGACTCTAATACTATTGGCAATCTGTATAAAGAATCTGTTTAAAATATTAAGTGGCTTTATTTTGACTGCCGTCGAAGTGCGCCACTGCCATGTACTGAGCTTTCGAGCTGCATATTACCAATATCGCACAAGCAATCGTTATTCAAAATAGTCAAATGAAATTTTGTAATAACTTAAAATATACTGTGAATAATGAGAAAATCATGAAGTCAAGTAAAATATTAAGAATGAATAATTTTGCATCAATAAATTATAAGCTTACTCATTCGCACAGTTGTCATATTCAACAGTTTTGTAAGGAGTACAATCGTTTTACAAATGCGTCTACACACACACACACACACACACACACATTTATTTGCATACTATGTAGCTATGTAAGAATGTATGCGTTAGGCGCACACTTTTCAACGTGCATAAATCACTTACAGGGTTATAGGGTATTAATCTATCGATGATAGTTAAAGGCGACGCTAGTGCTTCTAAGTGCGCTACACCAGGCGAGTGCACATACGGCTTGGGTCATATTCTAGGGTCAGGTATAGAAAACCATATGGTTTTTCTTATTGATAGGTAGGAGAAAGACCTCAACGGATGCTGTAGTTCGGATTCTAAATGCCGAATTTTAACTTAATAAAGCCATTGCCTGCTTGAAGATTTCAAAAACAAACTATGTACTTTAGTTTTGGATGGCTTTTCGTCTCCATTAAAGGATTTCTCATCGGGTTAATGAGTTAACATATAAATAGAGATATTATAAATGGAGGTTATATGGATATTATATATATCGGCCGCCGAGTACATATGTACTCCAATCGCCACTTCTTCGCCATGCCATGTACTGTTAAGCATCTGGCAAAGAATATACATACATATTTAGTCAAAGTTGTTTTAGCCTTTTAGTTCCGATGCTTCCTTTTACGGATTCGTATGCGAACATATCTAACAACCATAATATTTATATACGAATTTTGTTGTTAGCTAGTACATAGGCGAGTAAGGACCAGATTTCGTTAACTAGGTAGTATACATATGTACTTAGATATGTATATGTATCCATAGAAATTATTTCGATCCATCAGGTCTCTAAATAAGTGAAGAATAGGGCTTTCAGGCCGCGGTGACTAGCAGCCCGAGTCCCTACTCCAAGCACAATAAAAATTTTTACGAAATGTAGCGCTGTCATGGCATCCGACACGACCGACGCTATTTCGTGGCTTGTCTTCGTTTAAGCTCTTGTTGTTTATCAGCTTCACAGCTTCGCCATTTCAGCGACGCGCTCAAAACTTAATTAAGTTTACTTTTGTTATAAGCTCGAGCCGCTGCGTGTATGTGTGTGTGTGTGTGTTTTTGTGTGCCTCTGTATGCGCGCTCGGTTCTTACGTGGGCGGCTCAGGCAATAGAAATGTTAATTTTTTCATGAACTTTTTTACATTCGGTTTCATTAACTTTCTTGGTTTTTATTTTTACGAGTTATACGATATTCTTGTTTTACGATCTTGCATTCGCAGCACGAGGTTCGCTGCCGGCTGCCGCGACTGCATCTGCGCCGCGCTTAATCATTTTCTATTTTTGGCCCATTAGCTAGCTTAATTCTCTAATAGCTGCACTTACACTCCCCTGCACACACACACACACACACACACACACATATGCAAACACGCGCTCGTAAACTAATTTTTAATTGCAAGTGCATTTTTACAAAACTCTCAGGAAACGGCACACGTTTTATGGCCAAAATGCAATTACAATAATAAACAGCTCGAAAAAACTGAGCTCTCTATAAAAAGTTATATATGTACATAATGCACTTTGTCCTTCCAACAAAAAACATCAATTTTGCATGTGCATGCGAATGTGTGTGTGTGTGTGTGTGTGTGCTTGTGTTGCAGTGTAAACCTGTTCAATGTTTATGAAGTAAAATAAATTCGTAACCTCCGAGTTCTCAGCTCAGCCAGGCTTGGCGGCTGCGCCGCTGGGTTGGGCAGCACAATCGCAATCGCAATATGAACATTAAGAGATGAAAAATTGTTGAAAATTAAATTTGAATTCTTCAAAGCGTTTTCAAGATCGGCGAGATTAGCATTTTCACAAGCTAGCATCGATGCAAGTGCTCGCTCGCCCCGCTGCCCCCTCCAATACAATTTAGTCTCACATACACAACAACAATTGAAGTCTGCAATTTATCTGTCGCACACGTTTTCTTTCTCAAGCGCACAGTTTAAGGTCATTTAATTAATTTGCCGTCAATTGACATTTGATGTACACACGTCCTAATGGTGCTGCCATTCACTTGGTTTCTTTTGTGTGCAATTTTTAGCACGACGATTGGAAGCTACGCTTTTTCCTAAATATGTGCCATAAAATGCAGTGGAATTTTTGCTTAAAAACTGAAGAGCATTTCTTAAAAAATACTTCAATACTTTACCAAACTTTGCTTCTATTTATTTACCTAATTCTTTTAAAGTTGAACACATGCTATTTTGGAATGTTCTCATGAAAATGTTTCCAGCTTGATTTATTCTTATTATTCTCATTGTCTAGACAATTTCAATTTTATACAAAAATTGCTACAATAAAAGATAAATATTTACAGCAGCAATTTTTCTCTACATTTACGTGCGATTCTCGAAAATTTTATTATTTTACTGTGGGACATTTTCAGCCAATAAAAAAATGTTCACGCTGACTAAGCGTAGAGTTACATCGATAAATATTTTGTTCACAAAAAAGTGCAAGAAACATTTCATTCAGGCGAATACAGAATCAGTTTCAATTATATTATACATATTTAGTTCAGCGTTTGGCAGAAAGGAAACATACTTCCGTTCCAAAAATAAACATATTTATATGTAGATATAAATAAACCGTGGCGCTTGATGCAGGTACCAGGTACTCGATGCGAGTATATGGAACTTGAGAAAGGGCTCCCGAATAGTTCAAGCATGATTTTTATAATTTTCCTGAATTAAATGTTTGAATATTTGAGTTTTGGGGAGAAGCTCTATACCAGGTCGTAACCAGGTTTCTACGGACAAATTAAGAAGAAGGAAAGGAAGAAGAAGAAGAATAAGAAGAAATTCGAATTGTAGTGGCTTCAATGAAGATAATTCCAATTATTGAGATCGATTAAACCGATCAACGAAGTAGTCAATGATATAACTTCGAGATGGACTAGCTTCTTATTAGTTGCAACAACTACACGTTTTCAATTTCTGGTTAAAAAGCCTGCTAGAACTGTCCTTGCCTTTTCGAGAACACTTCAAGTTATCAGATACGAATCTTGTCAGTAGAAATTCCAAGGTTTTCATGCGTCAGCGGAGCACATACCAAGCGCTTATCAAAAAAAATGTTCCCATTGAGTGAATCCAAACAGTGATGCCCTTACAAACGTACAAACCGCTGAGGCATTTTATATAAACAAAAATTTAACTTATTTGCTATAAAATGGAGCCCAAGGGAGGGGGAGGAGGTGGGGGAAGATTCAATAATCATAACATCATTTTAATAATCCCTCCGAAACGAACAAATTGTATTCTAGCTCGTCATTATGCGATGAAAAGTTGTTGAGATATTTCAATTATAATTTCCTGAAAATTCGCAGCAAAATTAGAGCCGATCTTTTGGAAAATTTTTCCATACTAGAAAATTTTTGACTCTTCTTCTCTGAAGTCAGGTGAGAATGATATGTGCACACTTACAGTTTAGACATATTTTCTGGAATTTGTTCATGCTTGTCAATTGGTATTTTTTATTGTTTTAGTGTATTATCTTCGTGTTTGAAATTTGTTTGTTAAGAACAAAAGAAACTATGATCATACGCAGCATAAAATTATAAATAGCCGAAAAAATATAATTAAATTTTCAGCAAAATTTTTCAGATTCTACAACAACCACATTGTTAGGCAGCGTATTCTCTTGTGCTGTACATTTCGGAGGCATGGAAAGAATGAGCAAATTAATTAATCAAAACCATATGGGCCCAATTTGTATGTACATTGTTGAATTTGCTGTCATTTATACTCGCTGCCAGCCGCGGCGGCTTAGGGGTGAACTGCGGGTCTCGTTTCCAAACGCAAACAGTGTAGACGGCACTCCCGCACTTCCGACCATTGTTACTTTGCTACTACGACTTAGCCGTGTTTCGCTGTTAGCATGGCACAAAATAGGAGTTGTATATTATGACGATTTATATTGTGTTATTTATTCGCTGAAAATAAGACACATATATATTATTCTATAATAACAAACAGTTAACATTGTTAGTCGTTTTCCTTTTTTCAGCAAATCTACAATTTCAGGCAGGCACATTTTTCATATTAGCCCGCGGAGCACGTACAAATCGTCTGACTCCCGGTAATCCAATTAGGTTTTTGCACTACTCGTATGCACAAAATTTCTACATTCTAAATTTAAAGCTGATAATTCGAATAATTCCTTTATGTTGTCGCTGGCATACCAATGTGTAGAATCGAGCCATATCACAAAACCGCATTTTCGTTAAATTTTTTACGATTGATGCGCTTTGAACACGTACCTGATTTTTTAAATTTTATTTAAGACATATAATGTGGGCATATAAGAATTATTACATCTTTTAAGAGCCTAAAAAGAAAAAGAGAAAAGAGATTTCGTACCGACATTTTGCTGATTTTTTAAAAAACTACTTAATTTGGTTTAATAAAATTTAAATGTCTTTCTTTCTCTAAAATTGTTGCCTAAAGTTGAACTGTATTTACAATTTTCATCGTGAAAAATAACTTCATGTCATTATTTCACACGGAAACAGCGATTTTTTTTTAATTATATGCAGTGAGAATGTTCACAATTGTTTGACAAATATCGAATTTTGTATGGAAATTTGATTGCAAGTCGGGAGGGCACACATCAGACAAACTTTTCATGAATTTGCATGTGAATAATTCTCAGGTTTGCAAAACCAAATTTGCATTATACTAAGAACTCATTAGTATAAGAAGTCAGAACTCATATTTCTCAAAATATGATTGTAAGCCTGAGCATCAGGCTAAAAAAAAACGTGAGCCTCAAGAAAAAGTAAGCAGCATTGAAAAAGAGACTTTATATATCAGCCATAAATTAAATTTCTGCTTACCAAATAGCAATATATTTTATTTCTAGTGCAATGGCCAACATAAAAAATTAAAGGTGAAATAAAAGATTCTTCCCCACTTTCCAAAGAAATCAAATTAATATTAAAATTCTACAAACGAAAAATTTTAGAATATATTATCATTTAAGGTTAGGTATTGCCTAGGCATGAGACACTCAGGCCCAATAGCCGCTTCGCCGAATGAATGAGCAGCAATTCATAAGGTTAGAGCTGTCCGGTGATTCCTTCAGCTCACTAACTCTCAGAATAGATTTGTTCATGTGTTGAAGCATGTACGCACAGGGCCTTCGATTCGCTATATAAAACTAAAATTTTTTCTAAATTGTTCCGAGACAAATTTGCTCTTTTATATAAAAATCGTCATCTTTTGCTTATTTCTGACTTATGTAAAAAGAGCGTCAGAGTGAAGAAGTCGTAAAGCTACTCAAAGTGTATTGTGCTACTTTTCTACAAGGTACCCCTATTGGCTCTGCCAATTTATATGCAGCTCCATATCCTTTAATTTCCAATCATTATCCCCTATTTGTTAGCGTTATAGCTCTTTAAGTCGCATGCAAATACATTTTAGGGTATAATCACGCCGTGAGCGCTCGCCATAAAGTCGTCATGACCGACCATCCCGTACCTGTTTTGTTATTGCTATTATTCGTAATTTGGTTGCTTTGTGACCTTGAAACGCGCTTAAATAAATACGATGTTCGTGTTGTATTTTGGTCCGGGCTGAAATTAAAATTAATTCGCATTTGAAGAAAAGAATACTAAGCTGTGCTAAGTGCACGAACTGCTAAATTAGAAGCCCGGCGGTGTTGTTGGATATATTCTAGACTTCACACTGATAACATCAGCTATAATTTATTTCGTATAAATATGCGCTGCGTTGACAGCGATTGTAGAAGCGCGACGGCGGCCTGACATTTGGGTTCGCGGCGAAGTTGGGCTGCCTGTCAACGCAGGAATTTCATATGAGTACCTGCCTGAAAACTTTTCCGATCGCGCTCCCGCTGAATGACTAGGCACCAAATATAACCATTACATATTGTTAATAGTATTTATCAAATCGGCCGCTCGCTCGCTCGGCTGTGCCAAAATCGCGCTTGCAGATAAAGCCAAAAGCTGTTGCATGCAATTCACGCAAGCACTTGCCAATTATTTATAACATGTCCGAGCATAAACGATTCGAGAGAATTTTCCTTAAAGTGTGCCAACCAAAACCAACACATCGGCGAAGCACTCTACCATTATGAGTCCGAATAAATTTTCTATGGCATACAAAGTTGAGCATTTTTTTATTTGGGCGCCTTTACAGCGCACGATGGCCTTCAACTGCTCGTATGCTCGAATGGCGTATAGCGTAAGCGGATACACTTGTATGCGTGTGAGTGTGCGAGTGTTTGTGCAGAGTGCAGAGCGGGCGAGCACTCGGGCGCCAAAGTGGGGCGCAGTTAATGGGACTTCGCTGTTATCCTGGGTGAATCGAATTTTCCTGCGCCAACAAAGCCAAGTCGAAGCAGCGCACAAACGCCAACAACACCATCAACGCCACCATCAACAACAACAACAACAACAAAAACATTGCCCCAAACACCATAAAAAATGTGGCGCCAGCATTCTGTGTGGCACAATGACGACGACGCTGGCAGTCTCATTTTGTAGAACGTAGCGAGCAGAACGGGCAACGTAAAATGCTGGCGTGCGTGCACGACTTGCAGAACTCGTAAAGAAATAACTTCGTAAAAATGCCACGCCACCAAGCCGCTGCGCCACCCTGCCTGCCCACAACCAAGCCGCCGCCAACTACCCCCAGCAACTAAGGGTGCGTCGGCCGATGCCAACAACAACGGGAACGTGCATAAGAACTCCAGGCACAGACCCACTTACACACACACGCACGCATAGTTTGCGAGGCTTGTGTGTGTATGCGTTGGCGTCGGCGAAAACTATTGTAGGTATTTTTTTTAAAGAACTTTTCGCCGTTTCTCGATACTCGCACATAAACGTCCTGCGAATCAACCCCAATGTCATCAAGATATGGCCAAAACTTTAATACTCGTACATAGTAAATGCGCATTGATTTCCAAAACGAAAGGAAAACGCAACTCGTTAGTTCGAGCGCTGCTTTAACGACGCCATGAATTCAAAAATAATAATAGACAGTTGAGAAACTGTTTTTAGAGGATTTTTAACAACTCCATTAAACTCTTTAGGTAATGATTTAGCGAGTTGACCTTGAAGAGTCCTGGCCCTGCTTTGCCGTGTCAAGTTGAGTGGTGTTTCTTTTTTTCTACAATCAAAATTAAAGGCACCTACTAAAGGAACGCATCCATGAGGATCTGTAAATATATGGAGAACTGCCACTGGATGACTAGAGGACTGCATCCGTACGCCATAGGCAATCTAAATCTGAAGGAACCTACAAATTTATTCCATAGCCGAGTTAGAATGGGTATCTTTTGAATAGTGGGTGGAAATCTTCAAAAAATACGGTGGGCCAGTTTTACAGCAAGCCGGGCCTGTACTCACTGTTTGAAGTATTGAATCAGGACTCTTTAAGTACGAATGGGATTTTGAAGCTTATTAAGGTAAGGAATACTTACCCTGAGACCGATGTCAATTCTGTCACCTTTTGTAGATGGTAAGAGTCTACCAGGGATTGAACCTGGAACCTCTCGCCTCAGACACCGAGCACACATGAACAAATGCCTTATCAAAAATGTTTAGTTTAAATCAATAAGGACACTGAATCCTTGCACTCAACAAGCTCGAGTTCAGACTCGAACCCACTCCAGCCTACACAGCCATGCCATACACAACCACATAGCGATGAAAGGATTTAGCACCCAAAAGCTATAAGTCCATGACACACGTTATTAATCAGAAATAGACAATTTTCCTCTAAAATAAATCATGTGCTCATTTGAATACTGTCAACACGAAGTACAATAGTTCGTTGTGGCTGTATTTAATCCAGTGCTGTTTGATACTTGTTATTGGCATTTGTCGTATACATGGAACGATTTTCGGTAAGCGCTCACTCTTTCATGTGCGTCTGTACGTGTTTATTTCCATTTGTTGTCTGTGGTCTGTTAATGTCGTGATTGAAGAATATATTATTGACATTATTTTTGTATTGTTTGTTTTTCGAAAATATATTTTTTAAGGCGATTATATTCGACAATTTACCGGTTAGAAGTGAGCATTACTCACTGCTTACAATAATAACAAGTAAGACACTTGCTATAGAATTTTAGATGAATAATAAATAGCAACTTTGTTTATCATGAATGTACATATGTATGTATGTATGTACATATATAGGAATGCGACCGGTCCTTCATCAATCCAAGTGCCATTCCAACAAGCGACTGTTGAGGAGTTTTCCAAAAACAATTGCAAATTTATAGAAACGAGTTATTTAATGCCTTCTGCTATTATGGGTGCTGAAAGAAACAATCATTCGAAGATTCCAATATTTTCTACACCTTTATTATAAATGATAATTGATTAATTTTTGAATTAATTATTATTTAATCCCTAGGTTCGAATGTCTAATATATTTAAATTTTTTGTGAGCGAAACCATCTACAGAAATTTTTCTCCAAGATTATGTACATAGTAAAGTTTGTAGTAGACTTTTTCAAGGGTTCATTCTTCCCATCCCTACAGTGAGTTTTTTATAATTCATAAATGTACGTTCGTTTCCAGAAGAGACTTTTTATTGGAGCATGTCCCCCACGGAGTGCTTTTCTCTACAGATTGAACATTCGCAAAATTTAATTTACTACTACGTACAAGAAAAATATATACATATGTACATATTTGAAAAATTTGCGCAATAAAATTACATTTATTCGAAAAACATCATTCCTGGGGAGGGTCAGAACCCCGTTAGCCCAATCCTGACTAGAAAAATCTCATTTCAACGGTATATCCTCAACTCCAACCCTTGCATATGGTACGGAAATCCTTAGAATGTCATTGAAAGTGAATCGTTTTACTCGCATTACGCGAACCAGACATAATGCTGTGGACCAGGCAGGCAGGCAGGCAAAACAAGCAGCTACCATGACAGTCGGCAGTTCTATGGGGCTTGTTTCTGCACGAGATTTGGATAGTACAATGTTAGCGGGTATAGCAATAAAACAACACTAAAACCGAATGTTGCCATAATTTATTCGATTAAAACTTCGAATTGTTTCGCACATTCCTCTTCGTTTTTGTGTGAGCCGAAGCACAACAAATTTTATGTGTGCCTTCAGTATTTGTTGTTTTGTTTGTACACTCTACAGTCGACATACTTAGCACTTCTTTACGGTATGTCAAGCCATCGGACAGGCATCAATGCAGTATAAACACATACCTATGTACAGACAAATGCATAAGCGCAGCAAAAAGGCACTTGGGGATTGCACGGCCCTGTTTGAGGAAAACAGAAATTTCAACACAGACAGACGAAAATTGTGTTTGAAGTTTGTTCATGGAAGGCAGCCATTTTTTGAATTCTAAGCAAGCTTCGCTCGTTTAGTTATCTACTTGATAAATTCATCGATCATAATATTTAATACAAGTGGGGCCACCTGTCGTGTGTGCCTGTATACACGACAGCTAGTAAAACAATTAGCAACAATAAAAGGCAAAGCAAAGTAAAAAATAAAAAAAATAAAAAAAATAAAAAAAATTTAAAACCTGTGGGATTTGAACCTATGACCTGCCGAGTGCAAGCGTGCGGTTCTACCCACTGGGCTACACAGGGCACTGCTTTCGTTCGTCTAAAGTGGTAGAAGAAGGAAAGTGGACAGGCTTCAGCGAACACTTTTTAGTCACTCTGCGTTTTATATATAAGATGTTAAAATTTTACTGGGATTAATTATTAATTAATGTGTAAAGTATGTGCAGATTTTATGAACCGTTCCAATAGCAGTTGATATATCGATTCTTCGCGCACAGAGAACGCATAGGAGAAACTTATTTCAAATTATAAACTTATGTACATATGTACTATATCTCTGAGGTAAGATTGGGAAGAACAATTTTTTCACCATTACGTTACTTCACTTTTAAGATCTGTGGCAATAGCATTAATTCGTAAAAAAATGGTTTTAAAACTGATAATAGATTTGTTTTACTAAAATACATTATTTTATTAGATTGTAAAAAGATGAATTCTTTACCGTTTGCGATACTTTTGCGCTTAGGCGTCGCTGTGTAGTGTGCTTTAGGTTGAGCATGACCGCTTCGCATATTCGTAGCACACATTTGCTTTCGCTATTTGCTTGTTGGCTACATTGTCAGCGGGGAAGCGGCGCAGCTGTGAGACGACGAAGTGTGGCAGCGAATCAGATGGTGTGATGACGCCATCTTCGACCAATCACGACCGAGCGATGTCGCGACTGTGCTAAAAATAGAATTTTCACAGCCACTAGCGCTTGATGCGGCCGGCTGTCGTTCCGTTGCTCGTTGCTGGATTGCGGGCTTGTTGGTTCGTTCGTCGAAGCGTCACAAAGTTGTGCATTATCATTTAGCTGAAGCGCTTTACTACTGCAGGCGGCAGAGGCATAGAATAGAGAGACCTGTGGCCGAGGTGTGCGGCGCTCGGTGTGTGCGCGCTTCGAACGGAACATTCCTATTAATGTCATGTCGGAAGATTATCGGTCGGGTCGAGCGGGTGGCAAGCTGGCTGGGCTGACTGGTTGGGAGGACGGACGGACGGACATGCTCTTAGAATGTATGTTGGTGAATAATATAGTTTCGCTCGTTCCGCAAGTGTGTGTGCATGCAATTTTGGCAAATGTGGCAAATGGCAAAATTTTAAAAATTCAAATTTCGAATTTATGTGGTAATGTTCTAAGAAAAAGGCTTGACTTTTTTCTTAAATGCCTCGAATGCATGACTCGCACACACACACACACTCACACACATGCATGTACCAGTGTGCATTTTAAATGCAATTTGCAAGCATAATGGTAGAATTACTCTAGCGGTAAGGTTAGAAATCGTGTCAGCTGACACAATCTATCTTACCCGAACACAATGTTCGCTATTACTCTGACCGGATTGAGTAGTAGAAATTTCTGCGTCGATTAGAAAACTACTGCAAAAGTCGTGTCATCTGTTAAGAATGTTGCCACACAAAAAATTCACTTGAAAATGAAATAGCAATAATGCTTTTCCTATGCAAGAATTTAAACGGCAACACTGGTCAAAACCAGCGAATAATTATTGGAAATATAGTCCACCTGCGCTTTCGTTTGCTTAAAATTTGTACACATCGTACATTTTACACAACACTCAACACATTGAGTCAATTATTCCGTCGTTTGAATTCATTTTTCACGATATATTTTGTTTGTGAACTCTTTGCAGAAAAGTGTTGCCAGTGACCTTCGATTTTAGTTTAACAAAAGAAGTGGATTATTATTGCCGAAATAAGTTAAAAAGGTAGTACACAATATAGAGATGTAACAATTATGATAATTCTGTGCCATAAATTTAATAAAGAATGTAAAATTTCATCTCAGAAGAAAATAAACAGTGTGTTTCTTTTGTGCACAAAACTATACGGCAGCACTAGCAAAAAGAATAGACTGACAGCTGCAATCCGGTTAGCTGTTAGAGTAACTGGGCAAATTGCTATCCGGCACGGTTGAATCCGACACCGCTGGACTAATTAGACCATAAGTGCCGCCTGCGTTTAGTCATTGCCGCAGTTATAGCGCATTAGCTGCGGTCGCCGCGACCGACTCTAATTTGTCACTTGTTAATTTTGTCGTTTTCTTCTTTTCCTTTCTACGCTGTGTTTGTTTGTTCTTGCCACTTTGGCTATTAGACCGGTTTCGTCCGTTTGCAAATTTTGTGTGTTGTACGTGAGCTTGAAGCAGAGAAGAATGAATTTATCTAAAAATCCAAAAAGCATGCACACACATTTGCGCGTTAATACTTACATATGTATGTATGTGCATGTGTGTAGGCATGTGGGGTATCTCTGCGAAATATACACACACACACAGCGAGTGGCAGCAGTGCCGAGTGTGTGCGTGAAACAATCGCGTAGAATTATAAAACACCAATTTAAATGATTGATGTCGTTTGCACATTTAGTGGATGGATGTTTTGAAAGGGAATTTAGCTGAGCTGGGGATAGAAGTGGTATAGATGGATGAATGAGCTACGCCTCGTCGAACGCCAGGCAAACTGAAAACTAGTGCGGCACGGTTCTAGTTTTAATAACATCAGCAATTATTAAATTCTGCCCAGAGATATAAAAAGGTTTATAGCTGGAAGTATAAAACGACGAAAAAAAGGTCATGTGCAGGCCGCTGAAGAAATTTTGGAGGGCTCGAGAGGGCAGGCCCCCTTCAAAGCTGCTGGACCATCAAGCTATCCTTTCAACACCATTCGATTCGCTTGTTTTTTCGAAAGGGCTTACTAAACAATGAAATTAAGTTTAAAAAGTAAAACAGCTTCGGTATGTAAATCAATAGCCTCTTTCGAAATATCAACGAGCCAAAAAGAGAGTCAAAAATTGGCAATGCAAAAGGCTCCACCCTAATGTGTTTATTATCATATCAAGTTAACAAATTTGCATTGAATTTAAAATCAGTTATATCTTGGTTTTAAGAAATGGCCACATGGCCACTCCCCAACAAATTTGCTGAGTTCGCCACTGATATCTACACAGATAGATAGTATATGCTCACACAAAAATAGTTTTGCAACTACGAAAAAAGGTGTGACATAAAATAATTTTAAGCAGCTACTTAAATCACTTGACGCTTTTTAAAATCTTTTAAGGAAAAGGAAAGTACGCATGTGAAATTTAACTACTACAACACATGACAACAACAAATTTTGTTTTTTTAGAATTAAAAAATTACTATTTGGTCTAAAAAAGAAACAATCTTGTATGAAGCATATGTATGTTCATGTGTACATACATACATATGTATGTATTAAGATATGTACATACTTGTACTATAAACAAGACATTTTTCTCGAAGAGAAAATTTGGCATGTAAAAAGCAATAACTTTCAGTACCTTTGTAAAAGAAAATTCTTGATTTATAAATTTTTGAGGAAAAATATAGACTTCCTAATGGCATATCTAAAAAATTTCTCTAAGGTTTGTTTTTTCGCAAGTCTCGTGCAAAACTGATGCAAAAAGGCTCTTTCTTTCTAAATAAATGTATCTAAATTCTCATGAAGAGTTATAAAACCTTAATCGGTGATAGCTCCATAAAGTTCAAATAACTTTTTGAAGATAACATTTTTTTACATTTTGGAAAAAAGTAAGCGTCAACTGAATCTGTTTACATTCAGTTGTTGACAACAAAACACTTAAGAGCCCAAAAGACCACACCCCACAAAATTGCAGACATTGAAGAAACATCAATTGTGACTAGACTACAATAAATGGATAAATATTAGAAAGGTAGCACTTTCGAAAGAATAGACTTATCAGCACCTCTTTATTCAAGTCAGCGGAAATGCAGTAACAATAAAGGCATAGGCTCATCAATGCAACCGATTTGGCCTACACACAACAACAGGCTTACGGCATATGCAACTCATTCGTATTTGGGCAGAAGGTGTGGGAGCACGTCGATTAAACAAAATGTCGTGGTCTTGTTTTTGCTGTACATTCAACATTCATATTTTATTGTTGTAAAAAATTGTAAAAAATCGAAACGCATGCTGGCAGTCATTCGGACTGGTTATGCCTTCGCGGCTCTTGTGCACCAACCATATGGGCAAGTGTCTTACCAACAGGCGTTACATGTGCGAGTATATCCCAGTCAGATTACGAAATCGACGTGGTAGTAAGTTAAACTTTAACCCAGTCATACTTATGTTCATACTTATATTGCACTTGTGCCTGTGGCCGCATTATATAGCACAAAAGCGCAATTTCACGATATTCAAGAAATTCAGACACTGCCTGCATGTGTGCCAAATTCACAAGTATACACACTTCTATATGTATCTACTATACTATATACATAAGTACATATACGTATGTATATATAATCTACAACGCCTCGACATTCGGTTCTGTACAACTGCTCCAGACAACAACACCTCAACACATGCACATGCTGGTATGTACGCATGCATGTGCGAGTGTGTGTATCTATGTGCATATAGCGTGGTAGTTGAAGTTGTTCCAAAATCGAGTCATTTGATTTTGACTTTTTGCCGAAACACGAATTTCGATACAATGTGAATAACGACAAAAACACGCCGTTTCTGTTGTTGCTTCGTGCTTTATTCGACTTTCCGTTTCACACAAGCTTCCTTCCTTCCCATCGCGTTGAGTGTTGGCGGTCGGCCTGTAGTGGATGTTCTTGACTCACCGGCCGCATTGCTACCCCCATAAATTGCTTTGCTCTCTGCACCCTACACAGTCAACCAAGGGGCATATTGACAGGCGTCATCTGCTTTTCAGTTTATATACAAATATATATTTTCAACAATGTAGTGTGAAGCTGCCCTATAAGCAATTCAGTAGTCGACTACGAAAATAACGCACTTATAGTTGACTTTTCAGTAGTCGACTACGAAAATAGCACACTTATAGCTAACTTTTATGACCTAACTATAAGTTAACTACAATGTTGTGCAGAGCTGCCCCAAAATCAAAGCGAGCTGTTTGCTTTCTTCTTTTTTGCTATTTGCTTTTTTTGAATTTTTTGAATTTATTTATGTGAATTGTGAAATTGAAATTGAAAAATCAAAGCAGGCCGTTTGTTTTCTTTCTTTTTTGTTTTATATAATTGTTAAAAATCGGCTCAGAAAGAAATGAAAAGATTTATCGTGAAATATATATGGAAATATGATGATATATTATGTTAAACAGGCAACGATTTAACACCATATTTTAATAAAGCGTATTATTAGCTTAACAACTAATAGTTTAGTTGAATAGCTTCATATGAAATTAGTTAGCTATAGCTAAAAAATTAGCTAACTTTTAGCTAACTTTTAGCTAACTTCTTAATAAATAACTTTTAGCTAACTTCAAAGTAACCGACTTTAAGTTAGTTGAAAAGTCATCGAAGGGTAATCGGGACTGACTACTGCCTAGGACATCGCAATGTTAAAAAAGTCAGTCATTTCCACTGAAAGTAGTCGAAGAATAGTCAGCTATGGTTGCGAAGTAGTTAGCATATAGTGCACTAAAAGTTAGTTGAGTTGCCGGTAGGGTGGCTAAAAAACTAGAGAGAGAAAGTACTATTTATTCAATAAAAAAAAACATGTTTTGAGAATTTTATTTGGTTTTGAAACTGAAACAAAAATTTGAATAGATTTTAGAAACCTGCTGAAAATTTCTTTTAATTCACATGACCCCTTGATTTTGAAAGTGGTATAAGTCCATTTTTTTACAAAAATGTAGATAATGGCATTTTTAGATAAAACTTATTATGATCTTTCTATTGGTAAACAATTTAAAAAAAAAATTTAGATTCTTGTATTTGGGAGATGGAAGTTTTAGCTCTTCATATTAGTGACACTGAGAGTGAAATGTAAACATTTAAATATCTCGCAATAACAAAAAGTGGACTTATACCACTTTCAAAATAAACGGCTCACATAAATTGATGGCTTTCAGAAAAATTTAATAATAACCGATTGAAAAGGGTTTTATTTGTTTGGTACTTTGAAATTGTTTCACTTTCCTTCAACGTTTCTTGCTTGTGTGAAAACTGCATATCCATTACATACTTCTAAGATTGGTTATTTCTAAAAGTCCGTCGATTCATATTCTTTAGGCCCTTCATACATTAAGGTAATGATATGTATGTATGTATGTACCTTTAGCGTACATACCAAGATTATATCTAGTTTTTGTTTTTTGAATTTTTTGAAAATCAGTTTTGCTCCGATGATTATAGGGTGACGCCGAGCGTATACCTGACTAAGTACTGGTATGCCCCTGTCGTTGCAGACCGTCAGTTTTCCCACACTTCGAAATGTTTTCGTTTCGAATTTGCGTTGACTTGTTCGTGTTGCTTTGGCTTTTTTGTATTTTATTCGTTTTGGCGTTTATTTGCTTGTTGGCTTTTTCTTATATTTGCTGCCGCTGTGCGAGTATTTGTCTGTTTGCCCGTTTGTATTTGCTTGGTTTTGGCTTTTTACCGCTCAGTGCGTCGTCTCCGTTTTGGCGAGCCCGCAATCTTTCAGTTATACAATACGCTCGTGCGCTGTTGCGGCCGGGCGTCGGCAGTGGTGTCGGTGTGTCGGTGGTTGTTCGGGCGCTGCGCTTTTGTCGCTATTGAACCTCGCCGTCGATGCGATGTCGGCCACTCAGTCTGCCTCGCTCGCTGTTTTCTATGAAGCTACGGCAGCGTTTTCAGCTTTCAGTTCTAATCGTGTGCCGGACTGGAGCGTATGTATCTGGTAGCCCGTACGGACGTATCGCGCGCTGCGGGCCTCTCGCATTCCTATCCACACTGGCGGTCTCCCCAAACCCAATTTTGTGACTCTGCTGCGGAGCGCGCCCGACCTCGCTGACGTGCCAAAGTCGAGTTAGAAGTATCTGCGGTTGACGCGAACGGCCAGAACAACGACGGCGTTTGTTCACGTCGCGCCGAGTCGCCCGATTTGTGGCCGCGGCAATAACAACACACACACACACAGCGCCAGCCATACCCACTCACACACACACGGACGCAGTCACAGCCACAGTCGCACACCCAGTGTGCGAGCGCTGAAATGAACCGACTGACCGACCGACCACCGCCATTAGAATATAAACTAAGCTGTTGGCTTTCAGCAAATTCGAATTTCAGTCTCGTTCAAACTTTTATTTAACGCGTTGGATCCGTCGCGAAAACAATACTCGTGCTCAGGCGCCGCAAGCAGCTCTCTAAAAATTCAACACAAACAACAACAAAAAAGACACATTCTGCAGAGCATGAAAAGTTCTATTCCAAAAATTATGCTTCTTGGTCTGGCAATTATTGCAAGCGAACCCGATTTAGTGCAGCAACGAAGTTGACCTTTTTTATATACTCGTACATAAATATACATGTGAATATTTAAAGAGTGCAAAGCCCCAAATAAACACAATGCTTTAGTGCCTAAAGTGAGCGAACTCCTTTTGAAGGATAAAAAGGACTCACAACAAATAGCGTTAAAAGTGCCTATCAAATATATAAACATACATATGTACATATGCTTATGTATGTATGTGTACTATACTTCTTTATATAAAACCATATTT
Source organism: Neria commutata (assembly GCA_963457695.1). Taxonomy (NCBI): domain Eukaryota; kingdom Metazoa; phylum Arthropoda; class Insecta; order Diptera; family Micropezidae; genus Neria; species Neria commutata. Next base: position 556,706 of record OY735249.1, read on the forward strand.
ACATCTTAATGTGCCTGCCCACTCGACGTTATATATGTATATATTCAATGCTGATGATAAACGCCAAATGTTTTATGGAATATTGCAAAAATAAGAATTCATAAATTAATATTTGTGCGCTACTTTTGAAACAAAAACCAAAACAACAACAACAAAAACACACACGCACACACACAAATGCACAAAAGGTTTCCAAAAATTATATAATCAAACCGTTAAGCAGTTTAAATACCAGCAGCAGTGCTGCAACCAATGGATTACAGTCAACAGGAAACGGAAATCAAAGTCCTTTCTTAGAGTTTGCAATTTCTCTTTGCGAAAGGCGTCCGAATTTGGAAATGTCTATGTAAGTATGTAATTGTATGTTGTATGCGTATATATAGAATAAAGACGGTTAGATCTAAGTTAATTCATTAAAATGCTTGTATACGTATATAATTATGCCCGTATATATACGGCATAATATCAAAAATAACATATGTATGTATGTATGTATGTACAATAAGCTGTTTGTATCCATACATACAGACAAGCACATACTCGTATATAGCTAATTTGAATATATATCCACATTTAATGATGTACACACACGCATATATACAATTTTGTCATCCCACAAACCATTAAAATTTGCTAAAATTCTGAATTTTTAGCTGCGTCCAAATTGTTGTTGCTGTTGCGTTTGCGTTGTTGCTGCTTTTTGAAAACTCGTTTTCCATTAATGAACGCACACACAAACTTCGCTTTTGAACAATCCCCTAAACTTCCAAAAGTAGACAATTTATTTGCTTCCAAATTTATTACATTTTTTTCGGGGGGAGAGCTACACTGTGCGTCGGGCTGCTTAATGCTGGCAGCAGCTTGTCACCACTAACAACACATGCAGAATATAGCGATCGTGTTCAAATGCATATAACCGATCGATAATAATCTGATGTGTAAATTGATTTCCCAACTTGAAAATAAGTAAAATTTACGAAAAAATTTGAAGAATTCATTGCAGAAAGAAATATTTATTTTTAACGAGCACTTATACTTCATTTCATTAAAAAGAATCCTGCACATTTTAAATATATTTATAGTAACATAAAAATTTCTAATGGGACAAACAAGTACAAGCCATTTTTTCATATTCGGCCTAAAATACTTAAAGATAATAAAGCGCTTTCCTAGAATTGATGTAGATTGTTTTTTCAGAAATTATGAGCAAATATTTGTTGTTGGCAAGACCATTTCGATTTTTAGTCTGTTGTAGTTAACAGTGGGAGCCTGTTTTATTGATATTTGATAGATTACGCTAAAATGCATATTCTTCTATCTAATAAATATTTTATTATATACTACACATATGCCATTATATTCTGTTTACTTCCTTGCAAGACATTAAAGTAGTAATGCCAATTTAATGCCAGTTATTTATGAGCTTACATACATATATCTCGAATAATTAATACTAAAAAAGATGTTTCGCTGATATCATGCTACGATTAGCCAAGAAAAGCATTACAGCACCATTTTAATGATTTGTATTGTACATTTTTTATGTATTCGATTTCCGGGGAGTCTCTCGTGCATCTTCTATGTATGTCTCTGTACGCTCACATACTTGCGAGCCCCATGGCTTGCTCGGGTTGAGGGCCTTTAAGCTGGGAGTTTGCTCTCTACTTCCGTCAGTTCTCTAGAAGCTCTCTTATTCAAACAGAGCACTACTTCCGAAACTCTTGAATGGTACGCCCGTTGGTATCGCTAGGGTTCCATTATGGTCTTTGCGTTAGGGTCTAACCAGTGGAACCTTATTTATCTAGTAGACTGCGATTTGTCAAAAATTCTGTACTTGTTTCTAATAATATTTAGTGCAGATGGAAATAAGATAAAAAGGATAGATTATGGCATTATGATAACAAAAACGTCTGTCCATAAAAATAAAACTTATCTATGACTTATCAGTGGCAATGTATCGATATATGTACATACATATATAAACACGCAGTTTTAAAGCAAACGAAGTAATCTTATGACGATTTTTAGTTTCTCATGCAAAAATCTATTAATTAAAAAAATGTTTCGTATGAAAAAGTAACAATAGAAATGGGAATGAATTGTGGCTGTAGTGCCAAAATTCGTCTGTTAGCCCACTCATGCCCTGAGCTGTCAAAGTACACACACACGAGTACATGTCATATGTGCCTAGTTATGTGTAGCTCGCTTAGCATGTCAGCATCGCCGGGCACAACTGTTTTTTGTATTCGCTGCTGCTAATTTAGTTTTTTTGTGTCGTTTTTGTTGTTTTCGTCGATTCTTTTGCTTTCCGTATAACCTTGAAGAATATTAAATTAATGTTTCGTGTTGCTGTTGTTATTATTTTAATTTCATTTCGTCTCTTCAAAAGAGTTCTAAAATTCTGCGTTTCAAATCAAATGCTAGGTTCATGGACAAAACTGGCGTTAGTTCAAGGGGGTTCAGACCCTCCCCCAAAGCTGGTAGACAATAGGTTGATTTATGATGATAACCCGCAACGCATAAGCAAGATTTTCATTTTCAAAAGATAAATTCTTGTGTGGGGCAGCCTCCCCCTAGAAGAATTTGGTGGATCGCACATGTTCATATGTTAATTTTCTTTTTATTTCTTGTTTGTTCTAAAAGTCATAATGAGATTAATGAATGTGCACAACTGGAATGAGACTATTTCGAGTTTCGTCTTCGCAAATGCTTAAAATACATATGTACGCTTTTTACGCAAAGGCTGCCATAGTAAAACATTTTTAGAACGATTGTGAGTGCCATTCGGAAACCAGTAATTACCCAACTGCTGCGTATGCTTATGAAGCAATAAATTAAGACCTACAACGGCTTGGATTGAGCTGCCCAAGAAATTAACATATTAAAAGACTCCGACAACGCAACGAAATATTACACCGTTAGTAAAAAGAGTGCAAGTTAACGCTGTGCGGAAATCCGGCAGGAATCCAATTTGTTGATGGCTTGGGCTAGTCGCAGTAGGCTCCTACCGAAGTGCCCACATTTGTGTGCGCTAGTGTGCATGTGCGCGCAATGCTTACTACCGGCCGTGTGTGTGTGTGTGTGCATTGGTAACCAACGCTTAATTAATTAGGGTTAGCATGTGAACATTGAGTCTCAAGGTCTGTCATTCAAAGACCCAAAAGTGAGGCATATGAAGTTGCACCCAGGGGACTAAAAATTATATTAAACCCATACTAATGCATATGTCGCGCTCTTTAACAATTTTTTGATAGTAACGGAGGTCGAAACAACAAATTTTCCTTCGATTTTATAAGCATGAAAATATCGAATGCTGCAAACGTTTTTTATTTTGTTTGCTTTCGAATCAATGAAGATGAGAATTAATATTGCCACCGGTTCTTAAGAAGTAACACACCAAGGAATACACCGTCTGCCATTTAACGCATTAATTTGGCATTATTTGTGCAACTTCTTAAAGCCTTAAATTGTAAATGTACATACTAAGTAAAAGAACTTGCAATTCGAAGCTGCTTTTATTTACGCTTTGCATTAAATTATTTGACTAAAATTTAAGCAGCGACTTAATTTTTACCACAAAAACATATTGTTTGCTTTTTTGACTCATGCCGACTATTATTAATATTCCTTTCAGATGAAAACGCAACAGCCGATGTGTATACGCTTCAATCTTTCAACGAGTCGAAATGAATAATTAATATTTGAAAAAATGTTAAGTCGGAAGTGTTAAAGCCAATGCTTATTGTGATAAAACAAAAATTTAAGAAGTACCTATTGATTGTTTCATAATCGTTTATCAATATAATACCCAATCAAGAAAGAACTTAACAAATAATAGAATAGCATACAAAGAAAACGCAACAATATAAAATATATAGCTTCTAACTGTGATTTAAGTAATGGCAAACGATCCGAAATTCAAAATCAGCTTACACTAGACAAAAACTCTCTTGGATTCCTCCACGTCGCGACGTTGCCATAAATTGTGAAAATGTTTAATTTGAATATACCACCCTCGTCCCTCTTGGGATTCGAGGGCTCCAGTTTGTGCTCGACACCGAAGACGCCGGAGATCGTCAACTCCCTGATTGCCATGAGTAATCCCATGGACAGTTATAATTTCTCAACTGCAGCCCTCATTCCCGGCAATGCGGTCTCGGTCCGGAACTTCACAACAGTGTCGAGTGCACAGGTAAACGAGTAAAAAAGTAATAAAATAGATAAATCGCAAATATTCGGCTATCTTATGTTACTTCATAACATTATTTTTTGTTTTCTTTGACCTTTTTGCAGTCGACTTCCCAAGACAGCAGTCACTCCAGTTGCTCAGCATCGCCACTGGATTCACCGGCGGGCATACACACCACGCCCTCTGTGCAGCAGGTAAATTTATCGCACAGGCATTTTGAATACTTTTCCAAACCCTTTGACGCTTTAAATTATAGTGTCTCTTGCGGAGAATTTTATGAGTCATTTTTTTGTCAAGATCTCTCCAAAAAAAACTAATTCGAATTATTGTTCGAATAAGTTCAGGATAAGTACATACCCACCTATAAATACTTCTATTAATTCAAACTATTTACGTAATCAGAACACATCGAGATTAAACGATCTTAAACTTGAAACAACAACATTAAGCTTGACAAAAATATAAAATTTTTGTATACTCTCGTTTTTGTCTTGTAAATGCAATTTCCATTGAAATTATTTTGCTCTCAAGATATTTGAATTTTTATAGCAACGTTAGCATAAAATTTTATCTTCTTGAACAGTGTAAAAAATTACGTACTTGTACTATTTAGTAAAGAAACCAGATATTAGTTGAAAAAATTATAATAAATTAATAATAATAAAATAAGCAATAAATATAAATTAGAATCAGTGATTATTATGTAAGTTCATTTGAATATGCAGAATATATATTTTTCGTTTCAAATGATACTGCTAATATTTATCGCTACCTTGATGCAGAAAGGCCCTTACCAACATTTTATTCAAAATCAAGTTGTTTGCTGATTCCGATAGATCAGCCTTTATTACATCTCCTCATTTCTAAAAATATATATGGAACATTAGAACAGGGATGAAAAACAGGAGAAAGTAGTTGTTCCCTTGAGGCTCAGTGTGTTCCAACCAATAATCTATATATATAAATTTTGCTCTTTGCAGACATGCTCCCAGCTTATAAAAGCCGGACTCAAACTGTCCATTCAAAGCAAGCGCAAGCTCTCTACCTGCGACTCCAGCTCCGGTTCGGAACAGCCGCAGTCCAAATGTTCGCGTCGTGATGAAGAGTACGACGAGTCCACCGACGATGACAGCGAGAACAAGTCGGCTCCGAAGGGTCTCACGCCCGAGGACGAAGATCGGCGCCGGCGGCGTCGTGAACGCAACAAAATCGCCGCCACCAAGTGCCGCATGAAGAAGCGCGAACGCACCCAGAACTTGATGAAGGAATCCGAGCAGTTGGACACTCAAAATGTGGATTTGAAGAATCAGGCGCGCACCCTGGAAACGGAACGCCGCAGACTGCTGGAAATGCTGCAGTCCCACGCTTCGACATGCGTGAATCAAGCAGTCTTCAGCATACCTTCGAAGCTGCTGCACTCGCCGGCCACCAAGTACCTCGCCGAACTCGAGCTGGAGCTCAACAATAGTGCGGCGTCTATGAATGATGACATGGCTGCCGCCGGCACGCCAACCAACGGACCTCAGCTGCAGCAGGAGTTGCACAAAAGTGGCAATGGCAATAGCTGTAGCAAGCTCCCCCCGCTTCCCCCTCGTACCGTCATCCCACCGGTGTCGACAATCAAGTTCTCGCGCAGCAATGGCATGAAGGCCGTGACAGCTGTCAGCAACGCATCTTCTCCGATGTGCAATGTCAACATGGCGCAACAGGTTCACCAGCTTCCCACACATCAGCAACTGCCCAACGGCTACTGCAAGCCCTCGCCCACGCCTCAGGATCTGGGCTACTTGAACTCGCCAGCTCAGGAAAACATTTGCCTGCCCTCGCTGCAGCCGCACCATGGCGCGCAGACGCCCACAACCCACCAAGCCGCTCCCGCGGTGAATCACCAATTGGCCGACTACTTTCCCAATTGCGACAGCGCTATGAGCATGCGCATAACTCACGCTTCCACGCCCACACCCAGCAGCGGCGGCGACAACACCGTGCTGCTGGGCGGTGTTGTCAGTCCGCTCTCCGCGGTTTCCACTCCCACAACTACGGAGTTTGTTAAGAACGAGCTGGTGGACTCGCAGAGCCCCTACACCACGGCCCAGTCCGCCGAGCGCTTCCTCTTCGAGAACAACTGCGACAGCTTCGTGGACATCAAGCATGCCGTGAGCGTGCTGCCGGGCAGCCACAGCAACAACAGCATGAACAGCCTTACCAACCACAACAATAACAACCTGCTGGATTTCCACTCCTCGCTGATAGGCAGCAGCGCCGGCAGCATCGTGCCCTTCCATGACCACATCTCGATGAAGAACGATTTCTTGCACGACACCGATCTGCTCGGCCAGTTGACGGGCGATGCCAGCGAGTTCGTGGATCTGGACACTGGCGTTACCTCGGCGTTTATGACCAACGGCGGATGCTTGGCGTAGATCTTGAATATTTCTTATTCCGAATTTTTGTGAATGTAGTCCTTCTGAAAGTCATTTTGAAAAGGGATGTGGCGGGGGGATATATGCTACCTCATATTTAAACACAAACATATATCTGCCTGCCGCTAAAACTGGGCAACGGCGCTACTGCGCTACTGCGGTGGCATACTTTATAGCTTTTCTGTTTAAGTCGACGGTGCCTTTTTATATTTTTCACCGAGTTTTTCTCTGAAAAATGTATTCTTCGTCACAGTGCAACAACAAAGTAAAAGCGTTTTTATCTGCGCATTGCGCACAGTAATTTCGATTTTCTACAGAAGTAAGCTATCGCTTTTAAATGCGGCACAAATTCCCTACAAATTTATTTGATGTAAAATGTACAGAAAAGTTGTAAATTATGCCTGGCAATTTAGTTGGCCAGTGTAATTATGACGACTATCCTCCATCCCAACTCAAGGACATTTGATGGACAGCATGGTGTTGAATGAAAAACTGTAACTAATAGAATACTAATCACATGACGTATAGAATATTGGCATATTTTCTAAGCTGTAACCTTAGCTGCGTAAAGTAATTTTCAGTTCGAATTGAGCATACCGCTTGGAAATGTCTACTTTGCTTATATAAAAAGACTCCGCTTAAAGTATTATTTTTTAGTATTTAATCCACAATATTTTGCAAACCATGTCACCATGTCACACGCGTACGATTCAATAATGGGTGTAATTTGTAGACGGCATCATTGGTGGAGCACTCGTATTCCGAAAGATTAATGTCCGACCATCTTCATAGAATGCAGGCTGCTACAGCTCAATACTCGTAAACAGAAAATATATGCTTAGAAATGAGCAATCGTTCCAAGTTGTACGTGATTCGAGGCTAACTATATACAAGTAAATATATATATGTATATATATATTCATTGTATACGCAAAGTTTGCACATTTGTGACCAATTTTTGAATTTTAAATGTTATTAACTTGAAATTCAATACATATATGCATTCCGTAAGTGTTATAAACAGTGTAACGTAGAATTACTTCTTATCGAGTTGGAAGCTGCTTGAAATGTCACATTCGCAACAGTAATTATTAATTATTATTTATTTCCTAACTTATAAAGTTACGCATTAATTTATACTAATACTAAATGATATGTCCTATATTGCATAAGAAAAGAGATTACAAAATATAAGATTTTAATTTGTTACGATTTGTTTTGTTGTTTTAGAAGTATGTATATCCAGAGCAGAACATCTATATTTATTTAACTATTTGCAATGTTTGTAATATATAGTTTTAACTAATTGTACATTACGATATTTTCTTAATTATGATATTTCATGCTAAGTGATATGAGTGGAACTATTCAACATAAAAAATCAAAAATCAAAAACTAAAAAATTCAACTAACACCTATTAAAATAAGCAGCAAGCTTAGTGCATTGTAAGTGTTGCCTTAATTGTCCTATACAATAACGAAAATACTAATATTAAATTTGCTCCTACAACTCGTTGTTCGATGTGTGTTTTAGGAACAGCAACTTTTCAAGTATGTTCAGTCAAGAATACTATGTGCGCACCATTACTAATTTCGATTGACATTTTCAAGTATATAATTTTACTTAACAGAACATCAAAACAGCAATAACAAAGCTATATATTTTGCAAAGATAAATACGCCACTAACATACTTCATAAATTTAATAACAGCTGTGAATATCGTTAAGTAATTTTCGTTAATCATTTTTTACAATTTGTTTTAACTTTTGCCAGGTACAATATACCAAAAAGTGCTTAGAAATTAAATTTACAACACACAATAACAGCTTTACAAATTTACAAGAGAGTCAAAATGAAATGGAATACACAACGTACAGTGCTTTATAAACTACTAACTAAATTTTATATATATGTATATACTTAAATATTTGCAATAATTCAAATCAATTTTAAAAGAACACAAAGAAATAAAGTGCTTTAACAAAGTAAAGAACCTAAATAGTTCAGTTTTATTATTTCAATGCTTCTAAATTGTTTGACTGGTTGGGAAGGTTAGTTGAATCGGATTTGCATGCTCACTTGTTCTCACGCAGATGATGCACTGCTTCTTTATTTGCTATAGGAGTTATCAGCTCCACATCGACCGCAATTGAAATTGCATAGATTCTGGAACGGGGGCTTATTTGCGTTGGCGTCTATGGGATTTTGCTTTGTTACTTCTCTTAGAAGCGTGGGGTCTTTACAATACACTAACATCGATGTCGTTGGCAAATTGACGAAGGTGCAAAGTTGTAGAGACTGGGAAAATATGATTTATATAACCATTAAAAACTACGCCACGTAAATACAAGTCAAGCAACGGCTAGAAAGACTGCAGTCGTAGCTCGGCTGCGCACCTTCGTTGCTGCCAGTTGGTGGTTTCAAAATCCAACGTTCTCCAACTTCATCGTTCCTAAGTTCCAAAGATGCCCCCTTCTACCGTATACTCTATTTAACTACACTGAAGTGATGACACTGTTCGATAGCAAAAAAAGTACAGGGTCCCTCAAAAAATATTTTCTGACTAAGTTTTTTTGATTACTTTAAGGTGTTGTATGATCTGAAGTAGAGGAAGTTGCCACTTTCTGAATTATAACTGAAAATATACATTGCTAAAACTACTTATTTATCATTTTAGATCCACGCTTCACGCTGCTATGATCGTTATGATCTACGATTCTGTTGTCCACATTCGATTATTGCATTGTATCGACTTTGTCTCTAATTTGGAATGTATCGATATTTTGCTCATATCTAACGCGAACAGAGAAAGCAGCTGATTGTTGACTTGTTTATACTTTTTGCTGGTTACGCGAACGCGACGAAGTGCACGTCACAGAATAAACAGGTATTCTGTGGTGCACGTACAGGTTTGAAAATTAGCCGGAAGGAATGATGGACAAAATAGCAGCGTCTAGGAAATTGTTAAGGTTGGCCAGAAAAGTTATACTCGACTGTCGAACAACTGCAGCAAGAGGGCTGCATGTAGGTGCATCGAGGAAAGCAGCCGAAGAAACACAGACAGAAGTCGCGGCAGGTAAGCGACATTTCCTAAATTGCTTCCTTGAGCTGGTCACTTGCCGCTGGTAGCACTCATTCAACGAAATCGGTAATTGCAGCTTTTCAACTTTCCAGTCAACGACCTGTTTGAATTTCATGGCATATGGCCGCGGCAAGAGCAGCAGACCTTGTTGAAAGATTTGCGGATTGTACCAAACTTTATAAGCACAGAGGAAGAAGTCAAACTGCTGGAGGAGATAGAGCCCTACATGAAACGTCTGCACTATGAATACGATCATTGGGATGACGTAAATTGTAGCCCACCGCTTGCAATGAACGAGTGATAAAATTGTTGTTGTTATACGCGCAGGCCACACGGTTTCCGGGAGACGGAACGCAAGCACTGGTACCCGCACAATCGCGCTGTGCTGGAGCGTGTGCGTGAAGTAGCATTCGATGGTGAGATTATGCCGTTTGTGCACATACTGGATCTGGCGGAGCAGGGCGTGATTAAGCCACACGTAGACAGCACACGAGTAAAATAATAATTAATTAACATATATGAATTGTGCCACTTTGATACAGTCTGCTTTCAGTACTGTGGGCATACAATTGCCGGAATGAGTCTGTTATCCCACAGCGTAATGAGGCTGGTGCGTGTCGACGAGCAGAAGTACAAACAGCCGTCTCAGAACACCGATGAAAATCAGCAACTCGCCAGCGACGACTCCAACTATCGCAGCCGACCGAAGGCTTCTTTGGAGAATAATTTCTATGCGGATGTGTTGCTGCAGCGAAGATCGTTATATATAATGAGGTTTGGCTATTTAGTGCAACGTTGCATACAATTTTTATTTCTTTCTATACATACCTTACCCTTTTTAGTCACTCCTCTCGCTACAATTTTACGCATGAAATACTGGCGAACAACGTGGCCAAGTTCTGTGGACAACCAATCAAAAGAGAACGTCGTATTTCGATAATTTGCAGAAATGAACCTTGAGTAGAATAATTGAGGAATTGTTATGACTAGCTTAGAATTTGCAATCTATCGCATTATGTAGTAAATTTGAAAACGTTTTTAATTATATTGTCACAGTTTGTTACATGCTTGGACAAGTGACGAATTGTGCGAAGGATATACGAATAAATTTGCATACATATTTACGCGAACGTCGTGCACTCTTGTATGCATAAGAAAAGTGTGAGCTCAGCAGCTGTCAATCAATTTGAAATTTCAATTCACAAGGATGCTTGCAAGGACTCTGCGCAAATTATTAGGAAATTCACAGCACAGAATGCATATATGTACTTTATACTCACCCACACACACACACACACACAGACACACAAGTTTTATTTTTATTTCACTCATTTTCTTGTTATTCATTTTTATTACTTCTTTTTTCTGAAATTGAAATACAGTTTTTCTCAGTGTTAATTTTTATGAAATTTCAGCATATGCATTCTCTTCAACTTTTGTATATAATTCATCAGTTTTTGCTCTACTGTTGTGTATGAATTATTCTTTTTCTTATTAACTTACATGCTGTCAAATTTAAAACATGTTTTTGTTGTAATTTTGTTCGACTTTATTGGCTTCATGTTCTATTTTATGTAATTTATATACTATAAATAATTTTCAATACAATTATTAACGGTTTTTGTAGCAATTAAATGCAATGCAACGCACACTTTCGTAATAGGTTTGTTTGTGTTTGTACACTGAAAATAATTTCATAACAATTTTTACTGTTTTTCTTTTTTTATTTGCAACTACTTTTTTGTTATTAAATTTTTGTTTTGCTTGCGGGGAAATTTTCAACAATACGTACGAACATTTTAATGCTGGTGTATGCTAAATTAATTACGCCATCAAATTGCTGCTTCAAAAGAGATAACTTTGTTGCTTAATTTAATTTGGTATTTCAGATTTTGTTTTCTTTTTGCAACATGCCGCTAATTAAATTTAATTATTAAACTAAGTTTTGAATTTGCATATGCTTTTCATCAAAACGTGTGTTTTAGTTTTCCTAATTATTAATCAACAAGAATTTAGCTGGCTAAATGATAAAATTGTTGTTAATTTATTTTAAGGCTAAAGCTAGGCAAAAAGACTAAATAAAAAAGCTATAAAAAACTACGTTAAACTAAATTTCGATATTTTGACGATATTTAAAGCGAAATCTAATTTTTTAAATTAATATTTTTTTTAAGTAGGCAAGTCTAGCAAATTGATTTTTCGTAGACATGTAGGCGGGGTGGGAAGTTCATAGAGTACTTGTTGTTGTTGATGTTGTTGGTAGAAAGGGAAGAGTTGTTTCGTAGTGAAAAAAAGGCACAGAAGAAATTATCTCTCATTTTTGCTAGTGAATAAGTTGTTAGTTTTTACTAAGTCTTACTAACATTTTCCTTGTTGTCTAGCAAATTATATCATTGTAAAATTGACAGTGTTTTTTGTTATTATTTTTTTATATAGTTTTAATTTAAAATTTCTATGTGGTAGTATATGCACTTGACAATTCGTTGATAGTATCGTATCTACTAATCTAAGTACTGTCGCTCCGCAATCTTCAGAAGTGAAAAAGGCATTTAGTAGTAGTGGCATGATAGTAAAAAGCAAGATTGTGCATACTCGCTTTTGTTCGTGTGTGTGTGGCTTTCGCTGAAGATAATATAATTTCCATTCGCAAGTGATAAATAAAATGGCCGATATTTCGGAATTACAAATAGAATAGCACTGCCATGGTTCGGACCGAAAATCGAATTCAACGAAGTTTAGTATTTCGATGACTTATATTATAAAATAGTATTACTATAGTATAGTATTATAATATAATAGTCCAGAAAGATGTGCGCCTCTGGAGCGCGGAACGGAACTTATCACTTGTGAGCGAAATTTGGGCATCTTCAGTGTATCACACAGACTGTCAAGAAGTAACGGAAAGACCATGAAATTCGTTAAGCCCTGCTAAATACTACTTTTTCAGCTGCACTTTTCTCCAATTTATCGCTCGGTTTTTCAATAGCAGAGAGCAACGGATTTTTTTCAGTAAAATATTGCTGTTTTCGCCGCTTTACCTGTATACATACACAAGGTACATTTGAATGTATGTATGTTGTTATTTTTGTATATATTTTTGTAAATGCTTGCATGTATTAAATTTCCAAAAAGTTTGTAACTCTGTGAAATTTTCAATAATTAATTTTAATTAATTAATTGTAGCCAACTCTTTATATAGAAGTTTCATTTGGCCTTATTACTTAAGTAATTTAAAATATAAAAATACCTGTTTATATGTACTTTTTCTATTTATACACCATACAGTTTTTTTAATATGCATTTCTGTTTAAATTTAACAATTTCGCTACTTTTCTCAGTTTCTTTAAATTTGGCATTTAGTGTACATACTTGCTTTTAAGTTTGCTTGTGTCAAGAGGTACTTTAGTAGTTTTAAGTTTTAATTTTTGGGTACGAAATAAGAAGAAGATAAACGAGATAAAGAAACGCTGTGAGCAAACCAGTGTTCAAAACTTGGCATTAGCAAAGTGAGCGAGGCTCTTTCCTGTCATCGCAGTCCGGCGTCGCTTATTGCAGCTGGTTACCAGGATACTTTTAGCACTCATGAAATTTTTTCCTATGACAACTTACAATGAACTTATTTCATGAGATGCAAAATTGCAGCTTCATGCAATTGTTTCTTGCAGCTGGAGACAATTTACCCCCATATAACTACGTTATGGATATAATAGTGGGACTGTAGTTGATTGAGTTTTCGAGCATGGAGAGAATAAGTTGGCAAAATGGTTGCTCTTGACTATAACCGATTTCGCAATGTAGCTCAAAGCTTCTAAAGCACAGCCGATTGAAGAATCGAACCGAAAAATCAATCAGAAATTAAATCCAAATAAATCAAATGTCAAATAAGTTTTTGAACAAATTCGTTGCTTTATTTGGCTTCGAACAGAAATAATAAAATCAATAAAATATGCGACTTTCTAAATTTTTTTCATTCAACAAAATAATTAATTATTATAATCGAAAATTTTCGTAAATGTTGAAACATCGTACATATATATAAAAACGACAAATATGAATATACAAAAATTAATATTAACCAAATGTAGTAATACAAGATAAAAGTATTAAACTAAATCGAAGATTGTCATTTGTAAATTTCTAGCATTTCTTCTCGTTTTCGTCTCACTAATTTCGTTTTACACACTTAAGTCTACAGTTTGTGATAGGAAGTGCGAATTTTCGGAAAACCCTCTCAGTTCACATGCATGCAATTTATGCAAAAGTGCTTTGATTAAGAAAATGAAATAGTATTTAAAAAAATTTCTCAGTCTTACCAATAAAACTTCTGAAAATATGTATTAAAAGTCGGCACAAATTTCATTCAAAGTTTTATTGGTAAGGCAGCTAAATTTTTAAGAAATATTCGTAGTGGTATTGTCTGAGCTTGGTTTGAAAAATTTTAGATTTAAAGTTTTCTAAAGCTCCGACATTTTCTGGGGAAATTTATTTGCGCTAATTACTCTGTATATTCTACTAAACTAACTAAACTTAATCGCTATATTTTAGGCCTAGGCTATGGTATCAGCAATTGTACATATACAAAGTTCGGCTTTGAAACTGTTTACCCCAAACTCAAGCTATACCATAGTTTATATATACATATATATGTATATAAGTTTACGTTATATATGTACATATGTATGTTTGTGGTATTTTTTAACGTAGTTTGTATAGTTTTTATTACTAGCAGCAATTGTCGTTGAGTGGCCCTCTCTAAAGTACGAGAACGCGCTCCTTTTGCTCCTAGGCGAGAAAGTATTTTTCAACTGTTTACAGCTAATCACAGAGTTGATGATTTTACACAGTAGTATTCGACAAAATGTTCAGCAAAAACTAACGGAACTGAACGAACGGACCAACGCGCGCACGGGTCCAACCAAGAACTCATTTTACCGCTACTGACAGTCGCGCCTACATACATACATATGGTAATTATTGTATGAAAACCGTAATTTCCGCTAAGCTTTGTATATATGTATGTACTAGCCTGTGTGTGTGTGTGTGTTACAGGGTTGCCTTCAACCAGTTTGCTCAATAGAAAATTCCCTAAAGTGTTTTTTACATAGTACTATCGAAATGTAGTCAGTGTGGTGTTGTTGTTGTTGAAGTGAGAAGCTCTTTGTTGCGCGCCTGGCAGACGCGCCCTCAGCAGTCCATCGAGGACTGCGGCGACTTGACCAGCAGCAGCTCGTTGTAGTCCGAGTCCTCGTTGCCACTGTTGTCGCGCTGATCGGCGCGGCGGCGCTCCGATATAATGCGCAGAATCTCCGCCGAGTCGGACTTGCTGAGGCCCTCGCTGAGTTCGAGGCTGCCGCCGTTGCTGCTGGCCGTCAGCTTGCTGCCCTCGCCGGCCGCTGCCGCTCTTTCGCTCAGCACCGGCAGCAGCAGCGTGCTCTCGTCCATGTCGGGGTCCTCGTCCAGCGCTTGCTGCTTGAAGAGTTGCTTGGTGCTGCCGCTGCGACTGCGTGGCGGCATGCCGCGTGGCACCGCTAGCAGGCTGCTGCGCGCCGAGCCGCTCAGACAGCTCTGGTCCGTGGAGAGCGAGCGTCCGTAGGGACGACGCACGGGCTCAGTGGCGGTTTTCTCCGGCGCCGCTGCCGGCTTTTCGCTGATGACCGCGCTCACAATGCTGGCCGTGTCGGCATTGAGACGCGTCGGCACTTCTTCGCTGCGCACGCTACGCACGTCGTACGACGTTGTGGGACTGCCGTCGGACTCCAGACTCTCGAAGATAGTGCCGCGCCGGTACTCGCTGGCGCTGTCCCCTCCCCAGGGCAGTGAGTCATTGCTCATGCGCTTCGACTCGAGATTGCGTCGCCGTATGGCCTGTTCGTCGAGCGAGCGCTCCTTGGCAAGTATGCCGCGCTTGCGGAAGGCGGTCGTGGAGGCGCGTCGGCCGCGTCGACTCAGCGGCGGTATCTGCAGCTTGGCGTCGAAACTATTCTCGGCGGCGTTGTCGTTGGCGAGAGCGTCCATGGCGCCCAGCCGCGTGGCCAACTGCTGTGGCGTGAGTGAGCCGCCCAGCTCGGCCAGACCGAGCCCGTTCGGCTGATTGAAGTATTGTATTGTCTGGCGCCGGCCGCCCAAGCCGGCCACGTTGCCCATCAGACTGGGCAGGAACTTCTTGTCCAGTGAGGGCGTGCTATAGGTGAAGTTCTTCGGCAGAGACCTGACCTTCGCCAGCTGGCGTGGCGGCGGCGGTGGCTTCATCTGCTCCTGCAGTTGTTGGCATAGCTTCTGTTCCTGCTCGAACTCCTGCTCGCGCACGAGCTCGCGCTCGAGCTCCACTTCCATGTCCATTTCGTCTTCCATCTGTTTGTGGCTCTCCTCGAGGTGTTTCATCAGTACAGCCACGACGACGTTCACCAGCACGAACTGCGCCATCAGCACGAAAATCACGAAGAAGATGGGAGCGATAACCGAACTGACGCAGCAGTTGCGCACGCAATCCGCTGCGTCGTCGCAGTTATCTCTCAGCGTGTCCTTCATGATGCCGTTCCAATTGTCGCCAGTCGCTACGCGAAACAATGTGAGGAAAGCCATGCCAAAATTGGCGAAATGCGCATGTTCGCCGAGCCCCTGGCAGGGGATCTCGTCGGAGCACTCCAGGCGCCCGAACAGTTCCACGCCCAGGGCGGCGAAAATGAAGAAGAGCAGAAAGAAGAGCAGGCCCAGATTGCCGACCTGCGGCAGCGCCTGCATCACGGTGTCCAGCAGCGCGCGTATGCCCTTGGCCATCTTGAGCAGCTTGAGGACGCGGGCGATACGCAGCACGCGCATCACGCGTATTATTGTCGGATTGATTGGTATGATATTCGTCTCGAGCTCCTCCAGCACGATGCCGACTATGGAGAGCAGCACTATGCCCACGTCCAGCTGGTTCCACTTGTCCTTGAGATACAGATGCCAGCCGAGCGCCACCAGCTTCATGTTCGCCTCCAGTATGAACACGGCCGTGAAGAAGTAGTTGAAGATCTTGAGCGCGTACTGCAGCGGCACCGGCATCATGTAGTACTCCAGCGCCATGGTGACCACGTTCAGGCCGATGACGGCGGCGATGGCCAGGTCGAAGTACTTGGACGTGACCACGTTGTGCACGAACATGCGCGTCGGCGAGTAGTTGGTGTAGTAGGGCGGCTCGTGCATGCGGCGGCGCTTCTTCTCCATCTGTAGCGCGCGCTTGGCGGCGCGCCGTATCTTCTCCTCCTTCTCCTGCTCCTCGCGGCAGCGGTGGAAGTTCTCGACGACCACGCCCACGAACATGTTCAGCACGAAGAAGCCCACCAGCAGTATGAAGGCGATGAAGTAGAGCAGTCGCCACTCGTTGTAGTTGACGATGGGCTGCTGGTCGACGCCCACCGCGTCCAGGCCCGTATACATTATGTTCACCCAGCCGTCGCGCGAGCTCAGCACGAAGAGCGACATCAGCGCCTTGCCCAGGTCGTCGAAGTTGTACTTGCGATTGATCCAGGCGTTGCCTCTGGAGATGCACTCGGTCTTGTTGCGCACGTACTTGATGTTCTCGCCCTCGCAGTAGAAGAAGGTGCCCTTGAAGAGCTGCACGCCCAGGATGCCGAAGATGATGAAGAAGGTGCAGCAGATGAGCACGATGTTGCCGATGGGACGCAGGGATGATAAGAGCGTTTGCACGACTAATTTCAGACCCGGGGCGCGGTTGATCACACGCAGCGGCCGTAGGGAACGAAGTAGTCGAAACACCTGTGCGAAAATGTGTGGTCAGTGTGGGTGTGGAGTATGTGGACGATAAATAAAAGAAAAGCAATGATGAGCAAGTGAGTCCTAAATGCTACGGTAATAAGGACAATTTAAATAATAAAATGAGATCAAAAACGATAAAGCGGGTTATCAAAGCTTAAGCAGATGTCTTCGACTCGATCTTCCGTGGAGAGAAGAAGTCGAAGAGGCTAACTCCGTCCTCACTTGAAGCTGTAGGACTACGGCAATTTTGACCACTAGATGAGCCCGTAGACAGAGCTCGACATGATTTTTATTTCCATCTGTAGAAGCGCCAACTTGCAATGACCCATGACCGATGCTGTTGTGATGAATCCATGAAACTGCATGAAGCCAATCCGTGCATGCGTCTTCGATGATTTGCTGCCCCAACAACTGTACTTACCCTTAAAATCCCAAATATCCTTGGACTCGATTCACTAATCAGCGACATTAGCAAATCGATAATTGATATTGTCACCAAAGATCCATCCATGATATTCCAGCCGGATGTAAAGTAGGCATCTGGACCATAGAACATGCCGGCCGCTACCACCTGCAATCGAGCAAGCGGAAACTGTATTGTGCACACTCAATTTGAACACTGCCAGGACGACTGTAAGTTGTAGGTGGGTTGTGGTCGTTCACCGCACAGTGTACACTCGAGCAGACGGCGTAGGCACCCAACTGGGAGGCCTTTTTTGCACGTCTGCAAAGCCTTACCTTAACGAACATTTCCACTGTGAATACGACGGTGAACACGTAATTGGCTGTAGCCAGGAACAATCTTTCGGTGCTTGTTGGAGGGATGTTTGGTCGTTCCATTGCCAGCGTTATGCAGTTGAGTGCAATGAACAGCAGGACAGCATTGTCGAACCACTTCTGATCAACAAACCACGTGCAGATTTGACGGAACCTGTTCAATTGTAGCACACGAGGAGAACAAGGAAATGGCGTATAGTGCAATAAAAAGGGACAAAATAGAAAGTTAGAAAGGTTTAAGCGGAGACAAAAGCAAACAGTGGAATATATAGAGGTAGAAAAGTAATAGAAAAAAACTAGTTCGAAAAGGAGCTAACGAAGATTTGCATCAGTTTGGATTTCGCTGGAGGAAGAAGATAGCCTTAGCAATTTTTGGATCAAGATATGTGAATCGAGTCAAAATCTAGAAGGAGATCTGCATTCGAGATTGTTAGAACAAGACATAATATAAGGTCAAAGTCAGAAAGGAACCCGGGATATCAGCATCCGTAAACAGCATTGGGCCAAGCTTTCTCGCAATAAGTTGTGTATGCTTGTTGTATTTTTAGCTAACGTTACTGGAACATACAAATTAATGTTATTCAAAAGGGGGGCGGTTATGGTATGTAATAATTCGGCATGGAGTAGAATCTGAACAGCATCTTTCGTAGCTTTTGCTTCTAAAAAAAGTACATCCGAGTCAACTTCAAGCATTGATTGAGCTCCCCATTAAGTTCTCCCTTTTCCACGTGCCTGCTGAATGTGCAACAACAACAACACTCCAGCAAATGTGGCGTGGCTTGTGGCGCACAGCAGGGTCCTTTCAAATACATTTGAAAAAGTGGGATAGTAGAATATGTATGTAGGTGTCTATGTTTGTATGCATGTGTGTTTCAGTGTATGGCAGTGTAAGTGCGTGTGCGTGGGTGTGGATGTGGAGCTGTTGCCGGTGATTAAAGCTTAATGGTAATTGTTACCGCCAGCGGCGAGGCGAGGCACAAAAAGTGTTGATTTCAATGCTCGACTGCAGCAACACACACTCTCAACTTACACATACACAGGTATATTTTATATGCACACACTCGCAGGTGGAAATGGCGCTAAGTCCTCAACAAACCATGTCCTGATTTAAGTTTACGCGGGGATTACACGCTGCGAAGCGACGGGCCTGTATGTTGCTCGCAAGCCAAGCAAAAAATTAGAACAATATGGCAACGCTGCATTTGGAAGCCGCTTAACGGTACAAGAGAATAACTGTCAGAGGCTAGGAGTCGCAACTTCGAGTGGGATTACCGCTGCATAATTGGCATCAAATGTTGCTGCATTGCTGGATTGCGGCTCAAATTGGAATGAACTACTACGGAAAGATTGCGGCTTTATTATGATTGAAGTCGCTTTGTGCTTCCAAGTCTGGGCTTTTTGTTCATTATACCCTACACCTATGGTAATAGGGTATAATAACTTTGTGCGAAAATTGTAACGCATTAAATTAGCCGTCCTAGGTATAGACATAAGTATATAGAAATGCTTAGAATCACTTTCTGTGTTGATTTCCGGTTGTCCGTCTGTCTGTCTGTCCGTCTGTCCGTCTGTCTGTCTGTCTGTCTGTCTGTCTGTCTGTCTGTCTGTCTGTCTTGGTGTCCGTGCGCACAGGAGAGAAAGAAAGAGTTGTCCGATTTAGACCAAATTTGGCACACAGTCGCAGGGAACCTTCCACTACTTCAAGTTCCAAGATTAGCAAAATCGGCCGAAGGACACGCCCACAACGGGTCAATAAGTCCCACTACCCCGGAATATTTCCAGTAAAATTGCTTTAAATTGTTTAATTACTCGTTAAAAGGAATGGTATTTGGTATTTAAGGTAAGGTGTGGGCCCTTTACGTCAACCAAAAAAATGGGCGTGGTCCGCCCACTATATAGACGATAAGCGGAAAATCCTTATAACTTCCATAACATATACACCAGTCGGTCCATATTTGGTCACTTCACAGCTGATAATAACATCTTTAAACGCTCCCAAAATGGGCGTGGTCCGCCCACTCAGTTACTTGGTGTAGGGTATTACTCTGTCGGTGAAACCCGACTGATGCTTCCTTACTTGTTTTTAAAAAAGGATATGACGGAGCCATTAAAATTGAGATTTTCGTGATTGGAAGTTGTTGAAAGGAGTCGGTATTCAAATCCCTGGTAACAGATCAAGAAATAGCTTCTGTCTATATGTACTACTTACCGATTATGCTCGGGGAATATGTACATCGAGTAGGAGTTACGTCCTCTGGTGAATTTAGTCGGTGTCAGTCGATTTATGAGTATTTTCAGTTTGGAGACTCGTCCTGTGCTCGGAATCATGGAATGTTGCGCATCCTTCGTCGTCTGCTCTTGCTCAGACAGCGACTGCTTCTTCTGATGGTAGTTGCTGATGGAGTTCTTGCGCTTCTCGCGCTCCTGCATGTACTGCTGCAGCATGTCGGGCTCGTGCAGGTTCGTGCACGACTTCTGCCACTTGTCCAGCTCCAGCTTGGAGTTGGTGTACGACAGCGACTTGCGATTCGCTTCCAGATTGTGCAGATTCAGATGCGACGTCTTGCTGAAGGCCAGCTCAAAGGAGGACATGCGGCGTTGCTGGTGGCTGGGTGGATACAGCTTGGGAGGCTGGTTGAGATTCTGGTATAGCTGCGAGTTGAAGATGCAGGCGGAGGCGCGTCTGCTGCCCGGCACACTGCCGATGCTTAGCGAGGTGGAGAGCCGTCGTATGGAGCTCTGCGGGCTGAGGCGGTTGGTGTCTTTGTGCTTGCCGGACGCGGACAGGCCGGGCGCGCTGGGGCTGAGGAATGCCTCGGAGCGGGTAGTGCTGCCGGGCGCCAGCAAGCAGGAGTTGTCACTGCCGTTGTTCAGCTGGTGCTCCTCGTCCTCCGCGGTGAGCGAGTCGCTCTGCTTTTTCGTTCTCCGCTTGGAACTGGAGCGGCGAAAGCGATTGAAACTCGGAATGCGCTGCATGGACTCGCCGCCGGAGGACGCTGTTGGCGTTGTTGTGTAGAGAATGACGCCATTGCCCGTCGTCGTCGCCGCATTGCCCAGGGGCGGTGATTGCAGGTCGGCGCTGCTGCGGCCGCTGTCGCCCGCCGACTGCGCCGTTGCCGAAGCTGAGCCCGAGGCCGTTGTCTGCAGCATGGCCGCCGCCGTGGATATGCTTGGCACGAAGATGGGCGTGCCGGAGGCGGTCGTGCTGGAATTCTTGGAGATGTCGTCTATGATAACGCTATGCATACTACTACTTAGGGCGCTAGGGAGTAAACTACTGCTGCTAGGTGCTAAATTAGAGTTAGAGTTGCTAATGCTAGTATTGCTTCCCAGTTGGCTGGCATTCAGTATGTTGAGTGGCTTGTGCGCCAGCACGGGCGAGGGCGGTATGAGATCAATCGACGGTATGCCCTCGTCGAATGAGCGCTGCCCACTGAAGATAGTCGGTGGTCTGAGTAGAGTTGGCGAGCTGTCGGCGGAGCTCTGCAAGTAGTTGAATGGGTGGAGCTGAGTGTGAGCTGAGCTGTGTTGGGCATATCGACCTACCTGTACGTTGAGGTCCGCCTCAAGATCGTGCTGGTTCCAGTTTCGAAAGCTCATGCCAGCCTCCAGCGTGGTGCTGGGCGAGTCCTGCGGCGTCGCTGCGGTTGTGGTGATGATGGGTGGCTCACGCAGCGGCCGTATCTTGCTAAGGCGTGGTGCATCCGCGCGCCGATCTTTTATGGAATATGTCTGCAAGGTAAGCGGCAAGGTCTTAGCGGACAAGGAGAATATTAAAAAAAAATGTTTCGGGCATTTATTCGAGATGAGATTAAAAGTATTTGAAATTTTTGGTTTGGAATCACAAATTTTGCAACAAAAACAGTGGAAAAGGTGTGGTTCACTTCGAAAAAAGATTCACTTCTGTCCTACAGATTCGATTGAAGATGGTTCGGTTGCACAAGCGCTTAAGCAGAATTTTGAACGGTCGATTTGGTTTTAGAAAAATAGTTCGTTATAATAACATATCTTTTATATAAATAATTGTGCGAAAAATCAGTTTTGTGATCTCTTCGACGACTCACCTTTTTTAAACTCCTTCGATCCTCGTCGACCAGTTTGCTTATGTCCTTCTCGGACGCCTTGCGGCTGCTTGTGGCATTGTTGGCGCCCATGTGCTCGTTGACCTGGTAGTCCAGTGTGGGCTGCAGCAGGCGCTGCTTCTGCATGCCGCTCTTCGCTTCGGTTATGAGCTCCGCGGAGTCTTGCAACTACGACACACACCACACACATATTTATCAGTCCCTTGCATCTCGGCATGAACCCACTTACCTTCCGCACATCCTCGGCGCTGTGCCAGCGATTGCGCACCTCGTAGTAGCTTTCGTTGGTCGTCGACGAGTCGTCGGCCTCGCTGCGCGACTCGTCGTACATCACGTCGCTGAAGTTCTCGGCCAGCGTTTCTTCGCGCAGTTTTTTGACCAGCTCGCGCTGTTCGCGCTCGCGACGTTCATTTCGCTGAGGGAATCAAATTTTCAAAATTAGACTTTTCCCAGCGGGTTGCACGCTACTGCCAGCACACACATACATTCGTACATGTGCGAGTGTGTAAATGCAACATGCAACTCTCTTTCTTTCTCTCTTGAGCCAATGAATTGAACGAACTGAGGCAATGAACAGTTTCCTAGGTGCAACGGACATGCTATAAATACAAACGCGCGCGGAGTTAGGGTAGACGCGTATAAAAAGGAGTACCTACATAAGTAGTAATTTTATTGCATTTTTCTTAAACTTCAACCGTTTTTTGGGATTGCCAACAAAATAGTAATAGAAAGAACATTCCCGAACCTCAAGTTGCTATATCAATTCAAGTGTGTAGATATGTATATGCCCAGCTATTTTGAATATTTTAATTTGAGTTTAGATTTTACGATTTTACTGTTGATTGGATTTTTGTTGGATTCTTGGCTTTGAACCCATGCCTGTTGAAGCGCTGCACACTCTGGGAACTCTTCATTGCATTGTCACATTCTCATACAAAATTCGTATGTCTGTTAACTGATTTGATTTTTGTTGTTGCAAAACTCTACCTCTGAACTGAATCCCTCAACTAAAATGGCGACCAATAAATTAAATAGCACGTAATTGCCGAATGTCATTAGCGCCACAAAATACAATGCGGCCCAATGACTTGTCTTTTCCATGCCGTTGAACAAAACGACGTTCCAGTCCTCCTGCGTTAGGATCTAGAAGAAATGTAGGGCGTGTCAGTTGTGGCGAGTAACCAGCGCAGCAATATTGAGAGAGCGAGTGAGTGGAATCGAGCGTACATGTTATATAAAAAAAAGGTGACAGAGAGAGACAGAGAGAGAAATTCATGAGCTACGATTATTAAATTTAATTCGAATTTTGATGTGATGCTCAAATTTTTAGCAGCTCATATTTTTCTTTCCCTGTTGAAATTATTTTTGTTAAAAAACTAAAGAAAATCATAAGAGAAAAAACTAAGCCATTAGAAATGAATAACATAAAAAATATTCTAAGCTCAATTTATGCTGTTATTGCTATAAAACACTATATTTTATTTAAAACTAAAAGTGCAGTTAGTTTTATGCTTTTGCGAATTATAGTTTAATTAAAAAATTCGTGGTGTGTTTCGACGTCAGTTCAAAATTTAAAGATATTACTACAAAATAGGAATAAATCTAAATTCATACGTGCCAAAAAAGTTGGGTAAAAGAGATTTGAACGCGCTAAAATTATTTGTAATAGCGTAAAAAAAGCCAAAGAATATATTTCAAAAAACAGCCATGCGAAACCCTTAGAAGTACAAATTTGAAATTTGAAGTTTAATTCGCAGTGGTTTAAATTGATTTTGTATGGGAGTTGCTCGAAATCTGTTTTTATAAGCTTTTTTTTAATATTAATTGCAAATATTTACAGTTCCATGCCATGCATGGGATTTTGTGAGAATATTGCAGGTAGTTGTCAGAATAAATTTAAATTTGGTAAGCTATTTGATTTGGAAGTAAAACTGATTTTTGGAACATGCAGGTGAATGGAGCCCGTAAATGGCAAGCAGGCGGCCTCTTCAGCAACTTTGATGTACAAATTTTGATCTCAGCTGACGAATTTCCACTTCGGCATGAAACCGATGCCAATTTCGAAGCCGCAACTAAACTTATGAAGCTATGTTAAAGAAGATGCGCCCAGCTTCAAGTCTCTAGACAGCTTTCTCTGTATATTTAATGTGTAGAGCTGGTGCAGTCTGATAACAATTTCTCTGGCTTCAATTTCAAATTGCATCGAATATTATAAAAGTTGTTCTGTATTACAAGCAATCATGACAGAATTCGCGGAGTTTTATCAATATTTTGGCGAGTAGGCGTGCGACAAGGGTTCTGCGTGAGGCTTAGCTATATATGATTTGCTCTAAAATTCACAAATATCTTAATAAAAATACTCTAGAAAACACTACTTAACAAATGAGAACTGGTAAATCTATGTACATATAGGGGAATACGTGGCTATGTCAATGGAACTCAACGAAAATTGTAACTGAAAGACATTGTGGAAATTTTTGAATTTTTTTTTATATTCGTATACATATATGTATGTAAGAGTGAAAACAAACGAATGAAAGAAAAAAAGGACGAAAACGAGAACTTGCTAAAAGTGTTCTTACTTGGAAGACTGTTACTGTTGCCCACAAAATGTTGTTGAAGTGTTTGCGATCACACTCGCATTGTGGATGCTTGCTGATTATTTCGGGACACGTACATTCGCGTTCGAGTCCGGAGTCGTCCATAAATTTACAAAACTTACCGCCAAACAGATACATGCCCAGTATGCTGTAGGTTCATATTAAGTAATATATATATATATATATATATGTATATATACGAAGTAGTAGTAGTTGTAGTAGAAGTATAATTTTTCTCATTTTCATATATATATATATATAAAAGATGTTGTTATTGTTATGTTTATTTTAGTTCAAGGTTTTTATAAACAGTTTTTCTATGTTTCTTGGTATTTCTTTGTATCTGAGGGTAGAAATTTGTGTAGAATTCAATTTTCTTGAGGTTTTAGTTTGAATTTCGGTAAATTTGGTGGTCAATACAATATAATACAGATTATGCAAATATTGAATAAAAGTGGTCATCTTAAACTATTTCGAAAACCATCATAGTACGCACTTTATAGTCTTATCTCGGACGCAACCGTACAATCGGAATTATATTGTATTTGAAAAACAAAAAAAAACAGAAGCTATAGTTATGTATATACAAAACTCGTATAGATAGAAATCCACAGAACTTAAGCGCACTTATCGATATTCCGAAAGAAATAAATTGTCAGCTTAGAATTCTTCAGGTATACGCTTAGGTGCCTTGACTTCAGATTTATAGCCTTATTTTTAGTTTGAAAAATTAGTTAAGAAGTATTTTTGAGATAATTTTATATAAATTTCAATCCAAACTGAAGTAATTGGGGACCAGATGCTTGTTGGAGAGCCAAGTAAGTAGTAGTTTTAATGGATATGTTGCTTATAGCCTTGAGTTTAATGTGTGTAAGAGAAGGAGAGAATAATAGTGATTTGTATTGAGTTATTGAGTAAGAGTCGCTTGTACAAAGTAAGATTGATTTGTACAAAGTAAGAGTAAGTAATTCTGAGAACGAGTGGAGTAAGATCGAGTAGTACTGAGCAGAAGTAGGTTGTACGGCGTAAGAGTGAGAGTACTGAGTACGGGTGAGTAGTTCGGAGTAAGAGTGAGTAGTTCTGGAGTAAGAGTGAGTAGTTCTGAGTAAGAGTTAGAGTATTGAGTAGAGTGGTAAAAGTTTGGTTGACATTGTAGGAGTTACATGTAGACAAGTTTTCATTTAGAATATTTTGTAGTAGTAGTAAGGGTAATAGTTGTAAATGGTAAATGAGAAAAAATTGCAACAACAACAAACAGTGCCATCATAAAAATGCCATATCAAACATTAACTACTTTCAGCGAACAATTGCTGATGATGTTGCTTAATATTGTTACAAATCGTGCACACAAAACTGTAAGTTCTTGCTTCATCCAGCTTGACCTGACAATCATTAACCCATCCACGCACAAAGTACATACATATGTGTTCAAAATGCAATTTTCTTTACTCTGAGTTATAAAAGGAAATTCAAATAATTTAAAAATTTTAATGAACTAAGTTTGCTTTTGATTTTACAATTTTATGTGCTTGAAATTTAAATTGTTGCAATAATATTTGTCAAAAAACGAGCATGCTTAACCAACAGTTAAATCGTCACATTCCAAATCCATATACTCCTTTTATAAATAATTAACGTGGACTCACTTACCTTCGGAGCTGTTGTCACTAGAACATGCATTTCAAATAATTCATACAATTTGCACATGATCGAACTCACTAAGCAACTATTTCGCCACAATACTCGTTACTCAAGACCTATTGCCAGGCTTGCTAAGTACCCAAGGCAACTATAGACTACAGGCGCTATATCCTTTGAATAGAGTTGGGACTAAGTATTATACATATTTACGTGATTCCAGGCAACTAAACCAATCTATTTATCAGATGAGTTACCCTAATTGATTGCTAATGCACACCACAAATTAAGAAGCTCAATAACAGCTCGGCAAGCAAATAGAAGCAGTTTTAGTTAATCATAAGAAATTATAAAAAAATTTGTGAGTAAACAAAAAAAATTATATTTCAAACTTGAATTGCGCAAAAACATTTTGAAATAGCACAGACGCATAAACAGTCGAAAGGAACTGATTGAAATCATAATGTACTTTAACCAAAGTAACCGAAATCAACATAATTTCACATAACAACAACTAAGTTAGAGTATAGCATAGATATAAGTATATTCGAACAAATGAGTATAATGCGTAGCAATTCTACCTGAAACACCGTGACGAGCGCCCATAGCAGGCTGTCGAAATTCTTACGATCGCATACCACGTCTCCATTAACTTTCTCGCAGAATTTACATCCGAATAGATTCATGCCGAGTATACTAAATTGATGTTTTTTGGTTTAATTGATAAATTTGTAACGGTTTGTATTTTGATATATATTTTTTAAATATTTTATTTATTGATACATTTTTAAGAAGGGCATTTATAGTTATTAAAGTAATAGGAAATCGGTGAAGAATGGTGAGAGAAGAGAAAGAGGAAAAGAGAAAGAGAGAGTAGTTACAGTACGCGAACAATAGCAAACGAAGTGAAACTGGCAAAGGAAGTAGAATGGAACTGAAGAGCAGCATGAAGCTGGGAAAAACGAGTAAAAATACGAAATCAAGGCAAGTAAGAAAAAAGAAGGGAAGCTTTTTTCATTAAAGCAGCTTCAGAGCGTAAAGCAACCTTAAAGCTTCGGAGCAATTGTGTGGAGTAAGAAAATTTTTATAGTAGAGTAGGACAGCAGTAAGGAAAGCATTAGTAGAGCCCTTAATAAAATAATAAGGCATATGAGAAGCTTAAAACTAAGAGACTTTATTTATTGTTCATTTAAAGGACGAGACAAAATCTTGAAAACAGATTTTTCTTTCGGTTAGGTTGTTGATTTTTATCTGACAAAAGAAAATTTGTTTCTGTAAGATTTTTGGCCGTACCTTGGATTTATGTTTTATACTTGAAAATTTTTGAGTGTTCCTGCGGAACAGGGATATCGAAAAGACGATCTAGATCAATAGTAGATGTC
The DNA here is from genome assembly GCA_963457695.1 of Neria commutata. Taxonomy (NCBI): domain Eukaryota; kingdom Metazoa; phylum Arthropoda; class Insecta; order Diptera; family Micropezidae; genus Neria; species Neria commutata. Next base: position 584,639 of record OY735249.1, read on the forward strand.
CCACTCTTATTATTGTATATATGTATGTAAATATGCACTATGTTTGTTTACTTTAGCTACTTGAGTTAACAATGAAACTAACTAACTTTTGTACGTAACCATCTACACAATCAACAAAAAGTTATTCGTATTCATTGTAAATAAATTTTGAAGACTTTCATATATGATTACGCTAATGCTAAGGCTAAGAATACACACAGCTATATGCGAGTATATATGTATTTGGTATATATTAATGGAACTATATGCTCTACGAAATATTTCTGTTGAGTGTTATGTTTAAGTAGTACACAATTATATTGCGATATTGTATTTTTTTGCGAAAGAAATATTAAATTATATGCTTTATATAAATACGAAAAATCGTAACTCTCCTTAACTGAGTGTGGAAAGATAACAAACATGTACGAATACTTGAAGACGGTGTCAGAAGAAAAGAAATGAATACTTTACTACCAAAAGTGTGAGGTAATATTGAAAAAATGTGAGCAGTTTTGTTTTCGATCAAAAATGAGAAAGTGAGAAAGTGTTGTACTAAAAATTACGTTTTAAATTAAAGTGTTGAAAGCTTGCTCTAACTACTTTTGCGTATATTTAGACAGACACTGATGACTATTACTGCAAATACGTTTAACTAGTTTCAAAATGGCGCAAAGTGGGCGTGAAAGGGAGAGACAGAGAGAGAGAGAGAGACAACAGAGCTTGTGAAAGTTGTGGCAGAATGAAAGACGTTGAAGACGAGCAGCTTATTGCCTTCAAGCAGAGCGAAGCGAGTGAGACAGAAAGCAATAATGTGAAAGAGTGACAGAAAATGTTGTTACCTAAAGTGTGGAAGAATTGTCAGCTAAGAATTCGGTTATATTATATTCAATGAAGGTGGGACGGGGCAACATTTTCTAAAGCTGAGCTTGAAAGCTTCGTTTAGTCATTTCACTAAATAAATCGTCAAATACTTTAATAGAAATGTGTGACAGTGCCCATGAAGGCGTCACTCTCAGACATTTCATGATTTTTCACTCCTAAAGGGATTCTTTAAAGTTATACTTCAATTACGCTTTACATATCTAAAATGCCATAAGCTGTGGCCAGTGCCAACTTACCTGAATATGAATATGAAGAGCACCAGCAGGGAGAAAAAGACGGCCACATTGTCCATGGTGCGCAGCATGACAAATAATTGACGTCGCAAATTGGGCATGAAGCGCACCAGCTTGAGAATGCGCAGCAGGCGGAAGGTGCGCAGCACGGACAGACCGGATCCGCCGCCGCCGCTGCCATTGCCCATGAACGTTTGGCAGATTTCGATGACGCTGTAGGAACGCAAATTATTTAAAAAAAATATGAATTTATAAATCTGGAAAAAACTTGAAATTAACTAGTCGAAGAACTTTCCAGCACAAACTTTCCCGGTAAATGCTTGTGGAACGTAAATGTGTCGATTTCGACAATCGATAGCTATATTAAACATTTTATCTGTTTCAGGGGTTATATCTTGGAACAAAAAATGAAGCCTAAATAGAGAATGGGAAATAACTGAACACGCTTTCGCAGCTGCCAACACGATTTTCGTGATATTTCTCCACATAAATTTTCGTGGATTGTAAATTTCACCTGAAATGGCAGACGAGAATTTGTAGCATTCACATTCCTTTCCCTGCTTCCGCTTGAATTACAGGCAATCCAAAGAAGCTTCTACGACCATGTTGGCACCGTGCTGATAATTCAACTGCTGACAACCATTGGTGTGAATTTACATGCATCTCATGTACGTGCATCTGTGTGGCAAGACCGCGCACTTGTGGCGCCCTCAGCAGAGGGAGTGGGCGAAACTGCGGTTGCACAAAGTGCGGCGACAATGAAGTCGAAAATGCGAGAATTTTCACACTGCTTCGTGAAATCAGCACGTACAGTGGGGAAGTGTAGGATTCGCTTGTAAGCGAAGTCAACAAGTGGAAAATGTAATGGCGTCAGTGGATAACACACACCCGCACGGTGGGTGCGAGTATGCAGGATAATATAATGAAGGGAAGCCATTGCATATAAAAGAAAAAGTGAGATAGAAAGTTGTCTGGGTGAATCTGTAACTATTTTGAGAATAATCTACTTATTGCACCACTGATTGGATTCAGCTGCAGTTTGCGCTTCAAAGTCTGTCCAAATCGAGCGCCACTCTTAGCCAGCCGAGTTGAACTTCAACCCCACTCACCTAAGTATAACTATGACGCCGTCGAAGACGTTGAAACCGTTCGCTATGTACCGAAACGGCCCCTCGGCCACCACCTTCAGCAGCATCTCGACGGCAAATATGCCCGAGAAGACGACATTGCTCGTCTCCACAATGGAGGTGAGCTCCTCCGGCTGATCGTGGTACTCAATGCCCATGGAGAGCGTGTTGATGAGTATAGCCAGCAGTATGCCCTGCTGGAAGAACTTGTGATCCACGATGCGCTTGATGAAGCGCCTGATAATGCTGCAGACGCGCGACACGCAGCGGTAGACGCCGATGCAGCCTTTCATCGCCCTCGAGCGCTGCTGCTTCTTCTCGTCCAGCGGCGACAGCGCGTTCTGATACAGATCATAGCAGCAGGAGTAGTCCTCCATGTAATTGCCGGTGGTGGTGGCAGCACCACCTCCGCTGCCACTACCAGCATCGCCGCGGCCAGTGCCGCTGCCCATATCCAGAGCCTTTCTATTCTGCACCGCCACTGTGACGGCGGCATGCTCAAGATTCTGCTGATTCTTGAGCGCTTCCGCTGTGTGCGGATCACAACGCGCCAGCGAGTTGTAAAACGATTCGAGCGTGCTCTGTCCAGTCGGCAACGCCGCTGAAAAGGCCACAGAAAATGCTAAGAGCTCTTGACAAGTCATGGCGTCGTGTATACCCAGTTCGGAGCAGTCGGCGTACGGATTGGCAATGTTGCCGATCGTTTGCGGTAGATTGACCTGCAGTATATAGAAAGCAGTGGTAGAGATGATTGAACATATGGGACAGAGGAGGGGCAACACAAAGACATCGGAAATGCGAGACATCAAAGGAAATATTAGTAGAGAGTTATTAAGAGAGAGAGAGAGAGCTAAGCGCAGAGAGGCGATATAGAGACTGAGAGTATTGAGTTAATTGAAATAGTCCCCCGCTGGAAGTCACTTACCTGCCAAATACTGCCATCTCCCGCCTGTGTCATCTTCTCCGAAGAGCAGATGGTCTTCTCCACTGCCACCGCTTCGCTTAGTGCTGGCGGAGTGTGGAGCAGCACGTACTCATTGAACATGACCGACGGTCTGCGACTGACCGAGGTGGGCGGACTCAGGAAACCCGAAGTGCAGGGATTAGACTGTTTTTTGTGTGATCGCATGGAAGTGAGAGTGAAAGAAGTTGCCTTTAGAATCGATTATGTATAAAGGTAAAATGGAAGGTTTAAAAGTATAGACGCCTTTAAGTAGCTTAGGCGTGGGATTATTTACAGTTAAATTTCAGTTCGAAGCTAGTTCGGTGTAGCATCGTTAGGACATGGGAAATACATTTTACCGGGGTTGTTCGAGCATTGAAATCGGGTATTTATTTACAAGACGGTGATGCACATTTTTGATCTCGTAAGATACTAGAATTCTTAAAGGATTTTTTTTGGTTAATGAAGTTCAACATATACCTTGCCTAAGTTTCCCAACTGCAGCTAAAATTGTTGGCATGATAGCAAAGAAAAATCATTTTATTTATTAAGATTTGGCTTTTGCTGGAACTTTTTTCAGTATGCGTAGAATGTAAGATTTTGTTATTGAACAATTTAGAATTTTGTTGGCAAGATTTCTTTCAATTCGTTTTTTGCTTATTTCGAATTTTGTTGGCGAGTATTTATGGTTTTGTTGTTGTTAGATTTTTGTGAGATTTATAAAGTGTTGGAAGCTTAGAATAGTCTTAGAGCATAATTTTTATGGGATTTTTATTTGGTTAGCAATTTTGTGCTTGAAAATTTTGGTGAGATATGATGTGGAGCTTTCGAATATATCTATGCAAGTACTTTCAAATGTGGTATGATATTGCTAAATATTTTTTTTGAAAGAATTTGTTGAGTGTGCATAGTAGATAAATATACCAAATATCGAAACATGATCGAAACTAGAAACTTTTTCAAGGCAGCAACGCCTCTCATGATATCAATTAGATTTGGTTTTGTCTAAGTTTATCTATAGAAGATATTCTATAAAAAAAACCTTATAAAGAAGAATTTCGCTAAGAATTTTATCTCTGAATTATTTGAATCTTTGCTGAATCGTTTCTAGTTTCCTCCATGTCAAAGCGAATTTCTTTCAAACGAAACTTACAATCAGTTGTTCCGAATCAATATTATGTGGGAATTTCAGTAGTATCGTCTTTTGTTGCTGCTGTGGCTTGTTGTTGTTGTTGTGTTGCTGCTGCTGCGATTGCTCCATGTCTGGCTTTAATTGATTCGTAGTCTTCTTCAGATTGGAATTGCGCACCACTGTCATTGCATTTTCCAGCGATTGCTCTGAATTTTCCGATGACGAGTGGTGCTGCTGCTGCTGTTGGGATAACGCCGTCATTGTTGTTGTTTGCAGCAATGCATGCTGCTGATGATTGCCAGCGCTGACAGCAGCATTGTTGGCGCCATTTATTAAGTTGGTCGCCAGGGCCATTGAGTTGGTTGTTGTTTGTGTTGTTGTGGTGGTGGCGGCTCGTTGCTGCTGCTGATTGTTGTTGCTGCTGTTGTTGACGTTGTTATTGGAATTTAGTGGCACCATCACAGTGATCATTTGATCCTGTATGCTGGACGGCTTCCGATGGCTGTACTTCGGACACTTGGGATGATGGCACTTGATGCGCGACGGCGAAAATGTCAAATTGTCGGTGTGGGGCAGCAGCCCCTCCTTGCGTTGCTGCTGCTGGTACCTTTGTGGAGCCGCGCGTGCGTATGAGTGACACGTGACAAACGAGACGGGGAGAGATACAGAGAGACAAGGGAATTAGTCATTTTGGCATTAAGGGGCGCTGGAGTGCTTGGGCCTGGCAACAATCAACAACAAATAGACAGCAAATTTGTTCAGTCAAATGAGAGGGCGAAGTGAAAACTTAATGAAATGGAATGGAACTCAATTCTTTTAAACTAACGGAAATGAACTGAAATGAATTGACAGTGGAATGCAGAATTTTGCGCAAACGGGCCGAATGTGTGTATATAGAAGCGCTGGAATGCGTTGGTCGGGGCTGGAATGCGTATGGAACTGTGAGTGATAGCTCTAAAAGCTGCGCTAATTGACAGCAAATGCAAGGAAAATTTAAAGCGCTGCGCATACAAACTGCCACTTATTTGGTCAATTAAAAAGGACTTTTTCCATTGAGGGACGAATTTCCTTAAGTCGGTTTAGGCCACAATTCTTAAAAGAAAAAACTGTGGCTAACGTTAGAAAATTTCTAAAAATATGTACTTAAAATTTTCAAATCACAGCAGCTTTAAATTTTTGAAAATCAATCAGATCAAAAGGCTTAAATTTCAGATATAAATTTATATGACAATAATTTTAATTAATTTAATTAATTTTTATATAAATATTGTGTCAATTTTCCTCAACATTTGCTTTTTCTTTAAGGCATATTCCGCTATTAAATAAATGTGAGCTAGCTCAAATTGTGCGCCATTGATTCAAAATGCTAAAAAAAATACATGCTCAAAAATAATAAAAATTCATGAAAATAGAAAATTATTCAAAAAATAAAAGAATTTTAATAAAAATAAATATTCATTTTAAAATGCAGGTTAGCTAAAAACAAATAAACGAAAATTACGACTGCAACGGAAAGTAGGACACTAAGGCTGCGTTGCCTATGCTGCACACAAACGTAGCATACATATGAGGAATGTGGAATGCTTTTTGTTGTAATTTTTGAAAGCTATTTTTATGAAAGGATTTTTTCTTGTTTTCACATTTTCACAATTATACTATTTTAGCTTCAGTACTGTGCATTTGCCTTAATAAATACAAGCGAAAGTATAAATTTTTTCCAACGGTCCGCCGGAACAAGTCTTCGTGCGTTGTGGTTACTGTTGCATACTTAGCGGCGTTGGCACATACTAAAGGGGGCAGGACGAATGCTGTTTACACATGGGCATATTTATAGTTTTTTGGCTTGCTGGGATTATGCACATTTTGGCGGTGAAATGATATAATAGCATTTGAACACTTTATTATTATATTAAGGGTTAAACGAGGAAAGGATATTAGTTTCAGTCATAGCGGTTGTGGTGGTGGTGGGGTGTTGGTGCAGCTGGGAAAATGAAATTGGTGTCTTGTTAGAGGCAAGCGTCATATTTAGGAGCTGTTACGCGTCGCTAACACTGTTTGCTCTGGCCGCTCTGCTCTCGATTCTTCAAGCTGGAACAACTTCTCCAGCAGAGCAAACAGACGCAACGCGCAACTGGCACAGCATACTTTTAGGCGTTTCAATTTCATTTTCGCTATTAAGTGAGGGGTTTCTTTCGATGGGGTTTGTTGAGTGGCGGCACCGTTGCTTAAAACGCTATACAATACGTTTCTGAGCGATCTCGTTGCTCGTTCGTCAGACTCTCATATCGAGAGAGTGAACTCAGAGCGTGAGCGAGCGCGCGGAACAAACAGAGAACAGGCAGGCAGATACAGAGAGAGAGAGAGAGAAAGGTGGAACTCAAAGTAACCAAATGGAACTGAAAGAAACAAATCAAAACTACAGCCATCATACTTATATAATCTGTACTTCTTTAACGTGCGTCTCTTGAAGCGCCGCCACAGGTGCGCAATGTATTTGACAATCTCCGCGTAGCAAGTGGCCGGCTCGGAGTTGTTCGTGCTGGAGGCCAGCGTCGAGGTGGAGGTGTAGCGTGCGCGCTCCTGCCGCATGCGTTCCATTTCGCGTTTTTTCGTTTCCGCAAATTGCGTTGCAATGACGACCAGGCACAGATTGATCATAAAGAAGGAACCGATCTGTGGGAGAGAAGAGAAAGAAAAAATTACAATCAAAAATACTATGTATAAGAGTAAGAGGGATAACTGAAAGTGACTTGCGTATAGGAAGTAATGTCTGTCAATTTTGGTTGTTGCTTAGTGTTATTAACTTTAATAAAACTATCAAGTGTGCTCACTTCAAAGTTAAATATCAAGAGCCACCCGTGTACTAAAAATTTTGCACAGCACCCTTGTGCACCTCTCAAAAAAACTACTTACATTTGCCAAATTATGCACAGAAGTTTTAATTACAAATTCACCCATTCACACTTCATACATATACTCGTACTACTTTCCTCTCTTTTACTCTCCATGCTCATCTCAGCTTTCATACCCTTCTGCCATCCTTTCCCTACAGTCCTAGCTATACCATTTTATATATTATGTTGCTGATGAGCAATTTTAAAGTGTTGCCAACTCGTTTTGTGACATCAAAAGTCACACACTCTCACTCTCACACATTAACAATACACGCACACAAAGTATGGGTAACAGAAAGTTTGTGCATAAATAATAAAATTGCTGTAGTTGTTTGCATATTGCCAACATTTGCCTGTTGCTGCTGCTGCCTGCTGCAACTTTTCTTATGTGTGCATGTGTATGTGTGAGTGCCTGTAGAGTACTCCTTGTTGTCATCAGAGTTCTTTATCATTTGCATGTGAATTTATCTATTTGCATTTGAAGCGAAGGAATTCATTTGCAGTTTCCTTCAAACTTTACGCATACTAACGCGAGAGTCTTCAGTTTTTATAGAGTATTCAAATTGAGGAAAATGGCCTTCGGAGGAATGGTAAGTCGAGCTCGAATACAGTTCATAAGTCAGCATTACATTAGTGCTGCTTTATAAAGTTGACCGTTCGATTTCAAAGAAGTTTAACGCCTTTTTACAAGAACTAAACTATGAATATTTCTCTTTTTATTCCATTTTTATATGATTAGTTCCGTATATATTTTTACCTGACTTTATTCAATTAAACTGTAATTGAATTAATTACTTTATAAGATTTTAAAAGGCCTTTAAAGATTCTCTATGTATCTTAGGCAAGCAACTAGTGACCATCTTCAGCACTCACACATACTCTAGTACTCTACAATTTGCACTGTTGTTGTGTGAGTGCATGCCTGCATGTGTGTGCATATGCAAGCATTTTTTGTAGTTCCTGTTTCCGAAATATGCTATAAAAACAATTGTGAAACTACCGTTCTACAACTCTCTCAGCACTCTTTTGACATGGCACATTTAGCAATACAAAGTGTGGAAGTAGAAGAAGAAGAACTGAAGTAGCAGTAGCGGAAGCGGAAACAGCAGCAACAAATGCAGAAGTTACTTAAAAGTCATATTGTTGCTGAGATTGTTGCTGCCGCTGCTATTATCATATTTCTATTTCATGGCACACACACACACACACTCACTAACACAGCCATGCATGGTCAAAACGGCAGTCTCGGTGCTTAGCTACAGGACAAAAGCTGCAATTTATTGCATTGCACACACACACACATGTTAGTTTGTGTGCTTATGTGTGAGTGTAGTAGGGTGGGTGTCATCAACATTTTGTGCAATTTGTTTTGAAATTAAGTGGCGTCTGCACATGTGCTTGCCTTGCCAAAAACGTTCGTCCAGAGGAAGAGGCGGCGCAAGAGAGGGCGACAGAGATGTTCTTGTCAGAGAGCACGTGTTCTGGCTATTGGCTGGATATTCGGAATGTCTATACATATGTGTAAACTCTATTTTAGCAGTCTAAGGCCATGGTAAAACAAGCCGCTGCCTTACTTCACTGCTCCTTTTCTATAACAACGACGCTAATGCATATTTTCCTAATTAAGTAATTCCCAAAATCTGCAATAAATTCCTGTAATTTCATTAAAGCCACATACTAAATTTCTAAGTATTCTCTAATTTGCAGAAATTGCTTGCAAATATAGCTCAGAAAGTTTCTGCTTCTTGCTTCCTACATTTTCACCTACTTTTGCTAATGTTTGTCCTGCGGCTATGCCACAAGTCCTTTGCGCATTCTTTTCTCTGCAGCACGCTTCTCTCTCTCTCTCTCTGCTCCCTTGCCCACGTTCTTTTCACTTAACTCTCAACCACAGGCCAACATGTTATTTACATTAGCAAACATTTTCAAACTTTCAATTGGTAAGCAAAGCTCGAATGGAGGAGTGCGGGCAGAGAGGAGGAAATGCCATCAAGTAAATGCGAAAAGTTTCCTGGCACTGAGCTGACAATGGGCGCCTGAGCTTGCCAACAAGCAGAAATTTGCCTGCGAAAGTTTCTTCTTTTTTGGCGTTTTTCGTGGGGGGCGCCAAACTTTTGCCGCGCTTTGTTTGCGCCACAAAAGAAAAAGGAAAATATAATGCTCATGGCCGCATTCGCGTCGGCGTGTATGTGTGTGGGTCTGTTGGCCTGTGCATTTGTGTGCATATAATATGAAAAAATCAACAAGTTAACAAGCAGCGCCACCTGTCCTGACCTTATTGAGTAGCTGATTTGTTTATGGCACACACACAGCAGAGCATTGCCTGTAGACGAGGAAGAGCAGGGACTACGTGGGCAGCGGAAAAGAAAACAACTCGCTTTTCAATTAAGCCGAAAAGCTGAAAGCGGCAGAGAGCGACACCGGAGCGGGAGCACGGCTTCTTAAAGTACAGCCAAGCAAGGACATGTCTGCTCCAGATGTTGCTTCAAGGATGTGCGCTACGTAAAAGCCCATTTGAAAGCTGTGTGCGCTTTTTTTGAAGACTGGGGAGGGGAATACGTACTTTCGAATTTTGTGGGTTTCTTCAAATTTGCCAACGAAATTGCTTTGAATTTTTTTTGGCAATATAGCAGAAAAGAATATGGCTTTAGTGGTTAAGCTTGAGTGTACCCTTTTGGTGGCTTGTTGTTGCTTCTTGGTAAATGTTGCCAGAAAAAAAATTTTGAAATTTAAGAAACCCCAAAAACCACACATTTTTAAGAACTACGCCAATTAATTGATATTATAAATTCTATAGATACTTTGATGTATTTTCGACTCACAGATTTTAGCAGGAAAGTTAAAAGCAGCAAAACCAACAAATTTAGCATTAAATATCTAACCTGGCAACACTCTACTTCGCGCTTCTTTGGACTGTGCTGCCACGAACTGCAAAATGTTATATACGCACACATGCATGCAAACACACACACACACACTTGGCACAAATTAGCTTATCTGTTCACTCGCTCTTTCATTCAATTTGATGATGCTTTCAGCAGCTGCCTTTGTGCCGTCAATCTGAATTTAAAGACACTTTTTTCGAGGGCTTCTATCAAAAGGATCAAACATTTTACGCTCGCTTTCGATGCGTATCTAAATTTAACACTGCTCTCAAAATTTTTCTACGTATTTTATGCTTTAATTTGTATATTAAAAGTTGTAGCTTGTTGCTCGTTGTTGGTATGTTAATGTATATATTGTTGTTGAGGGATTTTGCTGTCCGATTGCAAGGCCGAATTGGCATGCTTTGGCTGAAAGCTGTTTCTATTCGTTAATGCCTAAAGTAAACTTATTTTTAGCAAATAAAAATTCATTTTATATATTCAGCATAATCAAAATGAGAGCATCGATAGAGAGCAACGTTTGAAAATGAATTCACTTGCATACTTCTTTGGTATTGCTGAATTTAAGCACTACTTCGCAAGCATACTTTAAGGCGCTCTGCATTTGGTGGCAATTCCAATAAAGCGCTTACTTTAAATTTTGTTTTATTTAACTGGCAATTTTTAATTTACTTTGCTGAATCAGCCGAAATTGGCACTTCTTTTCCAATTGAAACCTTTTTCGTCCTTTTCGTATGCTGATTGATTTTGCTTCGCTCCGAAAAGCATGCCACGCAGACAAATTGAATATTGGGCATACAGCAGTGTTGCAAGAAGTCAACACATCAGGCAGCGTATCGAGGACGGCTGCAAGCACACTACAGCCATGGCTGTGCGAGTGGTGTTCTACATCTACATACATGCATATGTACGAGCATGTATGCGTGCTGGCCCTTTGCATGTGTTGCCTTTTGAATTATTAAACGGCAGCCGTTCGTTGCTACCTTCGCCTTTTCGTTGGCATACTTCCCGGCTGGCGCTTGCTTTTTATGGCATACTGTTAGGCTGTTGGCCAAGGTGAAGTGTTTGAGTGGAGCAGGCGGTAGGCGCGATAAGGTAATACTGTCATTTCTGGTATTTTAGGTATTTTAAACGTGTGTGTTTCGTAGAGATTACATCAATTTAAAAATTGCGTATGAAAAGGCAATTGTACACTTGACTTTTATTGCACAATTATTTTAAAGATATTTGTTGGAATATATACTTTAGTCTCAAGCATAAGTTCTCAACTCACCACAATCAATAGCACAAAGTAAATCCAATCCCAGAAGCTGTGTGCATCCTGCACATAGTACATGATGTCCGTCCAGCCCTCAAGTGATATGACCTGTTGAAGATTAGAAATTAAAAACATTTATTAATTAATAATTTAAATAATTTTGCATATGTAAAATGCACTTCCTAAAACAACTGCAACAATATCCGCCATCTACTTTTATGTAGTGGAATTAATGCAGCTGCATGCGCCTAAAACTATGCACTTTCCGCTTGTGCTTGGCCCGTAATTGTTTTCGCACATAATTAAGCGTAATTACGGCTATGAATCATGGCCGCCATGTTGCATCGCGGTAGCCACTGATTGCCTGAGCATGTGCGCCGAGCACAGGCATGCGATTTAAGTTATTAGCATGCTAATGTCGGTACGTCTGCCAAGGAATACACGTCAGATTCAGTGCACGTATGTGTGTGTGTGGGGAGGGGGGGTGTGACATGTCGGTTTTTAATTAATTCGGTATTATGCGCACGTGTTGCTGCTGCGTGTAATGCAAATTTAACAAGCTTGCTTCCTGTCAATTTCGACAGCGGTAATTGTGGGCGTGCAAGTATAGGCAAATTGAGTGGGCGACTTTAAAATGGTGTGTGTGAACTTGAGTGGATGGAGTACTTGCGCTTAATTGAATAGAGTGGCTTCCAACAACACGACTTCTAACATATTCTATTTAATTATATTATTTCAGTGGGACTCAGACTTTAAAGAATACCAGATGATAATTTCATAAATATAGGCCTTTGATATAACTGAAAGCTTACGTAGATTTTCAAAATTGTTGGTTGGTCAAATAAAGGAATGCATATTAAACTTTGCCAATTAAACTCTATGCCAAACTATTAAGGAAATCTCTCTTAGCTCAGTTCTTCCTACGCTGTAAAAGGAGCCACCCTGCCCCACCCTTCTGCCGCAAAAATGTCATCTCCACAACGAATTCAACCACTTTTGTCTATGATGCTTTGCTTTCGAAAGCAGGCAACACAAACGAAACTGCCAACCAATACAAAATTAATTGCCAACAAAGTTCCCTCGAACTCCTCTCTTCCCTCTTCACGGTTGGTTTCAAAGCTCTTCACGTTTACCTGTTTCGGTATAAACAAACAGCAATAAATACGGGAAATAGTTTTGCCGTTACACTAAACTTTTCTAGCGCTTTTGTGTGCGCGTATATAGAAACGTATCCATAAACTTGTTTGTATGTGTGTATTTCATAAATTCAAAACTTTTTAGATGCTCGTTGCAAAACAAATTTTCAACAATTTTGAGCATGAAACGAAAATTCCGTTAAAAACTCGTTTCTATGTTTTAGTGAAAGTTGTTGCTAGTTAGCTTTTGGTGGCATTTGAATGCAAGAGGTGAGGTGGGGGGTGGCAGAAGTAGTTGTTGTCTAAAAAGTTTGAAACAGCAAACAGTTTTTAGTAATTTTGAAAATTGTTTTGTTTAAAGTGGCTTACAACTACTAACTTGACTCGTTTATGTGTGTGTGTGAGTTTTTGTGAGTGAAAGCGGAAACTTTTGTGGACTCCGCTATTACTGTGGATAGGAATTATGCCATTACTAGGAATGACTTTTGAAAATAATAAAGCCAAAGCAGGAATAACATTTCAAATGTTGCGAATTATAAGTTTTTACAGTTTCCTCGACAAGTTTGCTGTGAAAAAAATATTTTCTATGTTACATTCGTTGTTAGAATATGAGAGTAACGGCAAAAAGAGAGAACATAAGCAAAAGCATTTTAATTAACAGTATGATACTTTCTCCACATTTTACATGATCTCAGAGATCCATCTCAATAAAAAGGAGCTATATCTTACAGCAGGTACTTTTTAGTGTGACATCTTTTTAGGCTCTCACATAAATCTTAAATCTTCGTACAAAATTGTTCTTGCTTAAAGTTTTTTACATAAAATTCATTCAAGTTTTTGCGCTGAAACCATCTCATACCATTCCAAATATTCCCACTTTCTGTGCGCCTCAAAGTAGGCTACGCTCAATTTCACTACGCCTCCCGACACATCAATATCATTTCTACAAATATTGCAACCCACTTTAGCGCACCTCCTTCCCCCGGGCCTAATGGCAATTACCATATTTTTGCGCCTCCAACAGCTCCCCTCGCTCTACCGAACACCAGCGACAATACTCGTATAAGCAAGCACGCAAATTCGAACTGATACTTTTGCGGAAACGTGGCAGCAGCGGCGAATCCTGTCAGCGAAGCGCACTGAAGCAAGTGCCTCGCAGCAGTTGTGGCGACACTTTATCGAACCTTTGCCACGCATTTTGACACACTGTGAAAATGGCAATCCTCCTGCCCTTACTTTGCATACATTAACATACTTTTGTATTTTGCTGGTTGCTGCGACTGTTGTTGCGGTTGTTGTTGCTGTTGCTTGCCAACATTGCACCCTTCTCATTGTGCCGCTGTCGTCGCTGTGCGTGCTGCGTATTTTTCTGCTAATTGCTTGACGCTTTGCGAAATGTGGTTGCCAGATGCTGTGAATGTGTATCGGAGGCTTAATTGCCCAGAAGTGTGTTGCAACTTTTTCCTAAATAAGCTAAGATATCCTTTTGTGAATATAACTGAACTTTCAAATTTGCTCTAGTTTGTGCTCCGAAAAGTTTGCGGTTTCATTTTCCAGACTGCTAGATCCCTAAAGGTATGCTTTGTATTAATTGTTTATCAAAAGTTTATGCATACTTAAATTTTTACTATTTAAAGCATCTCTTTTTAGGCGCTCTTTAACTGACTTCAAATCCCTCCTTCCTCATTACCATACCAGTACCTTCGGTGGCCCTGTTTACAAAAGCTGTTTCTCTCCGTATACTAACCTACACTCAAGACTCATTCATAACGCACACATACGCGCAAATGTGCATGTGTGTATATTTAGCAAAAATACCGTTGCCTAACATAATTTTAGGCGTACTCGTACACATTTGAAGTTGCTTTTTATGTGTCGGTTTCGCGGCCGCAAACGCACTCATTTTCATAATTACAAGCGCATAACGGCGTTGCCATCCGCAGCGCTGTTGCCATTCACCGACACACACACACATTTGCATGCATATAAGCACATCCCTTTGCCGAGCCACTTTTTGCCAACTGGAGTTCGGGTATTTGTTAAGGCGCAACCGTATTCATGATACACCAAATTAACATTTAATTCGTTAGGCAGAAATTAATGCACACGCTCCCCCGGCCGCCCGCCCGCTCACCCAATCCCTAGCTCCATCTGACGAGCTGACGGGCTTTGTTTGCCGTTTTATTAGCCGAAATATGATGCCAAAACAACAACAAGTCAGCGGGTGGTGACGCGTGCAAAATGAAGGGTGTGAGTTGAAGGATGAAGAGGAAAGAGTGTAACTGGAGGATTTAGGCAGTGAGGGCCTTGTAAGCTCTACTCTACAGTAACATGGATTTTATTTAGATAGGCTCGCATGTTGTTGACGTTGTTGTTATTGCTGTATATGCTTTTGTTGTTGGATGTGGGAATGTGTGCGTATTAAACGACAACAAAAGTGGCGCATGTGCGCTGAAATGTAAAGAGCAGCAGCATAAAATGTGTATGTGTGCAAATACACGCACACACTGTATGCGCATTAACATTAATTGTTGTTCATGCTGCCGCGGTGTCGGTAATCGTCTGTCGAAAGCGCGTCTCTAGGAAATAACTGTAAAAATCATTTGGCAAGCGATTACCGTTAAAGTTCACTGAGGCGCAAATGTTGATGTGTGGGTGCACAGGATTAGTGTAAGCTGCCAATGACTAACATATAAAGAAGTGGGGACAATCTGAACTGATGGAAATATATGGGATTATGTGGCAAGTTCGTTCAATTATATTTGAGAGCGTTGAAATTGCAGATTTATATGTAAATGGACCAAAGGCCATCGGATTGTTTTCCTTATATTTTTTTTTAGGTGCGACAGTTATTAGGGCCAACACTTTGTACATATGTTCGATCTTTTGT